>JARWLC010000012.1:82735598-83379973 GCA_033318265.1 Phyllotis vaccarum
CAAGATGACAGTGCAGTTGCCCTCTGTAACTCTGTTACTTCTTTTATAAAAGATACTTCATGAGACAAAGCAGTCCAGGTGAGAGCTGTGTGCATGGACTTTTCATATCGGCATCTTTGAAACGAGAAGCTTCTTCGTTCTTGTTTTTTCCATGGATCTGGAGACTTGGAAGACTTTGGAGAACTGTCTCAGCTCAAATGAGCCTGTGCTATAATATCTTGCTATAGGCAAGTGTGTTAACAGATAGTCACTTAAAGAGTATATGGGCCCAGAAGCTTGCAACTCACAGGGAATCCAGCCAGGTAGCTGGAGAGGCTAGAAAGGCATATTTTCTTGAGGATACTAAGAGCCAAAGTGTAATGGCTTGAGCTCCGGAAATCATAACTAGCCACTGTGGCTCACGCTCACAGTGAGTTAGTACTGGTCCATTTGTCCCTGCATCTGTTTGTCTGCTAATCCCCTCAGTAAACACTGAGTGCCCAAGATGTAGTGAGTAGTTTATTAGGTTTTGGGAATTTACATGAAAAACAAGAGTCCCTGTCTTCATGGGTCTCACACCTTTTATGAGAACAGATGAGCAGTGAGACAAATCATGTAAATACTGTCTCGTGATGCTGAATATCAGAGACTATGCTTGAGGGTCCCTACGCTTGTAGGTAGGGCTTTCGGAGGTCTGCCAGGTGGTTTCATCAAAAGAATGAGAGAGTGTTTATTTAAGACAGTTGGGTAGTGGGGAGGAAGGGGAAGTGATAGGTCAAGAGCCAACATGGGCAAATGTCCAAGGGTGGGAGAGTTGGGGCAAGTTCATGGAGCTGAAATGTCTGAGATCCACAGTGAGAGAGGAAAATGAGCACTCCGTGGTGAAAGCCTCACCAAAACCATTGTAAGTGCGTCGATCTCTTCCTAGGGACAGCAGGAAGCGTTAGGAATCATAATCAAGGACATGGCATTAAATGACAGCAAAGACAATTATTTTAAGGGATAGGTGTGAGTACATTGGAGGGCTTTTGCAGTGGGCAGAAAGATTATATAGGGTAATATTACCATCATCATTCAGGCAAAAATAAATAAATAAATAATGATAGCAAGCTTGAGCTCAGGTAGTTGTAGCAGGAACGGATACTAGGTAAAAGAAAAGCCTAAGACAGTGCCTGATTTTATTTTTCTTGCATCGTTAAGTGGTGATGGAGTTGGAAATACAAGTGGGGCGGGGTACAAAGGGAATTTTTTGATAAGATAATGAAGTTTTGGTATTAGAATAGGAAGGTCTGAGCTACTTGGAGGTGGAGGTTGACAAAGGACTCATCAGCGTATATAGCTGGTTGATTTTACTCTTTACTCCTTTGGCTCCTGGCGGAGGGGGGGGGGGGCACACACCCCAACTCCCAAATAAACACAGAGGCTTATTCTTACTTATGAATGTCTGGCCTTAGCTTCCCTTATTTCTAGCCAGCTTTCCTTAAATTATCCTGTCTACCTCATGCCTCTGGGCTTTTATCTTTCTCTGCTTGATAGACCCTGGTTTATTTCTCCCTCCGTGGCTTGCTGTGTAGCTGGGGGGGGGTGCCCCCCATTTCCTCTTCCTTCTTTTCTTGATCTCAGCGCCCCCCCCCCCGGGTGTTGAGAGTTCTTTTATTTCTTTTCTCTGCCTACCAGCCCCACCTATACTTTCTCTACCTATTGGTCATTCAGGTCTTTATTCGACCAGTCGGGTGTTTTAGACAGGAAAAGTAACACAGCTTCACAGAGTTAAAGAAATGCAACATAAAAGAACACAACCCATCTCTGCATCATTAAACACATGTTCCACAGGATAAACAAATATAACACACCTTAAGCTAATATTCTGCAACAAGCATATGAATGATTATCTAGAGCCCAGGGAATTTTGCATAATGAGACTGTATTGAAGGAGATAAGAGCTAGAATCCAGTAGGACTCTACATATCCATTTTTTCTAGGCAAGTAAAGGCATGGAGTTAGGGGTTGAAAAGGAGTCTCGGGGAAAACAACACAGAAGGGTAGAGATAGTCACAGAAAGAGATGCTGCTGATGGTAGTAGAAGTGTTCTTAAGACTAGGTCTTTGATTTAAAAACAACAACCACAACAAAAAACCCACAAATGTATTTCCTCACCGTTTGGGAGGCTGGGTAGACCCACACTGAAGTGCCAACATCTGTTGAAGGCTTTCTCACTGGCTTATCCGGTGGCATAAGCAGTAAGGATAGTGAGTGGTGTGGAGGAAGACCGAAAAGCATAACTCATCATTTACAAAGGAACACACTCCATCCATTAGGCTCCACCTCCTAACACAGCCAGTTGGAAGGGGGAGGGCACATTCAGATGTTAGTACCTAACTTAGAACATCACAGTCTACAATGTACTTTGGTTCCCTCCCCATAACATCCTCGTGCAACCCACTAGATCTCCGATCTAAACAGCTACCCTTCAACCCTTACCATATGTCATTATGATATATAATGTGATGTGATCTGACTTCCAGATGTGATCTGACTCAGCAGCCTTGTTTGGTAGGTATTTCGACCCACACTAACAAAGAGGAAGCTAAAGTTCAGAGATACCTGGTCCCTTACGTATAATTATATAGCTTGGAAGTAAACGGCAGGCATGAAAGTTGCACTAGGCTTGATCTACCTGAAGAGCATAGGCTCTATGCTTTGTTCTTCTCAACCCGCAAACTTTTGGGGGACAAGGCATGCTTTATTGGCATTGTGGTCTCAGAGCTTGATGTTTGTGGTGCCTTTTCTTTGTTTTTGTTATGTTTGAGGTAGCGTCTCACTGGTCTCAGCTCTAAGCTAGAGCTCACTGTGCAGTTCAGGCTGGTTGTTTACATGTGTGGATCTTCCTGTCTCAGCCCTCCTAGTGAGAAGATTCCAGGTGTACATCAGTACATGCGGCTCGATGATTGTATTTTCTTTTTCAGTGTTAGGATCTGACGCTGGGTTCTCTCCAGGCCTTTCTCTATAATATTCTGGGTGTGTAAGGTATAGGGCGTGGCATCAAGGAGCATATTACACACCAGTTGTCTGCAGAATACGCTACCCATCCAACCTCTTTTCCTGGAATACCTTCAGTTAATCAAGAAAATTGTGAGGGACAGTATGGTGTGTGTGTGTGTGTGTTTCTTGTCTATAAACCAGTTCCTCTTCCACCCTTCTGAATAATGGGATAGATGGTCTCTTCTTTCCTGGCTTTAAGGTCCATGCCATGCTCCAGACACTGCATTAAAGTCACTTGCTTGGGCTTCTAAAGCTGCCTCTCCAATGTTTTGTACAGCAGACCTTTAGACTGACTAGCCTCTGACCCATCACCATACGTACACACACACACACACACACACACACACACACACACACACACACACACACACACACCCCATTCCCATTCAGTTCCTCATTAGGACAGAAGGGCATGTAAGAACCCTTGGAATCTTCCAAAAGATAACAACAGGGGATGTATATAGCACAGGGCAGAACTAGAGTACACAGGAAAGTCCTGGTGCCCCAGAGGACCTGTAGCATTCCACATCAGATGTGCCCTTCCTAACCCTTCTCCCTGTCTGTGTGCTCACAACCCCTGTCTACTTCTGGGGCTCCACATACAGCACAGGGATGGAGAGAGTGAAGCTGAAGGAGAGAAGATGTCAAAGACGTGAGGCCCCATAGGAGGGTAGGAGCTTGTTAGGGTCGCAGCCTCCTGGTTCTCTTATTTTCTAATGTAGGAATCCAGAGAGAGAAAATTACGTGGTTAAGTCTTTCATCCAACTACTCAGCCTTCTTTGCCATCCGGGAAAATTTCATTGATCATTTGTTGGGACCAAGTGATACGCCAATGTATAAGAGAAATGGACCCTCCCACACACTCAGCAAGCATTCTGACAGAGAGAGGTAGGGAAACAGCCTTAAACTTGAAGGACTCTGTGGTGTCAGAAGCAAACTTAGCCCTCACCCAGTGTTGCTGAAGGACCCTCATGCTGCAGCTCTCCTGATTAGTAAGCTGAGAATCTTCTGTTCTTGGTGGCAGGTGGGAATGTTAAAAGAAAGAAATGCAGATTTTGGAGAGTATAGGGAACTTTAAACAAGCGTTGACTATGGGTTTTAATTATTGTTTCATTTTGGCAATTTGGTGATACTTGAACCATTTTTCAGAGTACCCTTTTGTGGTACTAACACTCTTCATTGTTACATAATTAACACTGGCATCCATCTCCAGGACTCTAGTCACCCTGCAGAACTGAAACTGTGTACAGTAAACCCTATGTCCACATCCGCTCCATTTCCAATCCCTTGAGCACCGATGGGTAATTTTTCTTATGCCTTGGACTCCTCAGAATGATGTCTGTGACGTGGTGATGTAGCAGAATACTACAGTGCTTGCCTAGCGTACATGAGGCCCTAGGCTCAATCCTGAATACTGTAAGAGACTAAAGAAATAAAGAACAATATTTATGAATGCATAATATAAAATATATAAGGTTTTAATAGGAATCTAAGTTATAGGTGTCAAATACTTTTTGAAAAACCGTTTGCAGGCTGGACCCAATAGCAAACATTAATCCCTGCATGCAGACAGCTGAAACAGAATTGCTAGTCCAAGGCCACCCTGGGATATACATAATGAGTCTGGAGGCTAGCCTGGGCAACATAATGAGTTTGAGGCAAGACTGGACTATATAAAAAGACCTTATCTGGGGAAAACCACACACACACAAAACATGTTTAATACAATAACATCTGTTATTCATTGTTATTCCATGAACTAACAAGACATGATTAAATACTGTCACATTTTTCTAGGTGTGGCTTTCATAAATGACATTTCCAGGGTGGCATGAGAATAGCTATCCGTGACAAAGGTGCTCCAGGTGCCATGAATCCAGCTGCTTTGGCTGTTAGCATCCCCTTCCCAAAGAACTGCAGAATTTCTCAGTGAAAATCAAGATGCTTTATTTTGGCATCCAAGTTCACCAACATCCTGAATTCTAGCCCTGACAGTTGGGGAGTTTCACAGGCTTCTGCCTAAGAAGGCTTGCTGAGGCTTGAGTCTGCCCTGCCTGCAGGGGCAGAGCAGAAGGTGGGGGCATGCCATTGAACAGGCTGAGGCAAATGAAGCCCTCCTCATGCCCAGCATACAGGAGCCCAGCCAACAGGAAAAGTTCCCCTTTCTTTCCTGGAGGCAGCCAGCCTGCTGTCGATGAGGGGTGGGGCCAGTGCCCTCTAGAAGTGTGCCTTCTGGCAGCTTCTCCGCCTCCCTTCCACCCCCTTGTCCAAAGGCCTCATGCAGAAGGGAGCCATATGGCCTTTTGTGGACACATTTTCCCTGGGTACAGTATCTTCTGGTGTGAACGTGGGACCTAGTGCCCCAGAGTGAGCAGCCCATCTCCTCCCCCACTACCCCCCTCCCCACACCAGCCTAAAGAAGAATCAAGTTATTGAGGGGGGCAAACTCACAGAATCAGGGAGCCCTTTGGAGTCAGGGTGGTTGAGAAGTGTCTCGGTAGCACCCACACCCACGCCCACACAGAAAACAGTTGAAGTCAAATGTCTCAAAGTCAGATCCTTTTTAGTATGAATTTGCTGTGTCTCATTCCGAGCACTAATTCCAATTTAATTGCAAGAGGCCTGAAGCCTCTTCAATAGGAGTAACAAATGGTTTGATTTTGTAAACTTCATCAGGACTGCATTTTAAATGCGACACAGTAGCCCAACTCGAATGCCAATGAAGCACTGGAGTAGCTCTCTGTTTACTAATTATCCGTTTTTACTCCAAGCCACGCTGGCTGGCTTGTCTGATTAAATCGGATTTGTGGGATAGAGAGCAGCTAGCTGAGTTTTCTCTATAGTAAACGAGATTGAAACTATGGGCCGCCTGGCTGCACACTGTAAATTATATTTCCTTTTAAAGGGGACGTGTCTCTTTTATTTCACTGTTATCCCCCTGCATATTAAACTTTTAAAGCACAGGCGTGGACCCGACAGCTTCTAGATGTGGACTCTCGTTTTCTACCTGGTAGCCCCACTACCCGGTATCCCCACTTGTGCCTGAGAGGAGGGGAAATACAGAGAGCTCCAGTCTGTGGCCCCTCACCCTGGGCCCATGTTCCCCTTTAATCCCTTTCTTTCTCTCCTTTATACTAGAGTTGAATTTTGCTCTATTATTTTTTCCGTCCATTATTTTCAAAGGTCCTTGAGATGATATGGATTCCTAGAAATAACACTGGTGTGGCTGAAAGGCTTCTACATGAAGACTACAACAGAGTGAAGTCAGTAGTGGCCGCAGTGAGCTGGACTGGGCAGAGATTGGCCATACATTTGGTTACCATGGGTTGGACGGCAATGGAACAGATTTTCTTAAAATGTAAATGAATTATTTTGGTCCGTGCAGCAAAGACAGATGTCCTTCACTCTGAACAAAGGGAACTAAGGTTCACCAGGCATTAATACCCATGGTCCAGTGGATCAGGACACGCTGTAGTTACAAGCTGGGTGGGTGCCGTAAAGGTTCTATCTGACTATTGATTGGTTCTAGGGTCTGTCTGCCCAGGTGTTCCGAAGCCTATTTCTTTATTGTTAAGATAGCAATTCAGAGTCTGTCTCTGGTTATTTGATGCATATATGCAGGGACACATGCACACCCTCACACAAACACACTCCATGAACTATACACACACACACAAAAGGAAAAAACACAGACACACACAGAGAGAGAGAGAGAGGGAGAGAGAGAGAGAGAAGGAGGGAGGAAGGGAGGGAGGCACGTGCTTGTTTGCCACAAGAAATAAATGCCGGGCATGTTGAGTGGGGTATAATCAGACTATACTTAAACTCTGCCATTTCTGAGACTTTTGTCCTGAGTTTCATCCATTCTGCCTTCACTCTTGCTGCCTGTCTTTGTGCCTGGAGCTTTTTATGTGTTAATTTGCTTTTGAATGTCCTGCGACATTAACACATACACTTCTCCCTCCTGGCCCATTGTGTGCTGTACAGTACACGAAGCCTCACGGTGTCTCTGCTAGCCTGGTTACCGTGGGAATGAATGGCCTGCCATGCTCTCGGGCCTACAGTCCTCTTTTTAATTGTTGACAGTAAAAAGCATTTAAACGCTGCTTAATTTGTAATCATCTTCTGGGGAGAAGGGGAGGAACCATTAAAATGTCAGTAAAATGAATACATCTTCTCTTTCCCTCTATTTTTTTTTGTTTTGTTTATTTACAGGGATTTTTTTTTCCTTTTTCCTGCCAGAGTTTGTCAGATACTGTAAATGCTCTGAACCAATCAGCATTTCACTTAGTTATGTCTCCACTGAGACTTTCCTTATTCTTGTCTCCTATCTGCTTTTCTCCTACTTAGATTTTGTGCCGAGGTAAATTCCTTCCCACCACCACCAAAAAAGGATTCCACCTTAGGGCTTCACACCCTTCTGGAGGCCTCAGGCGATCCTATGGGTACTAGAGAAATGGCATCCGTGGAAAATAGCCCAGGTACTTGAAAACCTACCTGGGAATCATCTTCAGCGCTGCTGTGGAAGCTGGTCCCGTCATTAGCTGGAAGCCCCATGCTCTCTGCCAAGCGCGGATGTTCTGCTGAGAATGCAGGGGGACCTGGCTAAGAACTGGAGGCCACTGGATTCAGAGGGGCCCACTCACCCTTTCCTCTGTGTGTTCTTCATGCCCTTTGCCGTTATCTCGATGCTGGGATATGGGACTTTCTGATCCTACTTTGCTGCCTTCTCATTCAATCAGCCAAGCAAATGCCTGACTCAGAAAGGGCTCAGGGATCCTGGGGCTCATTACACATATGGGCAGTCTTAGGAGTAGCTCACTAGGTCTTTGGGAGTGGTTCCCCCAAGGTCTTACTTCCTTCTCTTGCTGGGAACTCCCATCTCACAGGGTCCTTGGGAATGCTTAAGACATGGATTTTCACCTAGTGGCACCTAATCAGTGTTAAGTCCTTTCCTTTGCCTGTGATTGTGTAGCCTGTGACAATGATTCCCATTGAAGCCTATTGAATCTCCTTAAGTAAAAGGCTGTCATGTCAGTTTGGAAAGGAAAAAAAAAAATCACCAAAAAGCACTTGACACTACCCTCTATGGACCTAGAACATTGGATGTTAGAAATGGACAAACCCTTCAAAGAGATTTCATTTCCCCCCTCATTTTCCCAAGAGCCTTCAGCATCTAGCCAGGAGTGCACAGTGTGTCCTTAAGCCAGGTAAGCCTTCTAGCTGAAGCTACCATTGCCCTCTGTTCAATGACCTCTTCAGTCGGGAGTCTACCATGAAGGTCACAGGAGGGCTGAAACAGCGGGACAAAGGCTGGCCAGTCTTGCGCCATCCTGACTCCTCATCACACACTTCGGGAGCCCCTTCCCAGAGGCCCCCAAGACCAGATGAAGTGGACTCCAAGAAACCCTGTTTACTTATAATCCCTGGACAGCTTTACAGAGAGTATCAGGTCACCCATTGTCCATAAAGGCCACAGACCTGAAGACCAGCGAGGGAGATGGACCTAGTGGGGAGCTGCTCTAAATGAGGACTCTAATCTCTCAGGTTCTGCAAACCCAGAGAGTTGATGGTATCTCTCATCTTGAAGCATTGCTCCAGTAGAGCAAGACCAGCAAGGAAACAAAAAGATGGTTTCTCCTTTAGTCCCTGAGAGAAGTTGGCATGCCATCAACCGGCACCAGGCTCCACACCATCCTTCCCCTAGACCGACTAAGTCATCAAGGATAGAATGAAGTCCCCCAGAAGCCCTTGCTTCACAGGCTGGGCCAGAGTCAGGCTAGGTGATGCTCCTGTGGGTGCCTGCTTTTCCTTCCAGGACTGTTGAAGTTGGTCCAATTTTTCAATCGTGGGCCAATTAGTTTCACAAATGGGGGCCTCTGTGGTGCCAGGGCACATTTGTTCCGGGCCTGCGCACTGGCCAGGCCCCATTGTCCTGCTTCCCACCCCCGTGTGGGCCCATTGTTCCCATCTCCAGCAGGCCCTGCTTACTGTTGATTTATACGGGCAGGCGTCCTGCGGACTCCAGGCTTCCCTGCCACAGCTGGCTGAGGTGCTTAAGGCCTCAGACTCCCTGACCTTTGCCCCAGTCCTGCTGTCATTTTGAAAGTTACAGACCAGAGGATTGCATACTTCTCCGGATTTACTTTCCATCCCGACCCCCCTTCCCATACCCCTGCTTCCAATTTCCCTTCCAGCTCCCCCTGCTCTGACTGTAGAGGTTTTAAGTTCATTTTGGAATGTCTGAAAGGGTCAGACAAGTAGCCTGGGAAGCCTGAGAGGAAGGGCTGCTGGAGCAGGTGGAGGGACCACAAGACACAACTCCTTGCTGAGGCTACCTTCTCTGAGGGTGCATTCTGATCCTCAAGTTCATGAGTTCCCAGTCTTGTGTGCATTTGGGAGATAGGGAGTAATTCATAGGGTACCAGAATGTGTGATGTCTTTTTCTCTGGGCACCATTTTTCTCAGGGTCCCTGCACCCTAGGAAAGGAGACTTGGCATATGTGAAGTGGGCTGTCTATGGTGACAGACAACAAAGAGCAGCTCAGGTCCCACTGTCACCCCTTTATTCTCTCTTGGAAACCAACACCTCCTGCCTTTCCTTCCCTTGCACGGTTTCTTTTCCACCCCCATCTGTAGTCCCTCCCACACACCCCCCCCCCCTTGGGCTGGTTTGTTGGAGTGATTGACAAAATTAGTAAATCCATTCATGTTACTTTTATTGTGCAGGTCTCAATAAATCCCGAGTGTCCGGGGCACACCTTAATGAGCTAGTGAGCTGACAAATTTGTTTACTGTAGCTGGAGGTGCCGGGTAATGAAATGCGCTTGTGTCTGGGCTCACCGCTAAACAAATACACAGTTTCCGGGAGGCAGCAGGCTCTGCTAGATGCCACAGCCGGAGGAAGCAGCCACGTTCCCCAAGAGGCTGAAAGTGGGGTGTGTGCTTGTGTTTTGAAAAATGCAGTCACTCACCCATCTGTTGCTTAGTTTTAAAACAAATTTCAATCAGCTCTCTGAACCTTCCCCCCCTTTTATGGTACTCAGCGAGTCTGTTCCTTCGACAGGACCAAACCCTAATATCCCTCCTTCTTGTCATAGAAACAACGGATGGTTAGAGAAATGTGTAAGTGCCTCCCAGGGTTCTAGGATGATAGAAAGAAAAGAAGGAAGAAGGAGGAAGAACTGGGGAAGACTAAAGATTGACAGGGTTGAAAGGGGCGAGAGGCTAGCGGCTAAGGTTTAGACTTCCTGGGTAGGTTGGAGAATATGTAACCAGCAGTAAGTGACTGCAAGAGACAAACATCCGTGCTAATTTAGCTTGATGCTAATTTGGCTGAAGGCAACACTTTTTCAAGGTGTTACTGGGTGAGCAGTTATAGTCAGAAAATGGTTGAGGGAGACTTAGCTATGCTTTGGTGGCAGACCACATTCCTGAAGGGCCAAGTACCCTGAGATGTGCGGCAGCTAGGTAGGTGGACTGGGTTCTTGTGAGAAAGGATCCTGACTCTCAACCTCCAAAGAGAAGTCGGAGGAGATGTGAATGGGCAGCTTGTGGTCCTTCCTCCAGTGGTTCTTCAGGTCACCAGTGTTGGCCCAAGGGAAGTCAAGAGAAGCTCTATAGATGTGAGCGTCTGGGCATTTGTCCCTGTCTCCATTCTGTCTGCTCCCTGCATCCACACCCCAAGGTCTTTTCAGTCTCTTATGATGCAGACAGACCCTCCTGCCTTTAGTGTGAGTCAGCTGTATTTCCTCTGTCTGTCCCTGGCACAGTGGGTGATACATCTCTGCACCTTCTTCAACAACATCCTGGAGGCACATACATGGAGGAGAGAGCTGGGGGAAGAAGGGTAGATGAGGTAATGATTTAACTGATGGCTGTGGCATCTCAGGAAAGATGATCCCCAGGCATCAGTAGTGGCTGTAGATCCTCTTTGCAGAGTCGGAAGGGAATGGAGGTAGAAGCTTTTCCACTTTAGATGGAGGTTTTTACTTAGCCCCAATTTGATACTTGTTCCCATCCGGGGAATCAGCTGCTCAGAGTAGCAGGAGAGATAGCTCTTCTTTGCTGACTGGGATTGGACACCTGAAGCCCATCTGTATCTCACACACACACACAAACACACACACACACACTCACACACACACTGTACATCCACCCCACATGGAGGGGTCCTAGCCTGTTTTCTAAAAGAAATGGAAGTATATTTAGCTTCCATGACTCCTTTGATTAAGGAACCGCTTGTTGAGGGAGATAATAAGAGCCTTGCTCCAAAAAAGTGTAGCACCTGAGCTCCTTTGCCAGCTGCAGGCCTCTCCGATCATGTTCCTTCCTTTCCATTCAAGAGCTAATTGGCATGGAAATGGCACAGGTGTAAACACAAGGCTTTTGTGTCTCACGATTTCAGACCCCATCATCACCCAGACAAGATAAAGGGCTGAGACCTATGCCACCCTCCCTTCTCCTCTTCCACCCCAGCCTGGATTTCTCCCAATTTTTGCTAAAATTAAACTCGCTTTTTTTAAATCAGGAACCTGTAAGGTGTACCTGCATTGTACCCCAGACTGGCTGTGCTGCCCTTGGAGGGCATAGTGGGACCCTCTTTCTTCTGTGATAGTGGCTTGGCATAGCTTCATACTGCCGCCTACAGCATCCTGGGTTTCTCTCAGAGACCTCTACTCAGATAAAGCCAGGGGTTTCAACTGTACTTCAGAAAAGAATTTCAGGATAAGTTGGTATGAAGCAGAGTTGGCAGTTGTTTGAGAAAAGGTTTTACCATAGACTTAAGTTTGAGGGTTAGTGAATAGAGAAATGCTTCAGGAAAAAGACCTACCACCCAAGTATAGGTATGAGTGTCTCAAGAGGAAGTTGAATGTAGATATTTTAATGGCAGCCAGTATGTGATGTTGGTATCTTCTGAGGTTATATCTCAAAGGGTTGATATGGCGATGCCCCACAAATGAGATTGTAGGGTGATTTCTGAGGTGCACAGGACAAGATTATAATCTGCCAAAATGAAACCATGGCTCATAGGGCTTCACAAGGGAGTTTGGCCTGTCTTTTATTGTAAATGAAGTTTCCAGTTTTCCTCGAGATACTCCCAGAAAATTGCTGGTTTGTAGCTGGGGAAGGAGAAACACCAAGGCTGGCCAGATACACTTAAACATTATCCTTATTTGAAACATGTCATATAAAAGGAATATTAACACCATTCACAGAAAATTGTGCTGGAATATTTTTCTTTAAATAAAATTTTATAGGTATGTTTTTGGCTTTTATACGCATGTGTATCACTTTATCACTTGTGTGCCTAGTGCCTATAGAGGCTAAAGAAGGTTGCTGAAACTCCTGTACTGGATGTAGGTGCTGAGAACCAAATCTGAGTCCTCTACAAGATCCACAAGTGTTCCTAATCATGGAGCTATTTTCTAATTCCTGTGCTAGAACTATTGGCCTTCATCCAATGAGAGACTTTCACTAGGTACATGAACTGAGGGACTCCTGTCCCTTCCCATGTCCCCTTAATTTCTCCTTCTTCCCTGCCTCAGTAGATTTAGGCACAGAGATTCCAGGCATTCACTTGCAGCCTACCCATGTTGCCTCGATGCACATTCCAGATTTATTCTTACCCTCTCTCTTCCTAGTTCAGATACCCATTGGACAAGTAATTGGAGAGTCTAGACTAAGCCACATCTCCTTACTCTCCAGAAACGGGGAGCAGTATCCTTTTTCTGGTGAGGTAATCTCCAGAAATTAGTTTTGTATCTGATTCATATTGGAATTCCCAGGTTGATAGAAAACAATGCATTTGTGCTATATACTCAGCATTGTGTGTCAAGCGCATCATGGCAAAACAAGGCAGTGAATGTTGGAATCAGCAGGTTAGCTATGAATTTTGTGTATTTAGTGCAGGGGCTCAGGTCCAGAACTGTGTTGCTCAGATTTCTGTGACTGTAACAAACAACAGGTGATGGACCTGTGGATAGGAAAGGTTTATTTTGCTTTATAGCTTCAAAAGCTCCAGCTCACAGTCACTTATATCCTGGGGCCGGTAATGAGGCAGCAAATCCTGGCATGGAGCATGAGAAGGACCAGAACCTTCTCATCCCCTGGCCAGGAAGTGAGGACAAGAGGGACCCCTCCCCCGCCAACCCCCTCACTTTCAAGGCATCCTACAATGACCTGAGGACTTCCTTCTGAGGGTTTTCACCACTCCCCAGTAGCGCCAGGTTGGGCGGTAAGCCTTTGGCCCATGTCACAGGGGGGCATTTCTGATCCAGTCTACAGCTGTAGCAAGGACAGCAGTTGCCTGCCCCAGGGTTGCAAAGCAAAGAACAGCCACACTTCCAGGTTAGAAGTGGGTCTTTTTGTTTGGAGTGACTGATCCATCAATGGTCAGAGTTTTCTTCTGAGCAGCAAAGCTCAGTGGTGTAGTCTAACAGACACGAGAGGGGTGTCTTAGTCAGGGTTATCATTGCTGTGATGAAACATCATGACCCAAAGCAACTTGGGGAGTAAAGGGTTTATCTCACTCACAGTTCATATAGCAGGTTCATCATCAAAAGCATGGAGGGCAGGAACTCAAACAGGGCAGGAACCTGGAGGCAGGCGCTGATGCAAAGGCCATGGAGGAGTGCAGCTTATTGGCCTGCCCCTATGGCTTGTTCAGCCTGCTTTCTTATAGCACCCAGGACCGCCAGCCCTGGGGTGGCACCACCGACAATGGGCTGCCTTTACCCCTGACATCACTAATTAAGGAAATGTTCTATGGTCTTGCTGACAGTCAGAGGCATTTTCTCAACTGAGGTTACCTCTTTTCTAACAACTCTAGTTGTGTTAAGTTGACATAGCACTAGCCCGCCCAGGGAGCTGGTGGTTTTGGCACCTGTGTATCACCTGGCCTTAGTGACTGCTATGGAGACAGAGTAGGATTGTGCGGGAGGGTCTTGGTAGTGGCCTTGCATGTAGACTTAGTTCTGAGATCTCACCAGGCCAAGCTGTTTTATCTCTGTACTGTGACCTACTAGCCACCCCTCCCCCTGCAGGTACACACTTTTGTCATCATCCCAAAGTCCCTCTGTATTGCCATTACAACATACAGTTCTAGGGCTTACCTGCGTTAGCCCTGTGTTGTGTGCTGGGAGAGATAAACACGGCTATTCTGGTTCCTACTTTAGCAGTGTGGTCTCGTAATCAGAACTGAAAGTCAAAAGTAAATGCAATAAAGAGTTTTATGTGTTGTAACAATGAGTGCTCAGTGGAAGACGGTGACCTTGGCACCAAGTCTTCAACAGTACAAGTCATCCAAAATGCCATTGCTAGGGTCAGCTTCCTAGAAGAGGCAACCCAGAGTCAATAAAGCAACTTATGTTTGTCATTGTGCAGGGCTTCCGTGAGTCACCATCCAGGTTGGCCACGGCACAAGGTGTCCATCTGAGGAAGAGGTAGAGATTAAAATCCAGCTCTCTCTTACTAGCCAACAAATGAGATCTCTTGTCTACCCAGAGGAAAGAGATAGGCTTTTCTAGTTTAGAGAAAGGCTTCATTTGGGCTGGCACTAGTTCTGCAACTGACTACTTTGTAAAGATTTTTCAAGTAGGCATGTCACTTACTGTTCTTAGCAACCACAGCAGTATAGGAAAAGATGGATACATACCAATGCAGGGAAGTTAAATGGCTGGCATGGGATCATAAGGTAGTGGGAATGGCAGAACCCAAATCCCTGACCCTTTTTCTTCTTCCCCATCTCGCTACCCATGATTTCTCGAGACTACCTTCAGACAGTCAAGTCCACCTCTTTCCCAATGGGCCTAGCTCTGATTCTGATCATTGCCTCAGCGGAGGATAGAACTCAGGCGTTGCAGAGAGCAGAGTATGCTAACGCAGCTGGTCCCTTGCCCTGCCACACATCTCACCGCAGCTAATGAATTGCTAATACAATTTTCTAGATAATTTTATTTCCATAGCCCCACATTTTAATGTGTTTCCAAAAGCTAGCATGTATTTGCTTAATCTCCCAGTCTAATAGAATCGGCCTTGACTCATCATACATGCAAACAATCAGCTAGGCAGAAACGACAGCAAATTGTTTAATAACTCACATCTAGTCTTTAGATTTTTAACTTGCACACACCAATAGATTTTCTTGTGTCTCATTCACTCCTCAACCCTTCCCTGCTTTTCTTTAAGTCTTTTTCTTTGACTGTGAATGCTGGTTTTTCAAGCAGAAAGGTGGGGGAAGCAGACTCCGAACCTCTAAACCCTCTTCTTATCCCCGCCCCGAGTCTTGGTTGGTGGATACCTAGCCAAGGAGGGATTTTATGCTTGTGCTTGTGTGAGGTCCCAGGAAGGAGAGAGAGAAGCTGGGGTCATAATATTGTTTCTTTTTAACTGACAATCATGGAACCTTAAGCCTGTCAACAGTGTGCGGAGCTGGCCATTTGAAATTTCATGGGTACCACTTTTCCTGACTAGACCACAGTTCCTATCAGTCTACTCTGTTCCTGCCTACAAAACCTCTGGCTTCATCTGCTCCCCACTTTTTCCTGTAGTAGCTCAAAAACCATTAATTCTCTCCCTGCTTCCAGCCATGTGGAACCATCCACACCTTGGCTACCTACAGAGACACTGTCCACCAGACTGTTAGATACTTGTATCTGTCTTCAGTAAGTCTGAGTTGCTGTAACATATGACCATAGACTGGATGATTCATATCTAGAAATAAATGTCTCATAGTCCTGAAGGCTGAGCACTCTGAGATGGGGATTCCAGCATGACTGGGCTCCCAGGAGGTCCCTCTTCCAAGTTGCAGATGGCAGATTTCTGTGTCCTATGTTCTAACTGTGAAAAGGGATCCTTTTATAAAGGCACCAATCATGTTGAGAAGAACTCCACTCTTGTAATCAAAGACGTTGTAAAGCTCTACCTGCTAATACTCTAACATGAAGGAGAATGATTCTAACATACTCATTTTTGTACTGGGTGAGGGACAGAAACATCTAGACCTTTGCCATACTCCAGTTCTGTGGACCTGTTTTGCCTATAGAATGGCATCTGGTCTGTTCCTTCTGGCACATATGGTCCTCTGTGGTCTGACCTTGCCAGTTTTCGTGGCTTCTATCCATCCTGTGTGCTATCTTTTTGAAATCCATCTGAGGTGTTTCCTTAGCCAGGGACAGGTACCCCATTTCCTACCTTGGCTTCTCAGATACGTTCCATTTCTCAGTGGAACACAAAATCTCCTCCAAGGCTCTCGGAGTCACCCTTGTCTTATCCATGCTCTGGGTGGCATTTCTTGACTGGTGGCCCCAACCCCCAGGCTTGGTGTTCAAAATTCTCTGCTCCATCTCAGTCTCTTTGGGGTCACTCAGTAAGGGAGACAGGTAAATGGACCAAGTTCAGGCCATTCTATAGGATGAAGGTGACCAACTAGAGCAGCTTCTGAGCATCTTAGGAACAGCAAGGGGACAGAATGCCACAGGAGACTCAGTCTCCTCTGCTAGGTGGCATCTTTTGGGTGTCCTCTTGGGGTGCCATTCATTTCCTGTCTTATTTAATACTGGGGATCTCAGAATAAAAGGTCTTAGCTGGTAAAAGGAATGGGTGTTCAGAAAGCCTATTCGCTTGGGCTGATTTAAGGCAGCTGTATGAACACCTGCCCTAATTGGAGCTTTCTGTGGGGTTGAGTTCAGGGTAAGGAGGGTGCAGGTGCTGGGAACCCTCAGCTTGAAGAAGTAGAGATTGTTATGCTGAGTATTAGGATATCTTTCAGATAGACTTTGCTTTTGCTTTGTTGGATTGACAGGGAACTGAAGGACTCAAGGTCAATGCTCACAGTGGCTTCTTCCCAGGTGGATTGTTCATTTCAGCATGTCTTCCTCCATCAGATGGAGCTAAGCTTGAGATCCCTCCTAGAGATCTTATTGGCTCCTTCCTGTTGGGCTTGGGTTTGGGAGACTTCAACTAGCTGTGCTGATGACCAGCCTCTGTCTGCTTCTGGAGTGATTCCTGCATGCTTCAGTGTTTGTTCCTTATTGCCTTGACTGCATCTCTTCTGGGGGAAGCCCATCCAGATGGACAGGTGTTTCCAGACCAGAGGTGAAAGGGGGTTCAGAGGCTAAGGAGGGTAAAGGGATTGCTATGCAAGCATCGGGACCTGCATTTGGATGCCCAGCTCCCACATAACAGCTAGGCATGGCTTTGTGTGCCTATAATCCCAACATGGGTAGTTGGAATGGGCCAGTCCCACAGCTCACTGGCTAGCTAGTCTAGCCAAAATGGTTCAGTTAAAATCTTGTCTTAATGAAATAATAAAGATTTATTATTTTTATTGTTTATTATTGCATAGGCTGTTCAGTGAAAGATCCTGTCTAATAAAATAGATGGAGAGCCGTCCTGATGTCAGCCTCTGGCCTCCAAACAACCCCCTCCCCCCCACACACATGAGAACCCCTTTTCCTCTACAAAGGTATGCAAAACACACACACGGTAAAAAATAAAAATAAAGGGGGTTCAATCTGTGATTTCTGGAATCAAATAGACCAAGACATTTCTAGATTCCTCGTTCTGCCTCTTTCTCACTATGTGACCTTAGGCAAATTATTTCATCTCTGTTTTTCTCTTTGTAAGAAGGTAGCTCTGAACTCCTGCCCCATGGGGATGCATGTTTTAAATGCGACACCAGCACAGATAAAGCACCCAACTAAAATGGCCTGTATTTCCTGGCCTTCCATTCTGCTCTCCGAGCTTTGGAGGACATTTTCTTCCCCCGTGCATTTCTCCTAGTCAGTGGAAGATGAAGCTGCAGGTACCTAGACTTCAGTGTCGCAAAGAGAGGGGCCAAAGGTTAATTGTGAGAAGACAGTGTTTGGTGGATGAGCGGGGCATCCCTGCCTCTTATTCCAAACCCAGCCATGTCTGGTCCTGAGGATGCAAGAACCAGCCTTCCCATTTGCTGCCACCATTTCTAGTCAAGGAGGCAGCAAGGCTCTTTATTGTCCCTTCCCTTCCTCTCTTAACTATCCTTGGAGGCTTCCTCATGTCACACTGAACAACCCATGACTTTCAGCAGCTCAAGTGCTCTGAAGCTCTCTCCACTTTGGATTGGAATGACAGGCATGGCTACCTTTTCTGTTTGTGTCCCTCGCACAAGGGACAGCATTGTGGAACTGAGCACAGGCAATGCTGGCCAGACACCAGCAGTGAGATATGCAAATACGCCTGTGTCGAGAGCTAATGTTCTTGGGGAGATGAGACCAAAATGGCAGGCAAGGAGCTATGGGCTGAGACTCAGCTGGAAGGTTGTGTGTCCAGTGTGGCATCAGGAAGGGACTGATGAACAGAAAATCACACTTTGTGTTTATGAGGTCCAATGGGACACCTGGGCTACTGGGGCAGCCAAGCAATTGGCAGGACAGAACTGAATAAATATTTCACTGACTCACTACTTAGAAATCCTTCAACAGCTTCCCATTTGGTCTTACGATGATACCCAGAGCTTGTAGTGTAGCATGGCTCAGGACCCCACATGGTCTGCCCCCACCCCATTCCTCTTTAAGCCTCTCCCACTTTCTCTTTGCTTCCACAGTTAGGACTGGTCATTGTACTCAGCTTGGTTTTGCCATCCCTGAGAGTTCACAGCTCCCTTCTCTTGAATGTTCTCTTGATGAACTGTGCGCAGGTGTCACTGAGATTAGAACAGTTAGTAGGGTGCTTTCACGTTGGTGCATCCCCAGAACCTCAGAGTCTTCCCTGTAGAAAGTATCACTACAATGTGTGGAATGAAGTGACTCTCAAGATTCCTGACTTCCTAAACGGGAAAATGATTATAAGAATGTGTTCCCCAGGTAGTAGTGGCTTATACCTTTAATCACAGCACTTGGGAGGCAAAGGCAGGAGGATCTGAGTTCAAGACTAGCCTGGTCAACAGAGTTTCAGGACAGCCAGGACTACACGGAGAAACCATGTTTTTTTGTTTTTTTGTTTTTTGTTTTTTGGGTTTTTTTTTTTTTTGGTTTTTTTGTTTTTTTGTTTTTTTTAAAGGAAGGAAGGAAGAAATAAATAAAAGAAAAAAGAAAGAAAGAACATGGTCTATAGCTAATCTCAGGAAATGAATGAATGAATCTCTTTGCTGCTTCCAACTATGAACTTCATGGAAATTGGACTGAGTTGGTCTCCTATGCTTGCCTCTCTTCAGATGAAGTTTGTGGTTTTAAGAGTTATGTTAACAATGGCTAACCCATACGATCTGGGTTATTGTTGGTTTTCACAGGTTCAACCTTGTCTTCCCATTGCTGCCTCAGACCCTGTGATTACAGACCCCAGTCACCCACCTTCCCCTGCGTCAGGCTCAAGATACGTGCAGAGATGTGTCTGACCATTTGTATGGCATGTGTTTTTCTCTGCTAATGCTTAGGTCTTAAGGAGGCCGCACACCTGTTGAAGTTTTCCTCTTGAGCTATATTCAGGATGCTCAGCCAACACTGCATAGCCTGGATGTGACCCCGAGTTTGGGGGTTAGGATATCTAGCCTCAGTGCTGCCTCCTACCCTAGCCTTCAGGGGTGAAGATCTTGGGTCTCTGCCTTGCTGATGCTCTTCCACATCTGTCTCCCACAGGCACGGACATGGCTGTGTTCTGTCTGCTGTGTGGGAAGCGCTTCCAGGCACAGAGCGCACTGCAGCAGCACATGGAGGTCCATGCGGGCGTGCGCAGCTATATTTGCAGTGAGTGCAACCGTACCTTTCCCAGCCACACGGCTCTCAAACGCCACCTTCGTTCACATACAGGTAGGCTGCTCCCAGGGGGTTGGCGGGGACATTTCTGGACCTTATATCTGGGATGAACATCCAACACTATTTGGTGTGTGTGCATGGAGGGGCGTGTTCCAGGTCGAGGTGTTTTTAGCCTTTTGCTGCTTGAAGCTGGACACAGAAGGGCTCCTCTAGAGGACTGAAATGTTGACAGTTCCCCCAGCCCATCACCCCCCAACCTGCACCTGTAGACAGTCTGTTCCCAGTCTCTCCACACATAGCACAGAAAATATTCATTTAAAAATAACAACACCGAAAACCCTATATTTTTTTTTAGTTTTACTCTCAGGAACTTGGATTCAGTGGTCCAGGGTGGGCTCTAGATCTCAACACTACTAAGTTTTACCGAGGGATTCTGATGCAGGGGGTGTCACAGTGCACTTTGAGACTAACTCTATTAAAATCCCACCATTCTCCAGCCCATTCAAGAACACAGCACTGAGGTCAGCCCATGGCCCTAGAGGGTGCATCTAAGAGCTCTTCCTGCCTTCACAACAGAGACAGGAGGCTTCTACTGTGACCTTAATGTTGTCTAGGGAAGACCATGAGAGGATCTGAATGGCAAGCCATGAGATAGCCCTGCTCAGCCAGTTCACACAATGGGGTGAAAGCTGGGCTATGTGTGAGTCAAGTAGGCAGGGCTTGTGGTCCAGTCCTAGCCTAACCCTGCCACTACCCTCTAGCCTGAGGGGATAGGACACCCAGTGTCAGAGGGCCTTGACGGAGCCCTTGGTCTTGCTCTAGCAGAGGAATAGATGACTTAATTCCTTTCTGTGCCCTAAAGCAAAATGAGATCATCTCTTACTGCCCCCAGTGAAAGAATGCCAATTTCTGAATTGTATGTCTCTGTGTGTATGTTCCTGATCTTTTGTGGGTGGAGTCGGGATTAATCTCTATGTAAGTATGTAGCAGAATATAAATACACAGGCCTACTAGTGAGGACATAAATGCCCTGCATGCTTCACAGAGGTTTGGAAGCATTTTTCAATCTTAAGAGCTTTTTCATAGCTTGGGGATGGAGTATGTGGCTGCTCTTTACATGGGTGATGGGCTCTGATGAATAAAGAAGTTTTTACTCTCAGGGGCCGAGCTGGACTGTCCTAGCAATTATAGACATTCTCACCAAGGATCCTGACTTGGCTCTAGGTTCTGGATAGCATCCTAGTCAGAGGGGTAACAAAGCCGTATTGTTACCAAATGATGCTTAGGACTGCCCAAGGCTTCCCGGTCAAAAGGAGAAGGTCTTAGTAGCTATGGTCCAGTGAAAGGAACCAAAGAGAAAGGGATGTATATAGTCAGAAGTTTCTGTCCTTCCAACAACTCCCAAATACCCAGTAGCTGCTTCCCAAATACTTGACTCAGAAGCTTAATAAGATAGTAAATGCTGGACCAGTACCTCAAATTTATTACTAACTAGCTCTTACATTTAAATTAACCCATAACTCCTATCTATATTTAGCCATGTGGCTGGGTACCTTCTCTCAGTCCAGCATTCTCATCTTGCTTCCTCTGTGTCTGGCTGGCAACTGTGTTTCTGCCTTTTCTCTTCCCAGAATTCTCCTAGTCTGGTCGCCCTGTCTATACCTCCTGCCTCGCTACTGGCCAATCAGCATTTTATTAAGCCAATACAAGTGACAAATCTTTACAGTGTACAAGAGCATTATCCCTCAGCAGGTGTATGGTCTGTGGCTTTCTCTACAGTGTCTGCATAAGGACCCCCCTGTATGATGTATATACCATCTTGTCAGTATCTCCCTCAATGAGTTCTTAATTTCAGTCTTAGGGAAGATGACTAGCTTCCTTTAGCCACTTCCAGGTATGCCACTGGGTCGAGTGACTTGACCTTACATGACGTGATGATTCAAATCCTACTGTGTCCACCTAGGATACAACTTACTTTGCCCATATTACCTTCTCAGATTTCAGTTACCCCGTGTCACTCCTGCTTTACCAACAAGAGCAGAGTTTTGTAGAAACCCTTGCTTATTCTAGAAACACAGATATGTGTGCCCCTGTGCACACACATTCAAGCACCTATTGATTTTCACACCAACCCAGCACAGGCTCTGCACACCCCTGACACAATGCCTCATTAATATTCTGTTGTTCTTGGCCCATTTGCTGCTGGGGCCGGTGTTTAGCATCAGCAGCTGTGTTTGGTACATTAGTCCAGCCCTGCTCTTGGCATTGATGGATCCTTGATTCACATGGTTCATCATATAATAAACTCTCAGCTGCACCGAAGGGAGGGGCCAAGGGGAAGGGATCTGAAGAGCCCAGGAGCTGGTGCTGGGGTGGGAAGGATGACACTGGGTTTGGCCAGAGCTAAGAAAGCCACTAGGTAATGACAAACTGGGGAAGAAAGAGGACCACAGGTGCCTTGGGCAGGCCAGAGGGGCTCTAATTAGTCTCGTTTGTCCTGTACTTAATGTCAAGCTCATTAACGCGTCTACAGAGTTAATCAACATACCACAAATTGGATTTTGACTTCTGTCACCAGTTTTATGTACATTATGGCCAGACTGACATGATTAGCTGTCAGGGTGAGGGTTGTAGGTCTGGTGGCCTCTGAGCTGTAAAACTTGGGTCAGGTGAGGGTGGGAATGTGTCTTGGCGACTTGTCATCATTCTCTGAATGCTTTTTATTCTTTCCCTGGGCTGACTCAAGAGAGTTTCTATTTAAACTCATTTAACATGTGATCCACTTCGTAATTAAATTCATAAAAATCTGATCAAACAAACCCCTCTGCTGTTTGTTAAACTCTTAGGGCCCCCATCTGGAAGCAAGAAGCACACACAGGCAGCCAGCCCTCCCTCACTGCTGCCCCCTCTTCGGTGGCGGGGGGGTGGGGGGAGTGGGGGGGGCCTGGGTGACTGCCGATGTACGTTTTAATTACCAGCTTCGGCTGAAGTCTCATGTGGTCCTTGCTTTATTTATTTATTTATATCTTAATGAGGATACTGAATCTTTGATTAAAGTTGTAATCGTTGCTGATTCAGGAAGGGGGGGTAGCTGGATGTCAGACCAGACAGGGCCACATGTTCAGACAGACAGTCACATACACACACACACACAGACTCATACATAGACTACACACACACACACACACACACACACACACACACACACACACACACACACCACACAATGGTAGATCCACAGCCAGTTACTACCTGTGTCAGTGAGAGCTAGCATCTTGGCTTTGACTGGACTGGAAGCAGGTTCTTGGTATAGGTTTAGTAGTGACAGACAAGGCTTGGTTTCCCAAGTAGAGAATTCCAGAACTCATTCCATCTCCAGATCACTGGCCAGCCAGGACCCTGAGCTAGGTCAGTGCCCCTTAGATGGTGAGGACTGAATAGAGGGCCAGTTCTTTGCACTTTTTGGTGGGTCCTCCCCTCCCCCGTGCTTTTTGTACATCTTTCACCCTATGAGAAAGTCAGCCAGTGAACAGACCCCAACAACCACTCCCCACAGAGTCTCAGAAACTGTTCTGAGCCATCAGAGGAGGTGAGAATTTATGTGGGTACAGGGGCCTGCATTCAGGAAGAAGGATGTTTGATTATCGGCCCATGGAGGGGAGAAGGCAGAGAGAGTAAAATATCATTTTAAAGAGGAAGTGAAGGCACAGGCATGTGAGTCTATAAGGAGAAGGACAATTTATGCCCAGGCACGAGCACAGTTTGACATGGGGATAATGAAAAAACGTAGGTCATTGTGGATGACTTAAGCCTTCAGCAGCTGAAGAGAATGTATGAAATGCAGAGGACATTACACGGTTGGCAGCCTCGCACATCTGCAGAGGAACAAGTGAAATACAGTGGCCATTCTTTACCATAAACTGTGGTTGTTGGAGATGCAGCCCAGAGAAATTGTAATTACAGTGACAAGACGAATCAGCGATATTTAAATATTCATGAGCAAAGTCTGGGGTGATCAATCTATCTTCATTGTCTGTGCCTTCACTCCTGTAATAAATAAGTAGCTCAAGTCCTCACCTTTCATCCCCCAAGCTTGACATCTCGGTTACAAAACTGCAAGGTGCTTAACCCCATTCCCTACCCCCTCGGTCCACAGGGATTGAAGAGTAGAGTATCCCGGGGAAAGAATGGTAAGCTAATGGACATGATTGTAGACTGACGAAGGGCTGTTCTTCCCAGCCCAATACCCAGAATTCTCCAATTCTCTAATTGGTTCTGAGTCATTCCTGTACAAGTATTGAGGGTGTAAGAATGGGAAAGGCTTCTTGGTGACCCTGTTAGTCAGTACAATATGTCATTTAGCCATGTGGTAAATGACCAGACCCTGGAACCAGACCAAAGCCGAAGTCCAAACCTAGCTACTTCTAGATAGGTGACCTTGGGACAGTGGTTAAGCAACTCTAAACAATGCCCCCCCCCCCATTTGTGAGATGAGCACATCTTTCATGAGATAGTTTCCATGGACATGATTTCAGCATAGCAGTAAGAATGTGGCAAATCCGGGCCATTTAAATAGGAAAGAAATATTTTTAAAAAATCATATTTCTATGAATATAAGACCAAAAGTGCTCAATATTCTTCTTTTGGGGGACAGGGAAGGAATGATACTTAGTCTGCCTGAGGAACTGAAGAAAAGCATCCAAATGGAGGTGATGGATGAGCTGGGTGGGCTTTGAAGGGTGGTTAGGGGTTCAGCAGGGAAAGAAGTGGAAATGAAAGCAGAGGATTACTGTTACCTGGGCTTAGGAGAAAGAGCAGATAACATTTGGGGGGAGCAAAGAGAAGTTCTCCAAGTTGGAAGGATATTTTGAGGATGGGGAAGATAGGGCTGGAGTGGCCCTTGGCCCTGGACCAGAGAAAAGGGAGATGTGTAATCAAGGTCTCAAAGCCCGGCTGTGTTACACCCTCACAGGACCTTGCCTTCTGAGGGTTGTTGCTCTTTGCTGAGCCAAGCAGGCTTTTTTCCCCCGGGACTGGCTGTTATCCCATGGATGGCTGTGGAGCCATAGCAAACTCTGGACACGAACACAGAAACCTCTGTTCATGCTGTACCCTGCTGTCCCTGAAACAGAGGCAGGAGGAAGCAAGGGTCTGACTGAGCCCCTTGTCTTTACAGGTGACCACCCCTATGAGTGTGAGTTCTGTGGCAGCTGCTTCCGGGATGAGAGCACACTCAAGAGCCACAAGCGCATCCACACAGGGGAGAAACCCTATGAGTGCAATGGCTGTGGCAAGAAATTCAGCCTCAAGCACCAGCTGGAAACGCACTACAGGGTTCACACAGGTACAGAGGGCCAGGGATGGAAACGCACTGCAGGGTTGACAAAGGTACCAAGCTCCAGGGATGGAAACGCACTGCAGGGTTGACAAAGGTACCAAGCTCCCAGGATGGCTCTGGGATCTGAGCAGTGACTGAGAGAAGATGCTTTTCCAGAGAAGAAGCCCAAGTAAAAATGGTTCAGGGTTCAACCAGTGCGCAAGGGGATAATGTGAGGACTGGGGAGATGGCTCAATGGTTTGAGAGTCTTTACCCTTCTTCCAAAGGACCAGTGTTTGTTCCCCAGGACCCTCTTCTGGCCTCAGAGGCCACCAAATTCATGTGTGTGTATGCGCGTGCATACACACACACACACACACACACACACACACACAAATAGAAATACTTAGAAAAAGAGGGGGAAGAGAGAGAGAGAATATAGTGGTCTGAATATCATGACTCTCTTCTCAAGGCCAAGGCAGGCATTACTAATCAGGTGTGGCAGATAATAGTAATCAATTGCATGTCTCATGGACCCAGACAGTCGCCTGAAGCAATCACACTGAGCGATTGTCCAGGAGTGCCAGGCAATGTGATGCTCACTCCAAATCCTAAATGAAGGTTCAGTTTGGCCAGACTGGTGAAAAGTGAAGTTTGGGTGGTTTCATTTTGTTCCTTCATGATTAGAGGCAGAATCAGAGGACATTAAGCAATGATAAGGGTCAGAAAATTGTGACATTGGTTCTGCTCTGCTCTGAAAAGAAAGGAGCCGGAATATCTAATAGGAGACTATTCCATCCTGTCAGAGTGCTTCCACATTCCTTTTCATATAGAAGAAATGTGAGCCTCTGTTTTCCCTGGGGTCTCAGGACAGACAGACAGAGCTTAGCGATGGAGGCAGTGGAGCCCTAGACCTGGCCTCTACTTAACTGGAAAACCTATTTCTTCCCCATTTCAAGTTCAATGACATCACCTTGGTTGCTTAAAATGGGCCCCAGTGGGAGTATTGACCGCATAGCAATAGAGCTATGTGTCTTTGGAGAGCTGGCTGTTAAATACCCACCCCCTGCAGTCTGCCAGCTGGGGGGAGGTAGCATTTCCTGTGAGGCTGAGGGTGAAGCAGAGCAAAGGACTATGGCCTTTCTGATCAGTGGGGACAGCACCCAGCCCAGAGGAGAGCATGGTGACCTAGCCTGGGGAGGGGTGGGCAGCCAGCAGATGTAGAAGGCAGATCTGTTCCCAGAACCCCATCTTCTCTCCTGAGCTCTGTTTTCCTTGCTTCTGGCTTAAAGCCACAGGAGGGGATGGGGTGTGCATTGTTGACAACTTGAATAACCCAGGGGATATTCCAGAGTCCCGGGGTTTCCTCAGTTCCTTGTTGTGGGATATGACCTAGTGGGCAGATCATTAAATGCATTGGCAGTGGCTATTGTAAATAGCTGGTCGATAGTTAGATCACTTTGGCTGTTCATTACTTCATTATCTGCCGGGCCTCAGCACAGAGGAGTATCGATAGCGAGATGGCTGACCAGTTAATTACTGTACTGAAACAAGGTTCCCTTACATCTCTGCTCAGCTGCAGGGGACTCTAGTGGAAGGGAGATCTAGATTGCAGACTAGGGTGTCATTGTCCACTCCTATGTTCTCTCTACTAAGCCTTCCAAAGCTCTAGAACAGGAGGTAAAGTCCAGGAGAGGTCTTTAGAGTGTTAGTGGGTAGATGTGATGTGTTTGAACTGGGTTGCTTGGGTTTCCCTACCCCTCCTTACCATCTGTAGCTCTAAAAGGGCTCCCCCCATTCTCCTGTTTCCCGTGGTGGATGAGCTTTGCTATGAAGAAGCATACTGAAGGACTTCGGAGACTTACTACCTCCTTTCACAGTTCACGTTTCCTTAATTAGAAGGGAAGCTCCCTGCCTTATGACAAGGGGCCAGAGCACCACGGACAGTTTACTAGCTACTAGTTACTAGCCACATTCATTCATTTACAATAGTCACAAAATGAAATAGAAGTACAGTACCCCAGTAACCATACTAATAGCCACATGTGGTCAATAGCTGCCATATTGAATGCTCTAGACATTGTATTGGGAAGTTCTGTTGGAGACTGCAAGGCTTGAAGGATGGACATTCTCCAACAAGCCTAAGGCTGACACATGGCCCATCTGGTCCTCACATTCCCGTGTCCTTTCTCATCTCCTCCACAGGAGAGAAGCCCTTTGAGTGCAAACTCTGCCACCAGCGCTCCCGAGACTACTCAGCCATGATCAAGCACCTGAGAACGCACAATGGTGCCTCACCCTACCAGTGCACCATCTGCACGGAGTACTGCCCCAGCCTTTCCTCCATGCAGAAGCACATGAAGGGCCACAAGCCGGAGGAGATCCCACCCGACTGGAGGATAGAGAAGACGTACCTCTACCTGTGTTATGTGTGAAGGGGGACCCCCCCACACACGGTAGAGCAGTGGCAGGAGCCCACAAAGACAAGCTGGAGCAAGATAAAGTAGAAAGACTATGAGAAGAAAAGAAAGGGAAATAGAAAAGGAAAAAAGAAAGAGGAGGGAAGGAGACTTGGTAGTTACTTGACCTTGGATTCCTTCTGGGGTTCCAGGTGATCGGGCTGTCACACCGCTGCCCCTTCCCTGGGGTCTCTGCCCTCCTTGGTTTTCTAGGGTGGGTGGAATGGCTTTGCTCATTCACACAGTGGCATATTCTTCTCCTCCCCACAACCTAGACCTTCCCTTTGTGTCCAGGAAGCAAGTGTGAGGCCCTCTGGTCAGCCACTGCCTCTCCCCTCCTCACTCCTTCCTTCCCCTCCTCTGAAGAGGGTGGGAGGTGAGCAGAAAGGACGGCTGGAGCCGGTGAGGGGTGATGTCTCTGGTTGATGTTCAGAGTGGCAACTCGGGCATACTGGGGGCAGACTGGGAAGGAAAAGGCTTTCTGCTCTGCCCAGCCATACCTGGTGCCCCTCATGGTCTCCAAGAGCCTCAGGGCTCTTCCCACCCTTCAGCTCCTTGATGGCTGTCCTCTGGTCACAAGGGGCTCACACCCTGTGTGGATCTAGACTATATCTTACTTAGGTCCCTCCTGGGGAAAGCCTCTTCCTTCCCCCTCTTAACTTTCACAGAACACAGAACAAAATAAATCTGCACTGTACCCTCGCTGAACCCCCTCATGAGCAAGATTCCCACTGATCTGCTTTCTGCTTGCAAAAACCAAACAAGAACCAACTAAATATATTCCATCTCACCATCCAAACAAGCACACGTTGCTGCAACCCCACTTCAGCCCCAAGGGGAAGGAATACCGTCATCCTATTGAAAGGTCCCATTGTCCAGGCGGAATGGATGCCCTGCCTGAGCAGAGTGGGGGGACTAGCCATGAGGGAAAGTTGCTATCACACTGAGAATCTTTTAACCCCAGATCTGGAGATTAGCACCGAATTCCTGGCTCTGGTCCCCTCAGCCCCCAGGGAGCAGAGGGAGGAGGAGCTGATGGCCTCTTGTTGCGTTGGCTTTTAGCACATTGTACTTGAATTACCTCGGTTTTTATTTTTTGTGACCTCATGAGCTATTCATTTCCCTGTCTCTCTTCCCCTTTGGTTTGTGGGAGGGGGTGGTTATTGGAGTAATGGGGAGGGTGTACTTTTCTGTTCTAGTGTACGTTAATAGTTGGCTTTGAATCTGACCTGGTAGAGGCCCTCCCCTTCTCCGGCTGGAAGCTGTCAGGAAAAGTGGACCACTCAGGATCTGAATGGAAGACCAGGAGGGCTGAGGAGGTGGTGGTGATGGAGAGAATGACAATTGGGTGGGTTCTTACTGTCCCTATAGCGTCACATAAAAGTCACTCCCAGCGCCATCCAGGGCTCAGACCATCAGCGTCTAGCTTTAGTTCAGCCCGAAACACTTTAGAGAAAAGTCCCCCTGGTCCTAGAATTATCTGGGCTGTTCAGGCTTGAGGGGAGCCTGTTAGAAGATCTATACAACCGTTGCCAAAATTGGTGTATTTTCATGGCTGGTGTGTATGTGAGGGGCAGACTATCCTGGTTTTGTTGTGCTGGGTGGGGTGTTGTTTTTCTAAAAGCTACCTCTTCTGTTTGTCCAATCTTTCGTTCCTTCCGAAGTCCCTCCTCCCACCCTCCAGCCTCTCCACCCTGAATTTTGGAATGCACATTTGCAATGATCCCTTTTGCTTGGGGGATGAACCCTCCCTCTCATTTCGTGCTTCGTGTATAAGATAATTGTTGTTTTGTAGCTGTGTTTTGATCTTAGGTTTTATAAGTGGCTTAAAGGAAGCCATTGGCAGGGGCAAAGGGCTGGGAAGAATTACAGAAATCCCAAGGGATGGGTGCTGCTGTTACCATCCCATCCTGAGGCCAGGCCCCCATCCCTCCTCTTCTCCCCTTCAATCCCACCCACCATATCTGAAGGCCTTAAACATTGTGTGTTGGAAGGATGTGGGTTGGGGGTTCTTGCCTCTCTGGTGTGAACTACAGTTGGTAAAGTTCAGAAGGCGCTGCTTTGGGACTGTGGTGATGACTCAGTGCATTGGGAAGGCAAAAGGTTTAAACTTGAAATACGTGACCAGGACAGTCGTCATGTTTATAATGTGAAAAGAGAATCTTTTTAGGGAAGAGCCATCTTTAAAAATCATTATGCACTATGGCTTCCTCCCTCCGTCCAGGGAATAAAGCAAGAACTGTTGACATTCAGGGGCTCTATAAATCCCAGAAAACAATATTTTAGCTGTAAGTTGTCATTCAAAATTGGTGGTGAAGGGAAAATTATCCAACTATTTCATAAAATTGTCTGGTTCCTTGCTTCCTGGCCCTTCCCTTTCAGCCTGCTCCCCTCCCTGGTGCCCAGTCATAAAAGTTTGAGAGGGCTGAGTAGATCTTCGCAAATTGTAATATTTTTGTAGTATTTGTTAGTTCCTTCAGTTCTACAGGACCTTGTTCTTTCTTTTTGTAATGTGAATAGGGAGAAAAAAAAAAGTTTTAAAAGAGGAAAAGCTCCAAAAAAAAAAAAAAAAAAAAAAGCTCACTGCCATCAATAGCAAAATATCCCTTTGTTCATATGGCGTGTGTGTGTGTGTGTGTGTGTGTGTGTGTGTGTGTGTGTGTGTGTGTGTGTGTGTTGCTGTGTCATGCTGTGTTGTCTATGCTGCTGTCTCAGTGTTGAATGGTACTCACTCAGCACCTACCTGCCCTGTCTGTCCCTGAGGGTTGTGGGGATGCTAGGGGAGGTGGGGACAGCTTAGAAGGGATACTTTCCCTTGCAGTCCACACCCCCAAGATGTTCTAACATACATGCCTCTCCCTCAATTTCCCACTCACAAAGAGGAAATGGTTTTAAAATTGCCAGGGCCTTTTCTGCTGGGTTTGATGGCCACCAGGCAGGTAGGGAGCAGTTGGGAAGCCTTCTGGATGGGGCACATAGAGCTGGGGAGGCTGGAAGATTGGAGGCACGCTCCTTCCAGGGAAACTTGAACTAGATTTATTCCACTCATCTTTGAAACTTGTGGTTTGTTACTCCCCTGCCTTTGGCCGTGTTCTGACAGAAGCCTGACTTGCTACTGCTGCCTTATCTGGCTCTGTGACCTTCTCTCGCCTCACAAATTCAAGCTGCTTACTGTCTCCTCCCCTTGCCCAGCTTCTATGAATGAATCCTTTGAACGCTTTTGGTGATATTGCCCCTTCCCTTGGTGCTGCCCCCCCCCCAACTCCTTTGCTCATTTAAAGCATTAAAATCCTACATGTATATGGAATAGACAAATATATATATAAATATATATAAAGAGAGATATAGCAAGAGAGATATAAAATAGAAAACGTCTTTGCTGCTTGGCTGCTTTACATGAAGAGGAAGGCAGATCTGGGGTACAAGGGTGGGTCGGAAGGCTGGGGGAACCCAGTGATTCAGTACAATCCAGGGATGCCATGCGGGCTTGTTTAAATCTTTGTGCCTGAACAGTTTTTTTCATGTTGAGGGGGAAAAAAAAAAAACCTGCTGCAGAATTTTACAAGTGCATGGTACGCTTCCAGATGCGATGGGCGCGACCAGGATGGCAGGGCCAGGGTCCTTTCTTAGAAGAGACCAAGCAGGAAGCACTTTTGGTCTTGGGCCATGGAGGAGTAAAGTGGGTAGACTTCTGGCCAGTGCCCTGGCAAACTAGACTAGGGTGGTCACTGAGAACAGGGATGTGTGAGTCAAAGGCATGAAGACCCGGGCTTCTGTTGTTTATTTTTACTGCTGCTTGACTTCTCACCCCCCTCCGGGTCGGTCGGTCTGGTCTCCTCCTCTCTTGGGCTGCACTTACTTAGAGATGCCCTGTAGAAGGACTAACAGCAAACTAGTGTGTGTGTGGGGGGGGGTGGGTGCCCAAAAGAAGGGTGCAGGATGAACAGAATAGACGGGATCAGGGGAAAGGGTGTGGAAAAAAGAAGTAAAAGCCCCAGCAAGCCTGCCTGCCAGCAGCTCTGAGTCCTGGGCTCCTGGGTGGCCCACTTTGCAGACAGGGTCCCACCTCCCCATGTGTATCATAGTATTTGTTCACATAGTGTTATGCATGAATCCTTGTAAGGTGAAGAACCGCCATGATGCACCATGCCATCACCCTATATATAAAGATAAAAAAATTATATATATATATATATGTATGTATGTAAGTTATAGCACTGAGGGCCCTGTGGCCCTGCTGGACCAAGCAAAACTAAGCCTTTTGGTTTGGGTGTTGCGTTTCTTTTTGTTGTTGTTAATTTTTTTTTCTTTTTTCTGTCTGATATTGTGTGAGCACAAGTGCCAGTCTGATTGCTTTGTATCACAGAATAGTGTTTTTAAATTCATCAATGTTCTAGTTAATGTCTACCTCAGCACCTCCTCTTAGCCTAATTCTAGGAGGTTGCCCAATTTTGTTTCTTCAATTTTATTGGTTCTTTCTGTTCTTGTACAAATCAATCTCTCCACCCTCGTCACTTTCTCCTTTCCCTCTGCTACTCACTCTCCCAATCCTTCTCTCTCCCCTCATCCACCCTGGTCTTCCCTAGGTCCCCGCCCCCTCCTGTTGGCCCATCTCTCCTCCCCTCCCCTCACTTCCCTCCAGTCCAGATTGCCAGTTCTTTCTGTCCACTCGAAGTATGCTCCCAGTGCCGCTTATCCACACCTGCCTTCATTTCGTGTAGACTGATGCGTTTCTTTGTAACTTCGGTGTTTCTGACAAGATTTAAAACAAAAAAAAAAAAAAAAATAAGAAAAAAATGAATTTACTGCTGCAGGTTTTTTTCCCCATGTGTCACTAAGTGAAGTTTGTGCCTTCTATAGCAAAGAGAATATTTTTTACATCCTACTAACAGTAGATTTTTTTGTAGTGAACATTTTTTGTATTTTTATTTATAAGTCTCATAAGAAAAATAGCGATGTTCAGTTGTATACCTTGAATCTGCAGTTAGAAGAGAATAAAGTTAATTCAGTTGTCTCTGGCTCCAAGTGTCCTTTTTAAAAAATGTGACTCCCCCCGCACCTGGTTTGGGTGGGAATTCACTGGGGGAACTAGGATTTCTGCCTGGAGAGGAAGAGAAAGCTACGTGTTAATACTCAATCTTGATGTCTTTCGCGTTATTATGACTTGGTGTATCTGTGCATGCATGTGGACATGGGTACACACATGGACACCTGCCATGGTGCACACATATGGAAGTCACAGGACAGCTTCCAGAAGTCTATTCTCGCTTTCCACTACACTGGGCCTGGGGATCACACTCAAACCCCGGGTAAGTGGCAAATTCCTTTGCCACTGAGTGTCTCAGCAACCCCTCAACCTTTTTACGTGACACTTTAATGCTACATTTACATACCCAGGGATCTGACACAGGCTATCAGACCTGGCAGTGAATATGCTTACCCACTGTGCCATCTTACTGGCTCCCATTCTTGCCTTAAAACTTTTTTTGTTACATTTTACTTATTGTGTGTATGCACACACGCCAAACACGTGTGAAGGTCAGAAGATACTTTTAAAAGGTTGAAGATTTATTTGATTTTGTGTATGAGTGTTTTGTCTTTCTGAATGTATGTGCACTGTATGTATGCCTGGTACTCTATGAGGTAAGGAGGAAGCCTCAGATCCTTTGGATCCAGGCTTAGAAATGGTTGTAAGCCATCATGTGGGTGCTGGGAATCGAACCTGGGTCCATAGCAAGAGCAAAAGTTCTCTTAACCACTTTGCCATTTGTCCATCCCAGAATGCAACTTTTGAGAGTCAGTTCTCTTTTAACCGTGTGAATCTTGGAGTCTGAACTCTTGGTCACAGGCTTGGCAGCCAGGTGTCTTTACCCACTGAGCTTTCTTTCTTTCTGGCCCAACAGCCTTGCTTTTGGAGGGGTGGGGTTCAAGAAACACTGCAAATTCAGGAAGCAGCACACTCTTGGAGTTTCAAAGTGTGTTCTGACAGTTCAGGATCATGAACTGGTACTTGGTGATCAAACCTCACCCTCACATCCAGACCAGATACTTAAAGCAGGTTGCTTTTTCCAAGATCCAGAGGTAGGATCCCTATCTTCCTCAAAGTTAAGTACACTTCAGAGTTTCCTCAACACGAAACTTCCACCCAGTTGAAGGTCTTCAGTTCTGTTTTGTGGCAGCCAAGGCCTGTTGCAAAGCTGGAGGTTTTGCTCAGTGGCATGGTGTCTTCCTGACATGTACAAAGCCTGAAGCTCCTTTCCTTTCTCTGCTGCAGGTAGATGCACTGCACAGCTCTTCTTTAGCCCTACACCCAGTTCTGCTCATATCTTGGATGCATAGCTTAGCATTTCAGCCTTTCTCCTCCAGCATCATCCACCTTCCCCCTGAGACCAGATGGGACCATGGGTCACTGCAGTGTTAACAATGCTGAGAGACCGGGCCCACAGCTGACTTTGAGTCACTAGCCCTACACTTGCCCTGCCATGCAATGTAGAGAAAACCTCTCTCTCTCTCTCTCTCTCTCTCTCTCTCTCTCTCTCTCTCTCTCTCTCTCTCTGTGTGTGTGTGTGTGTGTGTGTGTGTGTGTGTTCCAGCTCCTATTTTCCCAGGTCCTGCCTGAGTCTGGTTGGGCCTGGGGTTATTGACCTGAAAGACACTTAAGTCACACTAACCCTCCCAGGAGAAGGCTCAGATCAGACCAGGCAGCCTCCATCCTCCACAGGCTCTGCTCTGCTCTGCCTTCCTTCCCTCCTCTTTCCCCTCATCTTCCATCAAGGTTTGCTTCTCTCTCTCCCTCACTCTCTCCTCTGGTTTCTCCCTATCCCTCACTCGTTTCTGGGAGATTTCTTTGCCCTGTACCTGGGACCCATGTCATGGTTTACCCCTCTAGGATAACAGTCTTTGGCCCAAGATGTGTATGTTTTGATTGGGATCTGCTCCCCTCAACCCTTGCCCCTCTCGGCCAACCCCCGCCCCCCTGCACCCCGCCCCTCCCTCAGGCCTCAGCTTTCTCTTGACAGATGGGAGGGCAGTGGGCACTCCCTCTTTAAAACAACATTTAATCGCCCGTTTTCTGTTCTTGGACATCAAAGCTGGGGCTTAGGCGCTGCACTGGGGTCCTGGCGGCGCGGGCTCTGGGGGAGAGGAGGTGAGTGAATAGGGGCAGGCTGAATGGGCTTTGTGTGACTGCCGGGGTCTGCCTGCTTTACATGCTCTTTGACCCAGATATGATCTCATGGAGAGAAAGGGGCCCGGCCAGGCCAGCCCTGAGAACGCTCCTCCGAGGCCTGCTGCAGCCCCTCCTCCCTCCCTGGGCAGCGGGCCACAGCTGCCCTCTGCCCCAGCCCGCAGCATGGGCAGCCTCCTCCAGGGCAGCCTCACCCGGGGCGGGGCACGAGGCTGAGGTCAGAAGAGGGGACAGGCAGCTGGGCTGCAAAGATACAACCCGGGTTGGGTGGATAGGGATCTTCCCACTTGTGTTCTCTGGGCTGGTTGACTGGAAGTCCCCTACACACACACACACACACACACACACACACACACACACACACACACACACACACACACAATGTTATCCCTTCCTGTCCAGTGCTCTCTGCCACTACCGCCTAGTTCTGCTACACCCTTAAAGGGTCTCGTTCCGTTGGCTTTGGGTGTCCTCCAGGGATCAGAGCTAAAGCCCATAGCTAACAGAAGCCTGCAGAGGACTCAAAAAGTGTGGCAGGTGAAACAAAAAAGGGCAAATCCAAGGACTTCTCCATCCAGTCAGCGCCCACTTTTGCACCTGGCTCTCCACAGCCACACCCCTTCCACTTGGCTGCCCCAAAGCCCCCTGGTCCTAGAATCAAGAAGGTGAAGTGAATGTCCATATCTACCCGTGTCTTCTACACCACCACCCTTCACTCTTCCATCCTGTATTTGCCTGCAGTGACCGAAACACCCCCTCATACAAATATTGCTTAGAAGAGTACCTGATGGTTCTTCGTTACTCTGAGGATACGGTCCAGGCTTCCCAGTGAGGCTTACAGAGGTAGTCCCTGCTTGACACCTCAATCTGTCCTGATCCATCCCCACCTGGCTATAGTCAGCTTGACCCTCAGCATGGCCTGTGGCCTTTGCTGTGCTACCTCACCAGCTGAAAACAGCGCAGAGCAACCCCCCTCCTCCCCACCTGGTCCTCTCAGCTTATTATCCAAGTTCTTCTTTCCTCTCAAACATGGCCATCCTCAGAAAACCTTCCCTAGCTGCCCGAGACTAAATTAGGTGCCCTGTTACACAGACCCTCCATCCTACCACTTGTCATAGTGCATTACAATCATCTAAGCTTCCTGTTGTCCCCATCTCCAACTTCGTTGATGTTAGGAACCATGTGTTCTGTATCTTGCTGTTCCTGGAGCCTAACGCTGCGCTCAATAAATCTCTGTTAAATACATGGACAGGAAAAAGATGGAGGGAAGAAGGACAATTCGCCCTCTGGATCTGAGGATGCGGTTGTCAAGGCTGAGGGAAATGGGTTGTAGGAAGAAGCCCCTCATGTGCCCATCACCATGACATCAAGGAGCTACATGCTAGGCTCCATGTGGGCTTCTTTTTTCCTGCTCTTGTGCCTGCATTTGTTCCTAAGGCCAAGTAGAACACAAGAAGGTATGGTAAACTTAGGACAGTGGCATTTTATAACTGAGGACTACCTGGCTTGGGCTTGTCCGGGGTGGGCATGTTCTCTGCTTCATAGGGAGGCCCCAGCTCTTTCTGTCATTCCAGGCACAAAACAGAAGCTCTCTCCACTTCCATCTCCAACCACTCTCCCCCCCACCCAGCTACTCCCCTGGACTGCTGTTTTTGCACCCCATGGGGTGCCTCAGTGAAAGTGAACTCGCTCATTTAAACCTGACTCTGCAGCCCTGCAGCCCCCTGCAGAGCTAATTACCCTGTAGTTCCAAACTGATTGCTGTACACTAAGCTTAAGCCCTCCTTTATTTATTTACTGACTACATTAATAGCAGAAGCAAGCGGCTTTCCGCTGCTCCTGACTGTACTCAGCAGTTCCCTGCTGTCCTGCTTCTCCATGCCTGGCATAGAGCCCCCAAACTCATCACCCTAACCCAACCCCCTAGGCCAGACCACCTTTTGGTCCATACCCTACTCCTGCCGTGCTCGCTAATTCTCTTGTCTTGGGCAGTGGGAGAAACAACATCCAGAGCTCACCTGCTGGAGGGGTGAGAGGGACAGGGGGTGGGCACCTTTTATTTAAATAATATGCTTCCATTCAGCCTCACAGCTCTTGCAAAGACGCCACTTTTACAGGGGAGTAAACAGAGGCTATGGCACTTTTTCCTTTTTCCAGTGTGCCCTGCTAAGGGCGTAACCTTCTCCCTATCCTCACTTCCTCAGGGTTGACAATCTTCCTACTGTTGCCTGTTCCCACAGTACCCAGCCCTTGTCACCAGGAAGGAATTCCTCCACGTACTGAATCAAAACTCACAGACTCTCAGTGTTTGCTGCCCCATTCATGTACTTGGCTAGAATTTGCTGGAAGCCAGGGAACATTCCCAGGAGACATTCCAGAACAGGCTTGAGTCAGGTCTCACTACCGTGTGGACTCACATACCCACAGAAGTGTTGTAAAGACAGTCAGCTGCAGGAGCTGGGACATGATGCCTTGCCCCTTTCCCATTCTGTGGCTCAGAGAGCCCACAGAGGTACTCGGCCACTGTCAGTTAAGTCTTCAAGGCAATACTGTGTCCTAGCCATGCAGAGCAGAATGGTCCCAACAGGAGCTACTGAAATGCCAACCTTTCCTTTGATTCAGACTAGCTTGGTGGCCATCACACTGGGCTCCTCCGAGGAAGACGGACAGTCGGAGGTTGGCAAGAAGAATCCGGGATTTAGAGTCAAAAGGACCCAGTGTTTCAGGCTAGCTCTGCCTGCTTGATGGCTCTGATTGCGTATGTAGAGTCTCCAAGGTCCCCCTCTTTTCAACTGTGAGATAGGACAAGTTTTTGTTATGTCAACTGGAGTAAAACACCCAGATCAGCTTTCTAAAGACAGCTATGACAGTGTAAGTGGCAGAGGGAAGACACAGGTCGGCCTGGAAGGGAAGCTGGAGGCCTATGTATCCCTTCCTAGATCAGAAGGCTCTGGTGCTAAGTGGCCTGAAACCCACCACGCCTGGCTAGAAGCATAACTAGGACTCTGTCTCCCCCTAATGGATGGTCCCGGAAGTTGTTTCTACTGTTCAGGCAATCTGGAAAATAACTGAGGCATCGATCTGTCCTGGTTTCTACGTGTCTCCTAGTATAAAGGCCACGAAGAGGAAGGATGGGTGAGCAGAAACTGCGATTCACACTCATGCCAAGTAAAGGACATATCTTGGTAAGGGAACGTCAGAGGGATCTTCCCGGAAGTCATCCTGAGACCCATTGACCTCTTGACTACTTAGATCCCACTCTGTTCATGCCTCAAGCACGAATCCACATTTAACCCTCACCTCACACAGAAGAAGACCAGACTTAGATGGAATTCAGCTCCTCAAAGATTTTCTACCAAGAAAGGCCCAGGCAATCCAACAGAACTGAGCACCCACAGACTAGCTGATTAGAAGTGACGACAGGAGACCTATGCCCAGTGTTCCAGAACCTTCAGAAAACCTAGAATAAAATTGAAGTCGCTACTGCTTTGACAAATCTGTCCATCCAGGGCAGTGGGTAAGCCTAGTACATCACCCCACCATCATGCCCAGCTCTGGCTGGATAGACCTCAGTTCTCCATAACAGTGTCTCTCCCTCATGTGGATATCTGGGTCCTCAGAAGACAGGCCATCATGTCTCTCCCCCTTTGTCTCCTGGCACCTCTGGCCACCTCAGATTGTTGTACTAGAATGGGTTAGAAGACACCCCCAACACCCCATTTCTAGCATTCTAAGGTTGTGGCGAGCTCTACACAACCTCAGAGAAAATCACTGCCTCCATGTCACCTGTTAGCTTTTTTCCTCTTTCTTTTAAAACAGCAATTGGGGTTTGTAACGTGGTACCTGATGGGGATGTCTTCAGGATACAGTGAGCTCCTAGTGACGCCAGGTGGACGGAGAAGGCATTGTCCACGTGGCTGTCGGGCTGATGAGAAAGCCTTCCCTAACCAGCAGCCTCTTGGGAAGGAAGGGAATTATCCATGACAGAGGTAGAAGAGCACACGGGACCTCCCAAGCCTGACCTGAGAGACGCTGACCTAGCCCTCAGAAATCTCTCAGTGATTAGCCTCCCTGCTTCACCCCCATCTCTCACACCGTCACGTGATCTTCTCTTTAATTCTCTACAGAACAGCTGAGACCAGGCTGGCTGTCTAAATCAGATTTCTCTGGTCCCAAGGAAACTAAAAAGAAGCAACAGAAGAACAGCGTAGCCTGATGGTTCACACATCCCAGAAGGCTCCAATCCTCCTCCCTACAGGTCCCATCTGCCTTCAGGGACTTGGGGCTACCCTTAACTCCCACCACGGGTGGATCCTACAAGGAAGGCTCCCTGAGTCCTGTGGGATCCCTGGGTATGGGATATAAGGCAGGTGAGGGGTCTGTGCCCTGTCCAAGTTCAATTCCTCCTCTTGGGCTCTGCACCCTATCCTATCCTCCTAAGCTCTTGGCTTCTACTTCTCTCTGGGGTACCCACTTCTCCACCCATTTATTCCCATAACTATATAAACCTGTTTTTCTGAAGTTTAGGATCAAGGATCAGTTAGTTTTTTTATATCTAAGAAAATAAAAATAACAGAATTTTCTGATTTTTTTTTCCTTGGGAAGTTGTTAGATCCTGAGAATTCATGTCTTAATGGCAACCGCTACACACATATACTGATCCTGGGTTTTCTCACTTTATCTGTACTCCTATTGGCTAGGTCTGTGCTGGGCTTGGCGTCCTTTCTTGTTATCCCATGAAAGACTTACACTGGATGTCTGAGTTTCTGGCTACCACAGGACTTCAGCTTTCTCAACTGTGGCTTGAAAGTTGCTTGAGTGTGAAGTGCCCCTCCCGGGCTCATGTGTTTGAACAAGAGGTCTCCAGCTGGTAGCAGCGCTGTTTGAGAAAGTGGTGGAACCTTTAAGAGATGGAGTCTTGCTGAAGGAAGTGAGTCACTGAGAGAAGGTTTCGAGATTTCATATTCCAGCTCCACTGCCCATCCACTCTCTACTTCGTGACTGCAGCCTTTATGTTAACTGTTGCTTCCTGTGCCCACCCCCATGTCTTCTTACCATAATAGATCATAGCCTTTCTTAAACCATGCACAGGATGCTAGGAAAGGTCCTACACAATGCCCAGGGTTTATCTCTCTGAAACACTTCCTTCCACTATCCCATCACCTTGGTGTCCAGCCCCACCTACCTCCCACCGGTTCCAAGGACAGGCAGGCCTTCATGCGAAGGCTGTTTTTGCCCTTTGCCAAGATTTCCTTGGCCCCACAGACCTGTGTATGGCTCCTTCCTTCAGATCTCATCTCACCTATGTCTGACTGTACCATCCCAAACTTGCTTTTCAGAACATGTACTACCACTTGGCACGATCCTCTTGTATGTGTTTACAGCCCTGCTGGCCTCGATAGCCACCATTTGCTTAGCTATGGGTTTGCCACGTAGTTGTTATTACAACCAACGCTAATATTCATTTAATACCATTGTGTGTCACATGTCATCTTAGGTCTTTGCATTATTTCTCACTGAAGTAGTATATGTTAATTGTTAATTAATTACAAAGCAGAGGCCAGAGAGAGAGAGTATGTTAGATCCCATCAGATAAAGGTGCCTGCTGCCAAGCCTGATAACCTGAGTTCAGTCCCTTGGACCCACATGGAGAAAGAAGAGAATATACTTCCACAAGATGCCCTTTGACTCTATCCCCCCACACTAAGTACATAGATAAATAAATATAAAAAGTTGTACGAAATAATGGGTTTTACTGGGACAATTCTACATTTGTGTATTACAGATTGTGTTAGTTACTTTTCTTGCTATGACAAACTTCCCAACAAAAGCAACTTTGAAAAAAAGGAAAGGTTTTTGTTGGCTCATGGTTTGATGGTGCAATCCGTCATGGTGAGGAAGTCTGGGTGTCAGGCATGTGAGACATGGCAACTGTCAAGAAGCAGAGGCAGATAAATAAGGCACTCAGCTAGCCTTCTTTTTACTCAGTCGGGGCCCCCACTCCACGAGACAGTGCTGCCTGAGTCTTCCCTGCTCAGCTAAACCCTTGTGAAAACACCTCATAGACACATACTGGGAGGTGTGTTGCCATGGTGATTCCAAAAATCATTAAGCTGACAATGAGGATTTAAACATTATGTCCTTTGATCATACCTTCCATCCCATTACCTTCTCTTGTTTTATGCCTTTATTGGAAGCATTGTAAAACGAAAACTTTCAACAATACTCAAAAGCTAAAAGAATAAAATAACAAACACTTTATTAAGAAAAAAACATCATTGAGATTCAAAATTACAAAGGCATTGTCAACATCATTCCATTTTTCTGTTTTGCCATTTCTTTGCTCTGTAACTGTATACATGTATTTAATGTGCCAGTCATCACGTCATTTTGCTTCTATGTTTTTCCATATATCATTTTTTAGAATGAGTTTTCACCCGGACACAGTGGCACAGGGCTTTAATCTCAGCACTGGGGAAGCGGAGGCAAACGGATCTCTGTGAGTTCAAGGTCAGCCTGGTTGATATGGTGAGTTTTACAGCCATAAAGTGAGAATCTGCTTGAAAGAAGAAACGAAAGCGTTCTTCTATAATTGCCTGTTGTTCAGGAGCTTTTAAAGATTAGGACTGAAGAGACAAGAGCTCTGGCTAGAGAGTCTGAGTGTAATTCTTTCTCCTCAGGGTGGCCAATGTCTGTAACTCAAGTTCCAAGAGATATGATGCCCTCTTCTGGTCTTTGTGGGAACTGCATACACACAGTATACTTTCATAAATGTAGACAAATATTCATAAAAGAAATACAACTAAATCTTTTTTTTTTTTAAAGATAAGGAAAGACTCCTTAAAAGCATTACCCCAACTGTTCAAATTTTCATGGTTGTCTTTAAAATAACTTTATGAAGTTTGTTTCAATAAGGAACCAAACAAGGCCTACACATTGCGTTGTTTTATATTTTCCTTGAAGTCTTGTTCCTGAGCCGCTGATTTGCTGAGGACCGGGCAGACTATAAAGTCTGCACCAGGCCTGGGTTATGGGAACGTAATCTAGGGAGATCATGTGGAATGCAGTCATCTGGTTGACCCAGCTTTAGATTAGCTAGAGTGGGGATTACTGGCCTCTGTGAGGCCCTTAGAAGCTTTGAAATAACCAGCGATCTAGCCCCCTTTATGGCACCACTGAGGCAATAGCCAAGAGTGACCTCACAGAACAGCTAATCGCATCTCTTGTCTCAGTCCTTTGGCTAGCTTCTCCCAGATGGCCAGAACATCCTCCCACTTGTTTACAAATGTGCCTCTTTATCTTGCATCCTTTGGAGTTTTCTGGGAGAGGGTCAGTCTCCATGTACCACTTACTATGGTTCCCAGACCAGCTGTCCATCAAAGCTCATGGAGTTTTGTCCTCTTGGTTTAGAACACATTTTTTTGTTTTGTTTTTTGGGTTTTTTTTGGGGAGGGGGGGGTTGTATTAATTTCTTTTCTTCACAAAATACCCGAAAAAGCAACTGAAGAAAGAGGGGCTATTTGGGCTTAGAGTTTCCAGTGATAGGACTCACTGTGGTGGGGGAGTCATGGAGGCAGAAAGATGGCCACATTGTATCTACAGTCAGGAAGCAGAGAGGGATGAACGAGGTACAGCACTCACTTTTCAGTCTGGTGCTCAGGCGGAATAGCACTGCCTATAGCGCTGCCTGCTTTCAGGATGGGTCTTCCTTCCCAGCTGAGCATTTCTGCAAACATCCTGGCAGATGCACTCGGAGACATGTTTACCTGGCAATTCTAAATGTGTCTGGGTTAATGATGAAGAGCAACTGTCACAGACAGGTTGAATTCTTCTTCTGTGACCTGTCCTGCTGACCCTTTCCTAAATTAACTATTGAGAAGGCAAGCAAGTAACTTGGGCAGGCAGAGTTGCCTGAGGACCTATTCTCTGCATCTCGGGCTATCTTAGATCTCTTGGGATCAGGACATAGGAATTTCCTAACAGGTGCATTAAAATGAGAAGGTAAGGAAAGGAGATCAAGTGTCTAGAGGAAGCAGCTGTGAACTCTGGGGAGGAAGCCTGGACTGCAGTGTAGAGCATCCCCGGGGCTCTTCATTCCTTTCTGGAGGCCAATGTTCCAACTTGTCTTCTCTCCTCGCTGGAAATGCTTCCTTTAGTATTCCTCATCATGAAGCTGCATCTAGAACACAGGTTCTCAGCTTTTGTTTACCTGAAGATTAATTTTATCTCAACTTTGAAGGGTGTTCTTGTTGGATATAAAATTACGAGCTGACACACTTTTGTTGTTTTATTTTGTTGAATTTGTCCACCTTTGTCTCCCAGATCCCACTGTGTCCCATGAAAACTCAGCCATGATTCCCTCATTTTTCTCCTCCACAAGAACATGCTCTTTCTGATTAAGTGCTGTGGAACAATCTTTTTGTACACTGTGAATATATATGACTTTCATTGGTTAATGAAAAGCTGAATGTTCAATAGCTGGGCTGGTAGAAGTTAAGCAGGACTTGGGGACAAAAAGAGAGCAGGGAAGAAGGAGGGCAGAGTCACCAGGAGACTTGGAGAGAAGCAAGAAGAAGATGCTATGCTGAAAAACAAAAAAGGTACCACCATGTGGTTGCTGCACAAATAAATGAAACTCAGGGATAGATCTCTGGGAAAGATGGAGATATAAGAGACAGTAAACACTACAGTCAGATCTTACCCAGCTGTCTTCCAACTTCCTCAGCCTGGCTTCTTTTGGCTTCCTCTCCTCTCTGTCTTTCTATGCCTGCCTTAAATACTCTTTTGGTAAATTAAGGTGTGGCCCCACCACTGCCAGCTTGGGAGCCTGGAATTCCTTCTGTAAACTAAAATGACCTTGAACTCAGTTGGGATTAAGGGTGTAGGTCACCACTCCCAGTGCTGGGATTAAAGGTGTGAATCACCATTCTTTGATCCCCCTAGACTAACTGTGGCTAGATCCCTCTTATAACTATGAAACTTCTAGAGCTTTTATTAATTCCACACATAGACTGTGGTAGATTCCCTCTGATATCTCTGAAACTTTTGGAGCTTTTATTAAATCCCCACATGTGGTAGAGTGCAGATTAAAAAAAAATATGGTTTAACTTAAAATGTAAGAGCTAGTTAGTAACAAGCCTAAGCTATCAGCCAATCATATATAATTAATAAGTCTCTGTGAGATTTGGGAACTGGCTAGCAGGACAGAACCCACTGTCTACATGTTGAGATCACATTTTTCAAAGTTCAAGTCTGATGTGTTCAGGTTTGAGTTTCCTTGGTTGGAGTCTGGCTGAGTTTCCTGGATCTGTAGGTTGTTTGTCTGTTTCACCAAATCTTAGGAACTTCTGATACTTTGCTTTGCATTTTTCTGTTTCCACGCTCATTTACAGAGAGTCTGTTTCTAAGTATGATACCCACTTTTATGTTTTTCCACAGGTTACTGACACTCAGCTCATTATATTTTGGTGTAATTTTCCCTCCTCACTGATTAGATAATTTCTATTGTTATTAATACTTTTAGCACACTGCATTACATTTTGTACATGATAGCCATAATTTGCTCACAATATTCACCCCCCCCATTTTCCTTCCATTGTCTCCCCTCTCTCCTTCTACTGGCTTTCTTTCTATGTTTACATTGCATATATCATGCATATTTAATATATTTGAACATATATATTTAAATCTAGATTTCATGAGTGAAAAGATGTAATATTTTCTCTTCCCCCATTGTACTTTCTCGCTGTCTCCATCTCCCTGCAGCTTACTTACAGTCCCCATACTCACTTTCTACTCTGAAATCATGTGTATTTTAATGTTTAGAGTCCGTGTACGTGAGAAAGCAGGATATTTATCTTTTTGAGTCTGGCTTATTGGCTAAATATGATGATCTTTATTCCCCTTTCTCAGCAAATAGCACCATTTCTGTCTTTAGTATAACTGAGTAAAACTCCATAGCTGCATATTTCACATTTTTAATTCTTCTGATTGGATAATTTCTATATCCCTGTTTCCAAGTTTATGGATTCTTATTTTTGAAGCCCCAGCCTGCTGTTAATGCCATATTGCGAACTCTTCATTTTAGACACTGAGTTTTCATTCCCCACGCCTTTAAAATAAAATTAAAAAAAAAAACCTTTCTCTGTGAAGATTTTTTTTGTGGGTCTGGCTCATTAAAACCACCTTTTTCTTTAAGTCCTTGAACACATTCATAATAGCTCTAAAGCCCTGGCCCATTAATTTTAGCATCTAAAAGTCTGCTTCCATTGGCATCTTGTCATTTTACAGACATTTCTTGATATATTTAGCATTTTTTCCTCTGGAGGCTGGGAATTGCCAGTGATACAGTATAAGAAGTCTCAGCTGTGTTCTTAACCGACTAGGTGTAATAACCTCTTTCACTTCCCAAGTCATTTTGGGTCACTGTTTTCATCAGAACAACAGAAAGCCAGTGAGAACACAGGGGCTGGCTGATGGCTGAGCAGGTGAAAGCATTCAACATGTGTTTTAATTTGGTTTCTGTTGCTGAGCTAAAGCACCATGACCAAAAGCAACTTGGGGGGAGGGGCGACAAAGAATTTATTTGGTATACAAATTATAGTCCATCATCGAGGGAAGCCAAGGCAAGAACTCAATGCAGGATCTGAAGTAGAGACCATGGAGGAGCTCAGTGGCTTGCTTTCCATGGCTTGCTTGCTTTTGTATACAATCCGGGACCACCTACTTAGGGGTGGCACTGCTTGCAATATGGTGGGTCATCTACCTTTACATCCACAAGCCAATCTGAAGGAGTTAATTTCATCCATATCCACAATCAAGCCCACAAGCCAATCTGATGGGGTTAATTCCCTAACCAAGATTCCTTCTTCCCAGGTGACTCTAATTTGTATCAAGTTCACAAAAGCTGACCAGTACAATGTGCAAATATAAAGACCTGAATTCAGATTCCAGAATCACAGAAAAAGCGAGGTATGGCTGCTTGCTCCTGTGACCCCAGTGCTGGCTGAGAGCGGCAGCGACAGGAGGGCCATGGGGTGAGCTGGCAGCCAGCTTAAGTGAGAAACGTCAAGCTTCAGGTTCAGGAGAGACCTTGTCTCAAGAGAATGAGGCTGAGTGTAACAGAGAGACACAATTCTCTTCTGGCCTCCATATGATTCATAGGTGTACACACACACAGAGAGACGGAAGAGAGGAGGCCAGAAGGGGATGATAGAGCCCTTGGAACTGGAGTTACAGTCAGTTATGAGCTGCCTGACATGGGTGGGGGGCTGGGAACCAAACTCAGATCCTCTGCTCTTGACTCCGAGTCGATTCTCTTGCCTCCAAGGGTTTATTCCGTGGTGAGTTGGCTCTATAGCTCTGAGGCCCAAGGAAAGGACTACATGTCAGGGGAAGGGACTGTGGTAGCAGAACATTGCCATCTCATGGATCTGGGAAGCAAAGAGAGAAAGAGACAGGCAACCCAGTTCTCCATTCAAGTGTACGTCCTTTGTGAACTGACTTCCTTCCCACGAGGTTCTACCTCATAAAGGCTTCACCACCTCTCCATATCTGGGAATAAAGCCTTCAACACGTGACTTCCAGGGCATATCCAGAATCCAAACTACAGCTTTGCAAAATAACCTAAAAAATAGTTATGATCCTCATATTTACAATAAGAAAAAAATGGAGGCAAAGGATCAAATAATTTTTTTAACACCCATATTTTGCCGACAGTCAAACCAGATTTTTGAATCTAGGGAATTCAGCTGCAGACTCTGCTTTCTTGTATATCTTACAGCTGTGGAGACTCAGTGAGTGCATTTCAGATGAAAGCAGAGATGGCTCGCCCATCTCTTCTACCTTTGTGGCTCGTTGTATTAGTTACTTCTTTGTTGTTACCATGACAAAATAGCAAACAAAAGCAATGTGAGGAAGGAAGGGGTTCTCTCAGCTCACGGTTTGAGCTTCATGATGGAGAAGGCATGGCATCAAGAGAGTGAGACTGTTGGCCACATTGTACACAGGAAGTTGACAAGGACAGATGCTGGAATCCTTTCTCTCTCTTTTTTATTTGGTCCAGGATCCTAACTCACAGAATGGCACAGGACACATCCAAGGTAATTCTTTCTTCCTCTGTCCTCCTGGGAAACACTCCAAAGACGCAGTTTGGGATTTTTATCCTGGGTGAGTTGGCAATAAAGAATAATCTCTGTACCCCTTAACCTGCTGCACCTGCTTGAGAAAACACCAGGCTTACATTAATCTGGAATGTTCCTCTCTCCCTCACCTGGACATGCTGGAGAAAGCAGCCCTTGACCAACTGGGCTCCTACTGAGTTATGCAGACCATCAACAATATCTTACACATTTTATTCTTTTTACCCGTGGGCCACGGATTTCAGGAGAGCCTCCCAGAATCCCACACTTCATGGGTACTCAAGTCTCATATATAAAATAGCTGTTTGCACAGAACCCAGACATCTTCCAGAATATTTTTTGAAATATTTATTTTAAAGGCATTTAAAATCTTTAATTATGTGTATGAGCCTGTGTGACTCTGTGTGGGTATGTGCACATGGGTGCAGGTGCTCATAGAGACCAGCAGAGGGTGTTTGAATTCCGTGAACTGGGGGTACAAGAGGTTGTGAGCTATCCAAGGTGGATTCTAGGAACCAAACTTGGGACCTCTGAAAGGGCAGTACTTGCTCTGAACCACTGAGCCATCCCTCCAGCCCTGTCAGGTACACTTTAAATGCTCTCTGGAGTGCACACAGTGACAGGTAGTAAATGTTATTCAAATAGTGGACGTGGTGACAAGCAGAAAGGTCTATACGCGTTCAGTCCAACACCTTCCCCTGCAAATGTATTTTAACACCTATAGGTCCAAATACAGAGGGTTGCACTGTGTCTCTGTGCCCCCGCCCCCACTTTCAGGAAAATCATCTCCAACTGTGAATGCCGTTTCCTGCATCTCCTTATAAATTTGACTTGTTTTGGCACCCGTCCTTGCTTTTCCCTTTCCTGTCAAAATATTTAGTGTTTCTCTGTCAAAGCCTCATCCACTTTTAGCTACTACCCCGTGTCTTTCACAGCCAGGATTTTTTTTTTTTTTTTTTTGCAAGCTTGCTTCCACTCCCTGTCTGTACTCCCTCTCACCTCGGCTCACTCCTGCACCATAATCTGACTTCTGTTCTCTGATACACGACTGTCACCTTTGATCTTGATTAATTCCGTCTTTGTCCGTCTCTGAAGTCTATTTACTCGTTCAGCAACATCTTCATTTGAATGCTTAATTCATCTGTTACTGTCTTTTCCTGTTTACTGAGTAGTTAAGGCTGTGAATTTTCCTCTCTAATTCATACCAGACCCCTCCCCAACCTCCATGGATATTTCCCGTTTGTTTGGTTTTTCTTTCCTCTTTGATCTGAGTGTTTATGTGAAAATTGTAACATTTCTGGGTAGCAGAATCTCTTGTTTCATGGTTTTGCCATCAATATTTATTCAGTGGCATTTTAGTCTGAGAAGATACTGAATTATTTTTAATTTAGGGGATTTTTCGAATTTCTCTGTGGCTTTCTATACAGCCAAGTGTCATGTCTATTCCATTAGTGGTTTGAAGAGAAAGGATATTTTCACCTTGTAGGTTATAAAGTTCCCTGTGTTAATTAGCTAAGTTTGTATTATTTTACTACATGTTTTGGTGGTGGTGGTGGTGTGTGTGCCTGCAAGCGTGCCCTTTGTGTGCGAGAGTGTTCCAGTCACGTGAGTCTGCAGGTGCTGAAATACATACAGGTACCTCCATGCAGAGGCCAGAGGAGGACATCCAAGAGTCTTCTTCTACTTCTGTCCCTCCTCTGCTTCCTTTTTGTCTAAAGACAGGCTCCCTAACTGTAGCTTGCCATTTTAGTCAGTCTGGCTAGCCTGTGAGCTCTTAAAAATCCGTTTGTGTTGGCATGCTAGTGCTAGAAGTACAGACATGGGCAGCTGTGCCTGGGGTCCTTCCTTCCTTCCTTCCTTCCTTCCTTCCTTCCTTCCTTCCTTCCTTCCTTCCTTCCTTCCTTCCTTCCTTCTTCCTTCCTTCCTTCCTCCCTCCCTCCCTTCCTCCCTCCCCCCCTCCCTCTCTCCTCTCTCTCTCTCTCTCTCTCTCTCTCTCTCTCTCTCTCTCTCTCTCTCTCTCTCTTTCTCTCTTTCTTTCAATGTGGGTGTTAGAAATTTGAAGTCAAGCCATGCTCTTCCCCACAGAGCCATCTCATCACATGCTTCCCCCCACCCATATCCCCAATAACTTAGGGAAGCATGAGCAGAAGAGACCTCTATTTTTTTTCTCTGGATTGATCTACAGTTTGATGCTCCTTTCCACAGTGTTAAGGCAAAAGATATGTCTTTATGATTATTTCTTGGCCCAGGATGCCACGAGGAGAGGATGGGAGAACCATCTCCCTTGTTCTTGAGGAAATGTTTCAGACTGCTGGTGTTGGCATAACAAGAGGCCCCACTGGGTTACCCTTAGTCGTAACATTCTGTTTCCTCACAGTCTGGAAGTTGCAAGTCCAAAGTCAAGCAAGGTCTTGGTCAGTCGCATGGCTTTTTCTCAGGGTATCTATCCTTGGCCTGTGGGTGGCCACGTGGTCACTGTGTCCTCTCCTGGCCTCCTCTCCTCCCTGACCCCCTCCCCCACCTCTGCATGTGTACATCCCAGCTGTCTCTGTGTTTTACCATGATACTGCTCCTATCAGATTAGGGTCCCATTCTTAGGACAAAAGGCTCTGTCACTAAATATATTCACATTTCTGGTTTGAGCTTCAGTAGATAAATCTGAGGGTAATAAAATTCTGTCTGTAATAACAGGGGTGGAAATAGGAAGCAGAAAAAGAGAGAGGTGCTGCTCTCTTTATTATCCAGCACCAGGTAAGCCTCTCCCCAAGGGGAGACTCTAAATTATATTTTATGTCTCCACCTGATTAAACGAACCCTTGAAGAACAAATTCATTTCAGAATTCAAATTTCACATGGCAAAAATTCCTTATGTAGCATCTGTTTTCAATTCAGAGCTCTCTGTATGTGAATCCTAGACATCAGATTCCTATTTGGGTTCTTCAGCCTCAAGCAGAGCATGCTCAGAACCAAACTCATGATTTTTCACCATCTCACATACCTCCACACTCGGTAAGTAAACTTGCCTTGCCTGTGTCCACAGTCCTATCTATCAGCATCTATCAGGGGTCTGTGGCCGAAATAAACTGTTAGGAAGTTTAATATTAAGTAAACACTAAATATTAAAGATTAATCAGGGGCTCAATTAATGGAGTTCCTGCTTAGCAGGTGCAAGGCCTGGGTTCAGTCTCCAGCATCATAGAAATATCAAGTGTGGTAGTGCACATCTGTACTCTCAGGGGGGTCACGAGAGCATCCTAAGTTATATAGCAAGCATGAAGCCAGTCTGAGGTCCAGGAGACTTCATATCAAAACTAAAATCCAATCAGGGCTTCTCCTTTTCTTACTTATATCTGAGGATGTTCACGGGGGTTTTATTTAACCTCAGGCAACTTGCTTAAACGATTTGAAGGCTTCCTATAGAAGATCACTAATGAGAGAAGAGACCAGTCCTCTGACCTATAAGCCAAAGCCACTGGAAAGCCCGAGGGCTGAGGAAGCATTGGGATCTATTGGAGATGACTGTACAGGAGAGACCAAAGCCAGTAGCACAGGGAGAAGAGTCAGGGAAATCCCTTCACTGGTTACTCTGTCCTTCACTCAAGTGTTTAGGGGTAAGGCTGTGGGTGTGGGTTCCTGAGAGTAGGTTGATCAGGAAGGTCCAGAAAATCTGGCTGTCCTTCTGGGAAGACTCACTGCTCTCTCTGGCTCTTTGGGAAGCCAAGGAATCTAGTGGCTCATATGGCACCTGATGTTTTTGCATCTTTGAAGTCTCAGTAGATATCTACCTGGATTCCATACTGGCTAGAACCCTTAGAAGGCACATTCCTTCATGTCTTCCTGAAATACTGCTTGTAAATCAGGTGTGGTTCTTTTTTGGCCCTGGTAGAGGTTTAGAGGCTAGCAGGGGACCAAACTACTTCTGAATAAGATGTTCATTTCCTTCTACTAGCACAAACTGGGGTTTGGGGCTGGGAAAGTGTGATGGTCAGTTTTAGTTGTCAATCTAGAATCATCTGAGAGAAAGGCCTTTGTAGCCAGAAGTTTCTCTGTCCCACTGGGCCAGTCCCACAGCCATTTAGTCCCAAATAACCACACAAAGGCTTACATTAATTATAAACTGTTTTGCCTATGGCTCTGGCTTATTACTTGCTAACTCTTACACCTAAGTTAACCCATGATTCAGTTTATGTTTAGCCACATGGCTTGGTACCTTTGCTTTAGTGTGGCATTGTCATCACACTTCCCCTGTGTCTGCTGGCATCTCTCTCTGCCTCCCCACCCCCACCCCCCAAATTCCCCTAGTCTGGTCGCCTGCCTCTACTTCCTGCCTGCCTTCTGACCAATTAGCATTTTATTAAACAAAGACAAGTAAAGGATAATTTGCAGCATCATCCCACAGGGCTTTGACAATGTCCATGAGGGAGACTCTTAATTATGTCATTGGTATGGAAGACCAGTAGCTCACTGTGCATGGCACCATTGCATGGACTGGGAATTCTGGATTGTCTGTGAGTGGAGAAATCAGTCAGAGAACTAGCATGCATGCATTCATTCATTGCTCTGTGCTCTTGACTGTGGATGTGATAGGACTAGTTACTTCAAGTCCCTGCCCCCTTCACTTCCTAAAATGACAGGCTGGAACCTGGAACTGTGAATTAAAATGAGTTCTTCCCTCCTTGAGTTGCTTGTGATAGGTATTTGATTATCGTCACACTCAAAGCTAAGTTACAGGCAGGAACTGAGCATCTTCAGAAGGAAGATAACTGCTTCTAATGGGGGTGGTGTGTGACAGGAGACCCTTGTGGTGATGTATTGTGTATGCTCTAAACAAAGATGGATGAGGATCAGAGGACAAAGCCAGCCACAGAGTTAGTCACAGAGGTCAGGCAATGGTGTCACATACCTTTGATCCTAGATCCCTCTGGATCTCTGTGAGTTCAAGACCAAGCAGAGCAAAGCAGTGGTGGCACACACCTTTAATCGCAGCATTAGGGATCACGAACCTTTAATCCCAACACGGTTGAGACAGGAAGTGACATGGCTGGGCAGAGAAAGAAATATAAGGCAGGAGGAGATAAGAGTTCCCTCATTTTCCCTATTTAATCTGAGGATTTGTGAAGACAGGATCTTCCCCTTTTCAGACTGAGGACTGAGCAGTGGTCAGAGGTGCCTGTGGCTTATTCCTCTGTCTCTCTGATCTTTCGTCTTTCCCCCAATATCTGGCTCCAAGTTTTTATTAATGCCAATTAAGATTTATGCAATAGACCCTGAACACCTCTAAGTTTCGAAAGTCAAGATCACATCTAAGCTGCAGTCTTCGATGGTCATGAGTGGGCTTCTCTTCTCTTCATCCCTAGCAAGGAAAGCTATGAGGGCTTCAGAAAGTGTAGGGAGCCTCCTGCCAAATAGTGTGTCCTTTATTGTCCTGCCTGGTTGGCCCTGTGACTTGTGAGAGTGTCACAGTGAGTGGCTTTCAGACTTGTCCCTAGAGGAAGAGTGAACTAAGCAAGTGAGAGTATTAAAATCAAATAATAGATATTGGCCTAGTCATCTTAAATTGTCAACTTGACATGGTCTAGAGTCATCAAAGAGGGAGGGCCGGGTTGGGAAGTTGCTGATAAGATTGACCTATGGGCTTATCTGTTTTGACTATTAATGGATGGAGAAGGGCCAAGTTCACCAGGAGCAGCACTGTTCCTAGGCAGGTGGTCCAGGACTGTATAAGGAAGCTAGCTAAGCATGATCCAGACAGCAAGTCAGAGAGTTAAACCAACAAGCAGTGGTCCTCTGTGGTTCCTGCCTTGTTCTACCTCAGTGATGGAATGTGGCCTAGGAGTATAAGCCCAAGTAAATTCTTTGCTCCCCTAAGTTGCTTTTTGGCTTGGGTGTTTTATCACAGCAACAGAAAGGAATGACAGGTGACTTCCACGGTTCTCAGAAGAAGAAAATAATTTAATTCTCCAATTAAAAATTTCCAGCAATCAAATTTTCTTAAGTCTTTGATCCCTGCAGCAATTTTTCACTGTACCCCCCCAGATGAAACAAATAAACAAAAAAATAGCAACAAATGGCATGCCAAGTTCACTAGCCCATTTTTCTCCTTGGATCTGTGGGCGTTTGGCTCTGACTCTGAACTGCACGTACATCTGCGCAGAGCAGTCGTATGCTTCCTTTCTTGCAAAACTATTCATAATTTGTTTATTAGAACTACAGAGACAAGTAGTTCCTGGTGTGCTCCAAAAAGGACCAAGTCATCCAGGTGCTCTGCCATCTGAAGACGTTTAAGGAGCAGTTAATTGCTCAGGCATCATATGGCCAAAGCCTGCAGGTAGGCAGATGAGTTCAGGCAAGAGAATTGCTGCCCACTGAACAATAGGTTAGAGGCTGGGCCAGAGGCGGGATTATAACAGGACTCCTGGGGCCAGGCAGTGTTCTCTCCTCATTGCCCTTTTTATCTTACAAGTCTCTTACAGGGTCCAAATGCTACAGCAGTTTTGTGTCAATGCTGATTTCTGGAAAGTGCTGTTTAACCAGTCCTCACATTTTTTCCTCTGGGTCACACTCTGCCAAGGAAGGTTTTGTTGGTACTTAGTGCACGCTTGTTGATTGGTTTTTGGAGCATTAGATGATCTCCAAGGGGGCCACCTGGCAATAAAGAATGACTAGAGCAGGGAATCCAGTGTCCCCACACAAGTGAATCTATTCCCATCCCTGGAGTATACCTCTTTCCACACACCTTCTGGCCCTCAGCGTCCATGCTGATTCCTGAACACTGCTGACCGAGTGACTGGTGCCTATGATTGTGAGTGCAGATGAAATCCCTCATTCCAGAGTTTACATTTCCAAGTTGTTCTTTCGCTCTCTGCTGCCAACTCCAGCAAGTCTCTAAATGGGTTAAAGGGGTAGAGCTGTTTGGGACATGTGTTCCCTAGAGCCTGGCTTTGATTCTGAGAGTTTGGATCTGTTGTGGTATGAATATGATACTGCGTTCCCCATAGCTTCTTGTGTTTGAATATTTGATCCCCTGTAGTATGAGTTTTGCCTCTAGGTTTAGGCTCATAGACCCTCAGACCTGTAGACCTGCAGAGACACACAGATGCTTTCAATAGTTTTCAGCTGATCGGCCTAAGGCCCAGGCATATCACTTGCTAACTCTCTACCTTTCATCTAACCCATGATTCTTCCTGTTCTGCCATGCGGCTCGGTACCTTTCTTTAGAGCAGCATAGTTGTCCTCTGCTTCTTCCCGCTTCTCTCTGGCATTCTGCTCTGTGCTTCCTGTTCTCAGAGTTTTTCTTTGTCTGGTAGCCCCGCCCACACTTCCTGCCTACCTTTGGCTGATCAGCGCTTTTTATTAAACCAGTGGGTGGGACAATTACTTACAACGTAACAACATAATCTTCCACAATCCCCAGTGCCAGAGGCACTGTTTGAGGAAGTTCTGGACTCTTGGGAGGAAGGACTTATGTAAAGGGAATGGGTTATTGTGGGTTATATGCTGGCCTTGATTCCATGTATTCTATACTTCTTGGTCTTCTGAGATGTAATGTGAACAAGCACCTCATATTTTTGCTGCCACTCCTGATGTGGTACCTTCCTACCATGATGGGCTGTGTGTGTTCAGTCCATGAGGTAAGAAAATTCTCCTTTGGGTTGCATCTTGTCAGGGATTGGGTGCGGAGGAAAGTAATTAACAAAGAATGTTCTAGAGCAAGTGAATGTAAAGGAATGTTGCTAGTCAACACAAGCTATCATTAAATTATTCGTTGAGCTCCTCTTTGCCTGTGGGCTTTCTGGGAGGTCTTGGTCACTGTCTATACAGACAAGAACTTCTAGCTGAGGAAGATGTTAGGCATTTGTTTGGTCTCCAGGGATGAAATGGGTATATTTCAGGAAACAGAAAAAGGATGTGGGTTGCATCTCCAGGGTATAGAGCTAACATTCAAGTATTTATATTATATAGAACTGTCCAGAAAGATGGACACTAAAAAGGGGGGGGGGGGAGAGCAGTGGTCCAGAGAGAAAAGGGACATAGTGATAAGCCTGGCTCCTGAGCAAAGGGAGGAACAGATAGATGTGGCAGGGTGACAGCCAGCTAGCTCTTCATTGGTGAGCTTTCAGTTCTGATGGGTCAGTGTCACTGATATTTCAACAGGAAACCCCAGGACCTTCACAATGAACCGGGAATCTCAGTGGGCCTCACAAGGTGAACTTGCAGTGTTATGCTCCGCAAAATACAGAGAAGCCCATCTCTGAGGTTGGGACTGAGAGATAGAATCATGGCTAGTCATACATGTGAGTGGAATATAATATAATTTACTGTCTTAGTTAAGGTTTCTGTTGCTGTGAAGACATACTATGGCCATGGCAACTCTTACAAAGAAAAACATTTAATTGGGGGCTGGCTTACATTTCAGAGGTTTAATCCATTGTCATCATGGCAGGAACCGTGGCAGTATGCAGGAAACACAGCGGTGCTGGAGAAGTAGCTGGGAGTTCTATGTCTGTATCTGGAGGCAGCAGGAAGAGAGAGTGAGCCACCAGGTCAGGCTTGAGCTGTTGAAACCTAAGCCCACACTCTAGTGACATACTTCCTCCAAGGCCACACCTCCAATAATGCCATTCCCTTGAATCTAATGGGGGCCATTTTCATTCAGAGGACTACACTAACCTCATATAATTCCAGAGAATGAGGAAGAGGCATTATTGTGCCTCTATTCTCCAGATACATCCCTCCCTGTAACATAAGATACTTAGAGTTGATCTCAGATCCTAATGCCTTCAACTTACAGCTTCAAATTAAAAAATAAATACAAATCTAGAAAGATTCCTTAAGCACCTGTTTTTTTTTAATATAACACAAATGACATCCTGAGAAGGGTGTCAGTAAGAAGTTAATGTACATACGTGATCGCATGGTTGGCTGAGTAGGGCATGTATGACAGAAGGCACTGACAGTCACTGGAGGGCCTTAGCAAAGGCCATGGAGCTCAATGGGTAGCTCTGTTGACTTCAGGCAGAGTCTCTGTTTCTCCTTGTGCTCTTTGAAACCATAGGTCAGGCATAGGACATATGCATCCACTGCAGAGAGAATACATAAACATAATGAATATGGTGCCCTGTCAGTGGGCCCTCGGCTTGGCCAATAAATATCTTTGTGACCTTCTCTCCCTGTGGGTTTTGCTTTCTCTATGTGTAAGATGTGTGATCGAGACCCTGGGAGTTTCTGAGAATGAGCATATGACGATGAACATGTGTGTCCCATGAGCTGAGCATGGCCCAGTGGGGTACTCTTTCCTTTCCAGAGAGAGCACCACAGCCTGGCACTCGGGTATTGTAAATGGCCTGACAGAAATGGTATTATAAGCAACACCTGTGCCCTTTGTGATGATATATTGTATATTTAATAAACATAGCCTGAAATATCAGAGAACAGAGCCACCTATAGAGCCAAGCCAGGAAGTCCAGGGAGTGGTACCCATGCCTTTAATCCCAGCTCTCAGGAAGCTCTCTGTAAATTCAAGGCCAAACAGAGATGGTGGTGGTACACACTTCTGATGCTAGCACTGGAAAAGTTGAACCAGGAAGTGAGATAGCTGGGTGGAGAAAGGAGGGGATGAGTCAGCTTCCCCTGGGTTCCTTTTTAGCTGAGGACTGGGAGGCACTGAATCTCAAGGGTCATGGAGACAGGATCTACCCTTTTTGGCTAAGCGAGAAGTGGCTGTGGTTTGTTCTTCTGTCTCTCTGATGTTGCAGCTTTTCCCCAATATCTGGCTCTGGGTTTTTATTATAACACCAAGTAGATTCATGCAATAGCCCCTCACTTTGGCTATCAAACTATTGGAACAATGGATCCCAAGAAATTGACTTCCCGCTGTCACTAAGCCACCTCACTCACTTTCCTTCCCATTAATCTGCTTTATCCGGAGCCCTCACAGCAAATGCTTTCTGTGTTATTATATGTGATTGCTAGGTAAATAGGGATGTTTACTTCAAACAGGAAAATTTATAACAGACTCCACTAATGGTCGGGGTGGAGAAAAGAGTTGGACCAGAGACATAAGACCACACTTCCCTATTCGGAGGGCTCTACAGGATTGCATGGAGTGAAAAGGAGAGAGTGCCTACCATCATCCCCTTTGAGAGGCAATTTGGGACCTGCACAATGTTTTTAATGGTTCTGGGGATTGAGTCTAAGACCCTGCAAAGCTAGGGATGCTGTGCCACGGAACTATGTCCCCAGCCTTTCCCCTTTTACGTCCCACTTCCAGACAGGGTTTCACTAAGTCGCCTCGGCTGACCTTGAACCTACTTTCTTAAGAGGCTCAGAAAGGTCTTGGGCTTGTGATTCTCTTGCCTCAGCTGGGATTGCAGCCTGTGCCACCAGGCTCAGATGGCACCTGCACAACTTCTGGGCTCATGCACCATGCCCTCATTGTCGCCGCTTCCAAGGCTGAAGGCTTGTCCAGTGAAGGGGCATGCGGGCGTTCACTTAAGTTTCTCTCCTCTTCTCTGTGATCTCTGGTGGAGATTAATACCCCAGAACCTCAGGTTCCCCATCTCTAAAATGGAACCAACAGGCATACTGGCAAGTTTTAGGTCGGCTTGACACATGCTATAGTCATATGAGAAGAAGGAACCTCCACTGAGAAATTGCCTCCTTACGCTCAGGCTGAAGACAAGTCTGTAGGGCATTTTTCTTAACTGGGGATAAGGGAGGGTCAGCCCATTGTGGGTGGAGCCACCCCTGGCCTGGTGGTCCTAGGTGCTATAAGAAAGGAGGCTGAGCAAGGGTTGAAAGCCAGTAAGCAGTACCCCTCCGAGGATCAGGTTCTTATCCTGACTCCCTTCAATAATGGACTGTGATGTGGTAATGTGAGCAAAATAAACCCCTTGCTCCCCGAGTTGCTTTTGGCCATGGTGTTTCCTCACAGCAATAACAACAGCCCTCCAGGATATTATGATCCCCTTATTGAAATTGAATAAACTCAGTGTTGGACAAAGAAACAGACAAAGTGAACATAACCCAGTAAGGCATTTTTCTTTCCAGAGAGGGTGAGGGTGAGTCCCGACCCAAACCAGGCTAGCAAGCAGGCATGGACAAAATGACCTCTATCTTACTTGGGCGTTTCTCACTGGGTGAGGTCTACTCCTAATTAGCCAGTTTGGAAAGTGGAGCTACAGGAAGAGCAGAGGGACTCTGTGGGAGGGGGAGAAGTAAGGAACCAGTCACACAACCATTAAACCTGCTTGTGATGATGCATAGGTGGTGTATGTACAACGTTATATATGAATATAAAGGCCTGCCTTGTGCATATGTATTAATAAAGAATTCTAAGGAGAGCTAGTGTATTAATTGTTTTTCTCATTGCTCTGACCAGACACCTGACGAAAGACAGTTTAAAGAAAGAAGGATTTGTTCTAGCTTGTAGTCTGAGGGGATCATTCTGTGTCATGGCCAGGGAAGGGAGCAAAGGGAAGCCATGGGGCAGAGACTAGAGGTCAGCAGGTCACACTGTGTCACAGTTCAGATGCAGAGTGACAAGGAAGTAGGACCAGATTAAAAACAAACAAACAAACAAAAAACCTATGCTTTATGTGAGAATCCATGAAAAAGAATAAGGGGAATGGTACCATGGGGAATAACTGAAGCAGAGAAGCCGGGGAAGGCTGTGGACTGGGAATTGGTATAAGCACATCTGAGCTTGAAGTTGCATAGACAGACCTCATGCTGAGCCCAAACCCCGAGCCCCTCAAGAGTAGGACAGATGTTGCTTCTGGAAGCCAGAGGTGCCTGTAGTCCCAACATTGAGGAAACTGAGGCAGGAGGATTCCCATGATTTTGAAGCCTACTTCTTGGCTTCATAGTGAGTACCAGGCCAGCCCGGGTTACACTGTGAGACTCTGTCAAAGAGAGTAAGGAGGGCTCTGGAGAGATGTCTCGTTCAGTTTAGAGTGCCTTCTCTTTGGGGGGACCTCTTTAGGGTCCCATCACCCACATTAAAGAATTCACAACTGTCTGCAACTCTTGTTCCAGAGGATCTAACACCATCTCTGGCCTCCACAGGCATCTGTACATATATGGTACAAATAAGCTCACAAAAGCACACACTCATACACATAAATTTTAAGAAGAAAGGAAAAAAAATGCTCCCAGAAGCAGGATCTACAGGCAGAATGGAGCGGCTCCCAGAACACTCTGAGGGCCTCCCACAGAGGAGATGCCTTTTAACTCTTCAGACCCTCCCTTCTTCCCTTCAGGCCACCTCTTGAATATCTGTCTCTAATTGTGGATACTGGGTTATAAGGTGCTTTCTATTCTGGTCATAACAAGATGCCGCTTGGACTTTGCCCCGTAGCCATGGCAACCAGAGCAGTACAATACAGTGGTAACCAGGTCTCTGGTGATGATAAGGACATCACTGATACTCCCTAGATAGGGTCAGGAGATCCTTCCCCCGTATCCCAGCTATTACTCCCTCTCCTAGGTCTAAGTAATCTTAGGAGATGCTAGAGAATACAGAAGTGAGAACAATGCAGCTTCCATGATGTGTTGAGATTTGTGATGATGCAGCTGTTTGGGGTCATCCGTGATCCTGTACATAATTCTTCACCTGTGATCTGTAAGAAAGGCCAAAACCAAACCAACCAACCAAACAAACTCTGCACTGATCTCACCAAGTTGGATTTTGATGAAATCATATTTTGACCTGCCATTGGTGCCTTCTGGGGTGCCTGGGCATGGATTTACATCTTTCCAGGAAAAATTATCAAGACAGAATGCCCCAAAAGGCAGGGTTGTGTCCCTGCAGGATGCCTTTCAGACTGCCAGAACTGGATCTTTGTTCTTCTTTCTCTGGACACAAGGGGGCAGCAGAGCTCTGAGCTTAGCAGGCTTCAGGGTCAAGGTGGACTGGAGGATTCTTTCCTCTTTTGCTAGTTCATTGCCTTATTTGTCTACAGCCAGCCTCTTGTCCTTCTACATTCCCAACTTCTGAGTAGGGTAATCAGGAAGATGGGGGCTATCCTGACCTGCACTTAAACTTACTCATTATTCAGTTCCCTGCCTCTACCAAAGAAGTTCAGGCCCAGGAAAGCTCCTCTCCTGCTGGGATCCTGTCCTGGATGACATACCAGAGTAGAGTCACATCAGCTGACCTTTGCAGGAGAAATTTTTCCCAGTCCTCAAATCTCACCAAAGCCCATGAAGTTGGGGAAATAGAGCCAAGCACAGTGGGTAAGGCATAACCTGCTCATTAGGTCTATTCTGCAGGTATTACGGCTATCTGTGCTGTCCTTTGTGAGGTATCAAAAGACAGGCCCCTCTAAAAGCTTATTTGATGGGCAGTTGACCATTGCCATAGAGGTCAGTGAGAAACATGTTTAGAACAGTGGAGAGCCAAAGGTAGAGAGAAGAAGAACATCAGAGGCTTCCTGGAATAAACCCTGGCTAAGTGGAGGTGTGTGGGGAGGAAGGAGTTTTCAGGGAAGGAGCCAGACAGTGCAAGTACAAGATCAAAGTCAAGAAACCACATGGGCGTTGAGTGAATTCCAGTTCAAGAGTCAAACCCTTAGTGTTGCAACCAAGAATAGACTCCATCACTTGGCTATGTGCCTCTTCAGTGAGCTGAAAGGGCTTTCCAAACAGCTTGGTGCATTTCCATGCGTGCTTTGGGGAGCTGACTGTGCAGGCAAGGGGCAGCAGGGCTGAGGGAGCTTGAGAAAGAGAGTGGGAGGCCAGGAAACAGATTTTTAGAGATTTAGGGTGTGATGCTTTCATTTCCCAGTGCCCCCAAATAAGTGACTCTTTTGCAAACTGGGAACCAGCAGTGAAATTGGAAAAGGAGGAGGAACTGACTGCAGATGCCTGTACCTCCTTCAAAAGAAACAGGGTCTTAGAAGCAAAACCGCAAGACTGAAATGCTTAATTAGGTCACATCAAAATTGGGTTCCCGATTAGGGAAAGTTATCATTTTGATGAAGGCAAACTGAGGCAGGCTGAAAGAAATATCTGCGACAGATAAGACCCAGTGACTTGATTCCTGCCAGATGACAGCCAAAGGCAGGTCCCAGCAACAACAAGCTATCAAAGACCAAAGGAAGGGAGCGTATGACTGGGGATTTGCAGAGGATAATTGGACAGCGATAGCAGGAGTGTTTGTTGTTTGGCAGAGAATATTTCACTTTGACCAGTTTTCTTCATTTTTGAGGGGGACTGGAGTGAGGGCATGCACGGCCAGAGTGTTGTCTCAAGGGACTCATGGATGACACCCCTTGGGCAAATTCTGCAAACTCCTGATCCATCATGTTTCTGCCCCTTTCCATTGCCCTGACTCTGGCACCCCAGCTGATCAAAGAGCAAGGGGGAAAAAAATCTGAATGCCTAATGATCACAGACTGCCTCCTAGGCCCCCGTCCACTCACTGGCCTGGGATGGGCACAAAAATGGACGGGTGCTTTGTAAAGCCGGTGATCTGTAGGGTTCCTTGTACTGTTTGGCTTAGCTCTCTCTCTCTCTCTCATGCAGGCTTAGCTGCAGTCAAACTTCTCAGAGAAGAGGGAAGATATTTTAAAGTATATGACTTTCTTTATTCTGTGTCAGCAGAAATTAGTAGATTGTTTTAAGAATAAAGGCTGTGGGGAGCAAGTGTATTGATGCAGAAGCTGGTGGACATGTTAACTGGAGTGGCCTCACTGGGGGCAATCTGGTGTATGCATTAGGTTCAGAGTTCTTCCCCTCCTGTTAGCTTGTCCCATGTAAATTCCTGTGCAGGTCTATGGGAGACATGGAAGTCTGTGAGATCACGGTTTGGGGGCGTGGGAAACAATCTGAGTGCTCGTCACTGAAGGGCTGGATAAATGGATGGAGGGTACAAATCACGGAGAGTTGTTCAGTGATGAGAAGCAATGAACCGTGTACACAGGGAGTCATTAAGTAGTGTAGGAGCCAGCACAAGGTGGCCTGTGGTTAAAGATTAAAGGCCAAGTATGATAATCTGAGTTTGATTTCCAGGGCCCACACGGTAGAAGGCAAGAGATGACTTCTGACCTCTATAGTAACACTCATACTACACCACTGAATGATGTAATAAAATTTTTAAGTCTATCTCTTTATATGTACATTAAACATCTCAGAGTGACTGCCTGTCTGGATCAGAATGGAATTGAGATGGGAAGAAAGATTAAAAAAAAAAATCAAATGACTGGGTTTCCCACCACAGTTTCTTAATTCATTAACTGTCTGACAAGAGTTTTTACTGACAGTTACAAGTATCCATCTTCGAGATTTGGTTTTCTTCCAAAGAACCTGATTCCCAACAAGTTATTACCTCTATTTTTAAGTCTGCGTTCAGCCTTTAGTGCCTTTTATGATTGATTTAATAGACATTTTCTTTTAATCATCTGCCCTCATGCTTTTTGTTTTCAGAGACACAACATAAAAGAGGAACCGCAAGGTAAAATCCAACCTTGGTACCGACGTCTTCTATTCAGAATATAAAACTTTTGATCTTGATACAGACAGTGCATAGAGGGAGGAGCCAGAAAATAACATTGTGTTTATGCAGGATTCATATGAGCAGGATACAGGTGCCCTGTATAGGTATTTTATCACCGCAGTAATTAGGAAGAATTAGGACAGAAATCATTGGAACAGTATTGCACTAGTTCTATTTAGTATTAGAATAAAGTCCAGAGCCAGATATTGGGGAAAAACTGAAATATCAGAGAGACAGGGAACAAACCACAGTCAATTCTCACCCAGCCAACTCCTCAGACTGACTGGGTGTTCAGGCCAAAGGGCAGAACTTGTCCCTTCTCCTCCTTATATTGCTTTCCCTACCCAGATATCTTTATTTCTCATTCAACATTCCTCCAGCTAGGATTAAAGGTGTGAGCCATCACTACCTGGCTCTGTTTGGCCTTGAACTCACAGAAATCCAGAGAATCTCTGCTTCCCAAGTGCTGGGATTAAAGGTGTGGGTCACCACTCCCTGACCTTCCTGGCTTGTCTCTGTCCTCTGATATTTCAAGCTATTTTTATTGAATATACCACCACATTGTGTCAAAAATAAGAAAGAAGGTTATAACTAATATAAGAAAAACTATGTACAATAGGTACAACAACCATATGCAATATATGCAAGCAATAATTACATCAGTAATGTCCAGCCCATTAACAACTGAAAAATTCAAAGAAAATATTCAATTATTTATCCTATTTTGGTGAGTCTAAAGGATTGTATCTAATTCACCTTTTATCTAACTCATAATACCAACTGAAAACTATCTTTTTACGTCTCTCAAACTTATATACTTTATACCTCAATGAGTTTCTTTTCTGAAACTGTAACTAGAAAATGATAACCATAACTATCTCATCTTCAACTCCCGTGGAGACCCAAGAAGGAAATAATATTAGCTAAGAAAACAAGCAATTTCCAAAAAAAAAAAAAAGTAAAATGTGAAACAGCTGGCTGCCTGGACAGTCACCCAGGGTTGACAGTGTTGGGGCATCCATCTTCAGCCTATAAGCCTATCATATATGACAGGCTTATCTTTGAGGCAGGATATTCTTTTTTAAAAGACTTATTTATTATGTACAGTGTTCTGTCTGCGTGCATCCCTGCAGGCCAGAAGAGGGTGCCAAACCCCATCACAGATGGTTGTGAGACACCATGTGGTTACTGGAAATTGAACTCAGGACTTCTGGAAGAGCAGCCAGTGCTCTTAACCTCTGAGCAATCTCTCCAGCCCCATAGCAGGATGTTCTTAAATACCTTTCTACCTTGTCTTGGAAAGGTTCAGCAGTTCTTTTGTGGGTGTCTTACTTTTTAATTTCAGACATCATACTGTCAGCAGTTGGCAAGGATACTTTCTTGCTCAGTGGCTAAATTTACCACAAAAAAGGCCAACTCCATATGTAGTCTCTTCAATGTAAATCATCTTCTCTGAAGTAGATTGATGCTGCCAGGAGCAGACATATCTCATTGTCATAAAAATAAAAGAACCCATGTTATTAAAATATCTTAAATGCCATATTCTGTAGATCTCTGAAGTGTTTGAAGATGACTTGTTATTTAAAATATATCTGTTTGACCTTAAAAACATCTAATTTGACTATAAGTTTGATTTAATGACTATTAACTTGCATTTTAATATCTTAATTAGTTGGTAATAATAACTTTCAAGGACTAGCAATTTGTATTACATTGTTAGATGAATTGTATATGTACAATACCTTGAACAAGAGTAGAAATATATGTACAGTAACAAAGTTAATCTCAACTTTGTATCAATATATACAATTTGCATACAATATTCAAAATCAAATTCAATGTAAGTTATTTAAAACTAGTAGTTGCTTTTTAAAAGTAGATTCAATAATCTACCCTTAGATCCTATTATATCCATATTCCCTTTTCTCAGAGTAGATTCAATAATCTACCCTTTTATCCAATCCTATCATATCTGTATCCCCTTTTTTCTTTTTTCTCTTTTTCAAACAAAACCCCTGAATCTAATCTCCCTTATTAAATTTTTTCTTAACTGTAACTAATAACAGTTTGTAACAAATCACCCTAAATGATGACAATTGTCCACAACCCATTGAAAGACCAAAACCACCTATCCAACCTCTTGGAATGTGGGTGCCGTGGTCTTAAATTTACTTCCTGCTGGCTCAGGTGACATCTTTAGGGAATCCTGAAAAGAAAATTTTGGTTAATTGTCAAGTCCTGGAATAAGTAGCTCTATAATTTGTTGCCCAGTCTCTGCATAATGGGAAAGTGCATGGTTTGTCTCAAGTCCTGGCTAGAATTGTCTGTGAAGCTGGTTCATCTAGCCACCTCAAAATTGTCCTGAGCAGTTTGTAATTCAAAGCCAATCTCTGGTTGGTGTTTGTCAACCTAGTGGTATTGTCATAGTCATGTGAAATCATCATTGTGGGGCCCCGTTTCCCATTTGAATACTTCAAAGATTGAAGTTTAGCATCATCATGGTTCACTGCAAAAAAACTGATGAGACTCAGACCCAAGACAATGTACAGGAATCTAGATAAAGCCTTTTTCTATAATTAATTAGCACTCTATATTAACATCAATATCATGACAAAATGTTTAAAATACATATACTATTCTTATAAATTTTTATGTAGAATTTATATATCATAAGATCAGTAGCAGTAGAATAATTCCTAAATTTTGGTTATTCTTCTGTCCCATATCAGGTAACTCTTCTGATATGATACAGGGACTTTGCAATTTTCTTTAACAAGCATGCTTGCTTGGGTTTAGAGAAGGAGAGAGCCATACTCCAACTCCAAAGCCTGCTTTAATTTATAATTGAACTGGTACTTCAACTTTTCTTAGAAGTAAAAATATATAGATGTTAAGAAGTGAGATTTTTACCCTGCGGAGTATATTGGTATCAATAGCTCCAATTTTTCTTTCCTTGTAAATGTTTTCTTACTGTTTTTATGTAAAGAAAAAAAAAAGACCCTGTCCCAACCCTTGTTGGTGAGTTTTACTTACAACTTAAAGAATTGTCACATGGATGGATGAGCCATCATTTCTCCTTATCAAGAAGTTTCTTCTGTTCGAATTGAGTCTTTATTAGTTTTGATGTTATCCGTAGCCTTTATTTATCTGCAGAAACAAAAGTGAAGCACCTTCCCCATTATAGCACATATCCTGGTTTCCATTCTGAGGTCAACACATCTTTTAAACAAACAGGTTGATCTATCTCAGTGTTTTTTTCTGTAGTCCAATGCCTTTCCACAGCCGTTGGTCCTTTAGCATTGAAAAAGTTCAAAGTTAATAAAGCATTACATGGTCTAGTTCTAGGAGCTTTTGTTACCCCTTTTTGTTTGTTTAGCATACCCTTTAGAGTTTGATTTGATCTCTGTGACTGCTTGCCCTGTAGGATTGTGTGATATACCTGTAATATGCTTTATATTATAATAAGCAAAAACCTATTTCATTTTACTAGAGACATATGCTAGAGCATCATCAGTCTTAATTTTTACAGGAATTCCATAACTTCTGGCAAATGTATGAATGCAGAATCAGCCTTTTCCAAACTCAGAGCAGTTACCCATTGAAATATTGAAAATGTATCTATTTATGATGTACATACTTTAATTTTCCAAATTCTGTAAAATGAAATACATCCATCAGCCAAGTTTTATTTCTATGTATACCTTTAGGATTACTTCCTGCCAGTAATGGAGTTTGGTTATAGAAGGAACATGTGAGACATCGTTTTTTATAATTTTTTGGCTTGCTGCCAAGTGATGGAGAAATCATTTTTTAAGCTTTTGCTATTGATGTGATTTTTTAAATGAAATTCTTAGGCCTCTAGTACATATACTTTTAATAACTTATCAATTTCATTATTACCATGTGTTAGAGGACCTCACAGACTCATGTGTGATTGGATATGTGTTATATATAAGGATGATTCCTATTCCTGATTATTTTTTTGTGACATAATAAATAGTAAAGTTAGTTCTGAATCATCAGGAATAAAGTCAGAAGTTCCAATGTGTAAAATAATTCCTTCTGCATACTGAGAGTCAGTGATTATGTTAAAAGGTCTTATAAAATCTATTAATTCATAATAGTATATAATTCTGATTTTTGGACAGAATTATAAGGGCTTTATACATTTTCTGATTTATAACTTCCCTTATTTATTTGAATCAGTATAAAATATAGAGGCTCCAGAAATTGGTGTTTACTGTACAACATGAGGAAGAATCCAGTTGGTTTTTTTTACAAGTTGAATTATTTTTGCTATGGGAATATCTGTCGTTAATCTCTCCCAAGAAATTACTGTTAGCTCTTTGCCAAGGTTCACTTTCTGCCCATAATTGATCAATTTCTTTATTTAGTTAAAAGTACAACAGTTTCTGATAAGCCCATTCCTGTCAATTGACGAAGTTTTAATCTTTTAAAAATTAAATCAGAAATATTTTCCACATATGTCTGTAAGTTTTTACTTAGTTTGTGTGGTAGGAATAACTATTGCAATATAATATTTTTCCTCTGCATTAAAATTCCTGTAGGAGAATGCTTAGAGGGTAAAATAACCAGAATGCAATAAGGTCTGGATCTACATGATCACATGTACATCTTGTAATTTCTTTTCCACCAAAGCCAATTCTCTCTCAGTTTTAGCTGATAATTCTCTTGGAGTATTTATGTTCTTATCACTATCTAAGGTTTTAAAAAATTATCTAGTTCATGATTTTTTTAGCTCAATAGTGGGCTATATATTGGAAATATCTCCTAGAAATCTCTGGAAATCATTAAGTGTTCACAATCTATCGCTCCTAATTCGCACCTTTTGGGGTCTAATTTTTGTCGACCTATTTCATATCCTAAATAATTAATAGAATCTCCTCTTTGTACTCTTTCAGGAGCAATTTGTAATTCCCAAGCAGGCAATTTTTTCACTTCTATAAACATTCTTTCTAAAATATCTATATTTGAGTTATCCAATAAGATGTTGTCCATGTAGCAATAAATGATAGACTGTGGGAATTACTTAAATATCACTGCTAATGGCTGTTGTATAAAATATTGGCACAGAGTGGGGCTATTTAACGTTCCCTATAGGAGAACCCTCCATTGATATCTCTTTACAGAACAAGAGTTATTTGGGCACTGTAAATGCAAATTCTTCTTGGTCTTTTTCTTGTAGGGGTATAGTGAAAAAACAGTCTTTTAAGTCAATAATTATGATAGGCCGTTCTTTAGGTAACAGAGAAGGCAAAGGAATTACGGGTTGTAGAGAGCCCACTGACTGAATCACCTTGTTTACTACTCTTATATCTGTTAAGATGCTCCATTTTCCAGATTTATTTTTGATAACAAATACAGGAGAATTCCAAGGGCTGGTTGGTTCTTCAGTATGCTGAGCATTTAGCTGCTCCATCTGTTCTAAGGCCTGCAATTTCTCTTTTGTTAAAGGCTATTGCTGACCTCATGTAGGCTTATCGGTTAAACATTTTAAAGGTAGCACCATGGGTGCCTTTGGAAGATCAGCAGCTGTTGTGCCTTGTTTTCATACAACCTGAATGGTCCGTGATAGTTTCTCATAATCCCTTCTAACATTTTCTCCAGAAATAAAAGTTAATTCATGATTTGTTTCTGAGATTGGATGAATATTAATCTAAGTATTTCATTGTTGTAATAAATCTTGTCGCCATAAATTCATAGCAATGTTAGCCACATATGGCTTTAATTTTCTTCTCTGTCTTTCTGGCCCTATACAGGCAAGCCATGTTGAACTTTGTTTTACCTGGAATAATGTTCAAATTCCCAAAAGCTGAACATTTGCTTTCTGAAGGGACAAATTTGGATGCCAAGATTCTGGTGAAATATTGTTACATCCATCCCTTTGTTTGCCAAACCTTCAATGACAATATCACTTATTTATATTTTTAATTTGACCTTCGTTCACTTATAGAAGTTGCAAAAATATTTGCTTTTTGATTTTTCCTGTAATTTTTGTTCTCTTTTCAATAGCTGATCTATTGTCCAGAACAGTGTAGGTTTTTAGAATAGGATTTAGGTTCTTTAACTGTTCTGCACAGGTATTTCCTCCATGACACAGGATAAGACTGAACTAGATCTGATACGGGGCCTTCAAAAGTCCCCTCAGGGCATTTTCTGAAGACAAAATGTTACCTTGTCTGTCCCTTGTTGATCTGCACTCATTGGTCTAATGCCTGTCTTTGCCACACCTTCTGCATATGTCAGAAGGGAGTGGCGTTTTGTTGGGGTTATTCTTAGCAAAGACATTGTTTTTGGGAATGCCTTGTTTACAGTCCATTTTTAGATGACCTTGCTTTCCACAGTTGCAACTTTGATATTTTTAATTTTCTTTAAACCTCTAGAAATAACCTTTCCTACCCAATTATCATCATAGTTATAAGATCTCATATTAACTGTATCCTGGATCAAATCCTCCAAGGTTGCTGATCTTGTCTTTAACAACCAAATTATCCTTTTGAATTGTGAGTTAGCATTTTTAAAAACCAAAGATTCAATTATTATTCTCCTAGCTTTTGGATATGGTACCATCCTATTTATTGCTAAAGTTAACCTTTGTAAAAATAAGATTGTAAAGGTTTCTTTTGGCTCTTGGGCCACTTTTGGAAAGGATTCAATTTTCTTTCCATTTCTTTAATTATATGTCAAGAATTCGAGGCTGCCATTTGGCATAAATCCAAAGTGTGGTTGTCATATAAAAATTGTCTGTGTATATTAGCATAATCTCCCTCCCCAAGAAGTTGGTCTTGGAATATTTCAAATCTTCTATCTCTACTGTGTTGTTCTATGATTTTAGTTTCAGCCTTCTCTCAGGTCTTCCACTGTAACTGAAGCCTCTATAACTTCTGTAACCATATCTATCCAGTCTTCAGATACAATTCTATACAAGGTGACCAGGAATTTAACATTTGACTTACAAATAGTGAGTCTATGACATATGTGACTATTGCTTCCTTGAATCTCCTTGAACCTAACATTTTCACAGGAGCCCATTTAGCTCTTGCCCGGTTTCTACAATTTGGCAATTCCTGCAAGGTTACTGAATATATCAAGATTGGCTGTTTCAAAGCCTTAGGCTGTTTCTCGTAACCTTATAAGGTAATGTTGAAATTGGTTCTCCTTTAAATTCTTCTGTGTGGGTCTAAATATCTCTATGATCTGTTTTAACACAGTTTTTCTAATACTTGTATCTTGCCACTCATATCAAGCAACTTGACACTATATCAGTCAACTTGGCACTCATAGAAACCAATTTTTTTTTTTTTAGGGCAAAAACAAGAATGATCAAATAAATAATATTTATAATAGACATTATGTTAATCTCATCTATATTAATTCTCTTCTTTTATGGTTCCATTTATATACTGTCTATCATATTATTAAACAGAGACCAAATAGTTTTATCATAATGCTTTCCATTTTTAATGTAGAAAAAATACTCTCCGTGTGTCTTAATTTCCTTTTTTAAAAAAGTCCCAGTTGACTCACAAAACTTGTTGTCAATGATGATTCAGATGACTGTGAAGTGGGGCAGCTACCTAGTATGGTAGCAGTCCAAGGGGGGGGGTCCAGAAACACCCCCCCAATCTACCAGGAGAGGGAAGCAGCTGCCTAATAACCTAACCCAGGTGATAATGGAGAAGAAATAAATGTTGCAGAAACTGCCTAAAACCTAATCAGCCAGGTGGTGACTCCATGTGGTGTGTGTGTGTGTGTGTGTGTGTGTGTGTGTGTGTGTGTGTGTGTGTGTGTGTGTGTGTGTGTGTGTGTGTGTATGTGTGTGTGTGTGTGTGAATTTGTGCCCCAAAACTTAAGTATCAGATAATGCACTAATTCTTTTTAGGATTATAATAAAACCCAGAGCCAGATATTGGAGAAAAGCTAAAATATCAGAGAGCCAGGGAACAAACCACAGTTAATTCTCACCCAGTAAACTCCTCATGCTGAACAGGGTAGGTCCAGACTTCACAAGTCCTCAGACTGAGTTGGCAAGCAGGCAAAAGGGCACAACTTCTGCCTTCTCCTCCTTATAATTTTTTCCCCACCCAGCTACCTTACTTCCCCATTCAACATTTCTAGAACTAGTATTAAAAGTGTGTACCATCACTGCCTGGCTCTGTTTGGCCTTGAACTTACAGAGATTCAGAGAATCTCTGCCTCTCAAGTGCTTGGATTAAAGGTGAGGGTCACCACTCCCTGACCTTCCTGGCTTGTCTCTGTCCTCTGACATTTTAGGCTATTTTTTTTATTGAACAGACCACCACAGAATAGGGCCTTGGATTTGGTAGAATGCTCATCTTGCATACAGGAGGCCTTGGTTAGCCCTCGTCTTTGATCCCAGCACTTAGGAGGCACAGTCGTGAAGAGGAGTGTAATGCCAGCATTAGCTACATAGAAAGTTTAAGGTCAGCTTGAGCTACATGACACCCTGTCCCAGAATGAAAGAAAGAAGGGAGAAAGCAGAGGGATAAAGGAAGGGGGAGCGGAAAAGAAATCATTAGAACAGGGATGAGCTGGAAGATAGGGTGTCGTGTAAGCATGGGAAGCATGTCGTGTCACATCAGGAAGAAAAGGGGGGAAGGGGACTGCATAGAACAATCCTCAGCTTCTGCCTTCTGGGAATGAAGGAAGCTCTGCTCTGGGCCACTCTGGACTTTGGTATTGCATCTGTCAGGCCCACGTCATAGTGGCTGGTACCAGCCTCTGCCAAAAGCCCTGACCCCAAGTGTCCTCTACAGGTCACAAACCATGTAATGAGGGTGGAGTTGGAAAATGACCTGGCTTAGCTCAGCTATCTTTCCCAAGTATCTTTCAGATGTCCTACACTCATACCAAGCAGCTCTCTCTGCATACAGTGGCCCTCTACTCTTCCCCAAGGCATTGTTTCCAATGCTTCCAGAAACCAGCTCAGGGGGTTTTGTAGCCAGTTTAAAACCTAGAACTATGTGATTATTGATCGGATATGAAGAGTCTCTGACTGAGTCTCTGTACCTGAGCATTATCCATATGATCCCTGTGAACATGTGCACTGTCAGAGCCATGAGAAGGCAGTAGTCTCTGTATACACAATGTCATGTCTAATGGGGCACCTCCTTGTGAACTTCAAAACCACAGTTCCCCTGCTGTCCTGCAAGGAAGACTGTTCTCACCAAATGTATCCATCAAAATATAACTCAAGCTCTATGGGGCTACATTAAATTTGATGACTTATTCCTATAATATTATTCATTATTAACTATCAAGCATGCAAAAGGCACCTAGAGTTCTGGCTCTTCCAATTGGCTCCCTGGTTTCTGGTCCTTCTTCTGATTTCAGTTATTTAATTCGGTTCTAGTTGGGAATTCTGACCTGGGCCCATATATACCATGTATTGTACATAGAGAACCAGAAGAAGTCCCAATTGACTCATGCCTGCAATGTAAATGACACCTGGCTTCCACTGAGCTGGCTCACAGTTGCTGGGATGTACATGAGGTGTGGATAGTTTTTGGAAATAAGTGGGAAGTTTCAAAAGAAAACTCATTCCCCTGAGGCCTGCTTCTGCCCTGCTGCCCTCTAGAACCTCTAATTTGAAAAAAGTATTGATTCTCTGCCTGAGTTGCATTTTCTCGGTTTTCCCCTCCATTCTGGCCACATGTTTTTAAATTTTATTTTACTTTTATTTATATGTATTTGTGTGTCTGTGTGTGGGTATGCGATGGTGCCCACAGAATGAGACCAGAAGAGGATGCCAGATACCCCAAAATGGAAATACAGTTGGTTATGAACTGGCCAAATCGGATTTTGGGAAATAAACAGGACTCCTCTGCAAGTCTGGAACCACTGAGCCATCTTTCCAGCCCAATGGCCCACGTTTATTGAGATGGCTATTCCATGCTGCTGAGTGGCTTGACTCCATTGAAGCAAACAGCAAAAAGAAGCAAAGAGGAAATCGGGGGCGGGGGACATATCTTATCCTTCAATACCCTTGAACTCTAAACCTGTTTGTTTGGGATGGTTGCATTTGGATGCAATAAATTTTGGTGGTGGTGGTTTGTCTGTTCTTCATGCACAGAGGCCATTTGGTTAGAGAGACTCCACAGGGCAGGCGAGCTGTAAATCCCAGTAGCTGCTGTGAATAAAGGGATAGAGAAGAGAGAGAGAGAGTGATAATCCTGATTTAGGATGGAAGTCTGAAAGTAGCTGTGTGGAGGAAGGTGGGGTGTGGCAGGAGGATTCTACAGGGAACCTCTCAAGTGAGAAAACCCAAGCGAACCAGGGCCAGCAAGCCTATGATTTTGATTGGTCTCCAAGGAAGAAATAAGGGGGAAAAGTTAGCACTTTGTAGGCAGATCTCTGAACAGCAGGCAGGGTTGGCCGTGAAGACCTGCAAGTAACTGAACGTAGAAACAAAATCCTATAAAATACAGCGCATGAGACTAAAATTTCCACACCACTCCTACATAAAGGTGCTATGGGGTGCACACTGGTTAATACTGCAGGACTTAGATGTGTCTTTTCTCCTGCACCCCCTGGTGGAGCACCGTCCCTCCTTCCTCCAGTTGGCTTTCAGGGGTTATTCATAGATGACAGAGCAACACTTGGAGCTTTGCCTTGCAGCCTTTCTGCCTCCCTAAGCAGTAGTTTGCTTTTGGCTGCTTTAAACTTTCTAGAAAGGGAATCTTCAAGGTCTTCTTGTGATTGGCTGAATCTAAAAGGTCTTCTTGTGACTGGCTGCTTTCAACCCACATCATTTGGAGAATCCCCAGCTGATGCCTATAGCCATCATTTACTCCTTCCATCGTGGCTTATTTCTAGTGGATTTCCTTTACTGTTACCTGACGGTTACCCCGTTTCTAGTTGGGTTGTCATGATTCATCTTCATTTTTCCATTTGATTGGATTTGGAATCACCCGTGAGACATAATTCCGTGTGTGTCCTTGAGAGGTTTAACTGAAGTCGAGAAGACTCACCTTGGGTATGGGGCAGCACCATCTCATTGGCTGGTATGCTGGGGTGAACAAGGAAAGGCGGAAGATGAGCTGAATCACTGATGTTCATCTCTCTCTGCTTCCTGTCTGTGGACACAATGTGAGCAGCCCCACCATACTTCTACCATTGTATCTTCCTACTGTGATGGGCTGTGTCCCCTCAAACTGTGGGCCAAAATAAGCATGCCCTCAAGCTGATTTGTTTGGTATTTAGTCACAGCAGAAACAATAAAAAGTAACGCAAAGGGTCTATTCCAGTGGTGAGAACACTGGGTATGTTCCAGTTTTTCTCTGGGTGTGCACCTGGGAGTGCCGTCTCCTGCTCTGGCGTATGCACACATTCATGACTATTGCCAACGTGAATGACTCCTTCATTACTCTATTCTCTGAAAGTGCAGGGACATGTGTTTTGGCAAGGTCCTTGGTTCTGGTCACATGTCATTTGAATCAGTTTGATAGACAAATATTAATATCTCACTACGGTTTAAACAACATTTCAATAATGAAATTATTATTCCATAGGTTTGTGGGCTGTTCCTTTGTTACAAAAGGTCTGTTGGAGTTTTCTCTTTCTGTCTTTATCCTCTTTTGGATTTCAAGTGTCCTATAAAATCTATATTCTAACCAGGCCTGGTGGTGTATGCTTTAATCCCAGTGCCTGCAAGGCAGAAACAAGCAGCTTTGTATGAGTTCAAGGCTAGCCTTTTGTACATAGCTAGACCAGGACTAAAAAATCCAAAATTAAATAAGTAAATGAAATGCCAGTTCCTTGTCAACTTTATGCGTCTAGCTTTCCTGTTTGTGAACTGGACTTCCTGCCCCTTAACATATGTTTGGAACAGACATTTTTAACTGTCACATACTCAAAGGTATAAATCTTTCACTTACTTTTAACGGGCTTTTGCATCTGGTTTAAGCGATTCTTCCCAACACCCAAGGCTATAAAGATATTCCTCTCTATCACCCTCTGACTCTTTGGTCTTTATGTGCGGTCAGTTAATAAGACTTAATTGATCCCGGCTCACAGTGTGAGGTGGGATCTCATTTCATTCTCCTCCCTACAGATAGTCAGCTGTCCCAACACTCTTTATTCCAAGTCTATTTCTCTCCCTGCTGATCTGAGCCACCACTCATGCATTCATCAAACGTGCACAGAATGGCTCTGTCCACAGCCCCTCCACTCTGGTCCGTGGGTTGGTCTATTTATCAAGCACTGTGCCAATATCACTGGGCCTCAACAGTGATAGCTCTCTAATAAGTATTTATATCTTACTCCTACCTTTCTCTTTTCCAAGAGTACCCACTCTTGGCCCTTGGCACTGCCATATAAATTTTAAAGCCAGCTTGTCAAGTTCTAGAAGAAAAAAAAACCTATTGGGATTTTAATTGGGATTTTACTGAGTCTATAAATCAATTTGGAGGGAAATGACATCTTTACAATGTTAAGCTGTCTACTCCACAGAGTCGTGTTTTTCTCCATTTATTTAGGTCTTCTTTAATGTCATTCAATAAAACTTGATAATTTGCTCCATTAATGTCCTGTGTATACTTTGTTGTAGGTACTTCATCGTTTTTAATGTCACCATGAGAAAAGCTGATTTTGAGTTTCATTTTATAACAGTCGCTAACTGAAAAAGGAATTGAATTTTGTCAGTTGATTTTGTGCCTGGAAGTTTGGCTTCTTGCATTCATCCTGGCAAATGTGTAGTTACTTTTCACTTCCTATATAGAATACCACGTTGACAATGGGCCCTCCCATCTCTTTCTAATCCTTTTATTTCTTCCTTTATTTTTCTTATTTCCCGTGTTTCCATAAAATTAGTAATTGTTAGAAGGCGTGGTTGTTCAGACCTTTCATCGCAGGACAACAGGAGGCAGAGGCAGGTGGATCTCTGAGTTCAAGGGCAGTCTAGTCTACATAGCAAGTTTCAGGATAGCCAGGGATATATAGAGTGACCCTGTCTCAAAAATCAAACAAACAAATGAGCTAAAAACCCTGATAATTGTTAACACAGGTATCTCGGACCTCACATTTAAGAGAAAGCTGTCAAATCATGATCATTCAGAAAAATGTTTTCACATAATCTTTATCAGTAGACTAAAGAAGCCTCATTCTATCCCCAGTGTGAGAAGATGTGCAAGCATTTAAAGAATAATTTTATTGATTCTTTGACAATTTCATACATCCTTATAATGTATCTTGATTATTTCCATCCTTAACTATTTCTTACCACCTCCTACACATCCTCCTCCCATTGAGTTCAATTACTGCTGCCTGCTGGAGTGTTGCCTCTTCTTGTTGGCTTGACCCTGTGCAGGTCTTGTGCAGGTATCCATAACTACAATGAGCTCATGAGCACAGCAGCCATGCTGTATCCAGCAAGCCCATGTTTTAAAAGTTAGTCTTTCCCAACTTTGTCTCTTATTTTTTTCTTTTAACCAGCATTCCTTAACCATGAGCACATTTCCTTACCCCACATACACCCTCTCCCTCCCCCTTCCCCTACCCCCTCCCCGCCCCTCTCTCCAGGCTATCCCATCTGCAGCCTTTGCAGCTTGACCTTCGCCACTGAACAGAGGGTGGTGTAGAGTGTATGGTCCTCCGTCTGCCACTCCTCCTAAGTTCCCCTTTCCAGAAATTTCATCACTTCTTGGAACAGCCAGAACATCTGAGGTCTATTTTACCATCAGTGTTTAACAAACATCAGCCTCTAAGGGATGAGCTGAGCTGAAGGAAGATTGATAGCTCGGGATTCCATAAAGCCAACTTCCCAGGGTAATCCCTGGCTCCTGGAAGAGGGGGCAGCAGAGCATCGAGTTGATGGCACAGAGCTGAGACACAATGGAACCAGACTTTACCTCTAAGGACACTTATCTAAGTCATTTTAATCCCCGGGATTACTTGGAAAAATATTACAGCTTTGGGTCCAGACACTGTGCAGAAAACGTGATCCTCAGACATCTGCTGGAAAATCTTTTTAAGATATTTTGCTTGGGTAAGTTTGTCAAGCTAAATATGAGTCGCATTGTGTCTCAGGGGACTCAGGGGAAGACTGGACTTGTGCCTAGCCATCACTCTGGGACAGTCTCTCAATATCACATTTCTTTAATGAGAATAAAAACCAATGTTGGCTTAGCTATTTTAAAATTTACAAAGCTTATACATACATACATACATACATACATACATACATACATACATAGGTACGTACGTACGTATATGTATAATCTTTCACATGGTCTTGAAAAATGAAGTCAAAGGCATGAATGCTGTCCATGCATCTTCAGTGACTTTCCAGATAGCCTGACAGAGACATATAAGCTCACAGGAGGTTTTAAAGAGTCTAGAGAGCAGAGAGCTGGATGTTGGGGCACAGAGACCGAGACAGGAGGATCTCCATGAGTCTGGGGTCAGCCTGGACTACATAGTACTTTTTCTGGATTGCCTGGGCTACATAATGAGTTTCTGTCTCAAAAGAAATTGAAAGTTTTATCGTATTCTTAATTGAAAGAAATATTTTCCCATGAAGTAAGGACCTCCTCAAATATTAAGAGCTGGATGCTCTTATCCTAACTTAACCTCAACACTAAAATTTTTTTAACTTATATATGTCTGTGTGTTTGTGCCCATGTTGGATGCCTGTGCATGCAGTGTGAAGAGGACATTGGGTGTCCTCCTCCTCCTCCGTCACACTCTCCACCTAGGGTCACTTCCTAAACCCAGGTCTGCATCTTGGCTAGGATAGAAGTCAGTGAGTCTCAGAGAGCTGCTCCTCTCTGCTCAGAGATGGGATTACAGGCATTTACGAGATGTCTGGCTTGTGTCATGGGTGCTGGCCCTCATCACTGTGGAGTAAGTACTCATAACTGCCAGGACATCTCTCCACTCTCTAAGTTCAATTGTGAAACAACAAAAATTAACTTTCTACCTAAGTACTCCTTAAAATTTTTACATTATCTATGTCACCATCTTTTGGGATCAATGATCTGTGTACCACAGCAGATATTGCCCACCCCCAGGCATCAGTATAGACTAGAAAAACATCCCCTCTGTTCAGGACTGGGCATGAGATAGGGATGTAAAATAAAAAGATATTTTATCAAATGATGTTAATGGAGAGTGGTGAGTGTTGTGGCTGTCTGGAACACAATCCCAGTAAAGACAGTGTGATTTCAGCTCAGCCTGTGTTCTCTTCTGATGCTTGATCCCTGCCTCCTTTGTACCAGATGGTGTGAAGGGAGACCTCCTGATTGACATTGGCTCTGGACCTACCATCTATCAGCTTCTATCTGCCTGTGAGTCTTTCAAGGAGATTATTGTCAGTGACTACACAGACCAGAACCTTCAAGAACTGCAGAAGTGGCTGAAGAAGGAGCCAGGAGCCTTTGACTGGTCTCCAGTGGTCAGCTATGTGTGTGATCTTGAAGGGAACAGGTAAGGTGATGGGTTTCTGCTCTTCAGCTTTCTGAGGGGACTTGAGGTTTCTATTAGCCAGGAAATGCGATTAAAATTCAGTTGGAAAAACACCAAAGAAACGCAAAGACAGAAACCAAAGGGAACTCCAAATGGAGAACCAGGGCTCAGGAAATAGATTAGGTGCCATTTGCACTATGTGACTACTGTTATATTGTCAGTCCTCCAAGCAAAGCTGGTGGCTCTTTGGTGAATGCTGACACCACCGGAAATATTGAAACACTGACCAGGATTTTTAACCGACAGAAGCAATATGAATCAATTATGCAAAAGAATCCATTACTCACCATTTATAAATTAGCACCTAAGGGGAGTTCCTATCCCTCCCACTTACTTAAAGAAAAGCTGTGCTTTCTCCAGTACATCTTTGTCTTCTCATTATCTTTATTGAAAACCAGCTGGTTGTAGATACATGGGCTTAGTCCTGGGCTGTCTATTTTGTTCCATTATTCTTCATTCTCTGTCTCTTCTCTCTCTCTCTCTCTCTCTCTCTCTCTCTCTCTCTCTCTCTCTCTCTCTCTCTCTCTGTGTGTGTGTGTGTGTGTGTGTGTGTGTGTGAGAGAGAGAGAGAGAGAGAGAGAGAGGAGAGAGAGAGAGAGAGAGAGAGAGAGAGAGGGAGAATCCTGCCATTTTGGTGACTATAGCTTTGTTGTTGTTGAAGTGAGGTAATGTATGGTGCTATTTGGGCTTTGTGTGTCAATGGCTGCATACAAAATTTAGAATCCCCCCTCCAATTCTGTCATTAGTGTTTTAGTAGGGATGACATTGGCTCCACACATTGCTTTGGGTTGTATGTATATTTTCACAATCTCTGTTCTTCCAATCTGCAAGCAGATCTTTCCATTTTCTTGGTATCTACACTATTCTTCTGTATTGATGTTTTCATTATAGACATTGTTGGCTTGTTTTAGTTAATTTTATTTCAAGGTTGTTTAATTATTTATTTACTGTAGTTATTGTAATAAAATTGACTTTTTGATTTTTGTTTCTATTTGGGCATAGATGAGGGTTCTGAAAGAATAGTACTTATTGGTGTATGCTTAAACAAACTAGCATCCATCATCCATCCATCCATCCATCCATCCACCCATCCATCCATCCATCCATCCCTGCATTCATATATCCAACAAACCTAGTTGAACAACTGCAATGCACCCCATAATACTAGTTCTTGGGCTAGAGCAGTGAACAAGACAAAGAAGCTCCTATCAAGGAAGGCAGATAAATATTAGGTCATTTAGAGTCTTCAAGACCAAGTTAAAGATGATAACATTTAGTAATTAATTGAGAAGCTGTTTTCATATGCCCATTTAACTTAAAAAATAAAAAAACTCATACACATTTAGCATAAGTAAAGATAAGGTGAATCTTACTACTCTTTTTTATATGAAGTATGTGATTTCCCAGGCCATAATTGGAATAATAACTGTGAGGGTTTGGACACTATCGAAGTTTATTAATCAAATAGGGAATTTACCGGGATTGAAAGAATTTCAAAGAAAGTTTATTAAACAAAAGTTTGCTGCTGCTGTGAGATAACACATCTTTCGGAAATCCAAAGCACATGTCCAGAAAGGTTTGGGAGCTACATTCCCACTTTCTCTATACATTACAGGCCACATATCATTCAAAAATGAACGCTTCAGTCTAACAGAATACTAAAAGAATTACATATCTCCCTGCAGAATCGCCAGCTCAGAACAATTGCCTCTTAAGGCACCCTCCTGTCCCCATCACTTGGTCTGGATGAGGAACTGTACTTTTGGCAGGAAATGCCTGCATCCCTTTCTTATCCTCACACCAGATCCAGTTACTTCGACTATTTTGAGAATGATAGTAATCCCATTTGCCTTGTGTCTCTCACACCTTCCAGGACCTCTATCAATCTACAGTCCATTTCCTCCAAGATTATTTCTTCTTATCTGAAGATATTTCTCGTGCTGATGGCTTTCAAGGACAATATAGGTTAGCTGCTCTCTTCTGATGCTTTGGGGATACAACTCAGACATTTAAAAAGTACTCATTTCATGATTGTTTGAAGGTTTTAAGACATCAACACCAAACCTTTATCTTAAACCATGAGATATTAATGTAACTACCCTAGGTTGTCACGAGCAGGGAAAATAAACTCTTTCCGTGAGAAATTCCAAAAATAGGAGCTGGCCTGATCATTTGGAACCTGAGTTCAGTTCCAAGCACCCACATTTGGGTAGCTCACAGCTGCCTGTAACTCTAGTTTTAGGGGATCCTTCTTTTGGATTCTAAGAGTATCCCCCCAACACACATACACAAAGGAAAAAGAAAAGTTATAAAATAAATCCTAGAAATAATATGAATTAACCATGGGTCCCTTGAACAACACATTGCAGATTAACAACTTTAATATATCAAGTATAGCATATTAGGAATGCAGACTTTGGGTCTGTAGAGCTGACTCAGTGGTTAAGAGCACTGGCTTCTCTTCCAGAGGACCTAGGTTCAATTCCCAGCACCCACAAGTCAGCTAATAACTGTAACTCTAGTTCCATGGGATCTCTCTCTTCTGGCCTCTGAAGACACTTGGTACATATGTTGTAGGTTCATAGACATACATGAAGCAGAACACCCATATATGTTTTGTTTTTAAGAAGAGATGTAGACTTTCCGGCCTTACTGACTGTGCCCGGGGCTTGAGTTCCTGCTTCCGTGAGATCTGCTGAGGTGGCCATGAATGTGGGAGGAAGTGCGGGGTCTAGAGCCAAGGTTTCCACGGACCCACCAGGATACACAGAGCAAAAGAGATGAGTCGGAGGGTGCTTTCCAAGCTTCTTTTCTCCGTCTATACTGCCTGTGGGGGGTTGAGGACAGAGACTTCAGGTGCCCCTCTAGAGAGCAGTGACCTCCCTGAGCCTGTCAGGAAAGAGCTGAGACACTGGAAACGTGGATGTTCTCTGAAGCCAAAACTCCAGAAAATCCAGATGTACTTGCAACAAAGACAGAACATAGGACTGAAAAAACAAATTTGGCACAAGTGTGGATATTTTTGAACGATGTACTGACTTTTGCTGTGGGTTTGATGCTTGCTTTATTTGTTTTGTGACAACCTGGCCTTTTTGGGTTTTTTGCAAAATATAAAATATTTAACTGTAGTAAACTCACAAATAAAACCATCAGACAGCTAGGTTATAAAAAATAAGCAAATGCCTTGTAGCTCTGGCTAGACTACAATTAAGTCTGGCTGGCTTTGAACTTGAAGATCCTGCTGCTGTCTCTGCCTCCTGAGTGCTGAGATAACCAAAGTGCCCCACCATGCCCAACCCTCACCAGCTGTTGTAGAAGTGAACCTTGTCATCTCCTCTCTCTGTTAGGACCACATCTGACCCAGTTCCAGCTTCTTCTTGAAATATTTACCTGCATCTTTATCGAAGTTACCGTTATCTTTGTCCAAGCTACCATTCTGGTTGAAAGAGCCTCCCATTTCCTCTATTGTCTTATCATTCTACAACCGCAGTGATCATTCCAAGACAGACTTCTGATCAGAATTCTCCCTACTTTTATTCTTTTGGGGTTTTTAGACAGGGGTTTCTCTGAATAACCTCGGCTGGCCTGGAACTCTGTAGACCAGGCTGGCCTCAAACTCAGAGATCTGCCTGCCTGTCCCTCCTGATTAAAAGCATGTTCCACTACTCCTGGCCCAGAAGGTAAAATTTGCGACATAATCCACAAAGCCTCATTTCACCCGACACCAGCATTTCATTTGCCCAACAGTCTAGCGCCGTGGATACTCTTTTCCTTGTGTTCTACACCAGGTGCTTTACACGCTCTGTCTGTCTTCTCACGCTGGACCAGCTTCCTCCCCTTGCTCTTCCCTTCGCTCTCCTCCACATCTCTGCTTACATGACACCTTTTGGAGGCACTTTTCTTTCCACTGTAGACTAGATCCAGCGAGGGTCTCAACGTCCCGTCTTCCTTTCCTCTTTGAATTTACCCATTTTCACTTCCGTTTCAGCGAGTGATCCTTAGATTAGCTATTCTCCTCTCTTCCCTTCTGTAATCTCCAGGAAGACAGGAGCTGTTTCTCTTCTGTTCACCCCAGTACCCCTGAGTTCCCCAGCACATAACCGAGGTTCAAATATAAATGTAAAATATGGATGTATCCTGCCTTCCAGACTTCATTCCCCGTCTACACTTTCTACCTGATTCAGGTATGGGCTGTGCCAAATGGTTATGGACAATTCTTCCTGCCTCTCACAATTACTATGTTGATACTAATTTATTTGACTCACTTTTGGATGCTGTTTAGAGACAGGGTCTCCTGCATCACAGCTGGCCTCATTTCTTACGTAGTTGAGAATGACCTTGAACTCCTGATCATCCTGCCTCCACCTCCTGAGTGCTGGGAGTAAGGGCAGGTGCCACCACACCAGGCTTCTTCAGCCTTTATGTCCTTGAGCTGTCACAGGAGGCTTTGTTCTGGAGGCTGTAGAGATGGGGCTTAAGGCAGGGTAGTATACTGGAATGGCTCCTGTGGAGATTCTGACTTGCCAACTGCCTTGCCTTTCTGAGTAGGCAGAATCTCAAGATAATTACTGGGTCTGGGAAGACATTCTCACAGAGGTTCTTGCCAGGAACCCTTACCTTTCCTTTTCTTCTGTGCCATGTCTCTTGGGCTTGTGTAACTAGCATATACACAGGGTAAATGGCAGTCTGTATTTGAAAGAGTCAATCTTTACAAGGACAGCAATGGCCACGCTGCAGTTAGTTTTCTGTAAACCAAGCTCCATGCTGCTCCCATATGTGTTTATCACCTTTTCCTTGAGCTAAATGTGAGGCTGAGTAGTAATTGCCTGGGTCCCCAGGCGAGTCCATTTCCCTGTGGGTGTTACCAGCAGTCCTCAAGGAGTCCTGAGGGGTAATCTTTACACAGCCTTGGCAACTGAATTCACCAGTGTTTGCTATGCCGCCAAGGACAGCAGTGATGGGAGAGCCTAACAAATTCCCCTTCTCAAATTGACACATTTCCTGTGAACTTTTAAGATTTCACAGTGGGCTTCACAGTTTGGGAACAATTTTCATCATCGTCTGGCTGGCAAGTGCTAGTTCTGTGGTAATTTGTGTCTTTAAAATAGCTTAATACACAATAAGGCACAAAGGTCCACTGTACTTCTGATGTAATCACTTAAATACACATTCTCACGATGTCCCCGACCTAGAGTAGCATTTTAACCCCTCACCCCCACCCTACTAAATCACCATGTTCTGGTTCCTTAGCCTCGTCCACACACTTGTTATGTACATGTGTAGACAGGTAATTCCAATTTTTCTCATCTACTTTCTTTACTTATTCAAAGATGTGTTTCATAGACAGCTTTTCTTCTTGATAGGCTGTGGCAGATTATCTGCATTCTAACAGAACTAGGTGGCACCCCTACTTCTAGGATGGCAGTTGTTCTGCTTTGCCCAGGACTGCAAAAAGAACTCAGCACAGGAAATTTCAGGATAGGAAAATTTTAAACCAGGAAAATCCAAAGCAAATCTGGACAAAGCGGTTTCCATAAGACTGTCTTCGCCCCTGATAAGGGAGCGGGCAGACCCAGCCAAGGGTAATTTTTAAATAAGGTTTATTTTTATTCTCTGAAATTTTGTTTATGTGTCTCTATGCGTGCATGTGACATGACCACTCCATGATATGGCTGAGGAGGGTTTTAATGTAGACATGAGAGACAGGACAGGAAGAGTCCAGAGGAGAGAGAGAAGACTGAACATGGCTAGCAGACTGGGCCAAGCCTAGCAGAGGTTAGAGTAGAGTGAAAAGGGCAGAATTGGGGGGTAGGTAGTGAGAATAGTGTAGTAGGAGGTTTCTGGCCCGGACTTTCGGGCCTAACCTTAAGGTCTAGGCCCACAGACCGGCAGACCCACAGACCCACAGTCTCACAGTCCCAGAGACACACAGATGCTTACTATAATTTTAGGCTGATCGGCCTAAGGCCCAGGCATATCACTTGCTAACTCTTTACCCTTAAACTAACCCATGTCTCTTACCCTGTTTAGCCATGTGGCTGGGTACCTTTTCTCAGAGCAGTATAGTTGTCCTCTGCTTCTTCTGGCTTCTCCCTGGCGTTCTGCTCTGTTCTTCCTGTTCCTAGAGTTCTCGTAGTCTGGTAGCCCCGCCCCCACTTCCTGTCTGCCTTTGGCCAATCAGCGCTTTTTATTAAACCAGTGGGTGGGACAATTATTTACAATGAAGCAACACAATCCCCCTATAGAACAGCAAGGTTATAAAGAAAACAGTAGCTGGGGGGAGGGAACCCCATGAGTTTAGGAAGTTTAGGGAAGGGGAGAAGGTGAGAAGGGCTAGGATGTTAGCATTGGACTTTGAAATGTGTTAACAGGTACTTGTGATACTGAGGGAGCCCAGAGGCAAGCATAGGCTTTGATACACAGATAAGTACCATGGTAGCCATATGTTCCTACTTCTAGAGATAAGGGAAATGATTTCTTTAGGTAGATGGAATCAGTTTCACAAGTTCCTGAGGAATATTGGCTTTGATCCAACTGCCAGAAATCCTCCTATAGCTCAGGTTGTGCTTATAGAACTGCCTTTTGGAGTTTGGGAAATTGGAGTTTCCTTTGGCTCTGACACCTAAGTCTTCTTGCAAGAGCGGTGTGTACTCTTAACCACTGAACCACTTCTCCAGCCTCCATTATTTTACACCCTCTATAGATAGCAGTGTGGTGGTGCTTGCTAAGCCTCCACCTCTCCATTCTCCTCTTTTCTTATCCTTTTCTTTCCCACAGTCTGCTACATAACCCAGGCTGGCCTGGACTCACCTATCACCCACTCTGGTCTTGAACTCTGTTTCACTTCAGTCTTATGAGAGCTAGGATTAAATGTATACATCGCAATGCCTGGTTGACCCCTTTTTTTTAAAATAAGGCAGTTTTCTGAGATAGAACCATACCATCAATAGACACATTTAAAGAGGAGCCCAGTGGTTTTCAGTGTATCCAGAGCTGTATAATCTCACCTCAAATAATCTTAGAATGTTTTTGTAATTCCCCAAGGAAATTCTCACTCCTCATACCCTGACAAATCCCTCAGCCCTGGCCATTTCTGGCCTGCTTTTTGTTTCTAGAGCTTTCTTGAGCGGTGCATGTAAGTGCAACTGTGTAACATGTAACCTTTGGTTTCTGACATTGTTACTTAATACAATGTCTCCTGGGTCCACCCATGTTGAAGCACACACCAGAATCCGTTGTTGGCAATTAGTTTTCTCAGGTATGTATCTCTCACATTAGAGTTACTGATTTATAGGCTATTGGGTATTTAAATTGTCTTAGGCCATTTAAGAACACCCATATACAAGATTTTGTAGATATGTTTTGTTTCTCTTAGGTATCTGTCCACTGGGTAGTTTGACTATAATTGGCCCCATGAGCCCATATGCAGTGACTATTAGGAGGTGTGGTTTTGTTGGAGTAGGTGTGGCTTTCTTGGAGGAGGTTGACACTGTGAAGGCAGGCTTCGAGGTCAGTGTCTCAATAGTTCACTTCCTGTTGCCAGCAAGATGTAAGACTCTCAGCTCCTCCAGCACTATGTCTGCTTGTAGGACATCTAGTTCCACCTTGATGATAATGGACTGAAACTCTGAGACTGTAAGCCACACCATTATATGGTTTCCCTTATAAAAGTTACTATGGCCATGGTGTCTCTTCACAGCAATAGAAACCCTAAGACAGACATCCCATGAATGGAATTCAGGGCCATGCCAAGCTTTATGCTTAACTTTTTACTATTCTCCAAGGCAGTTAGACTATTGGAAGATCTCATAAGCAGTGCATGCAGGCAGGTTCCTTGTCAACACTTGTTCCCTGCCCTTTTCACACTAGCCCTCCTAGGAGATGTGAAGTAAGTATAGCCTTGTGCTTTGGGCATATTTCTCTGATGGCTAATGATGCCATCTTTTCCTCTGCCTATATAAGCAAGCCTCTCAAAAGACTACTTATAGAAAACTCAGAGGACACTGGAAACTAACTGGATTTGCCAGGCAAACACTCAAACTCAGGAGCCACAGGCAACTTTCCTCACCTCCCATCATTCTGTCTAGAGGTTTTCCTCAAACCATTGACTTTTCCTCATGACCAGAACTTGTTTCACCTTAAGCTTTTTCTTCTTGGCTGATGTTGGACCACCTTCTTCTCCATCACACTTTGCCTTCCACTGGACATCTCATCTTCTGGAGTATCAGACCGCTGTGTTCCCCGTGTTTACAACTGTGCATTGCCCAGGTGCTTTGCCAACCAATTCACTCAAAGGGTTCTACACAGTGATCAGGCGTTGCATGAATTCCAGTTGTTATTAAGTGAAAACTCAAAGCCAGATATTGGGGGAAAGGCTGAAATATTAGAGAGAGGAAACCGACCACAGTCAATTCTCACCCAGCTATCTACCAAAGTCTTTAGCCTGGCTCTCGTTTCTAGAGAATACCACACCCTCTGCCTATGCCTTCTTAAATACCTTCTTCTTCCAGTTGTTTAACTTCCCAACCCTGCATCATAATTCTAGAGTTAAGATTAAAGATATGATCTACTATTCTTTGGTGGTTAGGCCTTGAACTTACAGAAGCACAGAAAGATCTGTCTCTGGAGTTATGGGATTAAGGGTATAGGTCACCACTCCTGGTCTTTCCTGTGCTGGATTAAAGGTGTGAGTTACCACTCTCTGACCCTCCTGGATTGACTGTGGGTGGATCTGTTCTCTGATATATGGTTTTATTAAATATAAAACATATCACCACAATCAGGTCTCTACTGAAGCTCAGGACCCTGGATACTTCACTCATTCATTTCTTCCTCCCTTTCTCTCTGGCTTATGCTGTATTTTTCCTTTCCGGGAACTCTCTGGATTCTCTAATGTGTTCTACATGTTTATTTACTCTGCTTTGTTCCTTCCTTTCTCCCCTAACAGACTCAGAATGGACCCCACATGTCAGTCAACTTTTCATTTTTATATCTAATAATCGAGACAGTTGATTGCCAAAGAAAAAGACTTATTTCAGCTCACAGTTTCCTGTTGCTATGGTGGAAGATCCTAGTAGGAACATGTGATGGAGAAAAGCCACTGGACAGAAGACACAAAGTCCCTAATCCTCTTTGAGGAATGTCCATAGAAATGCCTCACTAAGTCTCACCTTCTAACGACTCCTACCTCTCAATAGAACCCATCTGGTGACAACCTTTACCACAACAGCCTTAGAGGGATGCTCCGGATGTAAACCATAGGACCATAAATGACCTCATCTCCTATTCCTGCTTTCTCATCTCCATCGATTAATTGAAATTCCATTGATTTGGTAGAAAGAGACAGTGTCTTGATGGGGTTAGTAAGAAAATAATATTAGGAAATGGGCAGTTCTCTTCAACCAGGAGAAAGAAAATGACTTGAGATCCTGACCACAGTGCTAAGATGATCTGTAGGAGTTTTTTCAGATGCCATTTGCTTTGTTGAACCACAGTCTCACATAGCCTCTTATAGCCCAGACTGCCCTTGAACTCATTAGGTAGCCAATTTCTGATCCTCCTGCCTCCACGTCCTGAATGCTAGGATTACAGGCAGGCAGCACCACACCTAGTTTAGGTGATGCTGGGGATAAAACCCAGGACATATATGTGTTAGACAAGCACTCTGTCAACTGAACCAAAACCCCAGGCCCTATGATCGATAGCTCTAAATCAGGCTATGGCAGCTCTCATCCCTCATTAACAGGTAACCACTGCAGAGACAATCACTCAGCACTTAAGCCCATTCTTACTACTTTACAGTTTGACAGAGCTGTCAAGGGCACTATTAATAATTTAAAAATATATAGTAATAAAAGAGTAGGAGAAGGATAATTTCACGAAGGCAGCTCATTTCAGAAGCAGATAGGCACTATTGTGATTATTTTCGTGTCATTATTTGCTTTATAAAGAAATTTTACACGGCTCTGGGTAACGGGGTAACATTCAGACACTAGATTAGGATGAGTTTAAAACCGCAGTATGGACCACATTGCCATACATCCTCAGCCCCGACCAAAGAGATCTGGGGTCCCCATCTCTAAAGCAGTGAGTGATGCTGGTCTGCGTCTGTTTTTTCAGAACCAAGGCGCCCGAGAAAGAGGAGAAGCTGAGGTGTGCAATCAAGCAGGTTCTGAAATGTGATGTGACTCAGAGCCAGCCTCTGGGTGGGGTCTCTCTGCCTCCTGCTGACTGCCTGCTTAGCACACTGTGTCTGGATGCTGCCTGTCCTGACCTTCCCACCTACCACACTGCCCTCAAGAACCTGGGCAGCCTGCTCAAGCCAGGAGGCTTCCTGGTCATAGTGGATGCCCTGAAGAGTAGCTACTACACGATTGGGGAGCAGAGGTTTTCCAGCCTTCCCCTGGGATGGGAGGCCGTTCGAGATGCTGTGGAAGAAGCTGGCTACACCATTGAGCGGTTTGAGGTGATTTCTCAGAATTATTCTTCTGCCACATCCAACAGTGAAGGGCTGTTCTCCCTCGTAGGACGCAAGCCTGGCAGAGCTGGATGATATCCTGTGATCCCAATGAAAAGCTTGCTGGTTCTTTTCAGACTGTGACTCTGACAGTGGTGTGCACTGTGTGGTAAAGAAGCTGGCTGGTGGGGCCTCATGGTTCAGGGTGAGGAGGGCAGTCTAGAATGAGTTTGTGGGCCATTCCTTGGTGTTGCATACATGTATTAATGCTATGGGACTCCTAGGTGAGTGACTGACACGTCTGGTCTCCTCTACATGTACTCACAAAAGAGATTTCACCAGCACAAATGCAGTTATGGCCATACCTCTGAACCATTCAGGAATCAAGCCCACAGCTGCCTACAAAGACATCAGTTATTCACTGTTAACATCCCAGGGAGTTGCTGTACCCTTCTCTTTCTTTCTTCCTGGAGAGACTGGCACACCCAAGCCTCTGGTGCTGATGAATCTGCTCTGGGCCCAGCCAGTCTCCAATAGACTTCCCCCTGTCTGTACCAGCCTGACTTCATGGACCAAAGAATAGTTGACCTGTATCTTTTACAATTCACCCCAGTGATCCATTTTTTTCTTTTCTAAAGCTCATCTCATTTTCAAATTCTATCACTCCTTAGGCAAGTTACCTAATCTCTCTGTGCCTCGGTTTCCCCACCCGCAAAAACGAGATTGAAACAGAACTGGTTGTTAAGATAATGAAAATGGACTACAAGCTAGAAAGACTCCAGAGGGATGCTGGGTACTCAGTGGACATCTAATAACTGTTAATGATTATAATCATCATTACAATCACAATCTTCATGTTCCCGTCTTTGATAACAGTTGCCAAAGCAGCTGAGATGTTGCCATCCCCAAGTAGAAGAGGGGTTCTTCTGGCTTCTCCACTGCTGTGCCCATTAAGAGCACTGAACAAGAAATTAGTTTCCATACCACGTGCTGCCCGTTCCTTTCCAACTCAAGAGCTATCCAGAATACATGTATTTAGCACCCTCCATGTGTCTTCCCAGTGCCTGGAAATGAAGCCCCGATGTCAGCTGGCTCAAGACGCCTCATCTTTACAGATACTGATGTGACAGGTGCTCCCAGATGCTACCAGAGACGGTGCTTTCTGCAGTTCCCACCCAGAGTCCTCCTGCTCAGTCCTCCAGCCTGACAGTGCCCAGGAGGGCCATGTGGAGAAAGCAACTCCCCTGCCTGAGTATTGGAGCCATGCTAGCTTCCTGCCCAAGGGGCAGAGAACACATTCTGTCTATACTAAAGTTGCCCAAGAGCGAATGGCAAATACTTTTTGGCTTTGTGGTTCCTATAGTCTTTTCTTACTGGTTGGCTGATGGAGTGAGTGAGTGAGTGAGTGAGTGAGTGAGTGAGTGAGTGAGTGAGTGAGTGAGTGAGACAGTGTTTCACTATGTAGTTTGGCTTTCCTGAGACTCACTCTGTAGACCAGACTGACCAGGAACTCACAGAGATCCACCTGCCTCTGCCTCCCAAGTACTGGGATATAAGGCATGCCCTGACAAACTTGGTCTCATATATATATATACATATATATATGTGTGTGTGTATGTGTGTATGTGTATGTATATGTATGTGTGTGTATGTATGTATGTATGTATGTATTATGTATATATGTGTGTGTGTGTGTGTGTGTGTGTGTGTGTGTGTGTGTGTGTGTATAGTTTTGATCATAGCAATTCAACCTCACAGTTGGAGCAGAATGAGCCACAGATGGCACATAAGTGAAAATGCAATTTCTTTTACTAAAACAGGTGAATAGGTAGATTTGGACCAAGGGCTGTGGTTTAGAGACACCTTTGATCTGGTCTCAAAAGCAACGCTATTTGTGGTTCAAGTTTTTAATGAAGTTTCTAGTGTACACTTTGGTTATCTTGTGATCTTTAGTCCTATGTGTAAGGGAATTCAAGCCCTGGACAAGGGTGGGGACAGGGACAGATGGGATAGTTTCCTCTCTCTCTCTCTCTCTCTCTCTCTCTCTCTCTCTCTCTCTCTCTCTCTCTCTCTCTCTCTCTCTCTCTCTCTCTCTTGCTGTTTCTCCCAATTAAAACTTCCCAGTTTGAAGGCAGTCCATAAATACAAACAGAAAATGAGGAAACAGGTAAGGAGGGCAGGAGAATGCCAGACAAAATGTCTGCGGCCAGTATTTTCACACTGAAAGTTACAATACTCATTGGAGTACTCTGAAACCTATTGAGAGCATCACAATGCACACTATAAAAATGTCAGGGAACAAACTGGGCAAGAGAAAAAAATCCTGATAACAAGGCACCATGCAGCAATATTTTAAGAAGTTTTGTCTTACAAATCTCCATATCTATGTGTTTACACACTGGCCTGCGTGTAAGCACAGCTAAGTTAGCACTGTAGGCATCTTCCTTCCGAAGCCAGCTTCCTGGCTGTGTGTCTCTCTGAAGAATGTCTATCATGTGACTCTGACTGCTGTGTTAGCTTCATTTCTGCTGCTGTGATAAAAAAATACTCTGACAAAAAGCAAGTTATGGGAGAAAGGAGTTCATTTGAACTTACAATTCCAGGTTACAGCCTACCACTGTGGGGAAGTAAAGGCAGGAACTCCAAGCAGCTAATCCTATCACATCCACAGTCAAGAGCAGTGAAAAATGGATACATACATGATCCATCGCTTGCTTGGCTTCAGCTTAGTTTAACCACTATTGCATAGTTTAGGACTCCCTGCCTAGAGAATAGGGCTGGGCCTTCCCGTATCACTTGACTTAAGAGCATGTCCCCATAGACATCCCAACAGACCAAGCTGACATAGCTGAGACTCTCATTCTAGGTGATTCTTGTTGACAGTTAAAGCTTACCATCACAACTTAATGATGTATTTGCTCCCAGATTATGATACAGCCTGTGTTTATTACTGACTGTGATCCGAACAGTTGGAAAACAACTAATTTGTACTCCAGGCTTCTGAAATTGGACTATGAGTACCCACATTTTTTTTTATTTCAGGCAGTGATAAGATATGTAGCTTCTTCCTCCTAAAAAAAAATGCTTAGTCATTTGGAGAAACTGACACACAGACAAACCATGAGTGAAGGAAGGGCTCGGATGGAGTCTCAGCACTGGGTGCTTGAAGGAAGCATGTAAATAAACACAGTACCTGTTCTGGGTCTTTCAGACGGAGTAAGGGTGTGTTTGGCAAGTAGGAAGCAAAAAGAAGCCTGGGGGACAGTGTGTGCCTCAAATGACACCTGTCACCAGCAGATGGATCCTTTGCCAGTTTGTTCTTTCAGTGAAACACAGACCTTGGCAAACATTTGGCTTCTGGCTTTTTTTGTTTGCCTTCTCTGAAATCAAACACACCAACCAAGTCATGAGCAAACAGACTCTGGGGTCATTCTGGTCCTAATTTGTAAATGTCTTTGACTGCTGACCCTACTCTGCTTTTTCTAGCGGTCTGTGTGACGGAAGTGAAGTTTCAACCTGAGCAAACTTCTGTGATGTAGGAGGCTGGCTGTATGGCTATGCATAATGCCTTGGGGAAGACCAGGGAAAAGAAAGCTATTATAGAGGTGGTTAGCTCACTTAGTAAGTACCAGCCTTGGTAATGCCTATCATCTGGCTGTCAAGAGTAATCAAAGGAGATGTTCATGATATGGCTTGCCAGGTTCCTCTTTAAAGGCTGTGACTGCCTCTTGGGCAACTCAGAGATTCGAGGCAACCAGTAAATCATATTGAGGGGGGAATACTGGGGACCGAGGACAGAAAATGTGGTCATCATTAGCGGACCACACCGCTTTCACCAGCTGGAGACCTTTCTCGAAAATAGGGGCAGTAAGTATCTCTCAGGACTGAATTGAAATCAAATGAGATGCCTGTAAATCCATTCTAGAACTTGCTAGGCTGTATAAGAAATCTTCCATGTAATTAACTCCTTATAGAACAGCTGTTGAGACAAAGGATGCTACTATGTTCATTAGATTTTCTTAATAAATAGAGTTAAGCACGACCTTTAAAATATGCACTGTCTTTTTATCCAAGTATGCACTGTGGACACTTGGAACCTAACCTTCTTTAAAGTGGGGCTTTTACTCAGAAGATACTTGGTACACTCTCATTAAATTCTAAATCTTGATTCGGGCTCCATGGGTCTTAGTCCCTGGGGAAGGGCAGAGGTCATGGAGTCTCACAATGCCTAGAAAGTATATACCCAATAGGCTTTAGTTGTCAACCTTCACAGCTTGAGAGGAAAGCCTGTGTCGAGGGATTGCTCAGATCAGACTGATCAGTCTGTGGGGCTTTCTGTAAGGGACTGTCTTGATTGCTAATTGATGTAGGAGGGCTCAACCCACTCCCTAAGCACCTAAGGTGGCCCTTGATGTTCTAAAAAAGAAGGATGAGCATAAAGTATTGAGCAAGCCAGTGAGCAGTATTTCTCCATTATTTCTCCTTCAGGTTTTTGCCCAGACTTCCACCAGTGATAAACTATGACCTAGAAATGTAAACCAAATAGATGTTTTTTTCATTAAGTTGCTTTTGGTCAGAGTGGGTTTTCCAGCAACAAAATGAAATTAGGACAGCATAGTATAGTAAATATATTTTTGGTTCTCGGAGAGAGTCTATCCAAACAAGACATACCAGGCTTTTCTTACAGCTGTGCCTCTGTGGATAGCCCAGATCTGTGCAGCTCAGCTTTGTTATTAAGAAAAAGTTCAAGTTCTACACTGCATTTTAATATTACAGCAAAGAGAAACACTGCTTTGAATAAAATCACTGGAGTATCCCGCTTTGTATTTTCCAATTCAACTTTTTGGTCTCTCGTTGAGTGAAAGCACATTGCCTGACCTCTGTGTGGCCAGCAGAGGGCGCACACGGCTCTTACTAAAGTCTTTCCCAGACTGGGACCATTCAAGCCAGAAGAAATTTAAATAGAAATTAAATCTTTTGAAACAAGAAACATTTCCTTCGGACACTCTACTTATGAGGTTTCTAAGAGAAGGGTAAGAAAGCTAAGCACATTTTTCTCTAACAAAAATATGTGTGATTACTTTTATACACTTTAACAATTTCCCCTTTGGGTCTATACACAAAATGCAAATTTTAATAACCCGTACAGAGGCTCTGGGCCAGTTTAGCATGAGAAATGTTGAATATTAGATTATGCAGTTAACTTGCCATCACCCTTCTGTTTACTGTTTATTCAAAAAGGGACAAGAAGATTTTGTGCTTTTGCAAATCTTTTAACATTAAGAAAAATCTTTCGGTGGCACTGGTTGCTGACCAAATGAGGCTCCAGATTTTAATTTTTATTTTAATGGTGTCTGTTTTGGGGCTGAATTACAGGCCCTCCACAGATGATTGAGTTAATGTCACCTTTGTTCTGACTTAATTGTTGAAAACCAGGAAATAGTTAAATAGTTTCTTTCCTGCTAAGTCACCATCTCTTCCCTTTGAGGAAAAACACAAACTCTGAATATTTCACAAACAGGTAAGTTGTTCCAAACCAAGTGACTGTATATTCTCTAGGAGCAGGCATTTATGCAACGCAAAGAACACATAGGTGATGAGGGAATATCTTTCTGTATGCTGTGACTATCAATCTTTAAATAAAAGAGCTGTTTTGGCCCATGACAGGCACCATAGAAAAAGTAGGAGGAGAAATCAGAGCATAGGAACAAGAAGCAGGGCGGAGTCAGAGAGACTGAGCCAGAAGCCCAAAGGAGCAACATGGAAGGAACACAGGTGAGCCACGGGCCACATGGCAGACAGATTAATGGAAATGGGTTGAGTTAAGATGTAAGAGCTAGCTAGCAGTGTGCCTGAGCCATAAGCCAAACAGCATGAAGTTAATATAAGTATCTGAGTCATTTTGGGGGCCTGAGCAGCGGCGGGCGGCCAAGGGGTCTGGGGCTGACTGCAGGTCTGTGGGTCTAGACCTCTGGCCCCCCAGGGCCAAGAAACCTCAATGCTACACACAGGGAGGAGGGCTGATGGTTCTAGAACAAGCTGTTAGCCAGTTGCCCCTGACTGTACTCCATGCTGAGTTTCTGTCTCCCTTAACTTGGCCCACCCTCTGCAACTTGCTAAGTGTGAAAAGCTCTGCAGAGTCTAATATGATCTTTCCCACCGCCGAATCAATATATCTAGTATGTCTTTCTAATGTGAGCCAAGACCTGGACGGACGATGAAAAGCTAAAACCTCTTGTTTAATTGCTGAAAAGTTGAGGCTGGGGTCAAGGCAAAGGGTTTCACCTTTGAAGGCCTTGGTTTCCACGGAAAAATGAGGAGTTGAATTATGTATCCACAGGGTCCAATGTTTTATGGTCTTATGAATTAGAAACCAAGCTTGTTGGAATAGAATTCAAATGTAAAATCCACCTGTATTAATCTCTTTCTTTAAGATACAAGGAAAGCAGATGAGCTGTCATTCGGCTGGCCAAGTGGTTTCCTAATATACACAAAGCCCTGGCTGCAATTCTCAGCGTCACACAAAATCTAGTGTGGCACCTTGTGCCTGTAATCCCAGCATGCAAGTGGGAGACACAAGTTCAAAGTCATCTTTGACCTTGTAAGGGATTTGAGACCAGCCTGAGACCTTGTCTCAAAAGAAAAGTTTTTTTAGATGGAATTGCCTCCCCACCCCATCATTCACACAACCCATAATTTCCCTCAGCTTTCAGGGGGTTGGGTTGAGGTGTGGCTTGTATTTTTCTTTGTGATGTCTGGATCAAAGATTGCCTCTCGCTTTGGCTTGGAAATCATTTCACTTCAGTTGTGACCTGATCCTTTTCTGCATCACACAAGCCCCGAGCAGACTCATTCTGGTCCTACAATCTCCTGAAATCTACTACTTATAACATCAAGCTGTAGGCTTGACCAAAGCTTTGAGATACCAAATTAATGGGAATCATTCACACTTTGGGATCAAAGCAACATAAACTTGGTGTCTGTATTACTCATGATTCTCTGTATGAATGTATATAATTATAAGAGGGGATTGATTAGATTGCCTTGCCTAGGAAGAAACTGGAATGTCTCCCAGTAAATGTCTGCAAGCTTCTGAGCCAGAGAAGCCAGTAGCTGCTCTGGTCAAGAAGCTGGGAGCCTTGGAAAGAGGAAGCGAAGATGTACACCCAGACTGGGGTGGAAGATCTCTCTAGACCAAGTCAGTGTCCAAAGGCTGAAGAACATAAGGTCTGATGTCTATGAGTAACAGCCACAACAAAAACTGGGCTTGTTCAAGAGTGAGACCGTGAGAGAGAGAAGTGGACACCCCCCACCCCCACACACACCCCTGCCACCCCAGCCCAGAAATTATTTCCAACTGACAATCACTCACAAAGGAAAAATTAGTTTTCTCCAGTGAAGTCTCACTGGATATACAAACCACACTTAAGGGCAATCCCTAGTCCCAGCAGTAGATGTCAGCACAAAATGAACTCAATCGATGGTAGTTTGGGAGTTTATGTTCGTTTGCTTTTGTCTCAAAGCTCCGTCTGCTTTTTCCTTCCTTCCTTCCTTCCTTCCTTCCTTCCTTCCTTCCTTCCTTCCTTCCTTCCTTCCTTCCTTCCTTCCTTCCTTCCTTCCTTCCTTCCTTCTTTCTTTCTTTCTTTCTTTCTTTCTTTCTTTCTTTCTTTCTTTCTTTCTTTCTTTCTTTCTTTCTGTGCCTTACAAGATTTTTGCTTTTGTATTATGGTTTCAATTTTGTATTTTTATGGGATTTCTGTGTGAACAAATGTGTGTGTGTGTGTCTGAATCTTTGTTTGTTTCTTGTGATTTTTCTTTGCCTTTTTTTATTTTTGTTTTTCCATCTTTGTTGTTGTCTGGTTTTCTGATGGGAGAGAGAAAGGGTGTGGGTTCGGCTGTGTGGAGAGGTGGGAGAATCTGGAATGAGTTGGGGGTAGGGGAATTGTAATCAGAATATTTTGTGTGAAAAAAAAACTATCAGAAAGCAGAAAGATTGGGAGTTCAAGCTTTTCCTTTCTGCTTTGTTCCTCTTGGGGCTCACAGCCTGTCGGATTGTGTTCCTCACATTCAAGAGGGTCTCCCCACTCAGTTCACACACTCTCATCCCAATGATCTCTGTAACCACTCTCAAAGACACATCTAGAAATATACTTTACCAAATTTTTAGGCATTTCTAAATTGCCCATTCAAGTTGTTACCAGAGCAGTTAGGATTAAAACCTGACCCTGATGATTGAACAAACCAACCTGGGCCACCTGACCTCAGCAGGCCAACTACAGAGATTAGGGATTAGGAAAATGCAGACATTTATTTGACATGGCTGCTCTGGGGAAAGGAACCAGGAGGCCAGCAAGCCACCCTTCACTCCCTAGACTGTCTTTGGAGTTTTGATTTGAGGGTTAGGTCTAAATAGAGGGCAAGAGGTCAGCTTGACTGGTCAAGGTGTATTCCCACCCATGATCCTTGTCTGGTTCCAGGCTCCCCTGCAAGTTGGTCCATCATATGTCACAACTGTGTGAACTCTCTTTTCTAGAAACAAGTTCACAACTGGTCGGCACTGAGGCTTCAGACTTTCCTTCTCCCAGCATATCCCAGTTCTTTAAGGGTGTCATTGGAATAGTCTGATAGTCAAAAGGACAGGCACAAATGTCTTTTTAGAGTATTTGCATCCCTGCTGTGATGGTTCCAAAGTTAACAACTTTCTTAGTTACTGCTGTGAAGAGACACCATGACCATGGCAGCTCTTACAGAGAACATTTACTTGGGGCTGGCTTAAAGGTTCAGAGGTTTAATCCATTGTCATCACGGTGGGAAGCATGGAGGCACGTGGACAGACATAGTGTTGGAATGCTAACTGTTAGGTCTACACCTGGATCCACAGGCAGAAGGAAGAAAGAGTAGGTGACACTGGATCTGGCTTGGACTCCTGAAGTCCCAAAGCCCAACCCAAGTGACACACTTCCTCTATCAGGACCACACCCACTCTAACAAGGCCACACCTCCTAAGAGTGCCACTCCCTATGATCCTTTGGGGGGCGTTTTCAAACCACCACAACAACCAAGTCAGATACCACAAGAACACTGCTTGTCAATCCAGCCTGCAAACACATCTCCTTACGCTATCTCCAAATAGACACGGCAAGACCATGATCTCCCTAACACAATTGTCCCAGCGACAACTAAAAGTATACTGACTCCTTCCTGAGAAAAGGAGCTGGGCTCTCCGAGTAGGCCTTCCCCTGAAATCCATGGCTTTCTTGATCCTAACCGTATGGAAAATGTCTACCCCCTCACGTTATTCTGCCTCCTACCTTCCTCTCTTTGGTCCCCGGGACCATCCTATGTAGCTGCATGGTCAGTCCCAAATACTTCATCATTTTGTATCTTCAAACTTTGGCTAGACCCCAGGAGCTACACGTCCACTTCCTTTGAGATTTGATGGTGTTTTTCTTTAAAGGAACGTTGGTAACTGTATTTAAATTTAAGATACAGGGAGCAGATACAGGGGTACCTTGAGTTCAACTCTGTCATAGATAGATAGGTACTTAGATAAATAGATAGAGAGATAGATAGATACAGATGGATAAATAGATCTATAGGTGATATATAGGTAGATAACAGAAAATAAGTGATAAAAGATAAATGGTGATGATGATAGAAGATAGATGGTAGATAACAAATAGATATAGCTAGCTGATTATGATGGTTGATAGAAGATAGATAGATGATAGATAGATGAAGTCATCTCCTTTCTCTAACCAAGAAATCAGATCCTGAGCTTCCTAACATCCAAAGCAAAGAGAAAACTCTCCTAGGAATGATTGTAAGGGCTGGTCAGACAGGGATACAAGTCAGACACATTTTTAACCTGACCTTCTGAAGCTCACAATCAAGGCAGATACAAGTGAGTAGCTTTACTATGTCAAATGGTGTCACTGGGAAAGCACAGGATCTAGACTTATCTTAGAGGGCTGTTGGTGGAAGAGATGTCTAAGATAAAGTAACATTAGCTAAGGGGGAAACATAAGAAACAAGTTCCAGATAAGAAAACCACATGTACAAGAATGGACAGAGGAGGGGTTGAAGAGGTGGCTCAGTGGTGGCTCAGTGGTTAAGAGCACTGACTTCTCTTCCAGAGGACCGGGGTTCAATGCCAAGCACCCACATGACAGCTAATAACTGTCTGTAACTACACCCTCACAGAGAAACATGCAGGCAAAACACCAATGCATGATTTTTACAAAAGATGCACAGAGGTGAGGGAGACAGTGGCCAGGCTTGGTGATGGTAGATGATGCTGTGCATGTACCCAGACACCCTCCCTAATCCCACACCTTAATCAGCCCACTTAGCCCCTAGCTGCTCTGACTGTTGAATGTCCACAGCACATAGTCATCCCTTCTCAGGATAACTTATTTGGTGACAAACCATTGTCCCCAAGGCATCTCTCAACCCATGGCTCTCTGATTCCAGAATATTTAAGCAGCATGTCCACCTACAAGGGAGGCCACTTGTTAATGCAACTTGTGTTACTATGCCTTTGCCCTCGTGAATCAATCCACTGCTGGATGATGTCATAGCCTTGCTGGATCTCTCCCGCTTCCAAGCTGGTTCCTTATAAGTGTGGTCCCCAGGTCCATATGTGGCAGCAAATTCCCAGCATGCAAGAGGCAGATACAGGCAGATCTCTGTGAGTTGGATGCCAGCCTTGTCTATAGAGTGAGATCCTGTCTCATAAAACTAAACAAGCCAACAACTAAGTGACATTTAGAATCCTTGGGCTGTACTTGTGACAAACTGTTCTGGCTATTATGATTAATGCTGCTGGGAACATAGTTGAAGAAGCATCCCTGTTATGAATGAGCACCCTCCGGTATATGCCCAAGAGAGGTATAGCTGTGGGTCTCGTGGTAGATTGGTTCCCAGTTTTCTGAGAAACCACCACACTGACTTTGAAAATGGCTTGCACTCCCACCAGCAATGGAATCTACAAGGAGGGCTCCAGTCAAGACTCCTAAAAATAGCAGGTATGTCGCCTGGCCTGGCCGTCTCCTGTCCAGACTGGTGCCTAGCCCAATTGTCATTAGAAAGGCTTCATTTAGCAACTGATGGAGACAGATGCAGACCCACAGCCAAAGATTAGGCTGAGTTTGGAGAATCCTGAAGAAGAGAGGGAGGAAGGAGTGTGGGAGCCAGAAGGGTCAACACTACAAGAAAATTCACAGAATCAACAACTTGAACTCACAGGGGCTCACAGAGACTGAACTGACAACCGGAAAGCCAGCATGGGACTGACCTAGGCCTTCTGCATATATAATACAATTATGTAGCTTGGTCTCTTGTGGGACTCTTGTGGAAACAGGCACAGTCTCAACTCTTTTACTGGTTCTTAGGACCCTATTCTTCACACTGGGTTGCCTTGTCCAGCCTTAATACATGGGGAGGTGCTTAGTCTTACTGCAACCTGGTATGCTGTGTTTGTGGATACTCATGGGAGACCTGCCCTTCACTGAACAGAAAAAGAGGAGTGGATGTGGAGGTGAGAACAGAAGTGGGGAGGGGAGAAGGGAGGGGAACTGTGGCCAGAATATAAAATTAATTAATTAATTAATTAATTAATTAATTAAGAAAAAATGATAACTGCCCCTTCAAAAAAATCTATTTTAATGACAGTGTCACAGGAAGGCCTCCTAAGACTAAAGTCACCATGTGAACATGATTTGAAGTTTTCATTGACTTAAGTTACTTCTATTCTCAAAAAAAAAAAAAAAAAAATGTTCCTCTGATCTGGGTTTGGCTCTCAGTACCCACACCAAGTGGTGGTTCACAAACACCTATCACTCCAGTTCTAAGGATCCAATACCCTCTTCTGGCCTCCACAGGTGCCTGTATGTGTATAGTGGACATAAACGTACACAAGCACACAAAACACATAAATACAAAATAAATAAATCCTTTAAAAAAGGTCCTCTGTGACACAGCCAATTGAAATTCTGATTTCAGGATCCCAGTCAAACATTGCCTTAGTTTACCCTCCCAATTTTACAAATAAAGACACGAAGATCCAGGAAGTCATGGCACGTGAGTGGAATCGTTCTGAGTTTCAAACTCTTTGAAAAGCAGGAGGAAGATGCTGTGTTCTCTCTGACCTATCAAGGTCCAGACAGAATAAAGCCTAACTCAAGCTAGTGTCATGATGACATATATTTAATAAAATCAACCTGGAATATCAGAGAACAGAATCACCCACAGTCAAGCCATGAAGGTCAGAGAGTGGTGACCCACACCTTTAATCCCATCACTTGGGAGACACAGATCTTTCTGGATTTCTGTGGGTCCAAAAGCCTAACAACTAAGCAGTAATAGCTCACACCTTTAATCCTAACTCTAGTGTGTGGATATGTTTCAAATATAATAAAAACAGTCTGAGATATCAGAGAGATCTATCCACAGTCAGTCTAGAAGGATCAGAGAGTGGTAACTCACACCTTTAATCCCAGCACAGGGAATATCCGGGAGTGGTGATCTACATCCTTAATCCCAGCAAATCTGAGTTTGAGGTCATCTTAGTTTACAGAAGGAGTTAGAGACTTTCAGGCTGGCAGTGATGTCACACACTGTTAGTCCCAGCACTTGGGAAGCAGAGGCAAGAGAATCTCTGTGAGTTCAAAGCCAGCCTGGTCTTCAAAGCAAGTTCTAGGACAACCAGGACTGTTACACAGAAAACTCTGTCTCGAAAAAACAAAACAAAGAAAGAAAGACTGGAAGAGGTGGATATGTCCTCTGATACCTCAGACTGATTTTACTAAATTTGAAACATATTCCCACACTCTAGGATTATGATAGAGTTGAACCAGGAAGTGAAACAGCTGGGCAGGGAAGCTATTTAAGACATGAGAAGGCATAGATTCATTCATTCTATAGAAGCAACCAGTCAGGCTGAGCACCCTTGAAGATATCACTTACCCTGTTTAGCCTGAGATGTTGGCTGGGCCAGAATTGACTGCTGTCTGTTTCTCTCCCTGATATTCCAGCTTTCCCCCCAATATCTGACTCTGGGTTTTTATTATATGCTAACTAGAGTTTGTACAATAAGCTAGAATGCTTTCTTGTTTGATTCTAAGCCCTACAGATGTCTTACAACGTCTCCCATCAAGTAAAGAGTCTGAATTCAAACTCTTTAGTGTGAGTCAGTGACTATGCCTGCCCTGAAAGCAATAATAAATTAAGTTTCTGGACCTATAGGCTCAGACACTGAATCAAGCGACGAACGATCTCTAAAATGTAACACTAAATAGCCTACTCCCTCCTTTTACTACCTATAGACTGAGGTGAATGGCCTCACATGATTCAGGTTGGAAGCTGGACCTGAAGGAGGGTGAGCGGGAAAGACTGTACTAAGACTCCCTGTGAAGCAAAAACGTAACAGTCCTCCCCACTACGAAGCAAGTCTGTCAGTTTCTTGCTCCTGGGCAGTGAGTATAATCCACGAATTAAAGATAATTAGTGCCCTTCTAGAAAACGCAACTGTAATTACAGACAGTTAAGTGTGTTTAGGGCATTTGAGAAGAATCAAGTGTTTCAAGGTTCAGAGGATCCTTGCTGGCCGGAGGGGAAACTTGGCACCAATGGAGGACTATGAGACCAAAGGAAGCCAGCATCGATGGGGTAGTGCAGGACGAAGTGGTAAGCCTTTAATTCAACAGGATACCCATTGACCTATAGCCCATGGAGGCTGAATGCTCTAGCCCCTGGGGTGAACCTGCTCTCTCCCCTCCTTTGGTCTCATAAGCAACTATTAAATGTCAGATTCTAGGTGCTGGGAAAACAAACAGGAAATCCGGCCTACACGGCCCCAGTCTCTCAAAGCAGGTTCATTTATTGGCAAATGCTATGGGGCGATGCTATAGACGGAAGCCACATGTTAAGCCTAACCCAATGTGACATATCCAAGTAGCTAGTCAGGTGTCAGCAGGCTTGAAGGTCACTGAAGATGGATCCCTCCCTTATAGTCAGTAATTTCATTTCCGGGCTTGGGTAGAGAAATAACTTCTAAACTGACTATAAGACCAGAATGCTACTGTCTAGCCAGACACTATCATTCTTTTCTGGTAAAGGACAAAAAAAATTCCATTGTCTTCTCCTAAGAAATCAGATGGGCTAGTCAAACACCTGGGCAGGAACCCTCTCCAAAACCTATTCCAAAGTCTGTTCTGGGACTTAAAGAAATAATATAAAAATTACCTAAAAATGTAAGTTGGAACATAGATTCTGGCCACTGGCCACTGTTTTCCCATGAAAGTGTTTCCCTCCACAATGGTCATTGTTCACTGTCACCCCTTGAGAGTCCCTCCCATGACCCCAAAGCAGTCTGTCTATAGCATACTCAGTGCATTTCATCTGAATTCTTTCCAAAGAGATCCTTAGGATGTGGGATGGGGGAAATGTGGACCAACAAGGTCCTGCAACAGCTGCAGGAGAAGGAGTCTTTGGGAGATAATTTGATCATGAAAATGGGACCTTTATGAATGGATGGCTGGGGATACTACCCTTGTGAAAAGACACACAGGAACTCCACCCTTGGGCTCTGCTCTCTGCCACCTGAGTTCAACATTAGATGACAGTCATTTGAAAACCCAGAAAGAGGGACCTCACCAAATACCAATCTCTCTCTGTCTCTCTCTCTGTCTCTGTCTCTCCCTCTCTCCCTCTCTCCCTCTCTCCCTCTCTCCCTCTCTCCCTCTGTGTGTGTGTGTGTGTGTGTGTGTGTGTGTGTGTGTGAATTTAGGTACACAAGTGCCATGGCACATATGTGGTGATCAGTATCAAATTTCAAGAATCATTTCCCCCCTCCCACTGGGTTTTGTGCAGGGTGTCTCTTGTTTCTGTTACTGTGTCCAGCAGGGCAGTTGGTCCATGAGCTTCCAGCCAATTTTCACACCTCTGTCTTCCATATAATTATAGAAGTCTGGGATCACAGATGTGCACCACAACACCCAGCTTTTTTTTGCATGCTAGAAATTGAACTGATTGCCAGGCTTGAGTGGGAAGAGCCTCTACCCATTAAGCCACCTCCCTACCTCTCACCCCCACTGAAGACTTTCTAATTAATTATTTTTAGGAGTCATATAAAATAATAGGTTTCATTATGACATTTTCATAAGAGTATTATGGTGTTTTGCTCAGACTTGCTCCCGCCCACCTCCAATCTTCCCCAGAAGTTTCTGAGCTAAGATCTTGGGTTGAATAGATCTTGGAAAGGTGTGCAGTTAGAGGTGGGGGTAGGGAGAACAGTATTATAGATGAAATGTAACAAGGACTTGGCAAAAAGAGAGCATGACCCAGTTTCAGAATGGAGAGGAGTTCCCTAGGGCTGTTCTTCAGGGTTCAAACGAGGAAAGTGGCTAGAGGTGGACTCTAAAAAGAGATACAAAGGTTGAAGCGTTCACATTTAAGGTACAGTGAGAGACACTTGCAGGTGTAAAGGAAATAGCAAAGCCTGGCCTTAAAGAGATTTCTAGAATCTTTGGGTTATATTCAGGGACAGAATATGCAGCTTCTTTGGGTTATGAATCTGCCAGGCATCTGCAAGAAAATGTTTACCAAAGCCTTTCACTCCTGTCCACATTGGATCTTTCCAATACCTGGTTCTCCACAGACATGGAACCAGATCTAGAGCCCTTAATTCCACATCCACAACCTGTATGCGTATGTGTGGGAGTGGGTGTATGTTCGTGTGTGTAAAGATTCATGAGCACATGTATGCATGTACATGTCAAAGTCTGAAGACACATTCAGGTGTCATTCTTCAGGTGCCGTCTACCTCTTGTTTGAAACAGGGCCTCTCATTGGCTTGTAACTTTGCCAAAGTAGTCTTAGCAGTGAGCTCTGGGGTCTACCTGTCACTACCTTCTACCTTGCCATTGCTGGGGCTACAAGTGTGCACCACCATGGTTGGCTTTTTTATGTGGGTTCGGACTCAGATCCTCATATTTGCAAAGCAAGCTGAATAGATCCTGGAAAGGTGTTCAGTTAGAGGGAGGGGGTAGGAAGAATAATATTTACCAACTACATAGTCTCCCCAGTCTTCCATATCCCTTCACAATGACCCTACCCACCTCGCCCCCAATGTTCAGTCTTCATGCAATGTGTCTGACAATTAGAATGGATTCAGTAAGTATTTGCTATGTAAAACAGCGAAGGGATGTCTTTGGGTGTCTTTCTCAGTGACTTATAGAGCTTTAGTCTTGGCCTGTCCCTGGATCCAATGGGAATCTCTAGTCACCACAAGGTTAAAATAGCAAATACAGTGTTACTGCTCTTCATAACTAATCCTGATTCGTTAACATTGAACTAATCCCAACAGCATTGGAACACACACCTCAAAGAAGCTCATCTAACAAACCTGTGAGGTACATCACAACCTTCTTGTGCTTAAGAACAGAAGGGGGTAGATAGGGATAGAAAGATGGCTCAGTGATAAAGAGGGTAGTTCTCTTGCAGAGGACCTGAGTTCTGTTCCCAGTACTCACATTGGGTAGCTCACAACCATCTGTAACTCCAGTTCCAGGGAATCTGATGCCCCCTTCTGGTCTTGATTGGCAGTGCCCTGACATGCATGCACCCACACACCGGCACATGTACCTACACATACTTTTTTTTTAAAGAAGGAGAAGAAGATTGTATTTCAGAGATATGTTTTGGGGCTTACTTTAAAGTAAAATGACTAACTACAAGCCCCCAAAATTTGGAAATCATGTCAGTAGATAGACCATGGCGGGGCATTTGTTTCTAGTTTGAGAGCTAAGATGGGAAGATGAAGACTTGCCTTCTTTGATCTCAGCTAAGAGTGTGTTGGGCAGCTCAAAGCTTTCAGTGCTCTGTAGATGTCAATGAGCATGCAGAAGGTGGCGTATTAATTTGGGGCTTATAAATTTTCATGAATAGGTAAATCCTCCCATGCAGAATTTATGAATAATGGCAACCAACTGTGTTTCTATTGTAGCACTTATTACCCTGAGTTGAAATGAGTGACTCATATATCCTTCCTTGCACAAGAATCCAGTGACTCTCCAGTGAACAGCTTAAAGAGTTAGCATAGACCAAGGAGCAATGTCAATGACACACTAACATGGAGGTTCTGTTATGGCTTTTTCATATGCATTTCCCCATGAAATGGTTGCAAGAATCCCATGTCATCATTTTTTCTAATGTGTAAGCAAGTGGGATAATCAAGGCTTAGCAGTGATGGCAATACTTACCTATGGGAACCTAGTTAGAATTGGCGCAAAAACTATCTCTCAAACCCACACGCTTAATGACTGTGGTATCCTGTCTAGGACTTTTAAATAATTTTGAGAAATCTCTAGAAAAAAAAATACATGACCTTCCTATGACCAAGTAAGCAGGCAGCCAACAGGCCAGAGAGAAGAGAGGGGAAAGGACTCCTTGAGAACTGTTTTGGAAACTCTAGTAAGGAGGGCAGATACTCACACACCATTGACTGAAGAAATGTCTCTTAGGGAAGGCCATCTTCTTCTACCTGACATACAACTTTGTAAAGGACACACCTGTGGCGAGAGAGGAAGTTGACACTGGCCTAACCTGCAAGTTCAACCAATTCAGTCCTGGCAATCAATGGGGTGAGACAGATGTGCCAGACCGATTCCCTTCATCCCCATGGGTAAAGGAGCTTCTAGGAGGAAGGTGACTCCTATGCATAGCCCCTGATCATTGATGTCACACAGTTTTAAGAAAGTGACTGACTGATCAAATATATTTGCAAAAGGAGGTACTTTCTGCTCATGAGAAAACATACTTAGCTATATACTTAGCTATAGAGAGTGAGTCACCCAAACTGGACATTTTTATATTGTAGATATAAAGTGCCTACCCCCTTGTGTGTTTCACTAGGAAGGATACAGCTATCAACACTATTTTTGGGGACAGGTGAATCTTTAGGAGATAGAGCCCAGCTGAAGGAAGGGAGTCACTGGAGACAGGAATTGAAGGTTACAATCTAACTTGACTTCCTGTCACAATTCTGCTTCCTGGTCCACAGAAATATGAACAGCCTCAGGCTCCTGCTGCCACAGCCTCAATCCATTCCTGCCACCATGTCTTTCCCAGCATGATGTAACATCAAACTGTGAGCCAAAATATATCTTTTTTCCCTTAAGTTGCATTTAGACAGATATTTGGTTTCTGCGACAAGAAACGTATGTAATTTGAGAGACAGAGGGATAGGCAGAGTTGGAGTATAGTGGATACCCAACAGCAATAACGTGACAAAATAGTGAATTGGGGACCCAGAGGAGATATGCCATAGGATGTAAAGATTATCGGAGTGGCACCTTAGTGTCTGGTTGTGTCTAAATAATGAGACTGTGTCTCAACCACACAGGATAGAAGGTCATGGGCCACATGAAAGAAGCCCCATGGAAAAAACACCTTGGTGATTGTCTCCATGTCCCAAGAGTATGTCACTTAAACCAAATCAAGTCTCTAGCCATTGAGTTATCCATTATAATTTGGTAGATGTTGTACCTATTACTGAACCATGAGGAGATAGATAGCTGTGTACTAGAGTATGAGGAAGCGTTGGGGACATCTTTTACTCTTGCAGCCAGAGAATTCTTACCCTCTCAATGCTCTATTTGTGACCCAGATTATTCAACTTTTAACAAAACTTCAGTCAGTTTTCAAACCAATCTGCCTACCATTCCCATCTGAGTCCATTTCCATGGCAACAAGAGACCAGGAGGACAGCTTAAAATGTTTGTGCCTAGAAGGAGACCAAGATGTCTCCAGTGAGAACTTGTCCATAATTCAGAGCAGGTTGTCAGACCTTTCCCAAAACAGAGGGCATAGACTCTCCAAGAGAGAGGCCTCTGCTGCCTATGCATAATTTTTATGCCCCAAGGAGTACTGGGCTTTAGACTCCATCTCCTTATAAGAAGACTAAAGGTGGGCCTTTGTTTCCCATAATGGCCCACCTGCCTGACCTTGCTACGATGATTTCATCTTAGAAGAGAGCAAAATTTCTCCCTTACAAGATTTCCAAGGTCCCTTAGCCCCTTCAAGGTCCACATCTCTATTTTCTCTCATTATAGGGATGCTACAACTTTAGCACAGCCCCAGCACTGTGGCTTCCGTGCTCCTGTTGAACAAATTCTTTCATAATCCTGGTTAGTATTAGATAGAGCTTGTCTGATTTCCTTTGTGCAGTAAACATGGTTGGTCAAAGTGGCTGAAATTTGTCTCCATTAACTCCGCAACAGCTTGAGTTCTACATTCTCTTCTAGAGTATTCTCTGCATTACATAGTGCGTTCTCTCTCTCTCTCTCTCTCTCTCTCTCTCTCTCTCTCTCTCTCTCTCTCTCTCTCTCTCTCTCTCTCTCTCTCCCCTCCCTCCTTCCTCAATTGCAATAGATTCTTTTTATAATTTGGGGTACTGTATCCAGGGACTCTCAATATCAGGAAACATCTTGTGAATATGTAACCCAAATAAAAGTGTGCTCTCTGTGGCCAATTGCATCGTTGCTGCTTTAAATTGAAACAACAAAAAACGTTCTGCAGTAGCACCGACAAGCTCTGCAGACTGGAAGCATCTGCACATCCTGTTGTGCAGCACAACCATAGCCTAAACCTTCTCTCTGTGAGTCTCTCCTCTTCCTCACAATAGCAGGCATTTCTTTCTTTGGTTTTTTTTTCCCCTTTGATTATAACTTTTCTCCCTCAGGTATCTGTGGGAGATTGTGTTGTTACATTGTAAATAATTGTCCCACCCACTTGTTTAATAAAAAGTGCTGATTGGCCAAAGGCAGGCAAGAAATGTGGGCGGGGCTACCAGACTAAGAAAATTCTGAGAACAGGAAGCACAGAGGAGAACGCCGTAGAGAAGCCGAAAGAAGCAGAGGACAACTATGCTGCTCTAAGAAAAGGTACTGAGCTGCATGGCTGAACAAGAGACATGGGTTAGATGAAGGGTAGAAAGCTAGCAAGTGATATGTCTGGGCCTTAGGCCAATCAGCCTAAAACTATTGAAAGCATCTGTGTGTCTCTGTGAGACTGTGGGTCTGCGGGTCTGCGGGTCTGTGGGCCTAAACCTTGAGGCAAGGCCCAAAAGTCAAGGCCAGAAACCTCATACTACAGGTATCTGATACCCTTTACTCCTTAGAACCTGGCCACCCAACTGCTCCTCCCCATTTTTGCTTTTATATTTTTCCTCTGGCACCCCATGCTCTGCCATCCCTTTAACCCCTAACTCCCTCTTTCTTACATTCTACTAATTTCCTTCTTTCAAACATCTTATCAAAGTAGTGCAGAAAGCAACTGATGCAGAGGCAATATGTCACAGACAAGAGAAGTGAGTAGTGTTGGATCAGCTGACTACCACACTGCTCTTCTCATGTGTAGTGGTTTGATTAGGAATGCTCCCATAGACCCATGTGTTTGAATGCTTGGCCCATAAGGAGTGGCACTACTGAGAGGTGTGGCCTTGTTGGAGGAAGGGTGTCACTGTGAAGGTGGGCTTTGAGGTCTCATACATGCTCAAGCCACACCCAGTGTGGCAGTCTTCTTCTCCAGCACCATGTCTTCCTGCATGTCAGATTGTCCCATTGTGATAATAATGGACTAAACCTGTAAGCCAGACACAAATGTTTTCCTTTATAAGAATTGCCATGCCATGGTTTCTTCATATCAATAGAAACCTTAACTAAGGCAGAGTTGGTAATAGAGACGGGTGTATTACTGTGATACGCTTGACCATGCTTTTGTTTAGAGGAATGTGAACTTTGGGAGTTTGGATTAGAAAAGCAGTGGGATGGTTCAGGTGGGGTTTAATGGGCCATCCTAATTGAGACATGGAAGATAGTGGCGCTGAGGATCATTTGAACCATGGGTCCTGATTCAAGAGATTTCAGAGGAGACGAATTTTAGTATGTTACCTAGAGAACCGTTCTTGTAATATTTTGGTGAAGAATGTAGCTTCATTGTGCCCTTGTTCAAAGAGTCTGCCCAAAGTGGAATGAAGATATGTGGATTAATCTCAATGGCAGAGGAAATCTCAAAATGGTCTAGTACTGAATCTGTTGTGTGGTTATTAGTGGTCACACGTACATAAATCTATACTGAAAAGGAGATAGCTGAGAAAGAAAAAAAATACAAAATGTACAATTTGAGGAGAAAATAAACACAGGAAGTGGAGTGAAGCTGAGTCCTAGGTGTTCAGGGAGATAAACAAATTAAGAAATGGAATAAAGGGTGTGGTGACCACAAGGCAAGATCCCATCCACCTAATCTTCCAATTTGTAAAAAGGAATTAAAGAATAGCTTAGATCCAGGCTTGCTGGCACATACCTTTAATTCTAGCACTTTGCACACAGGGGCAAGTGTATCTCTAAGTTCAAGGCCATCATGGCTTACAGAGCCAGTTCCAAGACAGCCAAGCTTAAGCAGTGAAGGTAATCATCGAAAACAGAAATCTGGAGAAGATGTAATTGAACAAGGGGGCTATGTTCCGGCCCCAGAAACCTGCAGAATTTGACAGCTTTGGGCATATGGTTCTTATTTTAGAGTCAAGGACAGAAAGAAGGGGTTATGGAATTTCCTTCATGACCAAGGAAAGCTGCTGAGGTCAGGCATGTGTCAAATGTCCCTGAATGGAGGCCTAGGAAGGTCAGTGTATGAAGCTGTGAAGATGAAGCCTGAATTGCCTTGGAGACCCCAAAATTTTGGAGATGCAGAGTAGTGGAATGTCTGTGGAAGAAAGTTGCCTGTTGGAACCAGTCCAAGAGAAAGATGTTTGTTTCAGTCAATAAGGATGAAAGAAGCTAAAGATCTGAAGAGCATTTTGCCATCAGACATGAAGGTGCAGAGTTTGGAGTTTGCCCCCCCCCTCAGTATTTCTTCATTATGTAGAGAAGCTCATTCTCTGTGTTTTGGAATGGTAATACCTCTTCTGTACCATGTATGTTGGAAGTATGTGATTTGTTTTTTTATTTTGATTTTATAGGGGATTATAGTTAAGAGATTGCATGAGTCTTAGAAGAGACTTTGGACTTTTAATCGTTGTTGAGACTGTAATAGACTATGGAGACTTTTGAAGTTGGACTAAATGCATTTTGCATTATGTTATGGCTGCAAGCCTATGGGGACTAGGGAGTAGAATATGGTAGTTTAAATAGGTATGACCCCCATAGATTCACATCTTTGAATACTTGACCCTTGGGGAATGGCACTATTAGGAGGTGTGGCTTTGTTGGAGATGGTATGACATTTTTGGAGAAAGTATGTCATTGTGGGTTGGGCTTTGAGGCCTCATATGCTCAAGCCACATCCAATGTAGGAATCTCCTGCTGCCTGTGGATGAAGATGTAGGACTCTCAGCATCTTCTTCAGCACTATGTCTGCCTGCATGCCACCATGTCCTACCATTGATGACAATAGATTGAACATCTGAAACTATAAGCCAACCCCAATTAAATGTTTTATTTTAAGAGTTGTCATGGTCATGGTGTCTCTTCACAGCAACAGAAACCCTAATGAAGTCATTGTATAACTGTCAGGAAGAAAAATATGGATATGTTTTGTCCAAGTAAAAACCCTCAACTTTTTAGAGTTGTCCTGCTTGGAATAGTTGAGTGGGGCAAGAGTTAGCTTTTAAGAAAACATTCCCCTAAAGAGAGCACACTTCTGAGGTTCCAAACTGTTTTCCATATCTGTTCAGATATCGGGTCACAACAACTGCCCTAATATAGCTTCTAGTTGTCTGCCCACATGTGTCCTTTGTTTTAACTTGACTTCAGCATTAGCATCTTTTTATCTGTGTTAACCATTTCAATTCAGAGAGATCCTCATTCAGCCTTTCCCTTCAGCACTCCAATAAGCCAGGGCCTTCTCCGAATTCTTATTAGATTATAAACAAACTAGCTCTTTACAAGCAACACGATATACTGAATTCTTAGACCATGCTTTGCATGAGTGAATGAATGAATGAAGATATTTTTAAAGATTATGGTGTGTTTCTAAGCTTTAGTCACTTAAAAACAACAATTTGGGCAAATTTTTCCACTGTCAATGAGTCAGTACACTGATTAATTTTGAGGGGTAGTCTAAGGATTTATGTCCTTGAGTTCTGGAATATTGTCTTAGTATTTCTTGTTATAAATTCTCTCCTCTGTCTGAATATTCTTTCCATTTGGAGCACCAATTGTACATATGTTAGAGCTTCTTGATTAAGCCTTTCCTACTTTATATCAATCTTCCATAAATTTTTCTCATTGCATTCAGGGTGATTTCTGTATATGTTCAAGATCAGCTGTGCCATAAAACAAGTAAGTCTGGAGAGAAAAGGCAAAGCTTATTTTTTTGTCTACAGCATAGGTTTCTGCAGGTTTCAGAGGATTCCAGAGCCCTTCCTCTCCTGTTGGAACTGCTGTTAATATGTGGAGATCACAACCTTCAAAGAGGAAGATGGAACCCAGGGTGTGTATGCCAGGACTAAATTTCCCTTCCACTCACAGCCCAGTTCTATTTCCCTCAATCTCAGTGTGAAGACATCAGGTAATAAAATTTTCTGATGTGCTCTAGAGGGGGAAGGGAAGTGATGAGCATCTAGCTAGATTTTACCATAATTGCTTAATTCTCTTTTCTAATAAACTTACTCTCTTTTACCTAATGTAACATATGAAGCCTTAACTCAATTTTCTATCTTTCAAATATATAAAATTTAATATCCTTCTATCTATCTGAGAATATTTTCTCTCTGTCACTGAGGATTCTAAACACATTTGCTTTAAGCCTGCTAACAAGTTACCTCATTATTTCTATTTCCTTAGATGTAATGTGTCCTGTTTGTCAGGTATGATAGCCAGCTCTTAATAGTGTAGATAGCATCACGTATGGGAGTGTTTTTCTCATGCTGTTCCTCTGTTGGGTGCTTTAAGAGGTGTCTCAGACAGATTCTCTGAGATGCCAACTCTGAGCCATGTCTTTGTCTCAGGGTTTAGACATTTGCTCCATTGTAGAGCTCTATGTTTGGATGGTATGCTTATGCATAGCAAAGGTCTAGTTCCCATTTTTATATCATAATCATCTTTCCCATTGTTCCAGAAAAATGATCATAAAATGTTGAGACAGCCCAGCTCACTTGTGGAGAGCTCAGGCTCAGCCCATCTTTTTACACAGGGCTCTGGCTTCTGCTTCTCATTTGTTCTCAGGGAGCTTGGCCACTTTTCTTACAGAATGATGAATTACTTGGCTTGTGCATTTAGCTGGCCCCAACTCTTTCTTGCATTTCTTCAGTTTCTCCTGCCTCTTTGGAAGGTCTGACCTGTCCTTTCACCTTGAATTAAGTGTGGTACCATCCTTGCCGCCTGGCACACACCCCATCACATTATTTGTGTCTTCTCAACTAGACTGTAAGAACGTTGAAGGTAGATTTTATTTCCTATTCATCTTGATGTCCCAGTGCCCAACACAATGGCTGCAGACTAAAGATACTTAATACTGAAGAAATTAAATTCGAGATTTTTAGGGCCTCTCGAGAAATCCAATTTTAACTATATCCAAGAAATGAGTCTCTAGTGGAACAACATGATGTTTGTGGAAGATAATTTACAGACATAACCAAAAGGCATGTATGTGGACTCTGTAAATGATGCTCTGATCTGCCTGTTTGTTTGCTAACTTGTGCAAGGCCTTTCATTTGCTCTTACTTTGCTCTTTTGAAGATATAATTGCTTCTTGGTTCCATATTTCTATTGCTCATTACACTGTTCCATACCATTTCATTCTGAAAATAAAACAAAATAGGATATTTAAAATTAATGATGTGAGGCACAGCACTCTCTCTTTCTCTACCTCTAGGCAGAATTAGCAAATGGCTTGAACACAAGCCATTCTTTTTATTAGAAGCATCTGGGTTTCATTAGAGTAAGAAAAGTCACTGATTAGGAGAGAGGCCTCAGACCATCTCTGCAAAGAGTCATTAAGGTGTTTGGGTACCATTACCGCCTCCTTCCCGACCCTGACAAACTTGTGATGGCTGTTTCTGTCTTAGTGAAAGTTAAAACATCAATCTGATGTCTCCAAAACCAAGAAAAAAAGTGAAGTTTTTAAATCATGGACAGAGTAGAATCTGCAAACTTACAGAAATCCTAAGAATTTTTTTTTCAAAAAATAATTGTCAGGAAAGCAAAACTGAGGGAATTTGCTTTGGGTAGCTCTTCCTTCAAAAAGCCAGCCAGGTATGGTAGCTCACACCTTTAATCCCAGCACTTGGGAGGCAGAGGCAGGAGAATCTCTGTGAGTTGGAGGCTAACCTGGTCTACAGGGTGAGTTTCAGGATAGGAGGGATACATAGTGAGACACTGTTTCAAAATAAATAAATAATAAAGTAAACACTCAAAACAATTCTTCAAGATAAAATGAAATGTTTTCCTTTGTATCCACCCCTTCTCCCCCTCCTTTCCTCTGCTCTTCCTCCCCCCCCCATACTTCCTCTTCCTCCTTCTCCAAGGTCTAAACATGTTTCTGAAGCTGGCCTGGAACCCATTATGTAAACTAGGCTGACCTCAAACTTGCTGTCACCATCCCGTCTCAGCCTCCTGGAAACCACTATAGACTAAGACGTTTCCTGTTCTTAACCTTAAGGGATCGATGGATAACTGTATAAAGCGATAACTGTATAAAGCGATAACTGTATAAAGTGGTAACTGTATAAAGTGGTAACTGTATAAAGCGGCATTAAAAGCGCAATTGATATGTGTACTTATGTTTGTGACAGGAAGGGCTGGAGAGATAGCTAAGCTGTTAAAAGTACTCACTGCTCTTGGAGAGAGGACCTGAGTTCAGTTCCCATCACCCGTTATCAGAAGGCCCACGGTAATCTGCAACTCCTGCTCTAGGGAGATGTAGTGCCCTCTACTGGCCTCTGTGAACACATGCACACTTATTCATATGTAGACACATACACAGACATATTAAAAATGAAAAGGCTTCCAAGCAGGGAATGAATCCGTGATTTCAACACCTTTCTGTCAAACATAGACACAGCAGGCAGAAAAATCAGTAAAAATTTAGTTGAACTCAAAACCCTGTCAATCAGCTGAATATAATGGGCAGCTATAGATTACCAGATCCAACATGGTAGAGTATGTATTCTTCTCAAATTCACATGAGTTGTTCACCTAGGCAGACATACAGAAAATGTGCCTTAGAAAATATAGAAGAATATGAATCTCACAATTTCAGCTTTTAGACCCAATGAATTTGATCTAATAATCAAGAAAAAAACAGCTGGAAAATCTACATGTCGAGATTAAAAAACACATTCATAAGTAACACAAAGTTACTCATCTCAAGAGAGTTAACAAAAATATTTCAAACTGAATAAAAATGAAGACACAACCTACGAAATTGTACAGAACGGATCAAGAACAGAGGTAAGCCCGTGTTGGGGAGCAGGGAGGGAGGTAACCTAAAATTCAAAATTAAGCTTTTACCTCTGAAAACTAGAAAAAGAGCGAATAAATAAATAGAGTAAGTAATAAGAATTATAGCACCATGCAATAATGAATTTAAAAACAAAATCTAAAGAGATCAATAAAAGTCAAAGCATGAGTCTTTGAAAAGAATAACTGACCAACTTCCAGGCAGGAGAGACCAATGTCAAAAACTAGTGAGCCCAGAAATGGAAGAAGACATATCATTACAGGATACGTGGACATTCGAAGCATAAACAGGAACATTATGAAGCACTCTGCCTCCAAACCTGATGACCAAGTCTGTCAATATTCACACAAGAAACAGATGCTCTAAAATAAACTCCTACCCACAAAAGAAATTTGATCAATAATTAACAACATTCCTATTTAAAAAAAAAAAAGGTTCACTGGTGAATTGTACTAGATATTTAAAGAAGAATTCTTCCAGATGTCCTATAAACTCTTTTATAGCCTAGAAATATAAACTAAGACTTTTCTTTTTCTTAATCTTAATGGAGCCAGAGACAGGTAGATCACGTCTTAACTCATTCTATGAAGCCGCCATCACCCTAGTATATTACAAAGACACTACACAAATAGAAAATTATTACCCATGATAACCCATGGAAGATAGATGGAAAAAAACAATAATATTTTGAAAAACTGAACTCAACAATATATAACAAGAATTGTGTACCATGGCCACGTGAGACTTGTCCCAGGTAAGTGAAGCTGCTTCAACATTTGAAAGCTAGTTCATCATATCATCAGGGTAAAAGGGAAAAACGGTCACATCACCACATTAATAGGTATATGAAATATTTGATAACAAGAAAAACTTTTAGTAAATTAGGACTAGAGGGAAAGTAATCCTGTCTATAAAAAGCCCTGCAGGAAATGTCTCACTTAATGGTGAGAAACGAGCAATGTTCACACTTCAGTGTGAACACCGCTTGGGTACCCAAAGGCAAAGAGAGGAGTAGAGATACAGGTCTTTCTCAGAGCAACATGCAAAGCCGTGATGCTCCTGAAAACAAAACAAGAGGAAGTCTGGGCACCCTTGCGTTTGGAGATGACTTGTTGGAAATGACATAGAAAACACTTTTGTAGAGAAAGAATGAGCTGGACTTTATTAAAGACCGTGCTTTGTCCAAAAACCCCATCAAGAGAGCAGTAAGAGAAGCAATGGCTAGAGAAAACATTTGCTAAGATTATCTGATAAAATACTGGTATCCAAGACATGGGCAACTCTTAGAACTAAAAGGAAGAAACATCCCAATGAAAAATGACCCAAAGGAAATATGGAGAAGCTCATCTAGAGTCTAGAACCCTGATGGTATCGAAGGTGGACAGGTAAATAGATAAAGACATTGTAGTATGTCCAGACAATGGGACAGGGCTGTGGAAAAATACATGCCACTGGTTCCAGAATATAGATCACAGGGGGAAGCACTTGCCTAGTATGCTTGAGGCCTGGGGTTTAATACACCTCCCCCATCTCTCTCTCTTTCTTTGTCTCTCTGTCTCTCTCTCTGTCTCTCTCTCACACACATCACATCACATCACGTCACACAATTACTAAATTGAAGAGACCAATCATAAAAAAAGCTGTATCTTTGCCGGGTGGTGGTGGCACATACCAATTCCAGCACTCCAGAGGCAGAGGTAGGAAGATTTCTGTGAGTTTGAGGCCAGCCCTGTCTACAGAGCGAGTTCCAGGCCAGTCAGAGAGCTGTTACACAAACCCTATCTCAAAAAACCAAACCAACCATCCAAACAAACAAAAAAGCAAAAGAAAAAAATAAAAGCAAGAAAGGCTGCTGTATCCTCTATCATTTCAAATATTTATCTTTCTAGAGAAGGTAAAAGTATAAATAAAATCAAAAGTTAAGTGGCTGCCAAGGGCTGGAAGAATGGATGATTGGATGGAAGATAGAGTGTCTTTGGGGCACTGAGAATACTCTGTAATGACGAATGGATGTTGCTATGCATTGTCTAAACCCATGATACACTTACATCAACAGTAAACCCTCCTGAAACTAAAGGGGTTTGGTGATGGTGTGGAGAGCATGTCTCTCAGTTCTGTGAGTAGTACCTTTCTGGGGAAGGATGCCGAAAGAGAGAGAGGTTATGCCTGTATTTGAAAGGGCACATGGAAAATCTCTTTATAACCCTGGTGATCTATGTTGAATCTCTGGAGCACATGTAAAGAGGCAGGTGTGGCTGCATGCATCTGCAACCTCAGAACTTTTGAGTTGAGAAAGGAGGAAGGAGGCAGATTCAAGAGAATAATCAGAAGCTCATGGAGCAGCTAGCTGGGGGAACACAGAACAGCAGCAGAGACAAAAGAGACCTGCCTCAGCAAGGTAAAGGATGAGAACCAATTCCTGAAAGTTATCCTCCGAACTACACACACACACACACACACACACACACACACACACACACACACACACACACACACACACACACACACCCCAAAGCCCATTTAAAAACAGCAAAATAATATCATTCATTCAGACTCACCAGATCACTGTGTATCAGGTCCTTTACACTTTTTTCATTTGAGTCTGGGGGAGAAGAAATGTCATGTTCTTGATTATGTGGTTGACAGAAGAAAATGCACTTTGTACCCTGGTCATCACCTCGTCTTTGGAAAAATCTAGACAGATTAGAGGAAAAAACGGAGACAGGGCTCCCTAAAGGAATGTGCTTATGTGCTACAGTTCAAGTCGACTGGAAGCAGGAAATTGTGGAATTTGGCTTGGACACTAAAGGAAATTTATTTGTTCACATGCCTAAGAGATTGGAGGAACTGAGCTTCAGCCAGGCTGGATCTGGCAACTCAGATCCCACAAGGAAGATTTGGCTGCCCTTCCTTTCGCCCTTTGGGTTGGGTGTCGTTCCCCGAGTGGCCACAAGATGGCTGCCAGTAGCTTTGACACCGAGGAACCCCTTCATACTAAAAATAAAGGTCCCTAGATTGTAAGAAAGAATCAGGGTGTTCTTTTCAGAACCCTGAGAAAATGTGTTTGTCGGCTACATTCTTGGGTCTTGTGTCTGCCTTCACCACCCACGGGATTGGTGGGCTGTACCAGTTGCTCATTTCTAGACTTGAGTGTGCAATCAGCCCCCATTAAGAGCTTGGTTGGGGGGGGGGGTATCCAGAGCAATAGGTGCCAAATAGAGGAACTGGGGGCCGTGTGTCCAGACCAGTATGCTTCGTCTGCAGAGGAGTAATCCATTTACCCTTTCTCTGATCTTGGAGGAAGAGACTGGGTAAGAGAGGATGGGAAGAGGCAAAAGCATAGGGGAAGCACAACCTTGTCTAGTTCTAGAGAGAGTCTTGTATGGCTGCCTGCCTCAAGGAGCTGATATTAATCCCATCGATCAAGAATAATACAACTACCACATTTTAAGCCAGATTTGAAGCAAGCTTTAATTAAATACTGGCTAGACGAATGGACTCTGACCAGGTCCATACCCAGATTCCTGGGAAATGGCCCAGAATCACAGTTTGCAACAACTTAGGAAGAAAAACACATAATTCATTGCATTTCTCATAATGTTCAATCAGGGGCAACATACATCCTGATGTACCTCTAGCCTACATCCAATCAGGGGCAAGAATACATCGTGATATACCTCCTGCCCACATCTGGTCAAGTATATCCAGTGCAGATGTGTTAAACAGACTCGTTTAGGGGAGTGAAAACATGGTTTGTTATCTCCCATGAACAACAGCCTCTAGCATCTCAGGAACTATCTGTCCTTGGGCAAGGGGCTTGAAGATCAGAGACACTTTTTGTTTCACGGATCTCTTAAATATAGTAATTAAAACCTAACAAATAATGTTGGCTCTCATGCTGACTAGGCCCTCTCTCCAGCCCCAAAGGTCTATTCTTATCTCCCCTCTTTTGCTTTTTAAAGTTTTGAGATACTGTCTGTAAGTAGCCCAAATTGACCACAAACTCATGGTGATCTTCCTGCCTCAGGCTCCCAAAAAGACATTCACCATTTTTAATTCAAGACAAAGTACTATTTCAATCACCTCCCTTAAATAGCATATCTGAGCCATGCATAATGGTTCAAAACCCAGCACTCAGGAAGCAGAGGCAAATTAAGCTCTGTTAGTTCGTGACCAGCTCCGTCTACACAGGATAACTAAGATTGCATAGAGTCTGTCTCAAAAATATTTTTTTAATGTCTGAAATTCTACCATAATAAAGATCTCTCTCTCTCTCTCTCTCTCTCTCTCTCTCTCTCTCTCTCTCTCTCTCTCTCTCTCTCTCTCTCTCTCTCTCTCTCTGTGTGTGTGTGTGATGTTGCATATATATTGGGTTGGTTGTAGCCTTGACTGTCTTAGAACTCGCTCTGTAGACCAGGCTGGCCTCAAAGTCAGAGATCCACCTGCCTCTACCTCCCAAATCCTGGGATTAAAGATGTGTACAACACCTGATTTGTGCTGATACGTTATTAAGCATTGGAAACAATATACTAAAGACCTGTTTGCTCTTTGATTTGTATTACTTATCAACAAAATCCTAAGAAGTCAAAGATCAAGAAGGTCTGCAGATTGAATATATCCCTTGTATTTTATAAATGGGAAAAAAATACCGTAAGTTTGTTTCATATGCCTGATGGAGGGCTAAAGTGGCCAAGATAAACAGCCTCAAACCACAGCCAATCCTCTGTCTCTGAGGTAAGATCCACAGGGAAGTTTTCCCAAATTTGGAGAAAGTACTGTGAGTATGTGTTTCAAATCACAGTTTCCAGGAGTCTGCTACACCCTGAAATCTCTTCTATAATGAGACTTAAGCATTTGCTATTTTAACTGATACCTGGGTGATTCACAAACACAGTTGGGAGCCACTGTCTTGGAGTGATTGTGTCATAGAATACCGGCAGGCAAATGTGTGGCACATCGCACAATCAGCTAGGACTTGTAAGACTGACTGGATCACTGCTGACCTGGCCAAGACAGAGGTAGGAAGAGCAGCCAGCTCTTTGTCTGAGCAGATGACACCTTCCAGTCTGTGCTACCCACAGCCAAGCCAGTGGGGGTAGATGTGCTTGGTTAATTGACTTGAAAGCATCTGCTATGATTTCTTGGGGGGAAAGAAGGGTAAGCAGAGGGACAGATGACATAGCTAAGAAAAGCTGTTGCCACTACGGGAAAACATACTGACATAGTTATATAATCCCTTTATTCATCCCAATGCATATGTTCTATATGTAGTCAGGTGTAAAATTGCATGTCCATGCAATTGCTTCCCTATATAGCTCCATTTTGGCCCTGGCCTTTATTAAAGCTCTTTGGGTATATTGTGGGGGAGGGAGGCAGAGAAAGGTGGCAATAAGCACCAAGCACTTCTATAAATTAGGTCATTATTGTATGAATGGCTGGCTATGATATATTGGTGGGTTTGGAATCAATTTAATGGGAGCCCATTTAACTGGAGTGGAAAGGAACGCTATAGAGAACAGAAGAGGACGAAATAGTTCAGCAAGCATTACTATTAGTGTGGGTGCACCTGCTTACAGAGAGCCAAAAATAAAATCCCCACACCACCTCCCTTTTTTGCTTTAACCACTTTGCTGAGGTATGATTGATTTCATTTAAATGTGAAGTCTAAAACAATAAGAGGCAGAGGAACAAAACGTGGAATGCTGGTTGCTAGGGGCTGGGAGAAGGGGAAATGGAAAGGTGTTGGTCAAAGGTGATAAAGTTTCAGTTAGACCAGATGAGTGTGTTCTAGAGACCCACTGGACAACACGGGGCTAGGTCAAGTATATTGTGTTATGTAGTTAAAACATTATGAAGAGAGGGTGAGGAGATGGCTTGGTTGGTAAATTGCTTGCCTGTAAGCATGAGGACCTGCGTTCAGATCCCTGGCACTCACATAAAAAGCCAGCACTGTGGCATGTATCTGTCATTCCAGCACTGGAGAGGCAGAGAGGACAGATCTCTGGAGCACGCTGGCCTGCCAGCCTGGCTGTAAATATTTGTCACTTTTATTGGTTTAGTAAAACACTGATTAGCCGAAAGGCAGGCAGGAAGTATGGGCAGGGCTACCAGAATAAGAGAACTCTGGGAAGAGGAAGAGAGAGATGCCAGCCTGACACAGAGGAAGCAAGATGAGAATGTTGCATTGAAAAAAAGGTACCAACTCACATGGCTAAGCATAGGTATGAATGGGTTAACTTAAAGTGTAAGAGTTAGCAAGTAAAAGCCTGAGCCACGGGCCCAACAGCTTGTGCGATTATTCAGGACTAAATGGCTATGTGACCGGCCAGGCAGGACAGAGGAACTTTTGATAAAAGGAGACTATAGCCACTCTGTCCCCCAAAGTAAGATGGGAAATTATTGAGGAAGATAGCATTAACTTCTGGCCTCCACACACGTGCACATGCACTTACCTGAACACATGCACCAACCACACACATGTACATTCACACACACAATGGTAAAGAGGATAGATGTTAATATATAAACTGCTGAGCTAGATAGAAAATACGTTGTTAGAAGAAGTCAAGATTGGGGTACAGGTCATGTTGAGTCCTTAGTAAAAGTCACCTCATTTCAGGACACATAGGTCCAAATCCTCTGCCATCCAGCCTGCTATCTCTCGGCAGTAGGCAATGCTTCATTTAGTTGCGGGCTCTGCATACAATTTCATTCCTAATAATGAACATTGGCTTGTATGACATTATTTGCTCTGCTTATACTATTGGGGATTTGGCAATTTCATTTGTAGCTACATAAATAATTCTGCTCCAAATATTCTTATAATTAAAGTTTTGTTGTTCTTATGAATTACTTGTATGGGATACATTTTCTGGCATGATCTTTTGTGTGTGTGTGTATGTGGCTTTAATGCAGAAACTAACTAATTTATACTTTACCAGTAATGATCTCCCAAGTCTCGCTGGTGCTGGATTTTATCATTTATCTTATACTTGTTTATGTGATATGTGTTAAATGGCCCTTTATAATTGTTTGCATTTGAATTTCTTTAATTAACTTCCGATGCTTAGCGTTTCAAATGTTGGCTTAATGTCGGCATTCCTGGAGTTTGAAACAGGCTGTGTGTGTCCCAGCCCCTCTGGGAACTTGGTTCAAATGAACTCAATACATTTTAGATGGCAAACTTTTAAATATGCTGCTGTGTCTAGAGCAAACTCGGTTTCTCATTCTCTTGCATTCTCCTTCTCCTCTTGGTTTTGTGGACTTCCATTATTCCAAAGTTTTTATATCATTGAGCCTGTCATTATTTTTACTTTAAAACTTTCCCATTCTTTAAATTATAAGCAAGAAGAACGGGTGCTATAAGTATAGTTTAGAGACATGGCATTTCATGCTCTGTATGTGATTTTTAACTCTTTAATATACGGACACAAAATAACTAAAATAAAACAAACCCCACCAACCTCCTTCCAGGGAGTATGAGCACGAGGGCTAAGAACTGAGTGGTACTACATCTTGTTTGGTTCCCCTTCTGTTATCTGGAGACAAGGTCACATGCAACCTGTGCCCTCCAACTGCTGTAGCTAAAACTGGCCCAAGGCTGATCCTTCTGCCTCCACCCCAAGTAGAAGCAGGGGCTGCCATCCTAGGCATGCTACAAACTTTTGTAGTACTGTGGCTTTTTTTTTTTTAACATTTGGTTTTTTCCATGAGTGGTCTAAGACTGGTGTCATCTAAAACTTGTTAGAAAAATAAAACTTGGGCCAGCAAGATGGCTCTGTGGGCAAAGGCATTGCTGCCAAGCATGATGACAGTTTGAGAATGATCCAGGAATCTGCTTGGTGGAAGGAGAGAAGCAGCTCCTGCAAGCTGTCCTCTGACCTACACACAAACACACATATATACACACACATACACACACATACACACACACACATACATACATACATACATACATACATACATACATACATATACACACGCACATACACACATTACACAGATACACACACATGCATACACACACACAGAGAGAGGAGGGAAAGAAGAAGAGAAGGGAGAGAGAGAGCGGGAAGAAACTCAATGCTACTCCACAGCCATTGTATCAGGAACCGAGGGTGGACCATCACCTTGTTTTAACAAGCCCTCCAGGTGTTTCTCACACAGGTTTTTACTTGAATCCAAACTCAACAGCCACAGTTGCACTTCTAACTTTGAATTAATTGGTACTAGAAATCATCTTTCTTCGATAGGCAATTCCCCTGGCATCTACAGAGTAGTATTTATCCAGTTTATCAAAGTACCTGGCAACGGTGCCCCTCCACCCTATTCTTGACAGCACAGCCAATTATATGCCGACGTCTTCAGGTGCAGTTTCATGCTTGGCTCCCTCCACTCAACACCCACCAGGACTTTCTACTTGTTAAGGTTTGCATGACGGTGTTCTTCTAGGTGCCCTCCTGGGTTATTAGCTTTGTGATATTATGTGTATTTTTATCTTTGCTTATGGAGAACCTCTCACTATGCTTTCTCATTATTTCCTGTTCTCTGGGGTCTACCCCTCGTGACTTCGTTGCTGATCACATCCCTTCTCTCAAGGTCAGTTTTGAAGAACTTTTTAATAATGATGCAGGCAGAAGATAATGGTCTTAAAATATTAAAGTTTAAACCTTAAGAGGAAAAGTTCAGAAAATTTGAAGAGGTGCTGGATGCCAGGAAATATCAGTGTTGCTAACTGGGAATACTCTAAGGACCTTCAAAGGTCATGGTGTTGATTGGATCAAGCAAGAAGTTCACTTTTGGGTCCTAGATGTAGACACCCTAAAGTGGAGTCTATCAGTTCATGTGAAGATAATTGGGCTAACAACAAAAAACTAACCAATTAATGTCAGCTTCAAATATACCAAAAGTATTTCGAACAATCTTTCAAGATATTCTCCCAAAGTTTTTTAAATTTTATTTTTTAGGGTAACAGAATCCTTAAATCCTGGCTGTCAAAAGGGTTCAGTAGTAAATGCGCTTATGGGCAAGTTTGGCAACCTAAATTTGATTCCAGGAACCCGCATGGTAGAAGGAAAAAACTCATTCCCATAAATTGTCTCTGATCTCTCTCTGTGTCTCTGTCTCTTTCTCTCTCATATACACAAGCACAAATAAATGTAAAAAGAAAACACTGAACCCCTCTAACTGGGCATGTACAAAGTATAAATTGTCACAGTTTAGATGCAAACAAATACTAACTCCCAGGAAAACCCTGTTCTGCCTCAAGGAGCTGCCGTACCCATCTCTGGACAAAGCCCTCTGATAAATAACGGACTCTGAAGTTACTGATTTCACCCTGTCTTTAAAATGTTTTTAAAAATGACGTTTCAAAATACAAGAAATTGTTAGCTTTCTTCTTTCTGTTTTGGAGACTATTAACTTACACGACCAGTGCCTTTATTATCTCTAACAAATGTGGGTGCTACCAAATTCCAGGCTGAGATCAGGCTTAGCTGGTAAAGGCATTTGCCAGCAAGCTGGATGGCCTAAGTTGGAAAGACAGACTCGACTTTTCCAAAATGGTTAGTTCTGTGCCTAAAAGATGGGAAGGACCAGAGTTCTTTGGTCTTCGTGCTCACTATATGGTTTCCTTTGGTTTCTAAGCCTGTAAGATGGCAGTAGCTCACGTGACCAGATTCATCCCATGGCATTCAAAAGAAAAACGTCTTCTTGTCCATCTCGTCTATGATCAGATAACTACTCACAAGACCACTCGGCTCCCTGAAGTGTTGTAGAAGATTATTTTAAGGTGTGTTACTTTTGTCTATATTACATTTGTTTAACTCTGTGAAGCTGTGTTACTTTGCCTGTCTAAAGCACCTGATAGTCTAATAAAGAAACAGCCGATAATGAGGCAGGAGGATGGACTAGGTGGAGCTAGTAGGCATAGAGTAGAACCAGAACGAGAAGGAGGAATCCAGGGCTGGCTACCCAGCTACACAACAAGCCATAGAGTAAGAAACAAAGAAAGGTACATAGGAATAGGAAAGGAGAAGCCCAGAGGCAAAAGGTGGATGAGATAAGGAAAGCCAGGTTAAGGCCAGACAGTTATAAGTAATAGTATCTCCATGTGTGATTTATTTGGGATCTGAGTGGTGGGTCCCACAAAAGAGTAGGAGAAAATTCAACAGCACAAAAGCTCCCATTCATACCTGCCAATCACTGGTGAGGAGTGTGATGTTATTGGTTAGCTATCATTGGCCTAGCCAGCATGTATCTTCCTAGTTCAGAAGGATTTCTATTGTAAGCCACTCAAAAACAGTAACAGTGGTAATTCTGATAACAATTTTCTTTCTTAGCAAAAGAAGCTATTGGTTAGAGACCAAGTGTCCATCATATGTAACACACACACACACACACACACACACACACACACACACACACACACAATGTTATCAGAAAGGAAAGTTTCAGTCCTTGGTGTCTTTCAGTCCTTGAATCAACCATCTTGGAAGCATCCTGAACTTATTTACAGAAAACACACACACACTTGTCATGGAAGTAAGCTGTCTCCAAAACAAGCATAAAAACACTCAATTTTTTTTTTTTTTTGTATTTTGGCATACTGATCTTTCTTAAAAGTATTTAAAATACCGAGTGAAGTTAGTAGCATCACACAGTCTGTTATTTGTGACAGAGCTGTGTCCACAGGCAACTCAGGAGATAGGAAGGACAGCTTCACAAAAAGGATCAGGGTTTTACTGGTGTCTGTTTTCAGCCCATTGTGGACATGAACAGTTCAGGGGACTCAAGGGGTGCGTGTGTGTGTGTGTGTGTGTGTGTGTGTGTGTGTGTGTGTGTGTGTGTGTGTGTGTGTGTGTGTGTTGTGGTGTATAGTATGTAGTGTGTTTTTTAAACTGCATGTGGAGGCCTCAAGGGGTGTGTGTGTGTGTGTGTGTGTGTGTGTGTGTGTGTGTGTGTTGTGGTGTATAGCATGTAGTGTGTTTTTTAAACTGCATGTGGAGGTCTCAAGGGGTGTGTGTGTGTGTGTGTGTGTGTGTGTGTGTGTGTGTGTGTGTTGTGGTGTATAGCATGTAGTGTGTTTTTTAAACTGCATGTGGAGGCCTTTATAACTCTGTAGCTCACTGTCCCAAGACATTTGGCATAGCGTGGCTGGCCAGGGAGTTCTTAGGACCTGTCTGTCTCTGTCCTCCAAATCCAAGGGTTACAGACATATACACCCAGGCCTTTTGTTTTTAAATGGGTGCTGGGGATTCAAACTCAGGTCCTCATGCTTGTGGGATGCTTACTATTGACTTCTCTACCATCTCCTGAGTCCTCCAGTTTAAGCTACTTTTGTTTTTAAATTAAATCTTCTCTTCCTTACAGCCAATGTAGCCTCATTTAATGCTTTACTTAAAAATGACTTTCTCAATGCTAGGGTGTAATAGCACACACTTTAATTCTACCACTCAGGATGCAGAGGCAGGGCAATCGTTATGAGTTCAAAGCCAGCTTGGTCTGCATTGTAAGTTCCAGAATACCCAAAGCTACATGGTAAGACTGTGAAGAGAACTAAATAAAAAGGCTTTTACAACTTAGAAAAGCAGACTTTATTATTGAGAGCAGCTTTGGGTTGTAGGAAATTCAACAGAATCGACAGCTTCTGTATACTTGCCCTTTTCCCTATTACTAGTCTTGTGCTAGTATGGCTCATTTGTTACCACTGATGGTCCAATGCTATTACCTAAAACCCAAGACCACAGGAAGATTCCATCTGTACATTCTTCATATTCTGGTGTGTGATGATATGTATCTTATAATATAAATAGCAGTACCACTGCCATAGAAAACCCAATATGTAGCCAGATATGGTGGTCAAGTATTTGATCCCAGGACTTGGGAGACAGAAGTAGGAGGATCTCTGTGAATTTGAGGCTAGCCTGGTCTACATAGTCAGTCCTAGGCCAGCCAAGACCACATAAACAAAACAAAGTTCTCTATGCTCCATCCATTCCTCCTATCCTCTACTCTGGAGACCACTGATTATTATTATTTTTTAATCTAAAATGTCTCCATAGTTTAGCCCTTCCAAGAACATTACATTACATAGTTGTACTCACACATAAATAAATAATAAAGTCTTTCCATATTGACTTTTTTTCACACTTAACCATTTTTACTCAAGTGTCTTTCTTGTCTTTTTGTGACTTAATAATTCCATTTCCAACTTGCTTTCTCTTTTTATCACTGACTAATATTCCACTGTATGGATGTACCAGACTTTGTTAATACATTCACCTATTGACAGCCATCTTGGTGATATCTGTGTTTTAAAAACTAAGACTAAATCTACAATAAAATCCATGTGCAAGTTTTAATGTGTACATATGTTTTCAGCTCATTTGGGTAAATAGCAAGGACTGCAATGCTCTATCATATGGTAAGAATGTGTTTATATTTTGTATTTAAAAAAAAAAAACTGTCAAATTATCTCCCAAAGTGGTCAGACCACTTTTCTTCCCACCAGGAGTGAAGGAAGATTTCCCATTACTCTGTATTTGCACTGACACTTGGTGCTGTCAGGGTTTGGATCTCAGCCACTCTAACAGGCACAGATTCAAGCAGGCTCTCAGCTGCTCTCCGTTGCGCTAACTTCCAGCTCTCTGATGACATCGGAAGTGGCCATCTTTGACAATGTATGCATCCCATCTGTAGATATTTTTGGTGATTTATCTGTTCAGATCATTTGGCCATTTTTAAGTTGGGTGTTTATTTTCTTGCTATTGGATTTCTTACGTTCTGTGTGGTATAATTTAGATGCCAGATATATGCTTTGTAAATATTTCTTCCCTTGTTTGACTTATCTTTTTTTAAAACTGTCTTTCTCAGAGAAGTTTTTAATTTTAATGAAGACCAGTTTTCTTTTATTTTTCTTCTAGGAGTCACACATTCTGTGCTGCAGTCACAAAATCAGAAAGCCAGGCATGGTAGCTCATGCCTGTAAACCTAGTAAGAGAGGCTGAGCCAGGACCATTGAGAGTTCAAGGCCCAACCTGGACTATGTAGCAAGACCTCACTGCAAGAGGTGCTGGAGAGATGGCTCAGTGGTTAAGAGTGGTTAAGAGTACTGACTCTTCTTCCAGAAGACCCAGGTTCAATTCCCAGCACCCACATGACAGTTGATAATAACTGTCTGTGGCTCCAGTGTTGACACCTTCACACAGACACACATGCGGGCAAAGCAAATAAAATAAAAAGTATATAATAAAAATATATAATGCTTTTAAAGACCTCATTTCAAACAAAACAAACCCAACAAAAACATTTTTTAAAAAACCCAAAAGTCATCATCAAACTCAAGATCACGCAGACTGGTCTCCTACATTGCCTTCTGTAAGTTTTATAGTTTTACAATCTACTTTGACTCAATTTGTTTTTCTGTGAAAGGAGAGGCTATGTGGGAAAACTCATTTTTTCTCCCGAGAGTGCACATTCGTTCCAACACTGAGGACTGGGAATATCCTTTCTCCCCTGCAGGCCTTTGATTCCTCACAGGTCAGCAGATATGTTTCTACTTGTCTGTTTCTGGGGTTTCTGTTTTGTTTCCTTGGTTCTTCTTCTAATCTTTCAACAGCTCACAGTCTTCATCACTGTGGGTTTTGTATGTAGTAAGTATTGAGTTTGGTTAGTAACCAGCTACCCCAAGTTCCATTCTGTTTCCTTTCTGCCTTTCCATGTAAGTGGTGTAGAAAAGGCCCTTTAGTTTACCCATGCACAGAGGAGCTGGCGGCCCAAGGCCATTGGAGATTTGTTCAGCGTTGTGTATAAAACCAGCTCTGTTGCCGCTGAGGCCCCAGTGTCAACCCCCCCTCCACGCTCCTTCCCTCTCCGGACAATGGACCAAGCATGTGTGTGAACTAGCATCTAATTTGTTTTCGTAACTAGTGCATACAGCCTGTACACAAAAGAGACCCTGGGATGGACCAGAGATATGGGTCGACTGCACAGCGACTTGCTTACCTAGCTACCAACAAATGGTTTGGAGCAACTGGGAGGGTAATAGCTTGTTCTGTTGGGAGGGCTGGAAATGAGGAAGCTGATCGGGAACGGGAGTGATCTGGCTGCCAGAGTTTCTTCAAAAATCAAACTTGGGCTCATTGGAGCTCTCATCAAAATACTAACAGTCCCAGGGGCTGCTAAAATAGCTCAGAAGGTAAAGGTGCTCACAGGTATAAAGGTGATGGTTTGAGTTCCCTGGGACTCACAGAATAAAAGAAGAAAAATGGCTCCTGCCTGTGGTCCTCTGACTTTCCACACACGTACTGTGGCATGCATGCCCGCACATACACTCATGAAAAGTGAATAAATATAAAAATAGCAAAAGACCAAGAAAATTACAGTAAAATAAAACTATCCCCATCTTACATCTTTCACTATTTCCTGAGTATGTCTCCAAAGCTGGGGGGAGGGAACTGTTCTCATATCACATTTAACGTGTGATACCCCTATCAACCTAAAGGCATTCACTTTTTTTTTTTTTTAATTAGGAAACAATACAGGTTTGGGGAAGTATATGTGCTGTGTGGTAATTTCCTCTGAAATGAAACATCCCCTCTTGGGAGGAGGGATACTCTTAAGTTATACATAAAGAAAATCTACAAGTCTCAGGCTCCTGAAACAAGATTCCCAAGACCTCTTCCTGAGATCATACAGGAGAAATAGTTCTTGGGTGAAGAGATTCTGACCAGCCAAGGTGCCTATAAGTGATTCAGGACAGTCCAGGGATGCAGCTTTCATGAGTCATCACCCATGATGGGACTTTGCAGCTGCCTTTGAGTCTCTGGGAAATAATCCTTCATCCACGCTCAGTAAATAAACCCGATAAAACATTTTGTTCAACAAGATGGACTTTAATGGGACCTTAGCTTTGGTCTATTATGGATGGATGTCTCTTCAAGGAAAATGTCACACAACAAAATCAAAAGTTCAGGAAATACAGTCCTGCTTCTATGCATATGCCTAGATTTTTAGCATTGCTCTACTTCACTGCTTAGTTATTTTTCCCTTGGGTCTATTGTTTATGAATTGCGCATGTCTGTACTTTCTGTTACACTTTGTTGCGGACCTTTCCTATGACGTTACAAATATTTCACAAATATAACTTTGAATAGATGCATTATCTTTATTACATGTGTTGGTCCTATAACATTTTGATTACTGAATTATTCTAGCTACTGATAAAATTTTTATCATAATTATATTCCCTTAGTTCAATGTGTGCCTGTCTTCATCCATATCTCTGATTTCAAGGTTGTCTCTAAGATGTGGATACTTTGTGTTTTAAGGAGGCGGCCCTCGTCAGCGATTCCGCTGTCAGTTTTGTCAAAACATGTGTGTTTTTAACACATTAGCGCCATGTTCCTACTATCTTTGCATCCAGACACAATGCAAGACACTTATCTTGTCTCCTTCTCATCAATTTGTTTGGTTTTGCCCTTCAGGTAGCTCTTAGCCAGATATAAATATCTTTTCCTTTTCTAAGTTAAGACAGAGTTATGAGACAATGGCCTTTAAGAGGAGTTTCTAAAATGGAAACCGAACCAAGGAGCTGTCAACAAAAGCCCATACAGACTTGTCATTAATAAGGACCTGCCACCAGAGCTTACTAATAGTTTTAGATGTATCTCTGTATAAAGATTGCTGAAATGGCTGACAAACCTTCTCTCCCACAGCCAAGAATTTGAATTATCCCACTTCAGAACATATAAATCAAAATGTAAGAAAATTAGAATGAAACAGAAAAATATACAAGTTTCCCCTACTGTCCTCCATATAAAGTTGAGTGAATGATCCTTCATTTTGCCATTTTAATGATATTTTCTGCCCCGTTTATCTAACTTGTTATGTAGTCAGGTGGACTGAATAATTGAAAACTCTCAACTACTGCATCTATCTATCTGTCTATATACATACGTATATGCACATATATCTATCTATGTAGATAGATAGACAGACAGACAGACAGACAGATAGATACATAGATAGATAGATAGATAGATAGATAGATAGATAGATAGATAGATAGATAGATAGATATACAATCCAAAGGTTGAGTAGTAATTAAGTGATTGCCAACTGGTGAAGCTGTAGAGTAGCCAAGCAGCACAGCAACCACAGGCCAAGTCATTGCCATGCTACCTACTGACAAAAATGTAGACCTTGTTATAAGAAAACCATAGCCTGAGCTTTCTTATCAATAAACACAAAAACCTTCAAAAGCTATGAACAAATCAAGTTATATGTATGAACAATGACAAAGTGAGATTTGTTCTAGAAGTACCATGATAAATTAATAATTCAACTAAAGCTATAATTCACTGTGTAAACAGAATTAAAGAGAAGCACAATATGATTGTCTTAGTAGATAAAAAAAATCAATAGCAAAATTCAATAGCCGTTTATCATAAAATTCTCAGCAAATAAAAGGAAACTTTTCCAACTGATTAAAATTTTTAAATCTATAAAAAAAAATCTACAGCTAGTATCAAATTAGCTGAATTCTGAACATTGTCTCACATAGACTGAGCACAAAGAAAAGATTTCTGAAGCTGCCCCTTCTATTTATGTCATATGGCAGGTCTTTAAAATGTGTTAATGTGATGTGTGGTGGCTTAAGGTATATGTGTGTGTGCATATGTCCACAGAAGCCAGAAGAGGGTACCAAATCCCCTGGAGCTGGAATTACAGACTGTTGGGAGCTGCCTAGAAAGGGTGCTGGAAACCGAACTTGGGTCCTCTGTAAAAGCAGGACATGACCCTAACCATTCTGCCACCTCTCAACCCTGAATCATGGATCTTAAACAATGTGGAGAGACAAGAAGAAAAGACAGCGCCTCACTAATCAGCATCACCACTGGAGACCAAGTGTTCACATACCTGAGCCTATAGGAGACATTTCAGATTTGAACCAACTTCAGTTACTGTACATGGTTAATGTTGACAAAGCAGCTCCATTTTTTATTCACGTATTTGAAGTTGGGGTAGTCTCAGATTTCTCAGACTACAGTCTGAGTGTGACACTAATTTAAGGTATTGAATTGAACTGAAATGAACTCAATTGAATCAAACTAGAGGACTGCTGTTGGGGAAAATTTCTTCTACCCATTTGCCCATAGAATGGTTTCATTTTGATATTGAAAATATAAGGAGAAAATGGTTTGTCTCTCTTTATTATACGTCTTTGTGTCTTAGAGACAGATAGATAGGACAGGAAGAGTACCAACTTTTAACAAAAACATTGGCGAGTAAGACTTCATCGATTGTAAAGTTTATGCTTTGCATAAATAGATACTACCAAGGGCTGGAGACATGGATCCACTGGTAGAGTGCTTCTGTGGAACCTACAAATCCCTGTGTTTGATACCTGGAACTGCTTAGAAACCATCCTTGGAATCACACAAAGCCAGGCATTTATGTAAGGCTACCACTCAGAGGGTAGAGAAGGCTTATTGGAAGTTCAAGATTTTCCTCAGATGAACAGAATATTTGAGGCCAGCCTGGGCTGAGATTCTGTTTCAAAAAAATAAGCAAATGTGAAAAGATGAGCTATTGGGGCTGGAGAGATGGTTCAGAGGTTAAGAACATTGGCTGCTCTTCCAAAGGTCCTGAGTTTAATTCCCAGCAACCACACAGTGGCTTACGACTATCTATAATGCCTTCTGGTGACCTCTCCTGGCATGTAGTGCAGGCATATAGGCAGGCAGAATAGTGTGTACAGAATAATTTTTTTTTAAAACATGAGCACAGACAGAGATAAAGTATTTGCAAAGGACTTAATGTCAACAGTACCTATGATAAAAGACGTGTTAAAGAACTCAGTGTCTTAAATTGATGAAAAACTAGAACAAATATTTCACAAAGAAAAAGTTATGACTCAATAAACACATGAGAAATGTTCTGACATCATCATTCATCAGGAAGTTGTAAATTAAAACCACAGCAAGATACCACTACAGCCGTAAGAAAACTAACAGTAAAATTATTGACAATACTAAAAGTGTACTCTCATCTTGCTAACGTAGATGAACAACCATGTCGGGGAGCGTTTGAGTATATATACACACTGAATTAAATATACATCTACCCCTTTGCCCATTAATTGCATTCCTGTCTGGACTAGAGAAGTGAAATACATATGCACAAAGTGATTTGTTAGTAGCAGCTTAACTCACATAACTTACGAGTTAGTGGAAAACATAAATGCCCATCCACAGAGAGTGGATAAGTTGAGCCGTATTCATATTATTCAGTCCTACTTAGCAATAGAAAAGGAATGAGTTGCTAAGTCCTGTATTATTGTGCTGTGACACACTAGTATACATACATATACACAAAATAATTAAATATTCTAAAAATTAACACCCAATAAGGAAGATAGCTACTGGTGGGAAGATGTGAGTAGGGACAACTCTGAGGTGTCGTTTCTCAGGAGACATCCTTCTTGTTCATTAAGACAGAGCCTCTTGTTGGCTTTGAGTTCATGGAGTAGGTCAGATAGCCCAAGGAATCCACCCAACTGCCTCATGAGTGGTGGAATTACAAGTGCATACCACTATATGTAGCTACAGTGCACATGGGCATACACATACACACACAATAAATAAATAAATATATAAAATTACACTTTATATATATATATGTATATATATATATATATATATATATATATATATATATATAATGGGCCTCCAAATGGTCTGTCCTAGAATTCCAGAATGTCTTGACTGAATATTCTGCTTGCTCAGTGTTGGACTAACAGACCTCCTCAGACAGTAAGAGAGTGTGTGGCTGAGCAGTGGAATCAGAATGTGAATGCTCTCCTAGTCTGGAATGAAAAGATTCATCCATGAGGATGCCCTGTTATTGAGGATTTTTATTTAAAAGGAAAGAAAGAACCCAATGCAGACTAGCTTAAGTCCCAAAAAAATATGTCAGAAAGCTGCTCAGAGAGTTCCCGGTCTAAGGGGGAAATGCTGGAGTGGAGGAGGAAAAGGAAATCCCAGAGGCAGAATGCTGAGCACACAAACGTGATTCTCCTCTCACCCTTCCCCCTTCCTCTAGATGGCTCCTAGGAAATATGGTGTTAATGATGCCATCCTTAAGATTCGGATGTGTCTTTAAAATACATTAGGGAAGAGTCATGGTTACTCTTCTGAGATCATTAAAATCACACATCACTTATAGAGTGGTGATATTTTACTCTTTTTTAGTATTATACTTTCTGTATGTGTGATGATTTTTTTCTAGTATTATATTCTGTGTGTGTGTGTGTGTGTGTGTGTGTGTGTGTGTGTGTGTGTGTGTGTGTGTGCGCGCGCGCACGCGCGCGCGCGTGTGAAAGAGGATGCCATTCTTCAGGAGCCATCCAGTTTCCTCACTGACACAGGGCCTCACATTGACTTTGTGCTCACTGAGTAGACTAAGCTGGGTGATCAGGAGCCCTCCGAATTTACCCATCTCTGCCTCCCCAGTGCTGAGATTACAAGCACATCCCACCACATCCATCTTTCTTATGTGGGTTCTGAGAATCAAATCAGGTCCTGATGTTTGCAAGGAAAGAACTATAATGACTGCGCCATCTCCCAGGCACTAAATTTGTGTTTTGTTTTGTTTAAAAAAAAAAAATTCTTTAAAGACACTTCCTTAGCTGGGTATGGTGGCAGATGCTTTTATTCTCAGTACTAGGGAGACAGAGGAATCGGATCTCTGTGAGTTCCAGGACAGCCAGGGCTATTAGACCTGTCTTGAGGAACCCAAACAAGACATCTCCTTAATCAGATTTGGTGGTGCACATTTTTAATTCTAGCACTTAGGAGGCAGAACCAAGCAGATCTGTATGAGTTTGAGGCAGCCTGAACTACACAGTGAGTTCTAGGCCAGTCAGAGCTAAAAGATAACTCCTTAATAACTGTCCTAAAACAAATTACTTAATTTACCTCAGTGCCTTGTGTTGACATATTTTTAACCTTTATTTTTACGTACATGGGGTTTCTGCTTATCCCTGTAGTGCCCAAAGAGGAGAAAGAGGTTGTTGGATCACATAGGACTGGAGTTATAGACAGCTGTCAACTGCTATGTAGTGCTGGGAATTGAACCTGGGGCCTCTGGAAGAGAAACCAATGCTCTTTCACTGCTGAGCCATCTCTACAGTCCTCTTACTGCTGTTATATGTGTCTGTGTTTCTTCAGATATTCTTCCTTCATCTGAATTAAATACCGCATCTATTGAGAACCATTACATCTTATTCATATGTGAACCAGTTAAAAGAACTATTGTGAACATCATTTTCTATTGACGATAAACAACAGGGTTTTGGTTTTGGCTTTTGTTATTTTTGTTTTGCTTTGAATGATTTGTTTTGTTTTGTTTTTTAATGATGTGTATGTGAAGATTCCTTGGATTGGAGCTACAGGTGACTTCCAGCTGTGCTGTGGTTCTCAGCTGTGGGTGCTGAAAACCACACTCAGGTCTTCCAAGAGCTATTCCGTGACAGATGTGCAATGCTTGTTTGCTGAGGAATTTGCTCCTTTACTGCAGCCCTTCTTCCCTGGGGACAAAGCAGCTCTTGTGAGGCAGCCAGCACATAGCCTGGCTATTGCTGTTACCATACAGCCACCTACCTAAAAGGAACAAGAACTGAGAGTTCCAGACCGCATGCGGCTCAGTTCTACCTGGGCTCTGATCTACTAGCATGTCCAGGGGCTTGGCAGGGTCAGAGATCAGCAGTTAAGGCACTATGTGTATCAATCAAAAAGGGGAGCTGGAACCAGAGATATAGCTCAGTTGGCAAGGTACTTTCCTGGCATGTATGAAGCCCTGGATTTGATACCTAGAACCCTAGTAATACGTGGTAATATATGCTAGCAATCCTAGCATTCTGATCAGGAAGTTCAAGATCATTCTCAGCTACCTAGTAAGTTCAAGGCCAGCTTGGGCTACTTGGTCTTCAAATCTGTACATACATACATATACATGGAAAGCCGAAAATAACTGGACAAAGGGAAGCCAAGTGTTTCAAACTGTCTAGTACAAGAAACATAAACAAAAGCTTCATACCTTAGGTGTACAACCATCATTTTTCAACTCAAAGCTGTCTTTCTTGTTTTTACTAGAAATGCACGACTTACTTGAATGAACAAATCACGGACTCGGCACATAAATGCATCTTTGGAGGTCTCCACAAGAAGAAAACAAAAAGGAGTTGTTTTCCCTGCCAGTACAGATGCCATCCGGCACCCAAGCATGGAGAAATGTGATGGAAATCGCGTCTGCAGAAAAGTGTGCTGTTAGTGTATTAGCCAGGCTGACCTATTCTTTCAAGCTATTCAGAGAAATAACAGTCATTTGCAGTGATTTTAGTCAACTGCTCTCTCTGTCATTTTGTGTAATTAGGGACAGCCATTTTCTTGAAGGTAGCAAAACATGGAGAGACATAGCCTCCACCCCCACAGCTCCATTTCTGCAGCCGTCAGAAAGTTAATGGTCTCCAGGCAGAACAAGTCACTGAGGCAGTAGCAACATCAGCACAGGACACGAGGGTAACCGGGTGGACAGACAGGCGAGGCTGACATATGCAATCCTCTCTGTGGATAGAGGAGAGTTGAGTGGCAGAGCTGTTTTCTAAATATCATACCTGTCCGTCACCTGGTGCCAAAATGCCCCCTTGGATATCCGGCCTCTTATTTTTATCTCTGGAGATCAGAACCCCTCAGGATTCAAAAGCTTATGTATTTTACCTGTCAGGAGAGAAAGTGATAAAATGAAATTTTCCTGCCACACACGGTGAAGGGAATTTAAATATGTAATTGCTTTCAGCGGTGTCTTTGTTCGGGCGCTACCCTTTCATCTTCTGCTTGTAGAAATGACTTCATTCACCCCGACTCCTTCCCTCCTGACTCCGCCCACCAGAGGCAGTTTTCAAAGCCTGGGCTACACATGGCTCTGCTTCATTAGAGTCTTTGTGTCCCAGCATCTCTGATAGTACCAGGGAGAGCCCGGGGAGTGAAGTTTGTCCAACGTCTCAGCCCTCTCCCTGAGCTGACACTTTTAAGTTTAGAAACTAGGCTTCTTCCAGGTAGCACCACCGCCTGCTGAGCCGGCTTTGTGGTATGCTGGTTTAGCACACTCTCCGAAAGGTAAAGTAATCCCTATAGCAGTTTAGAAACTTTCATGTTGTTGCTGGTTTTTTTTAAATAAGACTCACAAACATCATCCTTGCCACTGCCTACCCCACGGGCTTCATTCTGTGGAGATTTGTTTGTTTGCTTTGTTAGTCTGGGCTGTCATCAAATCGTGAATGATCTTTTGTGGTTTGTTTGCTTTTACGTGTGTGTGCTTTGTTGTTTTGGTTTGATTTGGTTTGGGCAATCTCTCTAAGTAGTCCTGGCTAGCCTGGAACTTGCTGTGTAGACCAGGCTGGCCTCAAACTTAGAGATCTGCCTGACTCAAGTCACGAGTGATTTTATCCCCACTATCCTGAGACTGAAGTCCTGGCTCTCAATTCAATTTATACAGTTCAGCAGAAGGAGAAGGAGGAAGGGGAGGAGGAGGTACATTGAAAATGAATTCTCTTGTTATAGACCTGGTATCTAATAACGATTGATTTTGACAATAAAAAAAATCAAGCCATCACCTGGCACGAAAGTTTCTCAAATGAATTATCCGTGGTTTTGTTTACTTAGACACTGGAAGCCTGACTTCTACTGAGCTGTAGACTGCCAATACCATCCCCTGGATCATGCCGTCCAGACTCACTACATCTAAAGAGCATAGTATCACTCAAACTGCTAACCACTCAGCGGCTGATTCTTTTTACTATCAACTCATATTTACTATATGTTATATCGATTTCTTAGGCCAAGACTATTGTTAAAACAAAATAATTCTACTCTATAAGATTGGCCCGGAGTGGAAGTACATGCCTTTAATCTCAGGCTAGGGCAAGTGGATCTTTAAGAGTTTGAGGACAGACTGATGTACTAGTGAGTTCCAAGTCAGTCAGAACTACATAGTGGGATCATGATTAGTTTAAAAAAAAAAAAAAACCCAAATTATTACATTCCCTATCTTTCCTGCTTCTGTCTGTCTGTCTCTATCTCTCATTCTCTATCTCTTCCCCCATCTCTCCTTGATGAAAAAAGACGAGGTGGAGGAAGAGGGAAAATTAAGTAACCGTAATAAACACAATCTTCCCTTTTGCCAACAAATCACTCTGCTGAAGTCTTATCACATGTGGGCCAAGTAGGAATCATGCGCCCAAGACTGACAGCCTGCAGGTCAAGATGAAAGAGGGTCCTTGGGGAGTCAGCTCCAGGCCCAGGGAGGAGCTCAGGACTGTACACACATCTTCACAACAGAGTGGTTGTTGGAGTAGCTTTCTTTCCTATGGAGAAGCTGATAGTTGGAACTAGACAATGTTTATAGTTCCCACTACGAATCCACAGACTTAAATGTGTGTCTGGCATGCTTCCAGCTGGAAATGTGTAGATCTGTCCTCCCAATGCACAGTTTTTCTGAGGACATTGGTCTCACCCTGCATACATGCCTAAGTCTCCAACAGAAAAGGAGATTCAGAATAGGACTTGAGCAAACTCTTTCTGCCAAGTTGAAATAGGCTTTCATTACACTTCCTCTGTTCAGTTGTGGTCATAAGAAGTTGACAGCACGGGGTCTGGTGAGGGGGTGCAAGCTTTTACCTCAGCACTCAGGAGGCAGAAACACATTGATCTCTGTGAATTCTGTGAGGATGAGAGAAAGATGTCCCCTCTTCTTATCCTCTCTACCTGAGGCAGATAGGAGAGTTGATCCAACCCCTCACCAGCTGAAGCACTCAGAACAGGCCCTGCACCTCACCTGGGCAGCACAGTAGAGTTGACTTTGGAGATAGGGTTTGCAGTTTGAGCTGTGCCTGAGGAGGTGAGAGTGGGTTACCGTTGAGGTGGTAAAAGCACAGTGACAGCAGAGCTGACCCTGCTGACCGGCACTGGTGAAAAGCTAGAAAACGTGAGTATGAGAGATCTGGCCCCACCCTTCATATGCCCTCCTCCTGCCCCATCCCTTGAAGACTATGGCAAGTGGGAGATCTGACCCTGTGGTCATAAGAGTGGGAGAGCTGTCCTGGCCCCTCACCAGCTGCAGCAGTTGGGGGAATGACCCCTGCACCTCAAGCAATAGAGCTGGTGTAGGTTTAGGCGAGCCAGCCCTGGGAGTATGAAAACAGGAGAACCGGGTGGAGAGACGGTTCAGAGGTTAAGAGCACTGGCTGCTCTTTCAGAGGTCCTGAGTTTAATCCTAGCAACCATGGTGGCTTGCAACTATCTGTATTGAGATCTAGAGCCCTCTTCTGGTGTGCAGGCATATATACAGGCAGAACACTGCACACATAATTAATTAATAAATACATCTTTTTTTAAAAAAATGAAATGAAACAGGAGAGCCAGTTTTACCCTTTGCTCCTAGCTCATGGCTGCATAGGGGGAACTAGCCAGGGCAATGCTGGAGAGTGCACCCTGGTGGAGAGGACAGGGAGAGCTGGTGGGCTGATCACCCGGCAACTACCCAGGCCCAGAACCAGAGATATGAGTTGGCCCATCCCAACATCCACCCCATCTATGATCTGATGGAGCATATCCTACAGACCAAAAGCTGCATGATCTTCACAACATAGGACCACAACAGGATATCAAAGAGGAGTCCCAGTGAGGGCCCAGAACTGACAGTGTAGCAATGACCAGAGGCCTTGAACCAGACCAACGACTTTGCAATGAACATTTGTAAGTAAAGATACGTGGACAAAGGGGTTTACTATATAACTCACTGTGTCTCACTACAGCTTCCAGGATAAGGTCTCTCTCTCTCTCTCTCTCTCTCTCTCTCTCTCTCTCTCTCTCTCTCTCTCTCTCCTCTCCCTCCCTCCCCCCCTCTTAAATTTTCTCTTAAATTTTATTTTATTTTACTTTGTCAGGGGTGGGTTGCAAGAGCAGAGGGCAGATACAAAGGGTCAGGGAAATTAATGGGATTGACATGGATGATGTGAAAGACATAGAGAATGAAAATAAAGTTAAAAATCTTAAAAAATCATTTCAAAAATTAAAGTCATTTAAGATGTACGTGCATGTTAGTATCTGTGTCTGTGTGTCTGTGTGTGCATATCAGTCAGAGGATAGCACTGGAAGTCATTCTTAGGAATACCACCCACTTCCTTTGAGACAGTGACTTTTATTGGCCTAGAATTTAGCAATTAGACTAGGCTGGCTGATAAGGATATCCTGGGTATCTTCCTGTCTCTACTTACCCAGAGCTGGGATAACAAGCATGTGCTACCATGCCTGGCATTTTCACCTGGGTTCTTAGTATCAGACTTATGTCCCCAGGTTTGTGAGGCAAGCATTTTACTACTGAGCCATCCCTCTAATCCTCACACCTTTTTGTTGCAACAAATTTATACTTTGTGGTCTATATTAGGCATTGACCTAAAAATATTTAAAGCATCAACTTATCCCTGTTTAGTAGTATGTTTCTGGCCTGTCTGACCTGTGGTCCAGACCCGCAGACCTACAGTCCCACAAAAACACACAGATGCTTATATTAATTTTATGCTGATTGACCTGGGGCCCAGGCATATAACTTGCTAACTCTTTACACTTAAACTAACCCATGATTCTTATCTTATTTAACCATGGGGCTTAGTACCTTTTCTCAGAGCAGCATTTCAACTTCTTTCCTCTGCATCTGCTGGCTTCTCATCATGGTGTCTCTGTGTGTCTCTCTGGCTTCTCTGCTCTGCTCTTCCTGCTCCCAGAGTTTTCTTAGTCTGGTAGCCCCGCCCACACTTCCTGTCTGCCTTCAGCCAATTAGCATTTTAATTAAACCAGTAGGAGGGACAAATATTTACAATGTACTAAAACATTGACCCACTACATTTCCCCCTTTTTTTCTCTTTAAAACAAGAACCCCAAATCTAATTTCCTTTGTATCATTTTTTTTTTTATCATTTTGTGTAACAACTTGTAACCAATACTGTAAACAAAGACAGACATGCATAATCCACTTTTGGGGAACATGGGCGTAGTTCTCTAGGCTACTTCCTGTTGAATGGGGGTAATGGCAATTGTGACCCAAAGAAAAATTTAGGATTATGAACAAGTCCTTAGTGAAATAATCTGTAAGGCTGGGTCATCTCAGCCAGTCTCCTTGAAGTTGTTTTGGATGCAGAGCTCAGAGGAAGCTGCAGCAGAGGTGCTCTGAGATGCTGGATTATCTGCGCCATCCTTTTCTCTTAGGGACTTTTCAGGGGATCTTCCTCAATCAAACTTTATTTTCTTTAACCGGGAATAAATCCACAGCTTTTCATTTTCTGTGGAAAGGAAAAGAAACCTCTTCTCCAAAGTAGCATACCTTTTGATTCATTTGTAAAATATATAGACAGGATTAATCTACCAGCATTTGTAATCAAATGTCTTTTATCTGCTTTTACTATTTCATTTTCAGTCAAAAATCTTAAAGACAAGACAATAATATACAGTATCCAGACACTATGTTTTCCGTCTTTATGTAGCTTATTACTATTTTTTTTACTCTAATTCTTTTTTAAGGACTTTCTCTATTTTTTTCTTTTCTCTCTCAAGCCTACATATAATCTGTCTTCACTGTAGATCTCTTATTTCTTATGTTTCTCTGTTTCTGACCACACCTTTCTTGGCTAGAGCAGCTGACCTCACCCAGCTTCCTCTATTTCTTTCTGTTTTTGATCACACCTTTAATCTGCCAAAGTGCGGCTAAGAATTAAAGGCTTAACTGGCTCCACCCAGCTCCTAGTCTAGATTCATAGCATTTAAGTTTTTAGCAGAGGTACTGCTAGGATCCACAATTATCACTCTGGGGAATTTTAGGGTCTATATAGTCACCAAGTAAAGCACTGCCATCTGCTGCTTAAGAACTCCTTTTAAGTATTTGGCAGCAGGGCCTCTTAAAAGACTCACTGTGGGGATATTTTCAAATATAATAAAACGCATTTGGAGATATCAGAGGGATCTACCCACAGTCAGTCCTGGAGGATCAGAGAGTGGTAACTCATATCTTTAATCCCAGCAATGGAATATCCCCAGGAGTGGTGACCTACGCCCTTAATCCAATCTGACTTTGAGGTCATCTTAGTTTACAGAAGGAGTTCCAGGCTCACAGGCAGGCAGTGGTGGTGCCACGCCTTAACTGAATGAAGAAAGTATTTAAGGCAGGCATGGAAAAATAGAGAGGCAGAAGAAGCCAGGAGGAGTGAGGCTGAGGAAGCTGGAAAACGGCTGGGTGAGATCTGACTGTGGTGTTTCCTCTCTGATATCTAAACCTTTCCCAGAGATCTGGCCCTGAGTTTTCTTTATTCATGCAACAACTTTTAAGTGTTTTGCCTCTAAGGCTGAGTCAGGAAGCTTCACTTTAAAAAGCCAAGCCTCTGCTTGCCTCCACAAAACAGAACTGACCCAAGAAAATGCTTGCTGCTACTAAGAAGCAGTCTTTGACTCTGTTCCCTTTTTGTTCTTATAAATAGAAACCTCAAATCCACCATATACAGCTCCTTGCTTACAGTGAAGCTCAGGAACTGGCCTTATTTCAGCTTAGGCTGAATGCAGCAAACCCACCATTTAGTATCCCAACCCCACAAGCCTCACTGGGGCATTTCTGTACCACAGTTTATGTGAGAGACACAATTCAGAAGCTGTTTTTGGCTCCGTTTCTGTGCTCTAGACCATTTTTAAAATTTTCTATGGCTTTATGTGGGTATATTTTACCCATATTGGTATGTAATTTCTAATATGATTATCTGCCACTACATCCCTGCACAAGTGTGTGTGTGTGGGGGGGGCTTTCCTTTCATCCATTCTCACACACTGGAAACTGTACCACAGAGTATTAAGGTGACTAGTCTGGCTACCATGGGGAGATGACAGGTTCTAGCATCCTGTCTGAATTAAGCTGCCTGAGTCAGGCAGAGGACAGACACGAGCTTTTCTGACCTCTTTATTTTCTTTAAGAAGATGAGATTTCAGTTCAAATTTGTTTTTCAGGAATTTCACTTGTCTATTGAGGGAACAATGACTATAGATATAATGTAGTCCAATATTGAGTGTGGGCTATAGTATACTGTGACAGAATTAATTTGACAATGAATGAGAACCCTCCTGTCAAACTCTACTCTTGGATACCCCCCCCCCTTTTTCTAGAAAAACCAGAGAAATGTATTAATCTCACAGAAAGACCGAGGGTGGCAGAGTCAGTCTGTAAAGTAAAGAGCATCCTTTCTTCTCTCCTGTCAGTCATATTTTGGTAATAAACCTAACAGATCCTTCCTGTCCCTGGATGGATCATCTTTGCTATTGCTTGAATGTGAGATATCCTTCATAGGCTCATGTGATAAACACTTGCCCCCAGCTGGTGGTGCTGTTTTGGGAAGCTGGAATTTTAGGAAGTGAGATCTCACTGGAGAATGTAGGTCACTGTGTGTGTGTTGGGGAGGGGAGTAGGTCCTAAAGTCTTTAAATTCCACTCTGCTTTCTGACTCTCTTGCATCCTGATCCATCACAATGTAAATAAGCAGCCACATGTTGGTCCTGCCACCATGCCTTCCCCACATGATGAACTATACACTGATGTGGGAATGCCTTTCTGTATGTTGTAAATCTCAATCTTTAAATAAAGGAGCTGTTTTGGGCCATGACAGGCACCATAGAAAAAGTAGGAGGAGAAATCAGAGCATAGGTAGGAGAAGCAGGGCAGAGTCAGAGGCAGATCCAAGCCGCCAAAGGAGCAACATGCAAGGAACACAGGTGAGCCACGAGCCACGTGGCAGACAGATTAATAGAAATGGGTTGAGCTAGCTAGCAATGTGCCTGAGCCATAGATCAAACAGTATGAAGTTAATATAAGCATCTGAGTCATTTCTGGGGGCCTGAGTGGCAGCAGCAGGCTGCTAAGGGGTCTGGGGTGGCAGGTCTGTGGGTCTGGGCTTCTGGCCACCTGAGACCAAGAAACCCCCATTGCTACAATACACCTCTTTAAACCATGAGATAAAATAAACCTTTCCTATTCGAATTGCTTATTTCAGGCATTTTATTGTGTAATGGAAACTAACGAATAAAATCCAACACCCCCTAGGATGTGCTACCCATTTCACCAAGAGGGGTGGCCTTATGGCCCAATTATACTCTTCCCAATAAAATATTAACCTTGTGTATAGTAACAGAGGAAAGACTAATCTATCCTGTGATTAACATTATATTAAGATAAGCTTAATTAGAGGGGTTGTCAGATAGCTTTGCATTAAACTTCTGCTTCCTTTAATCACATTACTAATTAAAATCCTGCTCTTCCCTTTCATATTTAGAGAACAAATAATCTTCAAAGCCCTGGACTTAAGCATTAAACAGAAATTTGTTGTAAAATATCCTACCCAGAGAAATTCCTTCTACTTATCATTTCTGCTTGTGAGTTAGTGCTTAATGTCTTCTAAAGCAGCAGCTTTTACCCTTGTTTATGTGTATGTTAGAACAAATCAGAATGTTTGTTGTAGCACAGATCCTGGGCTCCTGCATGAACCCCACATTTTTTTACTTGGCAGTTTTGGGTGGGACCCAAGAATTCAAATTTGTAGCACATGCTCATGTGACACCACCAGCCAGGGGGTCACACTGGAGAAGCACTGTCCCGTGAAACTGCCTTGCCTACTTTCCCTCTGTTGCTGTGACAAACACATGACAAAAATCAGCTCCTCTCTGAAGGGAGAAAGGTTTTTTTTGTTTGTTTGTTTTTTTTTTTTAACCCTAAAAATATCAGAGTATAGTTCATCATTGTGAGGAAGCTACAAGCCAAGGAATACCAAGCATTGTTGGCTTTCACAAGCAAGATCAGACACACACCACAAGATGCCACACTAGAGTTTATTCAGGGAGTTGCCGAGCAGGTATGAGGGAGAGAAGGCAAAGAGAAAAGAGAATGGCTTTCACATGGTGTCTCCTTAGAAGAGAACGAGTGAACACAGATTTACATAGCCTTGCCTAGGGACATCTTCTGCCGTGTTGGGTTACCACATGGCTCCTACATGCCAAGAATCCTTCCAGTTGATAAACATCGAAAGGCAGAAGAGAGATTCTTCCCTACAGGCTTCAGAGCTAATTTGACCCTTATGATGCTTGATCTAAGACTTCCAGGCTCCATTAAATTATATTAGTCAAAGTACTCTAGAGGAACAGAATTGATAGAATGAGCAAGTGTGTGTGTGTGTGTGTGTGTGTGTGTGTGTGTGTGTGTGTGTGTGTGTGTGTGTGTGTGACTGACTGACTGACTGACTGACTGACTGACTAACAGGCTATGGTTCAGCTAGTCCAACAATGGCTACTTACTGACAAAGTCCAACAATCAAGTACTTGTTCTGTCTATAAAGCCTGTAAAGTATGCCTCAGCTGGTCTTCGGTATCTATTGGAATCCTAAGGAAGTAAGCTCTAATACTATAATAGTACTAGTGAAGAAATTATCTTGAGGGCAAGCAGGCAAAGAGCAAGTGTTTCCTTCATCCATGTCCTTTTTACAGCTGCCACCAGCTGTGACCCAGATTTAAGGTGGATCTTTCACCTCAAAAAACAAACAAACAAACAAACAAACAAATCTGGATTTAGGGTCTTCCCCTTCCAAATAGTTCAACCAAGAAAAATCTGTCCCAGGTGTACTTGGGTTTAATTCCAGATGTCGTCAAGTTGACCACCAAGAAAAGCATCACAAGAACCATGAGTCAATAAATATCTGTGGTCTTAATCTAGCTGGTTTACAGTATTAGCTGCAAGAGTTCCAAGAAACAATAATTCTCATCATGTTTGGAGCTGAATTAAATGACATCTTCCTCATGAATAACCCTGAGTTAGGCTCCTGTTTTTAATAGCAACATCACAGGTCTTGTCAATCATGCACGCCAACCTTAACTCACCCCATTCTCCTGTATTAGTTGCTCCTTGGTGGTTGTGATAAAACATCCTGACCAAGACAAACTTTTAGAGGTGTTTATTTGGGCTTATAGTTCCAAAGGGAAAAAGAGCCCATCGTGGTGGGGTAAGCCTGGCAACAGACAGCAGGATGGTGGCTGTAGCATGAAGCCGAGAACTAAGCACAGAGCAGAGAGAGAGATCTGAACTTCAAAGCCTTTCCTGGAGACATGCTATCCACCAATAAGTCACACCTCTGTAATCTGAAATTTCTCAGTCCTGCCTAGACCTAAGGTCTGACCCATAGTCCACAGCTGCTTGTTAAATAATTAACCCAGAAGCTTAATTTTATAGTAACTGCTGGGCCAGTAGTTCAGGTTTATTACTAACTAGCTCTTACACTTAAATCAACCCATAACTCGTATCTATGTTTAGTCATATGGCTTGGTGCCTTTTCTTAGTGCAGCATTCTTGTCTTGCTTCCTTTGCATCTGGCATCTCTGCTCTGCCCTTTCTCTTCCCAGCATTCTCCTACCTCTACTGGCCAATCAGCATTTTATTAAACCAATACAAATAGCAAATCTTTACAGTGTACAAAAGAATCAACCCACGCACTTCCTAGACTTACCCAGTTCCACCAACTGAGGACCAAGTATTCAAACATCTGAGTCTATAGGGAACATTCTCATTAAAACCACTGCATTCCTCTCTTTAGCTTGTGGTGACCACATGACATAAAATGTACTTAGTCCAACTTTAAAGTCCAACACTATTGGTCCTAACACTGTTTAAAAGTTCAGTCTCAAGAAATGTCTTAATTGTAAACCCCTGTAAAATCAGAAAGGAAGTCACACACTTATCACTACAATGAAACCGAACATAAATTCCTATTCTACTTCTCTTTACCTTTGTCTCCCGTCAACCACAACATTTTGTCAACCTGAAACCGGATGTAGCCATCTTACATTGAGGAGAAGGAAAACACTCAGAACAAGCATGGGCAAGAAATAAAGCAATGTAGAACAGCTGATTGCCTACAGATGGGAAGAGCAAGTATTTATTTCCAAATCAATGGCATCTTCAGACAAAGGAAGCATGAGCTTTTCTTGGAAGAACATAAATATTCATATAGAAATGCACTTTGATGGTGGACACATTGCTGTGTATGTTCAATTTAAGAAAGTCATTGAAGATGGTGTATTAACTAGGGTTCTCTAGAAGAGCAGTACTTATTATAATGAATATATATATACATATATATGCTTTACATATATGTATACACACACATATATAAATATTATATATAACCTGGCTTACAGGCTGTGGTCCAGCTTGTCCAATAATAGCTATCTACTGGTAGTCATTCAGTCAATGAAGCTGGATTTCTCAGCTGGTCTTTAGTATACATGGGAATCCTGAAAAAGTAGGCTATAATGTCAGTGAAGAAATAAACTTCCTGGCTAGAACAAGATCAATCAGGCAAAGAAAGGAAGCTTCCTTCTTCTTCCGTAAAGATATAGGCTGCCACCAGAAGGTGTAGCCCAGATTAAAGATGGATCTTGCTCTCCAAAAGGTCTGCTTTAAAGGTGTGTATTCCCACCTCAAATATCTGGATTAGAAGTGGGTCTTCCTACTTCAAATGATTTAATTAAGAAAAAAAAATCCCTCACAGGTACACCCAGCCACATGGGTTTTAGTTAGTTCCAAATGTAGTGAAGCTGACAACCTGGAACAGCCATCATAGATGGAAAGATGTCAGATTCATTTGGGAGTATGTTTCATAACACATGTTTAAAAGGGTAAAATGGTGGACAGCAACACTTTAGGGGCATGCTCAACTCATCCCATAAAGACCTCAGATTTCATTTGCATCGTAACTTATTGAATCAGTCTTCCTCCATCTTAGGCTTGAAAGTCACTATATAGTAAAGACAAAATAGGTTCCTTCCTGTTTATGATTAAACTTCTGCTTCTCAAGGATTGGACTATGCCCCATCTGTAACCTTAACTACAAACCACTCAGTGCTGCAAGTTCAGGAAATGGCAATTGTGTTTTTGTTTGAAAAAGTTGTTATGACCATCTTGCAACCCTACCTTTGTTTCAAAGACTTATTATAATCACCTGTTGTTATGACCACCTTGTTATGTTCTGCTTCTGTAACCCTGCCTATTTGCTGCTGAATTACACATTTGGAATCCCCCTACACCTGAGCTATAAAAACCTTATATATCTGATCTTCAAAACAATCTTAGGTAGTAACTAATATTATCTTTACTTTATGAATAAAAAAAACTAGTACTAGATCTCAGAAAGCTATGAAATGTTGGATAGAGATTGACAGTCTTGGTCTATTGCGTTCTCATAGCACATTGTATCACCTCCACAAAATATAAAGACATGGCCTGGCACCCAAGTCCACATAAGGTTTTTTATCCTAGGCATCCCTCTGCCTTCCATGTATAGCCGTTTGTTCCAAGCTGAGACAGCTCAGCACTTCCTGAACGTACAGGCTTACTTCTTGCCCTTATGGCTTCAGCTGTTCAGGTGCAACAACCTGCAGAACCAACTAAAACCCTCCAGTTATCTTGTGATGTAACCTGCAGTGTCAACTTGCTTGGATTTAGAATCATCTAGGAAACATGCCTCTGGGTGTGTTTGTGATGGAGTCCCCTCCCCAAAGGTTTAAGTGAGGGGGAAGGCCACCATGAGTGGTCTATCATTCTGTGGACTGTGTTTCTACACCAAATTTTAAAGCCATGGGCTGTGATTCCATACCAGATTTTAAAGGGGGAAAGGCAGAGGGTGAGCTGAATGGAAGCATTTGTCTCTGTTTCCTTCCTGTCCATAGCTGAAATGTGAGAAGCTGCTTCGTGCTTGCACAGACACATCTTTCCCGCCTTGATGAGCTGGGAGCCAATTGGAAGCCAGCCTGTCTTTAGTTGCTTCTCATCAAGTGTTTGGTCATAGCAATATATATATATATATATATATATATATATGTATATATATATATATAATACATTTTTAATGACAGTTTTTTGTCAATGCACCGACCTTGGGCTGCCTCATTTTGCTTTACAGCACCCACCTGTGTGTTTATTTCTGTCACAATGCTCTTCCTAATTCAAGGCTCTGCCATTTATTTTCCATCCATCTCTTATAACAATGCTTTAATAAATGTTTGTTGATTTGAATTACTCAAAATAGCAATGGCAGTGGTGTTTATGATGATAACATCAGGTAGCCTTCAGACTCAACCATTTCACTTGTGTGTGAAAAATTAAGTTTTTATTTAAAACTATTTATCGACTTCTCTTTTCCACAATTAAAAATAAATGTCTTAATCCACTTACCAGTTTTTTTTGGTGCCATTTGAGATGCATCAGTGGAAATATCTCTCTCTTTAATGAGATTTTGTGCATGTGTGGTAGAGATTCATTTATGTGCAGGAACATGAAAATCTGTCCATTGTCCTCTAAAAATATAATGCTCACAAAGTAGGCAAAGAGCCAGTTTACTCCCTAATCCCCCAAAGAGATTCTCCTTGTCTTTGGATCTTGGCAATGCCACTCTGTTTAAGGTTATGCCCCAGTTAATTTGAACCTAACCCAGAACCTTGCTTCAGGATGGGGAGAGGGTGTTCAGACTGCATTGTGAACATCATGAAACCGGGCCTTGATGGTGCTGGCAGCCCAAACTTAGCCTTACTTATATTAAACTCTCGGAGGTCTGAATTCTATCTTCTGCGCCAATACAAAGGATCTGAAAAAGAGACCAGACAAGAAATTGATTGAGTCCAGGGAAAATTCAGCCAGAGTGGACATTCTGGCAAGTGGTAGAATAACTTTGTGGTAAGCCTAGACACTATTTAGAAGCCAGACATGTGTAAATGACATAAGAAAATGGCCGTAACTGTGGGAACCTTGATCAAAAGCAGACTGAAGAAAATTACTGGGAAATAATTAAAAAGGAGTGAGTGGAGTCTGCAGAGAGCCAAACAAACAATGAAGTGATCAGTCTTCCCCTCAGGGCTTCTTCTCCTCCAGCTGGAAGAATAATCCTTGTTTCTGCTCATAATTTGAAATATCTGGAATGCTGAATTTATCGACAGGAAGTGTATTTACCATCCAATCAGAGAGATCCCAAAGGGAAATGAGTGCTGTATGCATCAGGGGTACCCTAGAGATTTGCTTGTTCATAACAGCGTGAAGAGGAGGGGAACGCCATATTTCCATTAAAGAGAAGCTCGGTTGGTTAAAGAATAAACAAAAAGCAACATTTCTTCATTAGTGTCGTTGTGGGGAGCCGATGCCGTGAGAGCTGGAGGCCATCAATGAGATATTGTAGCAATAAAACCGAATGAAAAATTGGAACGCTCTGGTCCCTTGTCAATCTCATATCCTTGTCTCTTTCTGCTTTGGAGGGACTTTTTGTTTGTTTGTTTGTTTTAAATATACTAGGCACTACTCCGGTTAGATAATGCATATTTGCACTTTTCGTTCTGTGCTTGGTAATTGTGCTGTGGGCACTCATTCTTTTGACAGGATTTGCTCCAAATGAAGGAAACTGGCAGGTTAGAACTCGGTGCTGCCAAATCACCAATTAAGAAAACTGCCTGAGGGAAAACTGGACTTGATGCTGGGATCTGTTAAAAGTGATAGAATGAAAGCAGAGCTTGAGAAGACATTTGGAGGAGACACCTAATGAAGGAGATAAGAGGGGATTACAGGGCGACTAATGTCTATGAGTGCCAAAAATCAGACCATGGGGATAGACACAGTGGGGGACAGTCCCTTCTGCAAAGTCTTGGACGGGTAAACAACAAATGTGTCCAATTGTGCCACAGTTGATGGGAAAGCTGATTCTCTCCCTGTAAATGGAGAAAGTCGGCCCTATAATCAATCCTGTCCAAATCTTCTCCTTGTGAAATATGTCACCACATCAGCAAGCCATCGCCCTGGCCCACGATCACGGACCTCGTATCCTAGAGAAGGTTAGAGACAGTGAGGTTCACAAGCTGATTGTATGATGCTCAGAGGGGGAAGCAGAACATTCCTCGCCTTGCCTTTAGGGTAGTTAGTCTCCCATCAGCCTGATGGTGCCATTTTTTAGTCCAAGTTTCCTCAATCCCCTTCCCTACAGCATCCCTGGTTTTGTTCAGTGACTCCAAGTTACCAAGTTCTTTTCAGAAATGAAACCTATTTTTGCTCTTGTTAGCATCAATGGCTTCTCATGGGGTAAATCAATTTCAATGAATTATTGCATTAACCCCATCTGAGTGGGTGTGGCCTTATTGGAGGAAGTGTATCACTGGGGTGGGTTTGGGGTTTCAGAAACCTAAGCCAGGCTCAATGGCTCTCTCTCTACTTCTCCTGCTGCTTGCAGATTCAGATGTGGAACTCTCAGCTACCTCTCCAGCATCATGTCAGTCTGCATACTAGCACGCTTCTCTCCATGCTGATACTGGACTAAACCTCTAAATCTGTAGGCCAACTTATAAAACAATGCTTTATAAGAATTACTGTGGTCATGATGCCTCTTCACAGCTGAAAGGGGCATGGGGAATGTGTTTGGAGGTCAGCTTTCAGGAATCTGCTTTCTCCTTCTATCGTATGGGTGAGTCCTGGGATTGACTTCAGGTCATTAGACTAGGCAGCAGGTGCCTTTCCCCACAGAACCACCTGACTGGTCTGAACATTACCTGTCATAAAAGACTCAGAGAAGAGGTGATGTTTTTTGAGGGAAAATGTTTGTCCATATCATAGACCTGGGTACTGTATAATCAGAAGGTTTAAGACATATGTCCTGACATGAAGAAGCTTTGAATTTAGCCAAGAGCATAAGAGAAACACACATGATCTATAAAACCTACAGGGCAGCCTGTAGTTACACTTGTGAAGCAAATGCATTGACCATCTTAGAACAAGGAGAAAGGGGCTGGGCTGTTCTCAGAGAGGCTCATTTCTGAAAGCTAATTTTGTTACCCAGCTTCACTAGCTTGCTAAGTTACCAAGACTGTAGTTTGCTGGTTAGTTATCACATTAAACCCCTTGCTTTGGGCAATCATCTCTCTGGACCTTTCATACCACCAGCCCTGTTCCTGTATCTTGTAGGACAGCCTTGAATCACCTAGCCCTGACCCCCGTATCCTAAAACTGCCCTTCTGATGTAATGCTAAGACTGTTGGACAGTTGCCCTCTGTCTTGTAGCGAGGCCAGTGAGATTGGCTTGGGTGGAAGAATTTATGTGGGTAGCCTTGGAAGATGGACAAGACAACCCATATTTTTCATAAGGACAGGTGTTTGTGCTTTCTGGTGATTTCTACAGCCACATAGATTGTACACAAATACTCTCTTTATCAGTGTGAAGACAGAGCTCCTAAATAAAACTGCTGAGCCCATGTATCTGTAACATAGTGAAAGGACCCATCAAGCCAAGAAGCACCCAGAGAGCCTGAACATGGATGTGGACAGTCCATGGCTGAAATGGGGATACAGATCTGAGGAGGGCTTTGTAACCTTACCATGCCTTATGCTCTCTTAGCCAAGGTTCTCTCTGAAAGGAAGAACTTAAATCATCTTTCTGTTTAGGGATCAATACACTCTGAATTGAAACATATAGAGAGTGGAAGAGCATTTGCGGAGAGCCATCCTAGAGACATGCTAGGGCCTGGAAATTTCAACATAAGGTCACAGGGAATGGGTGCTTGTGCCTTAGATCATCACATGTACATGTCTCTACAGCCCACCTTTTTACCAAGGCTCAGTCAACTTAAGGCCATGCACACAGCCTGAGAAGTCTTCAGAGCATACGGACACCTCACTGGCTTAGTGTCCCTTTGAGGCTCAATCATTCCTGCTGGGAGAATCCCATAGTAATGAGTCAAGTGAGAGGGAAGGGATTTCTGTCACCTAACCCTCTGCAGGGCAGACACAGGCTGCACAGACTATGAGCACTAGCAGCCAAGTTGATTTTCGTTGGCATAGGTATGGTATGCTGCTATGTGGGGGCCAAGTATGATCAACACATGTGTTGTGGAGTGACATTTAGGAGCCAAGCCATAACATACTGGTTAAAACCCACCAATGAGATGCCTACCTAAAATTAGGGAAGGTAATTTGATGGAAAAGACTCAGGTCTTGGAATAATTGTAGGGTGAGCAAATGCACAGGGGAATGCAGGCAGAGTAACAGCTGCCCCGAAATATAAAACCCCATCAGACAACTAGCCACCAGATTCACAGAAAGGCTTGGGGGCAGGGTTTTTATACAGAACTGCAAATACTCTCATGATATATTCGCCAAGAGTGAACAGATTTAAGCTGGAATACCAAGAATCCCTCTGTGCTTGAGTCCACAGTCTGGGGATGCTTGCAGGCATCTGAGTCACATCACATGAAATCATTGATCTCTTGAAGGGGTCCCAGAACGGGAGGCAGCAGCTGTGTGTGCTGATGCAGGCGAGACCCCAATACAGTTGTTCAGTTTGGGTCTCCTTCCAAGCTCATCGAATGCTTATTTTCCATAGACTGATCATAGTGGGGAAGGGATGAGAGGGAAAGAATTACAGAATTATGGAAGTGATGGAGGAAATAAAGTGGTCACAGAATGTGCAGAGAAAGATAGTGCATAACAGACAGGAAAGAAAACACATGAAAGAGAAGCTCAACCTGATTGTATGGATCTCCCCCATGCAGTGCGGTTGGATCTATGACCACTCCAGTACTTAAGACCAGACCAAGCAAAGTCATATGCTCTTCCTTTTCTAATGTGTGATAATTTTCTCTTGCTTGACAAAATACCTAAGATGGGCAAGTTATACAGAATTGTGATTGTGTTTTGTCTTATTTTGCACATAATATCAGAAATTTGGGTTCATGGTTAACTTGGCTCCATCATCATTAGACTGATGGTAAGACAGAAATTTGTGGCAGGAAGTATATGGTAGAAAAAAATGATTCACCCTGTGACTGCAAGGAGAGTGGGGGAAGGATTGGTGTCCCAATGCTGGGGGGGGGGGATGACTGGTGTCCCAATATATCCTCCAAAGAGGTGTTCTCTATGACCTACTTTATCCACTGGGCCTCACCTCCTAATATACTCCCAACCATCTCCTGATAGCACCACCAGCAGCTGACAAAGTCTTCAACACATGTGTTCTGGAAGGACATTTAAGATCCCAGCTACAATATGCCAATTAAAACTCACATGAGAGACTCACTTGAAATGACACAGAGTTGCTGAGGATGTAACTCAGTTAGTAAAGAGCCTGCACGAGGTCCTAAGTTTGATCTCCAGCACCTTAAAAAATGAGCCTGGTGATCTGTAACCCTAACACATGATAACCTGTAATCCCACCACATGGTGATTTGTAATCCCAACATGTGGTGATCTGTAACCCCACCATATGGTGATCTGTAATTCCATCACATGGTGATCTGAAACCCCATAACATGGTGATCTGCAACCCTGTCACATGGTGATCTGCAATTCCATCACATGGTGATCTGTAACCCCATCATATGGTGATCTGTAACCCCATCATATGGTGATCTGTAACCCCAATGCAGAGGTTTTGGATCAGAAGGTCAAGGTCATCTTGGACTACAGTTGAAAGTTTCAGACCAGAAAGATCCTCCAGATCTCGTTGCTGGGATAGATAAATGGATAGAGGAGCAAAGGGGAGAGGGGAGGAGCAAAGGGGAGAGGGGAGGAGCAAAGGGGAGAGGGGAGGAGCAAAGGGGAGAGGGGAGGAGCAAAGGGGAGAGGGGAGGAGCAAAGGGGAGAGGGGAGGAGCAAAGGGGAGAGGGGAGGAGCAAAGGGGAGAGGGGAGGAGCAAAGGGGAGAGGGGAGGAGCAAAGGGGAGAGGGGAGGAGCAAAGGGGAGAGGGGAGGAGCAAAGGGGAGAGGGGAGGAGCAAAGGGGAGAGGGGAGGAGGAAGAAAGAAGAAGAAAGATGGAAAGGAACTCAAAAGTCCTCGGATAGATAACTAAGGAGAGAAGAGAAACTTGCTAAACTTGTCATCGCATCAAATCAAATCAAATATTTTGTCTGAGCTGTTAGGTTTGGGGGTTTTAGAGTGTTTGTCTTCTCTGACTTGAGAGTATCTTACAGAAATGTCAGAAGCTAAGGAAAATTGAGTAGGTGCCACTTCCTTAGAACTTGTAAAGTGTTATTACAAATATGTCATGACTGCTACATAATTGAGAATCACCAACGAAGGCTACAGCCGTGAAAAATAAAACAGCTTGCTATCCAACTGGGTTTCTCAGTTCAATTTACTGCTATGGGTAAATTCAATAAGAGTAGCAAACACACATTGCCCTCTGGGTGTTTGATAGCAACCCCGTCTTCCAACTAACAGCTCTCCTCCTCTTTGGGGAGTCTTGGGAGGTAATGACCACAAAATCTGTGTGACTACACCCCAATTTCCTGCTTATACTGTAACTAGGTTAATGAGAGAATAGCCCACACTTCCATGGAATGCACAGTGCAGCAGCAGAGCCTGTTGGGACTGTGCCTGGGGCCTGCCCTTTGCTTCAGAGCAGGAACCTTGACAATGCCCCAGGCAGTCGTCAGCCCCCACACCTGAGCTTACTCAAACACAAACCAAGCAATTAAATAGTAACTGTCTTTAGAATCTCCCAGTTCCTCATTACAGCCCATCCAGGATCCTCTCTGGCAACCAAGAAAGTGAAAAGCAGGTGTAGCACCTAACTTGACAGCAAGCAGATGTTTGCCAAAGAATTAACCAGCTCATGGGGCACACAGGGACAGAGGTGTACAGTGTGTGGGTGCTGCCCCAGGCACTTGCTTCTGACCCCAGGACCGCTAAAGCCACTCTTGATAAAGTCTACTTTTCCTGTGGACTACCAAGACTTTGGCATTTAACTCTCAAAGTTTTAAAGCATTACTTTGTATTTCTTGGGAATATATTCTTTCTTTCTAAGACTTATTTAAATTTTTTCCTCAGGACAGTGTCTCACCATGTAGCCCTGGCTGGCCTGGAACTCAATATGTAGAATATACTAGGTTGACGTTGAACTCATACCACAAAGTATGAGGTTTCTGGCCCGGACTCATAAATCCACTACAGTCTATTCTACCTCTGTTTCCCAAGTTCTGGAATTCAAGCTGTGTACCACCATGCTGACTTTTATTTATCCATGTGTGAGTGCGAGGTGTATGTATGTGTGTGTGTGTGTGTGTGTGTGTGAGAGAGAGAGAGAGAGAGAGAGAGAGAGAGAGAGAGAGAGAGAGAGAGAGAGAGAGAGAGAGAGAAGAGAGCGTGCCCTGTGTTCATGGAGGGCAGAAGAGAGTGTAGAATCCCTCAGAGCTGGAGTTATAGGTTGTTGTGAGATAACTGGCATGGGTATTAGAAACTGAACTCCAGTGGTCTTTGAGAGCAGCAAACACCCTTAGCCACTGAGCCATCTCTGCAGCCCCCAAAATGTTCTTTCTTAAGATGCACAGAGCCCTGGAAGAAAGATTTCACTCTGTTCTCATTATCACCTAAGCTACCACTCATGATGAGTGACTTGAACCTCTGGTGGTTCACACAGAGCACTCCTGTAGTATGAGGTTTCTGCCCCTGACTTTTGGGCCTAGCCTCAAGGTTTAGGCCCACAGACCCACAGACCCACAGAGACACACATAGATGCTTTCAATAATTTTAGGCTGACCGACCTAAGGCCCAGGCATATAACTTGCTACCTCTTTACCCTTAAACTAACCCATGTCTTTTGTTCTGTTCAGCCATGTGGCTGGGTACCTTTCCTTAGAGCAGCATAGTTGTCCTCTGCTTCTTCCGGCTTCTCTCTGGCATTCTGCTCTGTGCTTCCTGTTCTCAAGTTTTCTTAGTCTGGTAGCCCCGCCTACACTTCCTGCCTGCCTTTGGCCAATCAGTGCTTTTTATTAAACCAGTGGGTGGGACAATTATTTACAATGTAACAACATAATCTCCCACACACTCCCCTAGAATGACAGAACAGGATTAGAGTGCATGTCTGTCCCCTTAAATATGCTCTTTCCATTTTCTGCACTTGGTCCTAAGAGTTGGGGAACACAGTCAAGAGCATCTGGAGCCTTCATGGGCTGCAATGTCACCTGACAAACAGATTTTGGCCTCAGTGTTTCTCTGATTTCCTCATTTTATTGTGTCATCAAGATGTCCTGTTTATTACTGAACAGGGCAAAATCTTTCCCAACTGCTCTGCAATGTGAGGCTGCAAAGGGATATGAGGAAGAATGACCCCAGGATGCAGCCATTACTGCTCCAGTCTCTAGATTTTTGTTTTCTTGAAGGAAAGCTTCATCTGAGTGAAATAATTTAAGCAGTTTATTTAGCAAAGTAAAGTACACATCCAAAGACAGATTGAACTGTCCCAGAGGGAAGTGGAGAGCAGTGGGTTTGGTGTTACAGATTTTGATGATATTTTATGAATAATCATGAAGTGAGTGGGATACTCATGTAGTAAGTTGACTGTGGTAGTTAGGATGTAATTGGTCTCCATAAACTCATAAGGAGTGGCACTATTGGGAGGTGCTGATGTGGCCTTGTTGAAGGAAGATGTGGGGGCAGGCTTTGAGATCTCGTTTGCTTAAGTTTCACTCAGTGTCACAGATCATTTTCTTGTTGCCTTCTGGTCAAGATGTAGCCAGCACCATGTCTGCCTGCATGCTGTCACACTCCCCACCATGATGGTAGACTGAAACTCTGAAGTGGAGCATGTTGCGTAGCTTTATGTCAAGTTGATATCAGTTAGAGTCATATGAGAGGAGGGAGCCTCAGCTGAGAAAATGTCTCCATAAGATCAGGCTACAGCTAAGCATGCAGGGCACTTTCTTAATTAGTGACTCATGGCAGTGTCCTGCCTATTGTGGATGGGGCCATCCGTGGGCTGGTGCTCCTAGGTTCTATAAGGAAGCAAGCTGAGCAAGCCAGTAAGCAGCACCCCTCCATTGTCTCTGCATCAGCTCCTGCCTCCCCTGTGTGAGTTCCTATCAGGGTTTCTTTCAGTGATGGACAAAAATGTGAGAGTGTAAGCTAAATAAACCCTTTCCTTCCCAATTTGCTTTTTGGTTATTTTTCATTGAAGCAATAGAAACCCTAACTAAGATAGGTAGTGTGGATACAACTCATTCCTTAGTCTACTCATGAAGGAGTGCTCAAGCTTGTTGTGGAACAATCCTTTTCTAAACTGTGAATATGTATTGGTCTCCTTGATTAATAAAAAGCTGACAGGCTGGTACTAGGCAGGGAGTTAAGTGGGAAAGCAAACTAAGAATGATGGGAAAAAGAAGGGCAGAGACAGAGGATTGCCATACAGCCATTCAGGAAGCAAGACATTCTAGAGGACAGGTAAAGCCAGGAGCCATGTGGCAATACATAGATTAATAGAAATAGGTTAGTTTAAATATAAGAGTTAGCTAGTAACAAGCCTGAGCTATCAGCAGAGCATTTATAATTAATATAAGTCTCTGTGTAGTGATTTGGGAAGCAGCTTCCAAGTATTTGGGAAAAGGAGGCCAGGACAGAAAACGACTGTTTATACAAGCTTCTTAATTTTCTATAGTGAGAAGGAGACATCACCCCTGTGATGGTGTGGAGGTTTTCTGGCCAACTCCTGTCTGATATTTTGGGGAGATATACACACTGACTGAACTCAGACTGACTGTAGCTCAGGGAAACTGGGGCTTTAGTTATGAAAGCCAGAATTTAGCAATGCTAAAAAAAAAAAAAAAGAAAGTGGTACAAACAAGAAACAAAACTTAGGCTGTCTGCAGGTCCTCTCAGCTCTAGCACTCTTGTCTATTTCTTACCTAATGAGGTTTGTTGCATCCCTACTAGTAGGTTTCTCTACCCACACAGTCAACCAAATCGAGCAGAATTAAAAAGTAAAGGACCAGGTTTAATCTGAGCCAAGCACTCCCCAGTGATTCTCAGGAAAGACACCAGGGGATAAATCACATGGCTATGCTAAAGGGGATGGTTTAATACATACCCCAAGGTGGGGTTTTGGTATGATAGGTAAGCTTTTGGATGCAGTCTTGGGCCAATGATGTGGAGGAAATGAGCTCTCTCTGAGAGGGCAGGATTTGGAGGAGGAGAGGGTGAAGCTGTAGGCTCAGGGGGTAATAAACTGGGTGGTACTCAACTTTTGGCAGTTTCTGTGAGAGGGCAGGGTTTAGGGTGGCAGGAATGGGGCTTTCTCAGCTGGGATGGGCTGGTTCATCCAAACACCTAACACAGCAAAGACAGAACTCTACCCTGAGTGCTCTGCCACTGATGTGCCCTACCAACCAAGCAGGGAACGGAGACTCCCTCTGATTCTCTTACAGCCCACAGGCTTATGCAGTCACACCAAAACAAGGCCAGTTTCTGAACAGTTTTAGAAATAGAGTCCCTATCTTTTTTCTCTATTTTCTGCTTTCTTTTTCTGCTGAAGCAGCTCTTGTTATATTGTCCAGGTTGACTCGAGTGTTCTTCTACCTCCGACTCCTAAGTGGCCTAGGTTACACGTGTGTGCAACTGCACCTGCCTCTTCCTCTTCACCTTGGTGTGTGCTATACTTAAACCAGCTTCTGGTCTTTGTTTAAATTCTCCCCCTGCAAGAAGCCCTGCTTCTCTAGAGTCCAGCTCTTCCCCCTGGGGAGTCTGGATGAGAATGTCCCTCATAGGCTCAGTCATTTGAACCCTTGATCACCAGTTGGTGGCATTGTTTTGAGGAGGTCATGAGGAGGTGCAACCTTGCTGGAGGAAATGTATTACAAGGGGTCAGCTTTGAGAATTTAAAGGCTTTCCTATCTTCACTTTGTGCCTGCAGTGTGATCCTGTAGCTTTCTTCTGCTGACACACCTGCAGCCTGTTGCCATGCCTTCCTACCATGTTGGACTCTCATTCCTTTGGAACTCGTAAATCAAAATGAACTTCTTTAAGTTGCCTTGACCAGGCTCTTTTACCACAGAAAAGTAACTATTATACCTCTTATTTATGACTGCTTTATCTTTCTTTGAGGTGACTGACTTACTTCTTTAGAAGGGAAAGGAAGATCTTTAAAACAAAAAAAGAATTTACACATAAGGCAGTGGTAGTGCACACCTTTAATCCCAGCACTCAGGAGGCAGAGGCTGGCAGGTCTCCGTGATTTCAAGGGCAGCCTGGTCTACAGAGTGAATTCCAGGACAGCCAGGGCTGTGTGAGAAACCGTGTCTCAGACATTTATTTTGCATGTGCATGTATGTATGTGGGTCTATACACACCACGGCACATCTATGCAGGAGTTGGTCCTCTCCTACACTATTGGTCTCTGAGATAAGACTGAGGTAGTCAGGCTTGCAAATTATTTGCTTCCTGAGACATCTTAATGGCCCCTGGAGAGGAAGAGATAAATTGAATTCCAGACTCATTCTTTCCTCAAGGCGAGAACATTCTAAGGACCACAATAATCACAAAGGCTGCTGCTTGGTGCAGGTAAGTGTCCTGAAAGAGACAGTGATGGAGTGTAGCCTAAAATGAGCCCTGTAAGAGGTGGATACAGATATGGATATGGATACCAGCAAGGCATGCCACTAGCTGAGCAATATAGATGGAGATACAGACAGTGCACATGCACCCAAAAACTTCAAGAGCTGGTAACTAAACTACCACATTCATATGATGTTGCTGTTTGGAGAGGTCTTGAGTGTGGAATCTGTGACTTCATATAAGACAAACCTGAGCTTACATACTTCCCCTTAGCCATGTGATACCTCCCTTTATGTCATGAGGATCAGAAAAAAACCTCACCAGCTTTAGGATCTTGATGCTGGACTTCCTAGCCTTCGCAACTGTGACAAACGAATAAATAAATAATTCTTCATAAATTGCCCAGTCTTGGATATTCTATTACAGTAGTGGAAAATGAATTAAAGCAAACTTCTTTCTCACAGGCTGTCCATCAAAATTAAAAGATAGAACATGTGCTAATTAGTTTGATCACAGAGGGCCGCAGGAATCATGCATGATGAAATCCAAGGGCTGTGCTGAGCCAGTTCTCACTCTTCACTTGGCCCTGGGAAAGCTGATCTGGCTCCTTGATGGACACTGTAGCAAGAGAGCTGGCCCTAGTGTCCTGAGCATCAGAGTACTGAACGCTCATATTCAGGAGAGATGGCTCCACCCCATACCACAGGCATAGGGGACCTAGGCCTAATGGCATGGGCCTGGGAGAGCTGGTTCTGACCCTTGCCCAAGCTGGGTAGCCCCATGGGCCCAGAGAGACCACCTCAGCTACCACCCAGGCCCACATCTAGGGCCTTGGAATGTCCTACTCTAACATCTACCTCGTAAAAGACCTACTAGAGCATGTGAAGGAATTGGTCCTTCAGAACTATACCTGAAGGATTTCCATCATTCGGGGAGGCTGTGGGAGAGCCAAGACAAGTTTTGGTTAGGGTGGTAAACCAGAAGCCAGAGGCCTTGAACCATACCAGTGACCATTGAAATGAACATTAGCAAGTAAAGCTCATTGGACAACAGGATACACTTCATGACACACTGAGGCTCCCATTGCCAGTAAGACAAATAAAGAGGTGTCAGAAGAATGAGAGGAAGACAGAGGAGAGAAGAGGGTTTGGGTTCTTTTTTTATTGAATTTTCTTTTTTAAAAAATGGGGGGGGGGGGAATGCTGCTGTGAAGGCATGGATTTACTGTTACAAAACTTCATTTCAGAGAAAGATGGTGAACTATGCCTGAGGGCGGGGCCCAGGTCTAAGAATCTGGAAAGAAGCTCAGGAATGCACCTGACAGCCAATAGATTCAAAAGTTAGTTTCTCTCCGAAAGTTCAGCCAATAGTTTAGCCAATAGTTCCTGTACCCCATACCCCTTTACCCAATTCTGAAATGACAAGATGTGTAGCACCCCACTTACATATGCTTTTTTTAAAAAAATCCCTTCACCTCTGGGCTCATGGCCAGAACCCTCCACCACGCCTGAACGAAGGATTTCAACCCAAGTTCATTTAAACCTGTACAATAGACAAAATGTTTACATCAAATCCAGCTCCCTGGTGGTCTTTAGGGGTCCCTCAACATGGGTACAACAGTTGCAAGGGTGAAGGATGGTAACAAGGGGACTAGAAAATGAATGGAATTGGGGTGCACGGTGTGAAAGTTCCAAAGAACCAATAAAGACATTGTGTTATAAAATGAGCTAATTAATTTCCTATATCCTGTAGAGAAATAATTCTGAGAAGGTAGTGGTGTTGAAACAAACAATACTGTCTTCTAGTTGTCTGAGCTGTGGTCCCCAAGCTTCCATAGTACAGTACAGGAAGCATCATAGGGGCCAGAGAGAAGGCTCAATAGTTAAGAATGCTGGACAGTAATCACAAAAACCAGAGTTTGGATCCCAGCATCTATGTAACAAACCAGGCATCCATCAAACATCGAGGGATAGATAATCATGTGACTTCTCTGAACGCATGTGCAGACGCTCACAGACACACATAAATGAAGTAGGCTTTTAAAGAGAGCATCATATAGGGGGTTGGTGCTGTTCTTTAGCTTTTGGCTTTTGTGTGCTGAGATTCTGAACTCTTGGAGAGATCTCTTCAAATGAAGATGGTGACAGCCTATTTTCAATCTGTTATACCTGAAGAGCTCACATGTTACTCCTGTGGCTGTGAGGGGGGAAAGAATGAGAAGGTAAAAGATGATGTTGAAGAACAGAATGGGCTGACTTCCTGGTTAAATTTAAAGATAAAAAGGTGTTTGCCATGCAAACCAAATAACTTGAGTTCAATACTCAGAACGCACAATGGAAGGAGAGAACTTACTCTCAAATGTTGTCTTTTGACCTTTACACATGTGCTCTGGCATGTGCATGCTTATGCACACGTAACATACACACACACACACACACAAATGAAATTCAAAAATCAGGTTTAGGTATTTGAATGCATACTTTGCTACTTTGTAGAAAATCAAAGCATACAATAGAATGTCTGAGTAACCAATTTGAACTCAGAATGTTCTCAGATTTTTATTTAGGTCTTATCTCTAAGATAAACTGTGTGTTTTCAGACAGTCTGATATTTGACATATTTGACATTAATTTGAGTCTCTAAGCTGTTTTATTTGACTAAGATTTCAATGTCAAAAGGACGTGCTATTTTGTGTCAGCCTTTGACCCTTTAGTGCCTGCAGACCTAATTCAGACAAAGTCACATTCTTGATTTTCCTTACTACCCATATGGGGTATGGTGGTACATACCTGTAATGCCAGAACTCTGAAGGTGAAAGCAGGAGGATTAGAAGTTCAGTGTCATTCTTGGCTATATAATGAGTTTGACAAGACTCTGCATCAGTTACCTTTCTGTTGCTAAAGCACCATGACCAAAAGCAACTTATGGAAGAAAGAGTTTATTTGGGCTTATGGTTCTGGGATGATAAGAGTCTATCTTGATGGGGAGGCATGGCAGTAAGTGGCAGGAGCAGGAAGCTGAGAGATCCTATCTTCAAACCCAGGCATGAAACTGAGGGAGCCAACTGGAACCAGAGTGGGGCTGCGTATTCACAATGCCTGCTTCCAGTGACATACATAATCCGGCAAGTCCACACTTCCCAAACCTCCCCAAACAGAGCTGTCAACTTGGAACCAAGTGTTTAAATACCCAAGATGATGAAAACCACTCCTTATTCAAACCACCACAGATCTTGGTCTCAAAAACATAAAACAACAACAAATCTGTAACTTCAAAATGCATACTGTGGAAAGTCCAAGTTTTATCAAATAACCTATAAAACAAATGCCCATAATCCCATCAGTTCCTTTAAACAAATGTTTGAGTTTGATGCTGAGGGAGGGAGAGGCTTCAGTGTTTGGGATAGAAGCCTTTTTGTGAGGCCAGGCTCCCTGAAATTATTTACCAAATTTCGTGTTTATGGGATTATGTACATTTTCCCTAGAAATTTTATCTGTTCCCTGTTGGTTTGTTTAATGTTCGCCCTTCTGGGGATTAGATTAGCCCAAATAGCAAGGGTCTATGTATACAACTGCTGTGATCAATAAGGGGAAAAAGGAATATGTTTTCTTCTGCAGCCATGGGCATGTGAAAAAGGATTAGCTTGGCTACCTGACTTTTGCAATTTAATGGATATATTTATGGTGGAATATTAGAGGGGACTTGTCTTGATCCAAAAATGCTAAATTTTTTAAACCTGGGTTGTGTTTTCCAAAATTCAAGATGCATTTTGCAAAGCAATGGAAAATAAATTCAGGCTGCTAGCTTGGCAGCTGGTCTGGATACAGTATTTTGCTCTGTTTATTCTGTCAGGAAGCCAGTTCCATTTGATTAAATTCTGAAATTAGAATGCATGCACGCTGGAAGATAGCAGCTTCATGCTTTTACCCGTATGGAAAATGTGATTAAGGAAATGAACTCAGAAGCTGTAGTGCCAGAAGAGATCAATGCAACAGCTGTATTCAACCAGGCTCAATGGGTTAGACCTTTACTTTATTAAAATGGATGGCTTTAGCAGAGAAACTGTGTCCACATCACAGTACTGTTGTATCTCTCTGAGCTTAGTCCAAGAAAAGAGCCAAGTTGGAGCTGCCATAATATTTGATGGCAGCGGAGCAAGTGCAGATCTGTTCTCACTTCACAAAGCTAAAATTAAGCCAAAGGAGAGATAATTAAAGAATTTATATGCACAGTCTTCCCACATCAACATACTGGATTCTTTTCAAAATTGCTAGTATGTTCTAATTTGGCAGATTTTCCAGAATAAACTACACGAAAACAACCTTGAAAGGCTGTGTGAGAAAAACATCTTCTACTTTGACTAAAGTGGACTGGACTGTGGATAATAATTGATACATGAAATATTGTTAGAGAATAGATCTGATGAGATAACTCACTGTGCATGGTTATGCAGTTACCAGAGAGGAGAGGAGGAGTTTATTAGAAGATATTTAAATTGTTGCCTATGATTGCCAACTCTTGACTTTGGCCACAGAGGACCTGTTAATGAGTTAAAAACAAACAAACAGCACAAGATGTGAAGGGAGTGTCCTGAGAGATGCTGGATTCAGAGATAACCCAATAAGAGTTTTACGATACATATTCCAGGATGTAGTCCTTGGGCTTCTTACGTTAAGGAACTGTTTAAGAACTTGCAAGTGTGATCAGATTCTTTGGAACACTTTCATGCCAAAAAAGAATTTGGTGTAAAAGGCTGAATTCTGGTAATTTGAAATGTCCAGGGTGCTCTGAAGTACAGACATACTGTCTAGATGTTTGCTTTATCAGTTTGGCACCAGGGCTTGAAAAATCAAGGGGTCCCATTTGTTGGGCTTATGCAACTAAGACTCATACACACAGGTTAAAGGATGTCTACTTTCTAACTTTATTTAAATGTAACTTATAATAAATGTGTTTATTCAAAAGTTATGGTTTGACGGTGTTTTAACTGTGGTATATGCTCATCACAATCCAATGTAGGATGTTCTTATCATTCTTTATAAAATTCTTTTGTGTCCTTTACTACTCAAACTCTACCCTCAGCAATCACAGACTGGCTTTTGCTGATACAGACACATAGATAAGGTTATATGATAAACAAAGTTTCAAATCAAGTTTTTAATAATAAGTGACAAAAATGTGATTGTAACACTGATGAAATTTCCATGACCAAAGAAAGGTTTAGAAACATTTGAATGTCTACATAGAATGGAAAATTAGGGGATGCAAGCTCAAATGATTTGAGGGGTCAGGCAGGTAACTGAAATATGTGATAGCTGTAGGGAATAGTAATTGAAAAATCTATATCCTATCACAGGGCATTCAACTGTAGTTTTATTTTTAAATATGTGCTGGCAAAATGGAGTCAATAAAATAAGCTATTCATTCACAGGATACATGCAGAATAGCATCACTTATATTGTTCTAAAACAGGTGAAATATCTTATATTTGAGAGAGATGCATGGCGTGAAAGTAAGTTAAAAATAATAAAGCAAGGGAAAGCAAAAAAGTTTCACACAGTGGCTATGTGTATCTGGAGGAGATGTGAGTTGGTTATCACAGCAAGTTAGAGAGGAGATATAGCACAGATTCTACTAAGTATTATAATAAAAACCCAGACCCAGGTATTGGGGGAAAGCTATAATATCAGAGAGATAGGAAACAAATCAGCCACTTCTCACCCAGCCCACTTCAAAGGCTGAATGGGGTATGTTCTATCTTCACAGGTCCTCAGGATGGCTGAATTTCTGCCTTCTTCTGCCTCATATTTACTTTACTTACTTCCTGACTCAACTCGCCCAGAGCTAGGATTAAAGGTGTGTGCTACTACTGCCTGGCTGTTAGGCCCTGAGCTCACCAAGACCCAGACCAGTGAGATAATCCATGAGGGTCACCACTCCCTGACCTTCATAGCTTGGTTGTAGGTGATTCTGTCCTCTGATATTCCAGACTATTTTTATTAAATATACAATATATCACCAGATTGGGAATTTAGCGCATTTTCTTTAAACTGGGGGATAAAGTGAGTGCATGGACTCTCGCTGCATTTTACTCATTATCTTAGGGTTTCTATTGCTGCAATGAAACATCATAACCAGAAAGCAAGTTGGGGAGAAAAAGATGTTTTGGCTTAGACATCCATGTTCACTATTTAAGGAAGTCAGGACAAGAACTCAAAACAGGGTAGGATCCTGGAGGCAGGAGCTGATGAGGAAGTTGTGGAGGGGTGATGCTTTCTGGCTTGCTTCCCGACATCTTATAGAACCCGGGAATACCAGTTTAGGGATGGCCCCAACTACAGTGTTCTGGGTCCTTCCCTATGGATCACTAACAGAGAAAATGCCTTACAGCTGGGTCTCATGAAGACATTTCCTCAACTGAGGCTCCTTCCTCTCTGATGGCTCTAGGTTGTTTCAAATTGACACAAAACCAGTCAGTGCACCATCCTCTTTTTCATGTAGTTAACACTGCATGGTTCATTATTTTTAAGAAAAGAGAATGTTAGAAGAGAAACCCCCATGAAGATCTGGCTCCTGGGAACTCCAGAACAATAAATCGCATCATACAGTCACCAAGGGAATAACTTTAAGGTTAGGCCACGTGATCAATTCAATACCTGCTCTACCACTAAATAGTCTTTGCCTTCGGGCAGTTTACCAAAGAGTTACTAACATTCTCTGTTAATCAAGGCCCAAAGGCTGAACTCAACCCTCTGCAAGTGTCAATGGCTCTCTAGCCAAGAATGGTTTCTTTGTTTTAAGTGGTGGAGAAAAGTCCCTCATCAATGGCATCCTTCCTTGGAGCTGTAACTGGCTTTAGAAAAAGTCTCTGCTATCTACAGGCCTCCAAGTGTTTCTAGGCTTAAACTAAGCAGGGAAGCACTTCTGTGCCGAACTGAGAAGATGGTCCGGTTATTTCAGCACCAGCTAACAGTCTTAGGGGCCTCGAACTCCAGTTTCAGGGTATCTGACATGATCTTTGGCCTTTGCTGGTTCCTTCCTGCACAAAGTGAGTGTAACTGCACAGGGGCACACATAGATAAACATCAAAACAAAACCAACCCAAACCAACAGCTAACAGTTTAGCCTGATCACAACAACCTCAAACTTTCCCAGGCACTTCTTGTGCCATCAGAACAAGCCATGCCCTCTATAACCACAGATTTTCAGTAATTTGTTTTCTGTGCTCCAACTAGAATCTAACAGCATCTTGTGGATTCAGATAAAAGTGCATTTTTTTTTCAAATTTCAAAAGTCATTTAACTGTGCAATTGAGGAGCTTCCACCTAAATGTCAATTGGAAGCAATTAATCTGCACTGTAATGACAGGCTGAAAGGCAAATATCAAGAGAGGGAGTTTAATAGTATTGTCTAAGTGCTTTCCAAGCAGTGAATATACTCAATTAAACCATATGCTTAGAGATTCTTATCAGTATTTGGCAGTATCTGTCTGTATGAAAAGACATTCTCAAAGATGAAATACGTAAAATCTCATTAAAACTGTTAACAGATGAGTGTTTGCTGCTGATTTGATGATATAAAGAACATAACTTTGAACTGCAGGTAAGTGAAATGCTATCCACTGCCCCACCCCCGCCAAGAATTTACTCTTCTCCTCAGAATTACATTAAGTTGTATCAATTACTCATATGTGTGCATGTGGAGGCCTTTTCATTGCTCTCTACATTTTTTCCTCATGACAGAGCCTCTCGCTGAACCTGAAGCTAGGTTGGCTGGTCAGCATTCTTCTGTGATCCGCCTGTCTTTACACACCAGTGCTGGGTTTACAGCCCCATGTAGCCATGCTCAGCCTTATGTGGGTGCTAGGGATTTGAACTCAGGTCCTCATTCTTGCGCAGCAAACTCTCTCAAAACCGTTGAGCTCTCTCCAGCCCTCCAATTCCTCTTATATTTTGAATTTCATCAGAATAAATTTTTGGAAATTTGTTCTTTCTCATGTAAATTCCCATTGTCCTAGTGGGAACAATGAGCTAAAAGTGTGGAATGTGAATACTCATCAAGTTTGGAATACTGTGAGAGGCATAAACAGCAGGCAAATTCTGTGTGGGCAGGGGGGAGAAAGAGGGAGGGCTCCTTGAAAGAAAATAGGAACCATATACTAACAGTTATTTGGCCTTGTCCCTGGACACTATCTGGACAGGTTATGATTATCTTGTAAAATAAAAAATTCCACAGGACCATTTGTCCTTCCTGGGACCAACCAGGGAAAGTCGGCATCTGGCTCTTTGTACGAAATATTATAAGTCACTGTGGCTGGCTCTAAGCATCAGAGTCTAAGTTTTAAAGACTAGAAATGTTTGCTATATGGCTACTCTTTTTGTTTCTACACCTATACAGGCCTTACTGTTGTCTCTTGGCTCACAATATCCGAACTATTTCCTAACTGGCTCTTTACAAAAATACTGCCAATCTATATCACAGGACAATTGTGACAAATGGATATAGCAACCTTTGAGAAGTGGCTAGCAACAACACAGAACGGAGCCAGTGTCCACATTCTTTACCAGTAGTCTGTTTTGGGCAAGTTCTCTATAAGAAAAATGTTAAATGCCTCAAATATTCATGTGCATTAAGTGTCAGCTGAAATCTTGGGTTAGAATCTAACTTTCTACTACAGTTCCAGAGGCAGGTTGATTAAAAACTGAAGCAAACTTTAAAGCAGAATTTGCCTTAATGTTATATGAATCTACTACAGTAAGATCATCTTAAATCAAAGTGCTAACAAGTATTGTCTTCATGGCTGACAAGATGGCTTTTCAGGTAAGAGGTACTTGCCACTAGGCCCAATGACTTGAATTCCATCTCTAGAATTCATGTGGGGCAGAACTGGCTTGAATAGCTGTCCTCCAACCTCCACCCATCTGCAGTGGAGTGTTGCACACACATGTTAAACTACAATGAAAAACTACTGCCCTTGCTGTCTTGAAATGTTCTTTCTTCATCCCCCCACCAAGGACTGCCTATGGGGTTTATTCATTCATTGATTCAACAAGTATTATTTCCTCTTGTGCATACTTATAAAAAAAAAAGTAGGCACATTGAATGCCCCCAGAAAACTTACATTAGATAAAACAGAACAGATTATATTTGTCCCCGGAGTTGGGTATAAAGCATCATGACAAATAATTGAAAGAAGGGTAGGCTCCAAGACACAGGAAAACCAAAGATGGAGGGCAAGTAGCTGTTAGGAAGGCACAATACCAAACACACTTTCCCAACCCTGCAAATTCATACACCTTTTCCTGTTTAACCTGGTTAAAATAGGTATTTACAATGTATATTCTTGGCCAAGTTTAACTGGGAGACAAAGGGTAAACTAGTTAGGGAGATGAGAAAGCTAGGTATGAGGTAGAAGAGAACTACCACCCAGGGGAACTCTAAGGCCTGATAATGTAGATTTGTGAGGTCATGGAAAACTACAAATATGTTTATTGTATTGTGTAAGTTCTTAGTCACGATGCTTCAGAGACTCTGAGGTGTTTGGGAACTCAAAGGCAAAATATTTCTCTATGATTTAGGTGTGCCTACTAATGGAATGGCTGCCCTCAGATATTCCAAGGGGAAATCCAACTAAACCATTATTTAAAATAAATCATAGTATTCCCCCAAAATAACTTATCTATGTGACGAGACATCGCCATTAGTAACACTGGTCTTCATCCTGTGTCAGGGGATATGCAGTTGCATGTCTGTCCCTTCCCACTCATCCAAACAGGACATTGATATGTACGAGTCAATCCTATGCAGAATTGCATAGGTTAACAGCATAGGTTTCTGTACCTTGATGTACCTTCTACACTATTTGCCCAGCAACAGTCTAGAGACTTATTAAAATCGTCTCCATTTTAATTTTCAGTATATGAGAAAGTGTATCTCACTAAAACATTAGCACCATCTCCAGCTGTCCTTGCAGTCTCTTTCTGAAAAGTTTGCAAAAATTAAATGTAAGAGAAGCAGTCAAGTACTGCTTAAAAAAAAAAAAAAAAAAGCAATGTCTTCCTCTGAAAAAGGTATTGGAACTTTTATCATGTTGTCATGCACTGGGCAACCTAAGGTTATAAAACATGCTCCACTTGCCAAATTCATTGTTGTTTTTGCATAATTTCCATAGTAGCAGCTTTTATTCCTAATGAAGGACTTGAAAACAGACTTTGAGAAACACTGGATAGTCGAGAAAAGACAAAGGGAGGAAGAAGGAAGGAAGGGAAGAGAGACTGTGCCAAGTAATGGAAGCTATCACAGGAACCCAGCTAAGACACATTATGGAGGTTAGCTGAGAAAAACTTGCAGTGAATAGGGACAGGCAGTAAGGTCAGGGCATTGGTGCTGAGGAGCCATATTCAAAGTTATGCATTTGATTGGTTAAAGAAACAGGTAGTTTTCACAGAAATTGGAAGGACCAAAGATTTAACTTTTTTGAGACAAGGTTTCTCTGTGTATCTTTGGCTGTCCTGTAATTTGCTCCATAGACCAGGCTGGCCTCAAACTCACGGAGATCTTCTTGCCTCTGCCTTCCAAGTGCTGGGACTAATGACCCGGGCCACCATCACCCAGATCCAAAGATATATCTTACTGGAGTCTGGATAAAAAAACTGAATGTGTGAGACTTAACTGGGAAGATCCCAGGGTCTTTGGATGATATATTGTGTAGGCCTGAAGATCAGAGGGCAGAGCCAGCCAGAGTTAGCCATAGAGGTCAAGGAGTGTTGATACTAGCACTAGTTGGATCCTAGCACTCTGGCGGCAGAAGCAAATATGTCTGGATCTCTGAGTTTAAGGCCACAGTGAGCTATGTGAGATTAATACAATCCAAAAGGAAGTCAGGTGGTGGCGGTGGCACACACCTTTATTCCCAGCACTAGAAGTTTGAACCAGGAAGTGATGTGGCTGCTTAGAGAAATATAAGGTGAAAAGAGACAGTCCACCCCTTCCATTTTGGCCTGCTCTTCCCTTTACTTACCCTATTCAGTCTGAGGATTCTTGGAAACAGGATCTACCATTTTTGGGCTGAGGAGTGGCTAGGTGAGAAGTGGCTGTGGCTTGTTCCTCTGGCTCTCTGATCTTTCAGCTTTCCCACATTTTCCTATTCCCCTTCTTCCTCTCTCTGCCCCCTTTCCATTCTACAGTCACTCTTGTAAATACCATCTAGTATTAAGGGAAAGTCTCATTGGTCTTTTGTTACTAGTCCCTTGGCTAGTCTTCTTTTTTTTTTTTTTTAATAGTATTATTTTGTTCCTGCATGTGTGTATGTGCACATGCACACGAGCTGTTGTGTAGAGCTCAGATGACAGCTTTTGGGAGCAGGCTCTTTCCTTTCATCATGGGATGGAACTCACGTGGTTCAGTCTTTCCTCACTCAAGCTTTTAACTTCTCTCAATAGCGCCACTGGTCTCCTGTTAGTATCCTGAATGTTCTTTTAGAATTTAAATCCTGTACCGGAGCCCACTTCAACACAAGCTATTCAGGTACTTATAAACACAGGCTAATGTTCTAGCCTATTAAAACTTGTGTTATAGGGTCAGCACATGCATTAGCAACACTTCAAGAACACTCACTTTGTGCACCAGCCTAAGATAGGGTCTATTCGGGTAACTTCATATGCTTATGTTGGTTCCTGCTTCCACAGTACAGTCTTTGTGTCACACTGTAACTTCAACAGTTCTGTACATACCAACACAAGGTTGGGCATTCACTGAACAATTTATGTGAAGGCTCTCTTCCAAAGGAAACACAATAAACTTTGTTACATTATTACTAGAACAGAGTCTGACTACTGATGACCACATACACACCAGAAAAGAAAGGAAGCCAACTCCCTCTATGTTCTCCCTTGTCCGAGTGCACTTTTAGCTTTTCATAACAGGTTTTTGTTTCTTCATTTTCAATTCTTAGGAAAGTATGTCCCAGAGACAATTTAATGCCAAACCACCTCCAAAGTGATGAGTATTTTGCCTGCCCTTGTCTTTAGTTAGCACCTTTCATGCTATATGGTGTCCTCATTTGTTGAGGGACTACCTCTTTTATCATAAAATTTAATCCCTACTTGCCAATCCAGCTTCAACAGAAAAACATCTTTTTAGTACAGAATTAGCATTACATGGGCAAGACCTAAATAAAACCTCTTAGCCCTATTTTGCACTCAAAGCATTTGATACAATCAGAAGGATTCAACCTCTTCTAAACTCTGGCAGCTAACTTACCTTTTGGGGTGGCATTTTCCAACATTAGACATCTCTAAATTTTTGGATTGTACCATTTTTTCAAGCTTCATTTCATTATTACCCATGGTATATATGTGGAATTTTCTCAACTGAGTTTCAATTGAAGCTCTGCTAACTCCCTTTTAGGTATCTGGGATAGTTTGTTATAAAGTATCTTCAGAAAAATTGTCAAAGTAACTAGTGTAAGGTATGTCTGTGTTTCCTGGTTCAGATAAAGGACCTCCGCTGAAAGTCTACTAGCTCTACCTCAGCTGGCTAACCTTGAAAAACCCACCTCACTTTTGGACTTCCCAGCAACAAAAAGTACAATATCGTTTTAACAGGCTGCTGTGAGATTCAAGTAACATACTATAAAGCTCCATAGGAACAAAGCTACCAATGTATCTTGTTCACCACTTAATTCTAAGTTCTTGATGCAGGCAACAGCAGGCACAGAATAATTGAACCTATTGAACAATGGCCTCTAGCCCAATGTCATTCACTCAGTTAAAGGTAGCTAATATATTCTGTCTGCATCTTTCCTTTGGCATAATTTCCAGTCTTCTCACTATATTAATTACTTTATTTAAACTCTCATCTTAAGATGTGATTATTCTAAAAATCACTGTGTAGTACATGGCAATTTTGCTTTATCTCAATTATTTTAAGGAAGTCTGAATAGACAGGGGTCTGAAAACAAAAATATCACAAACTTCCTCCCAACACCAGTTTGAGGAATAGCATGGATAAGATTAGCTATCCCCCAAAAACATGAATACATGGGAAGCCATTACCACCAGTTCAGAATGGCATTACTATACTTAATGAACAGTCAAGTGTGTCATTGCCAATTAGCTTCTCAGATTCATTCATGGCCCTTGAGGGCAGGGATGTGTGGACCTGCTGCTGGGTACAGTGATAATTGGGGGCCCTTAGGAGGATTTCAGTTCTAGACCAACTTGGGCAGCAGAGCAAGGCCTTGTAAGTTTTATGAAAACTTCCTAGTTTGAAAGAGTAAAGACAAAAGATGTTCATAGTGAGCAGAAAACAAATGAGAAGTGACTGTGATATAGACTTAGGTCCCACCAGCATATTCTGTGACAGATTCACACTAATAAATTTGGGAGTTAATGACAGGACACACGTAACAAATCATTATAAGTCTTTGGAAGAGTTTGCATGCTTAACTTGAAATACTACTTGTTTTTGGCATGTTTAAAATTGGAGTCTGGCTAGGCTTGGGAGGGGGGGAGGCTTGGAAGGCAGCGGTCAGGTCTGTCAGTTCCAGAACAGCCATGACGACATTTAAAAAAAAAAAAAAAAAAATCCAAAACCAAAACCAAACCAAGCCAAACTTTAAAAAACCAAAAACGGGAGGGAGGGGCTGTGTGTATAAGGAGGTGAGGATAGGCGAAAGAACAGTGTGATAAAGGACACTTATTTTCACCAAGGAGAATTCCAGGGTAGTCTGAGGTAAAGAGGAAGAAAGCTTGAATTACAAGCCTCAGAGGAATCACTCCGGAAAGTGTGGCAATCAGATAGAGCTGGGTTCCTAACTGTTAGTCAAGCATGTTGTATGGCTCACGCCCGTAAATCACAGCACCTAGGAGGCGCTGGCAGACTTAATGGAAGACCATCCTTTATAAATGACAAGTCTGCACTACCCGAGACATTCTGTAATGCCACTTAGAAAATCTCTTACATTCTTCTAGGCCCAGTATGAATTAATAGTAAAATAGTAAGACTCCTTCCCCCCAACTAACGCTGGCTGGCCTGGAACTCAGAGCCTGCCCCCGAGTCCAGAGATTAAACTTTTCTTTGGAAGGCTCTATGAACGGCCCACATCGGTGAAGACACGTCCGAAAAAAAAAAATAATAATAAAACTTGCTACACGAACAGATGATTTCAGAGAGGCCTTGTTTGCAAAGCTAAGGGAGAGGAGGCATTCGTTCTACGCCGAAATCCGGGCTGCGAGGGCATTTCCCAACGCAACCAGACGCTGCTGCAGCACACTTCTTAAGAGGTCGAGCTTGACGCCAGGGATCGGGTAAGGCGAAAATCTGCCCTGACGGCTACGGCTACGGCTTCGGCTGCGGCCACCAACGGGCATTGGACGTCTGTCGGTCCGAACGCTGGGTCGCGCTGGCGGCCGTGGTGCTGGCTGGTTCGGCTCAAGACTAGTGACCAGGAGGCTGTCTCCGCAGACCATCGCCCACGCCAAGGCAGACGGGCTGAGATCTCCCTGGGCGGACCGGTAGGTCACCCTATCGGCTTGATCGCCGGCCGACAGCGACACCGAGTTCTGGGCCATCTTCAAACACCGCCCGCGGTGTTTGCTTGACGTACGTCGCCCAAACTGGGCCCTCGGCAGCGCCGCAGATCACTCCAGCCCCCGACGGACCGAACCGTTACGGACCGCAGCCGACATCTTTAAGGGCAAGGACGGAAGACGCAGACGCCGGAAACGGGCGCTTCTCCCGCGCGCATGCGTAGTCGGCCTGCCTGCGCCCGTGCGTGACGGGCGTTTACGTCGTGACGTCTGAACGAGAGGACGCGGGTGTTTCTGAGAGTGCGCAGTAGGGTGGGTCGGTCGGCGGGCCGCGAGCAGTCCGCCTAGGCCTGAGACTGGAAGCGACGCCGATATGGGGGCGGCGGCCGCAGAGGCCGACCGCACTCTGTTCGTGGGTAACCTGGAGACGAAGGTGACGGAGGAGCTCCTTTTCGAGCTGTTCCACCAGGTAAGGCGCGGGCACGGTCCTGGGGCGGCTGGGGTTTTCTTGGGCCCAGCTAAGGAGTAGAGCGCGCCAGGCCGGAACCCCGGGGCGTTCGGGCCAAAAGTGACGTCTGATGATGATGATGATGATGTGGGTGCCTGCGTCTCCATCCCTGGTGAAGGGTCCAGGGACCTGAGGCGGGACCTCAGCATTGCTGTACCTCGCCTCCCCTTTGATTTAATTGGCCTTTGCTTCATCTCACACGTTTCCGCTTTTCTATTTCCACTTAACGTATGAAACTGCAGACATTAAAGTGTTTTCAAAAACTCTATAAACTTAACGTAGGAAAGGAGCACGGGCAGGTTTATCTAAAAAGTCCTGAAAGTTCGACCTATCCTGTCCCTTTCTGCTTCGTGACTCAGTAGCTGCTTATATTTGATCGATCGATGCGGAAGTTAGTTTCTGTAGTCGAAGAAAATCCAATTTGCCTTGTAAATATTTGTTTTCATACAGTGGGGAAATGATAGCTATTGATTGTGCTGTTGAGACATTACAGAGATGTAGATACGGTATCGTTCCTTCTCTTCTTTATAAATGTTTTAAATAACATACTAAAACGTTCCCCAAACCTCGACTTCAGTCGGAACTAGAATTGTTATCCTTACTAAAAGGGAAATGGATGGCCAGCTTTTGTTTTTAATGAGGTCTTGATTACATACTTTCGTTTAAAACTTTGTGTTCTCTTCCTTATAGTCTTTGAGACAGTCTCTGTAGCCTTGGTGGCCTGGGACCTCTGACTTTGAACCGATCCTCCTGCCTGCACCTCTTGACTGCTGACAATACAGGCATGTGCCACCGTGACAGGCTTGCATTCTCATTTAGTTTTGAAATTTAAATGTTTTCCTGAAAGTGTCTTGTTTAAATTCTGAGTTTTTTTTTCCTCCAGGCTGGGCCAGTAATAAAGGTGAAAATTCCAAAAGATAAAGATGGCAAGCTGAAACAGTTTGCATTTGTGAATTTCAAACATGAAGTGTCTGTTCCTTACGCTATGAATCTTCTCAATGGAATCAAACTTTTTGGGAGGCCTATCAAAATTCAATTTAGATCAGGTAATAATAGCTCAGGGATAGTGGTAATAGGGAGAGGGTTTTGGGGCTCGTTTGCTTTCAGTTTTTTGTTTTTGTGACAGGGTATTCTAGGCTAGCTTCAAGCTCCCTGTGTAGCCAAGTCTGGCCTTGAACTTTTGATTGTAAGAGTTGACTTCATTGGGAATAAGGAGTTAATGATGAAAATACCTTCAATTTTGCTATTTGCCAGGGTGCTTTGTAATTTACAAATATTGATTTTTGTTGCTGCTATTCTGTGAGGCTTTTTATCCATCCAGTCATAAGTTTAGTATGGAGATCAGAATACCATAGCCAGATTGGTTGTTTCTTTATTGAGTAGTATCTTGTTTGGAATACTTTCTTTTCTGGTATTGCCTACTTAAAAAACCTGTGACGGAGTCTATAGCAATTTGAGTGGTGGGTTTTTTGTTTTGTTTTAATTCGAGGGGGGGTGGTTAGTGTTGCTTTTAAGCTGTTTCTCTCTTTTGGGATAATTTAGACCTGGGGCATTTTAAATCGTTAGGCTTTTTGGTTTTCAATTAGAACTTTCTAAATTACCTCATTTTAGGAAGTAGTCACGCTTCTCAGGATGCCAGTGTGTCGTATTCCCAGCATCATATTGGAAACATAAGCCCTACCTCCACATCTCCTAACAGGTACTGTTTCTCACTGTTAGTCCTTAGCAGAAAGTGTCTGAGGTAAATGACCTCAAAGTACCAGTGAATAGTTTCCTACATAAGGCGTCTACTATTTGCTACTGGTCACACTAGTTTAATACATACCTCTGTTTTCTAACGAGACTGGGGCCAGATATACTGTGTGCACTAAATGAAGTACAACTATATTCATGTGGGTTATAAAGAGATGTCCTATCCACATAAACAGATGGAATTGAAACAAAAAATATTTATCATAATGGTAGTATACTGTACCATCTCCCATCTTTTAAAGTTTCAGATTAGCTTTATAGTAACTTTATCACCAATGATTGCTTTTTTTCCTTGCCGCTTAAAAGTATGATTAGTGAATTATGACTACTAAGTTTGAGTTAATAGAACTGGAGTGCAGATCTGCCTCTGCAAATTGTACAGTCTTTAGCCTCATTTCTCTGGTCCTATCCTTTGGAAGGAAAGATGGTTGAATAAAATGGTCTCTGAAATCCCTGTAGCTACTAAAGGTTAGAGATAGTACTATATTTACCTGTTTGTTTTAGGTGCTGATTTTTGTTGTTATTATTTGTAATTTCTGTAGAGCCATAATATGCCCATTCATAAAGGACTTTCGAGTGCCTCTCTAAATCCTTTCCATGTATAATTTCAGTTACTTTTCAAAGCAGCTGTGAAATAGGATTTATTTATCTCTACTTTTGGTGCAGAAAGTATGGAATGGAGGTTAACTTCCCCAAATTCAAGCTGTTTGTAAGCAGTGTGCGGAGACAAATCTGGTTGGTATAATCAAGCCACAATAAGATACACTACCAAGTAGAGCTTCAGATTTAGATGAACACATACATGTATTTTGTGGCTCCCTGTTTAATTACTGTAATTAGTTCCCTAGAGAAGTAGAAAGTGCTTTGAGAGAACTTTAACAGCAGAAGTTGATGTAGATGGATGAGGAGCTGAAAAAACCAGCAGTGAAGGCAGTAGGGAATTTTGAAGTACATAAAGGCTGAGTAAGCTTCTCATAGGGCTATAATCAAGTTTGGAGGATTTTATGGCACATGGTAAGAAAATATTAAAATATGTTAAATAAAATAATGGTACAAAGTTACAGGCTTAAAGAGTTACTTGGTTGCAGTGGAAGATAGATGTATTAGAAGAGACAATAATAAAAGAAATTTCAGTTAGGACGCTATTGGCAAGTGACCTTTGGGACTGTTGGATAAAAGTTGATTTGGATTAAGGAATTGCCAAAGCCGGAGAGACATGTGAAGAGAAGTATTGGAAAGGGGAATTTTAAAAAGCAATAGTACAAAAACATTGCTGTCCTTGTCTTCTTTTTTTTTTTTTTTTTTTTTTTTTGCCAGCTGAAATCAACTAGTGGTGTTTAAACACTTACCAGTTGGCACTTAAAGTGTCCTCTTCAGCCACTTTCATATAACAGTTAAAGATATTCCAAATGGAACAAAGTTTTCCCCTTAGAATTTCTTGGAAGGGTTGAGTAAGTATGCTAGTCATTACTTTTAACTTTAATCTTAGGTGAGAATGGATTATTTTAATACTCTGGTATAAAGTAAATTGTACATTTTGCCCCTCTTAGAATCTGGACACATGCTTTGCTTTGAGACAGTCCCTTCTCCCAGAGAAACTAAAGGAGAGCCCTTGCCTTTTCCTATCTCCACTGAGTCTGATTAACACAAATGGTTATGTGGCTAACCTTTTCACTTTAGTGTCTCAGAAATAAATACCTAATTGTTCAAGAAAGTAAGACTTGTAGTTTCTTTACTGTTTTCTTCACTTATAGCTAGGTGATAAAATCAGTCTGGGTAATGGCATTAGCTTGAGGACCAGTCCGTTTTTTTCCCTAGAGAGTCAAGTAGTTAATACTTTAGTTGTGTGCTGCCTTATCTGCCAGTGTATTGGTAAAGGTAGCCATAGCAAACACAAGATGAAAACAGTGCCCCATTCCCAGAAAATACCATAGTCAGGACTGTTCTGCCTCCAGGTAATCATAATCCTAACTTTAAAGGTCTCCTTCTCAATAAGGCTGTTCTAATGAGCCAACCTACAGGAGGATGCCCCTTCCTTCCTCCTCCAACTGTGCTGTTAGTCACTTTCATCATTGAGAACTGTCTCGCTTGTAACTGGTCTTGAATGACACTTCCATCTTTGAGAACTGTCTCGCTTGTAACTGGTCTTGAATGATGGTCACTCATCATTCTTGCTTTCTCTTTGCAGCTATGAAAGGATGGTGGGTAACGTGACTCCATCAGCACAGATGGTCCAGAGGTCCTTCTCTTCCCTAGAAGATTATCAGCGGCAAGCAGTGGTAGGCATCCCTCCCCTCCCAAAATTAGTTGCTAAGACAAAGTCATACTTCGGTTAAAGTATTCCTGTTACATCAGATAAATTTTCACTTCTGTTTTATTACTTATCTCTTTCGGGCATAAATTAATTTTTTATTTAATAAAATTAATAAGTATTTACTTAGTCAAATATACTAACATCATCATAGTTCGCATGTATCTTACTGAAGTGCTTTTGTAATGGTATGAGACCTACTGTGAAACTCAGATCAGCTATCGTTTGTTCTTTTCTTTTTTGAGACGGTCTCACTATGTAGTGCTTCTGTTCTGGAGCTCTATGTAGACAAGGCTGCCCTTGAACTCACAGAGATAGGCCTGTCTCTGCCTCCAGAGTGCTGGGTTTAAAGACATGCACTACTGCACCTAGCTTTTGTCATGGACTCATAACAGCTTCTAAGATGGAGCACCTATTTCTGCTACTTTCTCAAAACCTGTTCTGGGTTCTGCTATGTGCGTTTCCCCCTGAAATGGTTTCTTTTTGTTTAGTTTATTTTCTTAGCACTCAGATTCACAAAGACCTTCATAGTGCTAATAAGGCTTTAGTTCTTCATGTGTTCATTATGGTGATTCACAGTATCGTCATTTTGAATGATGTCTTTCTTTTATTCTTGGAAGCAAGTAGTATTTATTTCAAGTATCTATAAGTAGACAAGGTGAAGGAAACTTTGGCATTAGACCACATTTTAATTACATTCAGCTTGGGACGCATTCTGGGCAAGGGCAATTTTGATTTTCCTTTATTCTGTGTATCACTGACTGACTAAATAATACATTGGCTTTTCTATTATGCAGAAGTGCTTACAGTTAACATTTGATTTCTTTTTCTCTCAGATGAACAATGTTTTCAGACAGATGTCATATGTTGGAAAATTTGGTTCTCCACATGCAGATCAGTCAGGATTTTCGCCATCAGGTCAATCACACGGTCATACCTATAACCAGTCTTCCAGCTCCCAGTGGCGCCAAGATCCACTGTCGTTACAGCGTAAAAGACAGACTTCTCACCCCTACCAAACAGATAGACACTATAGTCGTGAGCAGCGCTACTCTGATCACGGGTCTGACTATCATTACAGGGGAGGCCGAGAGGATTTCTACGGAGACGACAGGAACCATGATGGCTGGAGCCGTGACTACGATAACAGAAGGGACAGTGGGAGAGGTGGGAAATGGCCCTCATCTCGACACTAACAGGCATTCCAAGGACATTGTTTACAGGGCCATTTTAGGCCCTTTTAATTAAGTTCTGGAAATATTTCTAAAAATTGTACAGAGTAGCCCCACAGTTTTCCACCTGGCTTTAAAAAAAACAATATTTTTTAACCCTAGCAGCAGTTTCATAGAGGACTGAGAACTGTGGTTCCACACTGGTTAATTACCTCACTCAGGGTTTCTGAAGAGGAAGGATTTTATACAAAGAATCCATCACCATCCCAGTCATTTCAGTCTAGGAAAGATGAGCTGTATAGAGTGGTTGTATTATAAAGCAAATACTTTAATTATCTCACCTTTTGTGTTGCAAGAAATTTCTTGGTAATAAAATCATTTTGATTGTAAAATAGGAAATATTCAAGTTGGTAGTCTGAAATGGCTATCTGTAGTTTGTTAATAAATGAGAAAATAGAACTCGTAATCAGTTTATTTAAAACAGTATTAGTTTCATTTGGGGATAAATCATATTTTCTAACTCAGAATTTACAAATTCTGTGTTATGCTCTTGAATTTTATCACAATTGAAAAGAAATTATAAATCTAAACTAGTTCATACTAAGAACTTTAAATTCTTTCATTAAATTATATTTGATGTCTGACTATTCACTCAGGAAGTTACATATTTACATGTATATTTTTACATAAAAAACTTGATGAAAATGCTTTTTAGAGTAACGATGATGTTAATACATGACATGACAAAATGTTTCACTGCAAGGATCATCATAATTTTGATTTTAACAAAACTTCCATGCTTCAAGACTCTTGCTTGTTCAATACAAAATTGTTTTTGAGAATTTATTCTGTGAAGAATTCTGTGGATTCTCTTTATACCGCAGCATTTATACTGTTCCTTTTTTAATATATTAAATATATAAAAAGAAGAAGTGTCTCTTTAATTTGGCATACTGATGTCAGAGGTGTCCAGTAAATTAGCAGTATACTTTAAATCATGTCGGTTCACACTGGTTGGTAAAGGTTTTCTATCTTATAGCACCTTATGTAGATTTGTCTTGAGGCATGGCTAGACCTTTATCAGATAGATAATAGTAATTATAGCATAGAGCACTATGAGCATTAATTTCTTTGTCTGCTTTCTACACCCAGATGATCTAAGTGTCCAGGGTCTGTGTCTCCACTTTGTATAGGTTAAGGTTTTGTTTTATCTTTTTTTCTTTTTAAAACAAATTGCTTGCTTAAGCAGTTTATTTCCAGTAAGCCTGATATTTCTAGGTTTTTACGTGGAAATTTAGTACTTTATTGCAATTTACCTAGTTTGGACTAAGTCATGTTGATCCACAGGTGATCAGAATAATCTTGGCTTAATGGCTTTTGAGGGCAAGCCTTGGAAGATACAGTGACCATTTCCCTTTAGTATTAACCATTTGAACCAATAAACTAAGTATCTGTGCTTTGTGAACAGTCAGGGCAAGAGAGCTTCAGGATTCAGTATAGACAGTAGTTTAAAGCCCCATTACTATAACCTAGAACTTATCTTTTAAAAAGAATATACTGGTTGTACCCTAAAATCTCAGGAGTAGGGGTACCAGTATTTTTAAAAATCATATGCAGCAGGGGCTAGGAAAGCTGTAGAGCCATAGCACTGTGTTTAATTCCCAGTTAGGTTTTGTTTATTTTTAAGTCTGTATCTGTTCAATAAAATTAGCATAGTAGAACTAAGTCTGTAGAAGGAGAGATCATTACGGGGATGCAAACAGTTTTGATTGCTGATGTGCTGGCCAATATCTAGTGTTGGGTCTGAATTTGCCATGACTATCAGTTGGAAAGGACAACAGAAAAACAAAACTAAACAAATTGGAAAGGCTAAAAACTAAACTGAGCTTTCACCTGCCTCATTCTTAGCTCTAGAGCTGTACAATTCTGAGCCCCATGTGATCGGAACTCGGAAATCTAAGACTGAGTGCCGGTGCTGAGCTAAGAGCCATGCCTGCTACTAACTTTTTATTCTAGTTACCTTTTTTGTAACTGGCAAAAATACCTGACATAAGTAGGGCGACTTGTTATTGTTGCTCTGTTAGAGTAGAAGTGTGTGACAGCTACTTGTTCACTTTATGACCATAGGGCCAAGAAGTAACTTAGTAGGACTCCATGACTCCCTAGTGGCATACTTTCTCCAGCTAGATCACCTTCTAAAGGTAGTTAACCACAACAGTGCCGCTGGCTGGAGATCATTGAATGCTAGGGCCTGTGGGGGATAGTGTACATCTTCAATACATCTTGTATTCTGCCCAGTCTCAGCAACCCCCAGAAAGATCCCCAGAATTACACTGACTCTTTGAATGCAAATGCAAAGCAAGGTTTCTTACAGCTGTGAAGTTCAACTTAGCTCCAGACTCACACAGTAGTGCCAGTGAAGGAGTGAGTGTCTCCCCTCCTCTGTTGCAGGATTTTTAAAAAAACAAAACACAAAAACCAAAGACCATAGAAATGCTGTTAGGAGGCTGGGAGTTGAGCCGTGGGGAAATTTCTTTACTATCTCTTGCTGTTAGGTGCAGCTGCTGGCTGATTGATGAGGGGGAGAAGATACTTTATGGCTGGGCTGGAATGTTCTTTGATTACCCAGGACCTTGGGTGCTTAGAAACTTGTCAGGATGGAGGACTAGGAACTTTTCAGCTTCCAAAATAAGTTCCAGGCCTCAAGGAGGAAGGACTTTAGTTTCCACAGTTGGTAATAGACAGGTGGTCTTTGAGAATGATGGATACTTTCTCAAAGAACTAGAGTCTCAGAAGCTCAATAGCCAACTCAAGTTGCCCTGAATCAGTAGCTTTCAGGTTCTTGTCTCAGAATTCAAAGGACAATACTCAGAGGTTGGAGAGGGTATATTTTACAAGTTTATATGGGTTGAAAGATGGGAGTTTTAGTCAGGGGAAAACAGCTCCTGGATAGTCAAGGCCCCCCAGAAAATAAGAGTACAAGGTGTAGTCAGAGTTTTCTTGTCCCTACTGCTTGTTCCCCAAATACCTGACAGCTGCTTCCAAAATAATTGATCCAGAGGCTTAATATAAATTACAAATGCTCAGCCAGTAGCTCAGGCTTGTTACCAACTCTTAAAATTTAACTCATTTTCATTAATTTATGTGTTGCCCCCAGGCTCCTGGCTTTTACCTCTATCCCATTCTGTTTGTCTCACTGAATCTTTCAACCCCCAACTCTGCCCTTTATCCCACCATCCTTAGTTTGATTGTCTCAATTAACTTTATCCTGCCTTGCTATATAGTCCAGTCGGCTTTATTAACCAACGAGAGTAACACATATTCACAGTGTACAGAGGATTATTCCAGAGCAACAAAGAGCTGTTAGTATGGGCACTTTTTAAGGGACTATAATAGCAACTGGGTGAGCTGTGGGAAGTATGATGTAACATGTGACCCACCTGGGTGCCTCATCCTGGTTTCATTCTGGCCTTTAGGAGAAAGCATAGGAGGAACCTTGTGTCTCTTTTCTGGTGTTTTTGGCCTCACCAAGGGCATTTTGAGAATTGCTGCTTTGGTGTCCCTACCCTACCTGGCCAGTTTCTATCTCCTGTTTTCCTAGACATTTCAGTTTGGTCAACAGTGTCAGTATTCTAAGAGTAACTTCCTAGAGTTGGGCCAAAGTTCTGGTAAAAGGCAGTCTTTGTGAGCCACCCTCAATTCAGACAGGAGCTGGAAAAGCAGAAACTCTCAGGCCACCCGTAGGTCTGACCAATTGGCTACAAAGTTCAGGGGTTTCTATTATACCTTAAGTTTACTACAAAGACTCAGAATTCAGGAAAGAACTATACACAGTGATACAGCTTTACTATAGCAAAAAGGTAAAAATGAGAGCTAGTCCCCTAAGAAGATGTACAGGAAAAGAACAGGGAAGTTCTCAGAAGCATAGCTTCCGTGTTTTCTCCCCTTGGGCTCAGGTTGGATCACCTTCCTAGCAAAGTAAAGCATCATGGTCAGCCAGGAAACATGTCTGAGCCTTATTATCCATTCAGAATTTTTATCGGAGGACAGACAAGATGTCTCAGCAGATAAAGGAACTTGCTGCACGAGCCTGGCTATCAGAGTCTTATTCTCAAGGAGAGCACACACCGAAGAGTTTTCCTGACCTCCACACGGGTGTCATGCATAAACACACTGAAACATACACACTAATAAAGTCTGTACATTTTCCATATTGAAGTTCCATTAAGGAGTCATCATGATTGAATTTTGGGCTATATGACTGAAGACAATCTTGCTTCTCTTCCAGGTGGTTCAGACTAATATGCAGCTCAAAGCCCAACCTGGAATCACAAGGTTGATGTTGGCATGCTGACTTGGCCCCCTCCTGAAGGTCCCACCACGAATCACCTCAGTAGCATAAACTTGCAGAGCTCACCATTTGAAGATAGTGAAGGTGGTACTACAACTTGAGATGTTCCAAGAATTTAGGCTTTCTCCCAGTTACAAACAAAAGCCCACTTTTTAAAAACTATTCAACACCAGCTCTAAATAGAAGCTACTATAGGAGGGATGTTTTGGAACCCATCATTCTACCTTAGCTAAGCTGGCAGAGCACAGGGCTATCATGGCACCATCAAATCTTTCCCATACCTATCAGAAAATACTGGAGAAGGGCTGTGGTGACACACACCTTTAATCCCAGCCCTTGGGAGGCAGAGGCAGGCAGATCTCTGAGATTGAAGCCAGCCTCCTCTACAGAGTGAGTTCCAGGACAGCTAAGGCTACCCAGAAACCCTTTCTCAGGGGAGAAAATTACTGCTTGGTAGCTTTCCCACTTCTTGATATTTCTCTCCCAACACTAGCATCCAGACCACCCCCTGTACTATATCTTAGACTATCTCTTGGTCTTTATTTTTCAAGTACTACAAATAGTCTGCAGTATTCTTACTTCGAAAAGTTGAACCCATAGAAGCAAGAAGTAGGCTATAAGAACCTGGGATAGGGAGTTGACAGGGTAAAGGGAAACATTACTTAAAAGGATATGCTGTAATTTTGTTCCCTGTTGCTGTGATAAGATACTTAGACAAAAGTAACTTCAAGGAGAAGTTATTTTATTTTAACTTACATTTCCAGGTTACAGTTTATCACTGAAAGGAAGTCAAGGCATCAGGAGCTTGAAACACTCATGTTATATCCTCAGTTAAGAGCAGGAAGCCATGAATAATGCTTTTTCCTGCTCTGATATAGACCAGAATTTTTTTGCCTAGGGAATGTTGATACCCACAGTGGGCAGGTTTTCCCACTTAATGTAATCAAGATAATCTGCTAAAAGCACATCCATGGCCTATCATGATCTAGACAATTCCTGATTAATATTTCCTTCTGAGGTGATTCTACATTGTGTCAAGTTGATAAGACAAAACAGTTGGCTAGATAGGTGATCCAGCTGTTAGAGAGTATGTACTACTCTTCCAGAGGACCAGAGTTTGGTTCTCAGCACCTGTATTGGGCAGCTCACAACCATCTGTAACCCTAGCACCTGGGGATTTGACAACCTCTTCTGGCATCTATCAGTATCCACATACATTTGGCACACACATACATACACATAGAAAAATGAATCTTAAAAACAAAACCCACCAGACCCTAGCCATTGTAGGGCAGGAACTTTAAATTAGAGAAATAAGTTGTATTGATCTCTTGCCTAGTGTGATAAGTATTATTAGTATTATGTATTTCAAAGTGTTTCATTACAAATAAATAGTATTTGAGGTAAAGGTGGATTTGCTGGTTATTAGATCATCTTATAATATATAATAAAACAATTCCACACATAAATACATTCTATTTGTCAAAATTTAAAAAATAAGTCATTCCTTCTCTTTTGTTTCTTAATGTCTGAACATTTATGCAACTTTTGGGGTTTCATTATGATCTAAATTTTGCTGCTTGTGTGGTTCAATGCTCTTTATATCTTGTTCTTTAATTATATAATAGTCAATTTTTCCCTCAGCTTTTGACATCCAAATTAAAACAAGTTTTATCATTACTACTTCTAATAATATTATACAGAAATACATAAGTTTTAAATTTTCATATGAGTAAGGGGAAATAGTTGGCAAATATAAAATCATGCTGTCATACTTAGCTTGAGTGTTGATATATTAATATGTAAATGTGAATTCCTTTTTTGGAAACTAGCATTTATTGAACTTTCTGCATGCTAAGCCACTGTCAACTGTTTTACAGAAGAGAAAGTTTATAACTTCCCAAAGATTCTGTAGAGTGAAGGCCAATTCATAGCTAATCAGTCTAATTCTAGAAACCAGGCTCTTTGTTTCTTTGTGCAGTATAATTAGGTGTGGCAGCGTAAGGGGAGTTTGCAGGAATTCTATTTGGTCTTATAATAAAAACCTAGAGCCATATGTTGGTGCAAAGTTGAAACATCAGAGAGACAGAGGAACAAGCAACAGCCACTTCTCACCTAGCCACTCCTCAGGCCCATATCAAGAACAATCCTCAACTGCAAATCTCTCTGTCCTCACCTGAAAAGGGACATGCCAGGCAAGCTGAACTCCTGCCCACCCCCCTTCAGCCATCTCTCTTCCTGCTTCAGCTTTCCTAGAGCTAGAATTAAAGGTGGGTGCCTCCACTCCCTGGCTCTGTTAGACCTTGAACTCAGAGCTCCAGAAGGATCTACGCCTCCCAAATGATGGGATTAAAGGCGTGGTCACCACTCCCTGGCAAGGCTCTATTCTCTGATTTCCCAGACTATTTTTTTTTTTATTAAATACACACTATATCACTGCAGGAGAGATGTAGTTTGTAACAAGTCTTTCTCAGTTCTGCCAGCCCCCACATAATGACGCAAAGACTTATTATTAATTATGAAAGCTCAGCTTTCCTAGCTAGGGGTTGATACTAGCCGGTTCTTACACTTTAAATTAACCCATTTTTATTATCAGTCTATGCCCTGGCATGTGGCTTGGTCACCTCTTTGCAGTTTTATATCTCTGACTTGTTTTTATTTTTATGGTCTCCCTGGCAACCACCTAGCATAATCCATGGCCCCTTCTCTCCCACCTAGCTACTGGCCATTCGACTCTTTATTAAACCCATCACAGGGACACATCTTCACACAGTGTAAAAAATATCCTACAACAGTAGTTGATATTTTGGCTTGGGCCTCAGAGAACCCAGGCTGCCCCCCTTGAACTTCCTGTATGGCCACGAACGGCCTTGAACTCATGATTTTCCTACCTCCATTTCACAAGAACTGAGATTACAAGTGAGAGCCACCACCCCGGTTTACTTTTATAAAATAAATTGTCGTCCAGCAAGATGGTTCAGTGGGCAAATGCACTGGCTTTGTAAGCCTAATGAGCTGAGTACAGATCCCTAGATCTCTAGCATCCACATAAAAGGCAGGATGTGTAGCAGGACACAGTCCTTCAATATCTGCACTCAGGGGGCAGAGGTAGCCAGAGATCTCTGAGTCTGAGGCCAGCCTGGTCTAAGAGTGAGTTCCAGGACAGCCAGGGCTACACAGAGAAGTATGCATCTGTAATCCTAGCATTCCTTCAGTGAAATGGAAGACAGAGACGGAAAGTTGTCTGAAGGATCAAAGGTCAGTTTGCCTGAAATATATAGCAAGACAGAAACAGTAAGAGACTGTATAGTAGGAGGTTTCTGACCCTGACTTTTGGGCCTTGCCTCAAGGTTACCTGCAGAGACACACAGGTGCTTTCAATAGTTTTAGGCTGATCAGCCTCAGGCCCAGGCATACAGCTTGCTAACTCTCTACCCTTCATCTAACCCATGACTCATCCTGTTCAGCCATGGGGCTCAGTACCTTTTCTCGCAGCAGCATGGTTGTCCTCTGCTTCTTTCGGCTTCTCTCTGGCATTCTCTCTCATGTTCTGCTCTCAGAGATTTTCTTAGTCTGGTAGCTCGCCCACACTTCCTGCCTGCCTTTGGCCAATCAACGCTTTTTCTTAAACCAGTGGGTGGGACAATTATTTACCATGAAACAACACAATACCCCTACAAGACTGTGCCGCTAAACAAGGTGGAATGTGAGAACTGATTCCAAAAAATTGTCCCCTGGCTTTCAGAGGCTATGGGATACATATACACCCTTCCCTTCATGCTGACAAACACCAATCAAAGATCAGATTTGGACTACAAATTGCTCAAGACAATTTTGTAGCAGCTCAATGAGATGAATCAGCTTCACAGACTACTATGGCCAGGACTTGAGACAAGCTGTGTGCTTTCCTGTTATGCAGAGACTAGATAACAAATGACACAGCTACTTATTTCAGAACTTGACATTTAACAAAACTTTTCTTTTCAGGATCCCCAAAAGATGCCATCGCCCCCAGTTAGCAGGAAGTAAACTTAAGAACCAGTGCCCACACTCCCAAGTGGTGGGGTGGGTTGGTTTTGGTTCCCAAGTGGTAGGGTGGCTTAGTGTTGGTTGTTCAATGGGTTATGGATGATTGTCATTGTTTAGGTTAATTGGTTAAAAATTGTTCATGGTTATGGTTAGAAAAAAATTAAACAAGAATGATTAGATTCAAGATTTGTGTTTAAAAAAATAAAGAAAAAAGGGATACAGATATATAGGATATAAGGATAGATTATGGAATCTTCTTTTAAAAGGATTTGCTAGCTTTAAATATTTTACATTGCATTGGTTTTCTGTATACAAATTGTGTATCTTGAGATTAATTGTGTCATTGTACAGATATTTCTATGCTTGTTTCAGGTAGTATACTTAATCATTTTATATAACATTGTAATCCAAATTGCTAGTCCATGAAAGTTTTTATTACCAATTAATTAGAATATAAAGCAATGCAAGTTAGTAGTTAGACATTACATTCAGACATAGTCATGTTAGATATGTTTTCAGGGTCAAACAAATATATTTTAGATAAACAGGTCTTCTTTAAAAATATCAGAGATCCATAGAATATGGCATTCAAAATATTTTTAGAACTTAAAGACTTTTCTGGACAGTGAGACAGGTCTGCTCCTGGCAGCCCCAATATACTTCAAGAGAAAAAAGGGTATTGAAGAAACTCCATGTGAATTCTACTTTCCTTGTTGGCAACGGTTAGTCATTGGACAAGAACCTGTTCCTGTATTGACTGCCTGACAGAGTGCTATTTGAACTGGACATGCAGGTTCCCTCAGAAAGTGACCTTTGAACTTTGACAGAACAAGCTGAGATGGTCCTTCAGGTTCCTGTTTTTCAGAGAAAACTGTCAGAGATGGCCCGTGGATGGTGGGAGGCCAGTAGAGGCCCCTGGCACTGGGCCTGGATCTTCCTGGAGTCAAGGTGCTTGGGAAAGCAGTCCAAAGTGGTGGTAAACTCCATCTAAAGCTAAATACCGGCAAGAGACCAATAACCAACAAGTACCGCAAGGGAAAGTTGAAAAGAACTTTGAAGAGAGTCTTCAATCTTCAGGACACAAGGAGAAATGACTGAACTACCCCAAAATGAACAGAGCAGATTTTCTGCTTCATTGAGATGAAAAGAGACTCTCGGCCTGTAGGCTGAAGATAGATGCCCCAACTTTATAAAGGAACTTTGGGTGACTGTCCAGGCAGAAAGGTGTCATCTCTGTCATTTCTAGTTTTTGGAAGTTGCTTGCACTTCCTAGTTATTTGGGTAAATATTATTTCCTTTTTGGGTCTCTGAGGTAGTTGAAGATGAGATAGTTATAGTTACAGTTTTCTAATGACAGTTTTAGAAAAGAAACTTTGAAGTTAAAGTTTATAAGTTTAAGAGACATCAAAATAATAGGATAATTAATGAAATATTTTCTTGGAATTGTCAATTGTTAATGGACTGGACATTACTCATTTATTGTTTGTATATATTGTATATAATTATTGTACCTATTGTATATTGTTTTTCTTATGTTAGCTATCACCTTCTTTTTTTTAATTTGACACAAAAGGGGATATGTGGGGATTTAATAAAGTTTCAGAAGTTCATATATGTGGGGATTTAATAAAGTTTCAGAAATTTTGGAGATACTAGAGGGAATAAACACCACAGTCAAATCTTACCCAGCTGTCTTCTAGCTTCCTCAGCCTTGATTCCCTTGGAATGGCTTTCTCTGGGTTTTAATCCTGTCTTAAGTACTCTTTCAGTAATTAAGGCGAGGCCCCACCACACCTGCTTGGGAGCCTAGAATTCCTTCTATAATCTGAAGTGACCTTGACTCAGTTGGGATTAAGGGTATAGGTCACCACTCCCAGGATACTCCCTGTGCTGGGATTAAAGGTTTGAATCATCACTCTGACTTTCCTAGACTGACTGTGGTTAGAGCTCTGGGACTTCTGGAGCTTTTACTAACCCCCCACATAGACTGTGGGTAGATTCCCTCTGATATCTCCAAAACTTCTGAAACTTTATTAAATCCCCACAGAGGCCAGCCTAGACTATACCATGAGTGAGTCCCTGTTTTTTGTAGAAAACAAGAATAAAACAAATAGACAAAACCTTTACTGTTTCTTGAGCAGAAAACAGGGTAGTACATGCAATTTATGGGCCACCCCCAATGACCTGTCTTCCACCTAAGTTCATAATGTTCCAGCTTTTGTCACATGACTTTCTACAAATCCTATAAATGGCCATAGATGTGGTGGGGGGAAAATTAGCACCTACCCACTATACTTGATTAGGCAAAACTTTATATAAACGCAAAGCCACTTTCCTTAACCATTTCCTGTTTTATGATTTCTTTAGAATTTAGGGGAAATGAATGTTTTATTTATGGCAAAACTAAATCTGTACTTATCATTCTATCAGGAGCATATTACTATAGCCATATTAAACATGGAAGTTTCCAGAAAGCCCAGACATCATTTCCTTTTATTTTTGAGAAAGGGTTTCCTGTGGCCTGTTTACATAGCTGTAATTTATAATTTCATCGTGGCGCACACCTTTAACATCAGCACTTGGGAGGCAGCTTTCCAGGCCACCTAGAGTTCTGTAGTGAGTCTATCTCAAAAAAACAAACAAACAAACAAACAAACAAACAAAAAACCAACCCCCGGCAGGTTTCTATAAGCCAACAGAGTTCTTTTTTCTATGAACAGAGCCACAAATGATTACAAACTAAAAAAGTATGATTCATTAGGCAATGCTGTTGTAATATACGTGTCTATTCTGCAGCAAATTTGTACATATAATGTCACACCTTTCCAAGATATTTCCCATTATCTGGCCAAGCTTGGCAGGTTGAGTAGCTGAATCTACTAGTAGGTCGCAGCATCCCTAAAGGTCTGATTAGGCAACAATGTTTGTCTAACAAAACCAGCTCACCAGGTAGGAAATACTATGCCACCAACCACAAGCTCTGTAATTACTGGCAACACAGCTTTCAGAAAAATACACAAGAGTATGTGATTCAAGACTGAGCACGTTTGTGATAAAAACTGCCCTTTGCAGAGGTGTCTGCAACTAAGCTAAAATGTGAGCCCTCCCGACAGGGGCCCCTTCCAGCGGAGGTGATGAAAACCGCAGCTATTTAGTGGGAGATTAAGGACCCTTTGATCAAAACCAGAATGGTTGACAGAATCGGAGTGGACGACAGAACAGGCAGAGCTGCTTTCGTCGGCTAGAAAACTTAACTTTGAGAAGTTTTAAAGGTAGTGTAGTATAGGATCTAACAACCGAAACATAGTCCACACGTTCTGGCAACCTGGAATATGAGACAAGGCTTCTGCCAATGACAGGATAGGAACATTTATGGAACACCTGATATATGCGAAGTCATCTTTCAGACAAGAGCCCATTTAAGGATTTCTAAATGATGATGGCGGATTTGGCCTTGTAGCTTAAAATAGCACGTCATTCTCGGATTCCAAGTAAAGAAGACATATACTCAATACGTGGAAGGGAGGGGCAGGTAAAAAAAAAAAAAAAGAAAAAAGAGAGGGTAGCAATAAAAATTAACCGATACATTTTAAGAATTTCTTAAAACAGTTTATCAGGTTCTTTTTCGAAGTAAAGCCTTTCCAACTCCTTTGCTCAGAACTAAAAACTCAGGAGTGATACCTCCTGGAAACAGACAAACTTTAGCAATGAAATACAAGCCAGTCCCGTAACATCCGAAAACACGTGGCGGGGGAGGGGAGCTGGAGGCTGGACCAAGGACTCCCACTCCCATCAGCCCTTTCGGCAGCCGAATATAGCTGTGGAGGGCGAGTCGGCGCGCAGCATCTTGGGGCTTGTAGCTTTCTCCCGGCGCCTCCCCGTGGGTTTGCGACGTTTAGCGACTGCGGCGCCTGCGCGCGCTGGGCCGGCGGGGCTGGGACCGAGGCGGCTCGTGCCGGGTGATGCTAGGCGTATCCCTGGGCTCCGGACTGTTGCGGGGCGTGGGTGTCAGGCACGGGCAGTTCGGGTCGCGAGGTGTCAGCGAAGGTGGCGCAGCCATGGCGGCAGGAGAGAGCATGGCTCAGCGGATGGTCTGGGTGGACCTGGAGGTGAGAGATTCCGGCTGGGGGTGCGGGGAGGCGAGCCTGCTCTGGGAGGCGGCGGGGTGCGGGTGTCAGGTGCGGCAGGTGATGAGCACGGCCCCGGGAGCCGGAGCCGGGAGTTCTGCGTGGTTCTGGGACTGTGTTGGACTGTGAGGTTTCTTTCCATCTGGGTGGAACCATCCATGTGTCTTCCCTTTCGGCTGCCTCGACCTCCACTTAGATGTGACTTTGCCTAACGCTCTAGTGCCTCTGGTATCTCTGGGTTCAGTACCAAGGATCGGGGTGAAGACAGTGACTCTGAGCGCCCCCCTCCCCCCCGGCCTTAAAAGACTAGGTTGCTTAAGCTAGTTGAGACTCAGGAGATGACTCAGCCTTACCCCTCATTCCATAAAAGAGAAAATTGAGGCCCCAGTTGAAGATTCAAGTTACTCCAAGTGCACCGGGAACAGATCCCTTTTTAATTTTAACGCATTCATACCTAGGCCTGCCTTGAGCCACAGTTTTCTCCTTATGAAAAGAGTTTAGTTGCTAACTTTTCTACGATAGATTATGATAAAGATCAGATGTTGGAACAAATAGGAAACCCTTGTAAACTTCAGATAGGTAATGTTAATGACCTCACTTTTTTATAATCAAGTGTTGTGTTTATCTTGCTTATGGACAACACAGCATTTGACAGTAGCTAGCCAGCTAGTAGCTAAATGTCTATTGCAGACTCTGCTCAGAACTTATCCTGAGCACTGCCCAGGAAACATCATTTCTGATCCTAGAATGTAAACTGAGTATGCACAGAGGATTCTCTATTAAATAAACTTAGGCAAAAGAGGTTTACAGAAGATGGTTTCATGTGTTATTTATGCTTATTTATTTGTGTGTGTTTGTTTTTATTTTGTTTTTTTTTCAGATGACAGGATTGGACATTGAGAAGGACCAGATAATTGAGATGGCCTGTCTGATAACTGACTCTGATCTTAACATTTTAGCTGAAGTAGGTGATGTCATATAAATATATTCATATCACTTAAAGGGCATTGAGAATCTAAAGATGACTTCTTCTATTTTGAAAAATTTAGTGGATTGAGGTCCATGTGGATTAAGGTCCGCTGTAATATTGCTAAGATATTGTAATATGTAATATGTTGGTACTAGAAACAACATTGAGGTAGAACCAATTATGAGGGGATATGCATGTGTGTGTGTGTGTGTGTGTGTGTGTGTGTGTGTGTGTGTGTGTGTGTGTGTATCTCTTTACCACTCTATAGGGGACCCATTCCAGGAATCCTCTGTAGGGACTAAAGTCTCATGTGCCTACATCTTTTACCTAATGAGTACTTTGAATCATCTCTAGATTACCTGTTGTTATTCTTCCTATAGATTACCTGATACAGTGTCTGTGCATGTAAGCAGTTTTTACACTGGGAATGATTTTTAAAAAGAAATCTATATATGCACATTCCTTACAGACAGATGATGTTTGGTCTTGAGTTGGCTGAATCCTTACAGACAATGCCCATTGTTCTAGATGGCTGATTGCCTTTTCAGCTGGATTGTGCTTCCTGCAGGTCTGTGATAGGATCCTAGACAGTTTCTAGACTGTGCTCTCTTAGTGATGCTATCAGCTATAATAAAATTTTTGACCATGCTGCTTTTAACTGAAACATTTAGCAAAACAAGTAGTAGAACACACCTGTTGCATTTTTATTTGAGCCACTATGAAGCATTTTAAAAGCTTGTGGTATCTCTTGTTCCTAGATGAAATCCTTGACCTTGATATGGTCCTTAATGTTTGAAGTCATTAAAAAACAAAACAGGCCACAGGCATAGTGGCTCATGCCTTTAATCCCAGCACTTGGGAGGCAGTGACAGGCCAGTCTAAGTTTGAGACCAACCTAGCCTGTAAAAGTAGTTCCAAGCAAGCCAGGGCTCAGCAGTTAACACATGTATCACAAGTACCCAGAACTCCAGCTCTAAAGGACTTTTCTGTAGTAATATATTGAATATAATAAAAATAGTCTGGAATATCAGAGGACAGAGCCAAGCCATGAAGGTCAGGGAGTGGTAACCCATGGCTTTAATCCCATCACTTGGGAGGCAGAGATCCTCTGGATCTCTGTTAATTCAAGGCCCAACAACTAGGTGGTGGTGGCAAACACCTTTAATCCTAGCTCTATGAAATTTGAACCTGGTAGGGAGATGGCTGGGTGGAGAGAGAGAGGAGGGAAGGAGTGAATTCAGATTTACTTGGCCAAGGAGAGACTTTTGGTCTGAGGATTAGAAGACATAGGCCTGAGGAGTAGGCTGGGTGAGAAGTTTCTCTAGCTCTCTGGTATTTCAGCTTTCCCCCCATATCTGGCTCCAGGATTTTTTATTATAATACCAAATAGAATTAGTGCACTACTTGACCCTCTTTTGGCCTCCATGGGTACCCCCACCAGACACATGCATACTTATAGGGATAAAATTCAACCAACAATCAAGGCATCAACAACAAAGCTGGAAGAGTGTAGGGAAGTTGTAAAGGGGGGTCTTGTTAATAACAGGTTCTTAGACAGTAAACTTGATGGCTATGGGAGCTGTAGACATCTCACCTAAGCCTACAGTTAGGACTTAGTTTTATTCCCTCGGTAGGCAAGGGAGATACATCATCCTTAGCTGGACATGGTGTCACACACCTTTAATCCTAGCACTTAGAAGGAATAAGCAGGAGAATCTCTGAGTTTGAGATCAGGCTGGTCTCCAGAGTGAATGCCGGGTCAGTCACAAAAAGTCACAAAACAGGACAGGACACTGTCCAGGACACCACAACCTAGAAACAAAAAAGAATAACAACATTTAGAGACATCCCTGTCTCATAGTAGCATCATTATCATCTGGAAGAGAAATAAATCAAGCATCAGGCTTTAGGTTTGTTTGCTTATTTTTCTGACTTGGAACTTACTGGCAATAAACTATGTCTTTATTTTACCAGCTCTGCTTCTTCCCGTTGGCCAAAGAAGTATTTTTCTTTTAGACTCTTGATGACCTGAAATACCGTTTAATGCATCAGTTGGCTGATCTGTCCCCGGGGAAACTTGGGGTGTGTGTCTGTACAGTTGCTCATGAATAGGGGGTTTGTTTGAGAGCTTAAGTGAGATGAGACTAAGGGTGTTAAAGAAAATCCTTGAGGGGTGTCACTTGTGTGGAAAGTATGTTTTATTCTCCTACAAGGGTCTGAGCAACTTTTTTTTCTTTCTACTAAATGCATCCTGTTTTGCAAACTTAATTTGGATGCCTTGGTTTGCCAAAAGGTCAGTAGATTTATAGTATGTCTTTTCTGTTCTTCAATTTTTTTTAAGACTTTTTTTTTTTTTTTTATTTCTCCACTGAGATTGTCAGCATCTGCTTTTGTCCTTGGCTACAAACCAGTTTTAGATAGCAGGCCTATTTTAGACAATTATAGACTAGCTGTTGAGTTTAAGCTATAGGGGCTCAGTGGGGCCCTTGCTTGCTGCTAATTCTGATGACCTAAGTTCAATCCCTGGAAGGAGAGGGCTGAGTCTTTACTCTAGTCCTCTGACTTACACACACACACACACACACACACACACACACACACACATATACACACACACACACACACACACACACACACACACACACACACACAGGGGGGTGTTGCACTTACGTTCTTGCATACAAATAAACAAAAACCAAAAAGTTAATTTTGTTTGAAAAGGCTATAAGCTGTACTGACTAAACGTGAATTCCTTTCAGCGACTGAAGTCTATTTTTACCACCTCACTAGTCATAATTCTGCATCAATTGACAGTCTTCAGAGAGTTTATACTCGTTGCCCCTAATTTCTTGCATTATGTTAGGGCCTAATAAGCAAAGCTCAGCTTTCTTAATGGCCTTTGTTTTTTGAGGAGAAACAAAAGTGATTAGCTTAGTTCTACTTTGTTAGGCCCCTGGCAGACTCTTACCTGGAGGGCTAGCAAGCTGGCTCAGTGGGTTAAGGCGCTTGCCACCAAGACTGACCTGAATCTGATCTCAGAACCCAACGGGGAGGAGGAAAGGACTGGCTCCTACAAGTTGTTCTTTGGCCTTTGCCATGCATGCTTTGTTACAAGCATGTGTGTGTGTGTGTGTGGGGGGGTGTATGTATGTATGTATGTATGTATGTATGTATGTATGTGTGTGTGTGTGGGTGTGTGTGTGTGTGGGTGCAGATAACATTAAAAGGTCAGAGAGATAGATAGCTCAGCAGTTAAAGTAGTATGCTCTTACAGAGGACTTGAATTCAGTTCCCAGCATGCACGTTGGGCAGCTCATAGCTGCTTGTAATTCCAGCTCTGGCCTCCAAGAATACCAGCACACTTGTATACAGGCACACAAGTGTGTATGTATAACTAAAACTAAATCTTTATAAGTTTTAATTTAAAGAAAAATGTAAATGGAATTGAAAATTTGAAGGCCATTTTTTCTTAAATATTTTTAAGAAAATTTTCTTAAAACTATAGAGTATAGCTTTATTCACAGTACTATAGACCACTGTTGTTTATTTGATCCTTCTTCTAAGTCCTAGCCTCTCTGAAGTGTATTTTCATGTTTTGTATGGAGATATCAATGTGTATTTTTAAAAAAAAAATGTTGTTGGAGTAATGTCTTAGTAAAGTGCTCACTGTAAGCAGAACACCCTGAGTTAGATCTTCACCCTTGTGTATCTAATCCCAGTTCCAGGGAGGTGGTGTAGGTGGCTCTTTGAGGGCTTGCTAGCTAGCCTCATTGGCAAGCTGTAGGTCCCTAGGTGGATGGCTCCTGGGGAACAACACTCAAGGTTGTCCTCTGGCCTCACATGCTTGTGCATTTAGGCCTCTCTCCCTAATAAGCCCCTACATAAATACAGTTTAAAAATAGGGTTATTTCCGTTGTTTCCTACATATCTGTGGTTGGTTTAGAACTTGCCATGCAGACCCAGCTGGCCTCAAAGTCAAGGAGATCCAAATCTATCTCAGCCTCCCAAGTGCACTGATTACTGATTAAAGTGTATACCACCATGCCCAGCTCCTGTTAATCTTCTTATGACTAACGGCTTTTCCCCACCCACAGGGTCCCAACCTGATTATCAAACAGCCGGATGAGCTGCTGGACAGCATGTCAGATTGGTGCAAGGAGCACCATGGGAAGGTAACATAACCAAATAACAAGATTGCAGCTTTGGGGATCGGTCACAAGATTGCTCTCCCACATCTGAATCCTGTGCCCTTGGTGGATGGTGTTATAAAAGGGTTAGAGGAAGATGGCTTGGCAAGCCTGGGCAACTGCTTGCTTGTTCACTTTTCATCTTTGGGACCTCTCGAGATCACCTCCTGAATGTCCTCTTTTTCTTCTTCTACATTCAGTCTGTCGCGAACGCATTGTGGAATTTCAAGTGTTACTCAAGTCAGTCTTATGGATAAGGTTAGACCTCGACCCACAGAGAAGGGGCACTGCTGCTTTCCTCTTAGTAGCTGTGTCTTCCCAGAGGGTCTAGCCTCGGACTGTGAGCACCATCTTTTCTGACTGTGGAAGTGATATTAACAATCAGGAGCACAATTTGGTTTGGATTCTTTAAGAAACAAAATTGGTGTAAAGAGATGGCAGTTTCAGTTCAAACTTGCCCCCTCCCCGCAAACCGGTCCAGCTGTGGTTATATTTAATTCATTTTAGAAGTGAAGTTTCATTTCCAGATACTTGTGAAAATTGACTTCATGTGTTTTTTGGTGGGGTTTGGGGATTCTCTCTTGCAGTCTGGTCTTACCAAGGCAGTGAAGGAGAGTACAATTACACTGCAGCAGGCAGAGTATGAATTTCTGTCCTTTGTACGACAGCAGACTCCCCCGGGGCTCTGTCCACTTGCAGGTAAAATCCAATCCTATGTCTGTCTTATAGTCTTCTAGAGTAGTAGTTCAAGAAACCACCTGAGACCAGCCTTATCTCCCACCCACCTTGATTCAGTGCTCACTTTTGTGAGATATGAGAAAAAACGGACAAACTCAGTAAAAATTACCTTATATTTTTATTATGGGAAAAATTCCAAATGCATAGAAATGTTGGATTTGGTCATTGTTAACATTAATCGTATTGCTTTTTCCAGTATTTTTCTTACTGCTTTTGGACATTTGAAAATAAACTGCAGGCTTTGTGATACTTCCGTCCTAAAGTCCTCTCAAACAGTTCCTAAGAGTAAGGACATTTTCTTATGTAGCACAGCATTGTGGCATTGGAAATCATTAACGCCCTTGAAGACTGTCCTTGGTACCCAGCCCACATTTGAAGCACCCTGAAGTGTCTGTTTTTGAACCCAGATTTAGTCATTGCTCAAATATATTTTATTTGGTTATTTCTTTTCCAGTTGGTTAAAGTCATTTACCTATCTCTCCCCACCCCTGTGACATTGACTTTGAAAAGACCAGGTCTATTACAGTAGGTTTATAAAGGGTTGACATTGTCAGAGGGAAGGTAATGTTCCATGAGGTTGTCTTTGCATTTATTTTTGTTAACGAATATGTTATGTATAATATGTTAACTTACCACTTTAAACACAAAGTTTTGGCATAACATTGAAGAGCATATGTTGTATAAATTTTTTTTTTCTTAGCCAATGCAGCTGATGTTTATTTTAAAATTCTCGTTTAAAGTCCAGTGTTTATAAGTTATTGTATGGAAACCTGAATATGGATATGATTTGTCAAAAATATTGGAATGTAAAATAAAGGTTTATATACTATATGATTCAGTTAAATTTTTAGTGTTAGTAGTGTGGATTTTGTGACCCTGGGAACAAGTTTGCACATCTGGTATGAACTTGAAAAGTAACAGATTTAAGCTCTTTAAGCATGTGAAATGCTTGGACAGTCATTCTGTCTACAAGAGGCTGCTTATGAGTTTATTGTGAGCTAAACTGATGACCTGCTGGGGAATCCATATTTATGACCTAATCCGAAGAAATAGATTTGATGGAGACATCAGTTTTGAGGAATTGTTTGGAAAACAAAATTAAGTTCCATTTCAAGTATGGGCAATGAATGTTTATATCATGTTGTACACTGTTAGAAACGCGCAGACGCGGTATGCTTCATGTCTTTCTAGGGAATTCAGTTCATGCAGATAAGAAGTTTCTTGACAAATACATGCCCCAGTTCATGAAACATCTTCATTATAGGATAATTGATGTGAGCACTGTTAAAGAGCTGTGCAGGTAAGGGCTATATTTAGGATCCATTATATTGTCTCATGTGGCATGTTTGAATGGAGAATTTGTAGAAAATAATTGAATAGAACTGAGGGTGTTGAGTGGGTGTGTGTCTTCTCATCCCAATCTCATTTGTATGGCTCCTTATTTCTTCTGAGTGGTGAGGCGTGGGAGAGATGTCAGACGTCTTTCCCATGGATTTCATTGATTTCAGAGAACTTAGGCGTTGGCCTACCCACCGGGCACATAGAGATGAAAAGCTCTAGGAGCTCAGTCTAGTGAGTTGACAGAGGTGTAAAAACACCCTAAAAATAAACTGCTTGGTGACTTGTGTGATGGAAATGTGCATGCTGAATATGAGGGGGCTCAGCGTGCTGGAAGAAAAAGGGGAGTTAGAAAGCTTTGTCCAGCACATAAGTGAGATTGAATGAAATATGAGTGAGAGATCCTTCCTGAATGCTAGCAGAGACAGGATGCTAGGGACCTGGAAGTCAAGACAAAGTAGGCCCAAGAATGCTGGGATGTAGCACAGTTGGAATGTTTGCCTAGCATTCAGGAAGTTCTGGTGGAGCCCCCCAGCACTGCTTACACAGGATGTAGTAGTGCACACCTGTAATTCCAGCCCAGGGGAAGATGGAAACAGGAGGATGAGGAAGCCAGTTTGGGCTACACGAGACCCTGTCTATTAAAAAAAAAAAGTATGTTAAAAAAATTACAGATTATTTGTTAATTCTGAGGTGGAAAGTTTGAGATTGGCAGAAGTGAGACCAAGGTTTGTGGGCCGGCTCAAGATGTTTGATTTCATCTAATAAGGGATGCAATTCCTTTGAGAAAATTTTAATGGAATCATGAGAAAAAAAATTGTATTGTTCTGCTTAGAAGTGGTAGGGAAGAAGGAATCATCTCAGGGACCTAAAGAAATGAGTAAGGGAAATGGTCATGGGGTACTTGGAAAGGATAAAGTGTTTGCCAAGGTCAGCAGGCTGGATGCTTGACTCAGGAATTAGCGTTTCTGGCTGAAGCAGCTTAGGTGGATAATAGACCTACTCAAAAAGGAGAGACTATAGTAAGGGTTGCTCTTGAGGATGGGAGTGGAGGATGGGTGCTCTTCTATATGTTAATTTAGAAGTGTCTGGTTTGTTAGGTGGAGACGCCCGGCAGGCAGTTAGATATGCCAGGCAGAAATTGTGGTGAGGGCTGGCTTTAGCCACTTAGGAATCTCCATGTTGACACACTTGTTTGTTTAAAGAGAGTTTCTAGGGTGAAGAGAGGAAAAGCCCTTTTCAGTGTTGATGACTTGAAGAGGTTGGGAGGGTAGCTCAGTTGGTGGAGCCTTGCTTAGTCTGGCTAGCCTGTTATCATAGTCCTCTGGAGGTGAAGGCAGAAGAACCAGAGGGGCAGCCTGAGCTACCTGAGACCCTGTCTCAAACAAACAAAAGCCAGTAGATGATAACTTGAAGGTGATTGCTTGAGACGGCCCCCTTTGAGAGTTTATAATTTTTACTGTGTATAGACGCTGGTATCCAGAGGATTATGAATTTGCCCCGAAGAAGGCTGCTTCTCACAGGTAAGAGTGGGACTTTCCAAGGGCTGACTCACACTCTAAACCCCAACCCCGACTTCATAAATAGTAACCTCTCTTTCCTATTCTTTATTGGGCTAAATAAATCCGTGGAAAGATTCAACTCCTTACACTAAGGGTCCCAAGGATTCTGGCTGGGCTTCTAGTGTCTTCAGCAGGGGTCTGTCTTTGGCGTTTTGTGGGGGTGTGAGGGGGGCGGTTTGTTCTGAGTCTGTAGTCTGTTACAGTCCTAACTCTTGGTTTGGAAGGAAGGTGAAACAGTTTGTGATCTTTGTAGAAACTAGCACCTTCCGTTCCCTTCTCAGAGAGGGTGCCAAAGTGTGGCCATCTAAAGCCAGGGTGCTGTAAACTTTTGTATCAAGGAGATGCCTACTTGGATATGTTTGCTTTTGGGGGGTGGGTGTAGGTGTCTGACCTTACAGCTTCAGGCACACAGTTTGTTTTAAATTTTGGAACCATTTAGAAGGAAAAGCTGGCTGTTAAGGACAGGCTAAGGGAACATTTGGTTTACTGATTTACTTAGTTACAACACTGAATGTTGATTTACTTCATTGTACAGTTGGAGGCATCACAGAAAGACCAGTCCCTGAGCTTGAATGGCCCTCTATTGTGTTCACAGGGGGCGTCCCCAGATGATAGTGTACTCAATCAGGTCTAAGATACTTTATCAGAAACAATGGAGGTTTGGGATTCTTGGTGTTTAGACTTTTTTTAGATTTTATTTATTTTCTTATATTACTTGTGTGTGTGCATGCACATGTGCACACACCTGTGTTGTGCTGGAGTACATGCATGTGTGTGTGGGCAGGGTGCATGTGTGAAGATGCAGAAGAAGGTTTTAACAGTTGGGTGTGGGAGTTGAACTCGGTTCTTCAGGCTTGGCAAAGGTGTCATTACTTGGTGACCTATTTCACTAGCTCCTTTTCAGTTTAGGAAGCTAATAGTCACCTACATTGTTCCTTATGCCCCTAAGTAGATTTGAAGAAGACTGGCCTCTGAAATACAAGAGACATTTCTACAAAGTAATGTGACTGTTCACACAAGATGGCATAGCTCATATTTGTATGTAAACTTATGCCAAATTTGAGCTCAGCTTTGCCACACAGCGGGTTCTAAAAGTACTTTGAGATTCCTGGTCTGTTTTTGAGTTCAATACTGTGATAAGAGATTATGCATTGTTTGGGGCTAAGGAGATACTAGTGTTGGTAAAGCACCAAGCTCTCCATTATAAACACAAAGATCTAAGTTCCATCCCCTGCATGGTGCACACTGTGTTCTCAGCACTGGGAAGGAAGAGAGGGGCCCCATAGGGTTCCATGGATTGCCACTCTAGCCTAGATGCTGAGCCACAGGCCAGTGAGACCCTGTCTCAAGAATGGAATGGCATTCTTGTGGATGGTGTCCTTGGCCTCTGACCTACAGATGCATGCACACCCATATGTGGAAAAATGTTATGTATTGTTATTTAACCAGAGGGGATATGTATGTATGTATATCTCCAAATACTATTTCAAATTTATTTTTGGCAGTATCATACATATTTACAATGTATCTCGACACATCTGCCCCTAACTCCCAACCTCCCATCATCACTTCATTCCTCAATGTCCTCCTTGAAATGTCCCACCCTTACCTTTTGGTTTTGGGGTGTGTGTGTGTGTGTGTGTTTAGGATTGAGACAAGGTCTCTAGAGCCCTGGCTGTTCAGGGATTTGCTATTTAGATCAGGCTATCCTCAGAGTCAGATATCTTCTTTCCTCGGCCTCCTGAGTGCATACCGCCACACCCAGTTTTCTTTTTTGTATAACCCACCGAATCTAGTTACTGCTACCTGCTCACAAATGGATGTGCGGTTACCCACCAGAATATGGATGGCCCTGGCACCCCGGCAGCTATCACTTGCCAATAGCTCTTCAGCTAGGGATGGGAGGCTATAATGTTCAGTTTTAATTTCTCTACTGTACCTTTATGACTTAGAAGAACATGGATTCTTTTCTTTGCCACAGAAATGAATGCCTTAAAATTCTGACTAGCCCGCCACAGTGCATTGATCTACTTGCATACCATCTTAATAATCTTGATTACCTGATTTCTCAGACTTCAACCGCTGAGAAACAGCACATCTGAGAAAAAAGCTGTTAGGTGGAGCAGCGTGCCCCTGATGAGAGCAAGCATTACCACAGAGGAGGCAGAGCCTCCTTTATGGCTAGGTATTGTTTGATCTGACAATTGGCTTCATTAGGATGACTGAATCGTGGGCTGCAGTGAGTATGGAGGCATATTCTGTTTAGGGACATCCCTGAGTATTACGTAGTATTTTCCAGGCTCTAGTTCACTGGGCTGCTGGTAAGTATTCCATGAATGTGGTTGGTTACATGTAGTACTGGTTCTTCTTAGGAATTTATGTACATATTAATTACTAAATGTTTTGGAGAGAACCTCAGAAGGAAATGGTTAATGTATCTCCTTCCTAAAGTCATTTGAACTTGATTCCCTTCACCCCAAAACATCATAATTCTCTGAAACAGTGGGAATTTTTGATCTCCTACATTTAAAACATAAGATAAAGCAAACACCAGTCCCCGTGATTAAGTACCACTGAGGTGTTCCCTTTTTTCCGTACCAGCTGTGACAGTGACATAAACTGGGGTCTGAGGTTGCTTGTAAGAGGTCACGATTTTCATCTCTAGTGTTTGGGACTTTTTTTGTTTGTTTGTTTCAGTGTGGTTGTGTTTGCTTGTAGGGCACTCGATGACATTAGTGAAAGCATCAAAGAGCTTCAGTTTTACCGAAATAACATCTTCAAGAAAAAGACAGACGAAAAGAAGAGGAAAATTATAGAAAATGGGGAGAATGAGAAGACTGTGAGTTGATGCCAGTTCTCAAGCTGCCCAGCCCACCTAGTTCTCCAGAAGCCACTTTAGTGTCTCTCTCCTGCTGGTAACTTGGCAGAACACCTTTTCTAAAGCAAAAAAATAAATAAGCAAATACATAAAAAAATTTTCCAGTTAACTTTGCATCTCCAGACTCAAGCAGACAAGACATCACTACATGTTTCTTCTAACCTGCTGTTTCCATTATGACAGCAAGTCCTCTGTCTCTGTAAGCTTCAGGCCACACCCCCACCTGGTCCATATCTGCATTTGCTTATAGGCTATTCCTTTTGTTTGAAAAGTAAATAATAAATAAAGCTAGTTCTATTGAAATGCAACCTTTCCTGTACCATCTGTTCTTTAGTAATTCAGTTGTTGGGGAAAGATGCTTTTTTAGAGTGCTGTGGCAAAGCCTAGTTGTGTGTGCAGGAAGTGAATGAACCCTGTTGCTTTACATATCAAAAGTAGGGTTAGGAGGTGGGCTCATCCTTAACAGCTAATTAACAGCTCTGAGATGGACCAACTACTCTCTACCCTGTTAAATCCAGGTGAGCACACACACGTAAGCAGTCCTGAGGTTTTATTGGCTAGAAAATATGTACAAGGTAGTCACCATGGCGGGTTTATAGGCCAAAGCTAGCCTGTGACCTTAGGTAAGTAGCCAAGGAGGAATTTCAGTGTAAATATGTTAACTCCCCAGTAAAGATCAATACCACAGGTCTGAAATGACTCTTTTGCCAGTGGGCCAGTAGAGTCATCTATAGAACTGGCCTAATTTGGGCACCTCATTCTGACAAACAGTTCCTACAGGATATTGGAATCTGGAAAGGCCTGCCTCTCATTGAGAACCGCCCGGAAGAGAGACTTTTGATGGTCTCATGTTATATCTGTATTCAGACAGTTCTTGCATTCACAATTGTATGGTTCCGATGTGTGCTAGTTGCCCATGCAGAGAGTCCTAGGCTGCTGATGTGAGTAATTCTGAAATCTTCACCTGGGAAACACTTTAGCACACCCTGAGTTGTATTTCCTAGATATCTTTGAGGAGATAAATGGAGATTTTAGTGGAACTTAGGCCAAATGAACAAATTCAGCCTCAGGTTTGCATATGTAATAAAAGTTTCCGGGGCTGGAGAGGGAGATCAGTGGTTAAGAGTCCTGGCTGCTCTTCTAGAGAATCTGGCTTGACTCCCAGCACACATATGATGGCTTACAAGCATTTCTAACTCCAGTCTCAGGGAATCTGACGCCCTCTTCTGGCCTCCATGGGTACAGCATGCAGGTGATCCACAGATACATTCATACACATACACATAAAAATAAATCTAAAAAAAAAATGTTTGAGTAGCTAAAGAGGCCGAAGAGGTGGCACAGCAATGAACAATGTACACAGCTCTTGCAGAGGAACGGAGTTTGGTTTCCAGCACCCTTGTTGGGAGGCTCATAACCATCAGTAAATCTAGCACCATGGGATCCAGTGGCCTCTTCTGGACTCTGAGGCCACTGTACATAGACACACATACGGAATTTGACTACACCAATAATTCTCAACCTGCGGGTTGTGACCTTTTGGGGATTGAGCAACCCTTTCACAGGGATGGCATGCAGATATTTACATTATGATGCATAACAAGTAAAATTGCAGTTTTGAAGTAGCAGTAGTGACCATCTGATGTCCTCACTAGTTTTAACTATTAACAAAGATAAAACCCTCCTGGCATTAAGTCTTTGTCACACAAGGCTACCTTCCTGACTTAGTTCTCTATTCTGTATCTTCACTGTTTAGTAGGACTCTGTCATCCTGAAATGAAGCTTGTATTCCATCCAGCGGGATGATTGGCAGCCCTGGCCTGATGGGAGTCTGTATAAAGACATGGAGGCTTCATGACTAGTTCATTACTTTTCACTCTGTTTAAAAAATAAGGGGATCTATGGATAGTGATGGCGCTTTGGGTTTCTTCTTTGAAGCTATGACATGATTTCTGTGGCATAAACTGTAGTGCAAATTGGCTTAAACATAAATAACTTCAGCTTAGAAGTCTATTAGCATCTGCTTTGCAGAGGCTGCTACTCTTGGGGTCTCTCACTGGTGGGTCTGACTGTGTAGTGATTATCATCCTGCAATCTGTATTCCTGGGGTGATTAGGTGTACGTCCCCGGTGGACAATCAGGAAGTGACAGAAGTGGCACCAAGTGACAATCCCCTAGCACTGCAGCCATTGTGCTGTGTGGTCAGAAATACCCTCCTTCCCTGCAACAGTGTCTTCATACAGAGAAGATGTTCCAGTGCTCTCATATTTACAAAACAGTACATCTGTTCAGAAAATAAAATCAACCAGACAAAAAACTAACAAACACATACAGAAAATAATCTTTGACTTTTTTTTTTTTTTTTTTAAAGTCTCACTGTATAGCCCTGGATATCTTAGAACTTTCCGCGTAGACCAGGCTGGTCTTGAATTTACAGAGCTCTGCCTTTGCTTACCTCCCAAGTGCCACCGGACCCAACAAAGCTGGACTTCTTATATATGTGAGCTGTAAAATAGTCACACCAAGTACAGGTTTGTCCCAATGATCGCCTTGTGGTTGCTTAGAAGTGTCCCAGGCTCGCCCAAATATCCTCACATTTTGGAAAATAAAAAAGCAGTAGAGACAGTAGAAAATTGGTTGTTACTGTGATCAGCCATATGTGGCAGCTAGATGATAGTGATGGCAGAAGCCCTTATATTCCATATCTGTTGGTGAGAACAAAGGCTCTTGGGCTGTGTACTTATTGCTATGTACGGTGCAACTGTTATGAAGACTGATTTGTAGAAATTTCAGCAAAGCTTTTTTTTGTGGCTTATTTTAAAACCAAAGAGAACCCAGTAAAAATGTACATGAAGAGATCTCTCTGGTTGAGCATCTGCTGTCAAAAAGGGTGACCGTTTTCCAAAGCCCTGCAGAGGTAATGATTTGCCTGTATCCCTTGGAAGATGATTCAGCATGGCAAGGTGAACATGGAGGACCTGAGACTTGGCTTAGTCTTCAGGGTAATTTAGTGATCTTAGTTTTGTACATGAGTTGGTAATTTAGGATACAGTAAATAAAGGGCATCTCTAGAGAAACACATGCTATAAAATGGGCAATTTGAGAGTGGAGCAGAAACTGCTCTTGTGCAAACAAGAGCATTCCATGAACAAACTTCTCATGAGCAGCCCAGGGGTTATTAGGGATCCAGGATGTATTACATGGCTTGGGTTGTATAACCCTGTGAATATGTTCTTATTGCTATGGGTCAGCAGACTTAAAAGTGATAGAAATGGGAAGTTTTATTACACTCGCTTACGTCAGATGTGCATAATTCATTATGAATCATTTGGCAGACTGATCCTGTTTTAGGACTAGTATGTAATGGAAGCAGCTTACGGGAGCTGAACATGGAGACCCTGGCCTGTGTTCTTAGGAAAAGTTACAACCCTTTTGATTCTTCATCAGGAGCAGGAGGCAGGCAAGTGAGGGAGGGGGTGCTTGCTTTTCTGTCCGTGTCAAAGTGGTCTGGGGAATTGGTGTTTTGATAACAAGATGAGGAATGGTTAGCAAAATCCCATTCTTCAAGAGGGTCCAACTTCATTACCCACTGAGGTGGAGAAGGAGATGCCTCTGAGTTGTGTGTTTTGGATCATCTAGATGAATTCCACTTAAGTAGCTTACAAATGAGATGGAACAATCTAGTTACATGTATAATGTGGACTTTAAAAATGTGATTGTGTGTGCGCATGCGACTGTATGCTGGTGTCCCAGGAATATGTGCAGAGGCAAGCAGAGGCCAGCCACCCTCCTGCTTTATTGTCTCTGCCTTATCCCCTTGATACAGGATTTCTCACTGAACCTGGCAGTCAATAGCCCCAGAGATCCTCCTGTTTCCACCCCTCATGATGCTGGTGACAGTCACATATGACCACACTCCTGCATACACAGTAAGCACTCCTACCCACTGTGCCCTTTTCTATCCTTGTGTCTTACATTCTCTCCACTCTCAGCTGTACTCTGTTCCATCTTTTTTTTTTTTCCTATGCATTCCTTTTCATCTTAGAGCTTCAAATATACATTGTGATACAAATCTGTTTCTCTGCTTTGAAGCTCTGTGAAACAGGTTCATGTGATGGTCATTCATGTTGTGTACGTAATTCAGAACCAGCAGAAACAAACAGCTCAGAAGCACAGGTAGGGACGCTGAAGTACAGCTGAGCACACCAGGAAGGTGCTGAAATGCAAGTTTCCAGAGATGTAGATACCCTTCTGTGCCCCAGGGTTACTGCTTCCTAGAAAACCTGATTCATCTTCAGTATTTACTTTATGCAGCTTTGGGTTTTTATCAGAGGTAAAACCGTGCCACATTTGAATACTCTTTACAGCCTCTACTTTGCCAAAGAAGGTTGTTACAAACACCATCTGCTGCCACCGCCATTTCAGAGATCTATTTTAAACAGAAAAGTGAAGTTCAGAAAGAACGATACCTTGAATGGGATGAAATTCATTTTGTAAAAATCTCAACTATGCCCTTTTTGTTTATTGTAATTAAACTGACTAAAAAAAACAAGATTTAATGTGTACCTGTCAGTCCCCAGGGTGGAATTCGGGACTTATGAATGTGTTTATGTCTATCTAAAACCCTCTCAAAGAAAAGCTCCTATGCTTTATCTATGCTATATCACAATCATTTCATTTTTACTATTATTATTGTTATTATTAGTTATCTGAGACAGGATTTCAACTGTGTAGTCCTGGCTGGTCTGGAACTTAGAGAGATCACCTACCTTTGCCTCCTGAGTACTAAGATTAAAAGTGTACATCACTACCCTCAGCTATTTTAAAAGCTGTTTTCTTCGTTGACAAGTTCATGTGTGTATATAATATGTTTTGGCCATTTTCGCCTCCTGCCCTTGCTCATTTCTCTCCCACACCCACTTCACCCCCTCTTCCCAACAAGTCACCCTCCTACTTACCTATCTCTGTTTGTTCTTTTGGGACCCACCAAATGTAATTCCGTTGCCTTTATGAGCATATATGGGAGGTTTACGGTAGCATGGACAAGATACCAATGGTTACAGAACTAAATAAGAATGGCCCCTTCTCCATTTATGATGGAATATTTAATATATATCTTGTGCAGGTAACCATAGCTTCTGTGAGCTCATGGGTTCAATGGCCATGTCATGTCCATATATTACTGTCATCTTATCATAATAATTAGCATTATTTTTGCACACTACATACTGAAAGAATTTGGAAACCATCTTGATAGTAATGTAGTTGAGATGTGGTTAGTGTGGTAATGGTCTGGGAAACAAGTGTCTTAAAATGCTTTGCCCATGTCTTCTTCACACCTGTCAGAGTCTTTCTAGGAGTGTGGCAAATCCCTAGTGACTTCAACTTTGCTTTTGTAGGTTTGACATTCTCAAGTTGGGACTTTCCGCCATAATGCCTTTGATAATATAAACCTAAATTTTATATTGCTTTAAAGAGCATAAATAGATGTTTTCTTTGGTAAAGAGCAGTTTTTAAAGAGAAGCCTAGTTTGTTTTTATATACTGAGTGACTGAAAGACTTGGAACTAGGGTGCTGTAAGCCACTGAGGAAGTTCTAAGTTCATATGGAAGATTTGTCTCTGCCTTGGGAAATATGTAGCTCGAACTACCATCTTAAGTGGTTATGATATATAAACATTTTTGGAATGTTATTTAGTAGATAGTAAGAAAATGAGAGGAAGGATTCGTTGTTTTAACTAGTTTTAACATTTTGATTATTTGTATCGATGGCTTAATTGATGCTTGTTCAAGGGCCTAACTGCTGGGTGTTCTAGTAGTGGAGGGACGATTGACTTTGGATTTTAGTGGGCAATGTATGTACACAGAGGAGCCGACGTGACTGTATCTGGTGGTGGCAGAGGAGATCAGAGGCCTCCCGACAGTGAGTGTGAACTTCCCCTGGGACGTATGTTAGTGGTGGGGAGCACAGACAACAGCAGCCTTCAGGCAGCAAAGGGTGCAGCCTATAATGGAGAATATCAGCATAAGCCACGGATGGAGCATAAGTGAGGGGAAGGAGACCTCAGATTGTACTGAAGAATTCTGTTGACTTCTATCGAAGTAAATGAGTTCTACTTTAATTCTATTGAGGTAAAGGTATGATGGGTGAATAAGGGGATGATGGGCCATCTGGTCAGCTGAAGCACTGGAGTTATCTCAGTGGGTGTCCAGACCTTAGGTTCCAGGTGAGAGGCCCAGAATTCTCCTTTAGGGGGAGTCTTATTCTAGCCAAACACACAGGAACCTGATGTCTGATTAAGGATGCTTACTAGTTTATATTGGGAGTTTCCAGTGTGAGTGTGTGTATGTGTGTACATGAATGTGGAGGTCAGCGGTTGACATCAGATGTCTTCCTCAATTGCTTTCCACCTAATTTGTTGACAAGGTCTCTCATTGAATGGAGCTTCCTGATTTGTCTAGGCTGACTGCCCAGGGAGCCACAAAGATCCATGCTTCTGTCCTTCCCAGATCTGGGTGACAAGATGCACCACATCGAGCCATCTCGTGTGTGCATTCTAGGCTTCTGTTTGCATGCTAGGTACTTTACTGACTGAACTCTATTTTCAAATCACAGAGTCATTTTCATATCAAGTGATTTTTTTCCTGTTAGTCCCCTCAGAGCTAATACAGAGTGAAGATGGATCTGAGTAGATAATTCCGGAGAATATAAAGGGGAAAAAGGGTTAGGTGGAGAACAGTGACTGATGAGCTGTAGCAGTGAGGCTGAGTAGTAAAATGTTTAAGCTGGCTTTTTGAGCATTATCGTTTATGGCTTTAATTCAGTTTATGAGATACCAACTACCTAGCCTCACATTAATTATCACAAAAGCTGAAGTGGATCCTGGACAGCTGTAGTGACTGAATAGAAAGTGGTTCCCAGCAGCTGTAGTCCAGCCGTCACCAGTGGAAGCTGCTTACAGTGAAAATGTCAGGGGGATTTGCTTTTCTGTAGAGGCTTGATTTCTAAAAATTAGAATATTCATGCAAAAGGTCACACCAGAGGGCTACCATTCTGAGGATACTCAGGTGTGCGTGCATGCGTGGGTGTGGGTGTGTATATGTGCATACGTGTGTGCGTGTGTGTGTGTATGTGTGCATATGTGTGCTTGCACGTGTATGTTCATATGTGTGCATCCATGTGTGTTTATGTGTGTGTGCATGTGTGTGTGCGTATGTGTGCATTCATGTATGTGTGTGTGCATGTATATGTGTGTATGTGTACAGATGCACACATGTGTGTGCACATCATGCACGCATGTGTCTGTGTGTGTATGTGGGCATTGTATGTGCATGTGCATGTGTGTGTGTGTGAGTGTTTGCGTGTGTGTGCATGTGTTGTATGCGCGTGTACATGCATGTGTGAGTGAGTGTGTGTGTGTTTATACAGGTGCATGTCATGGTGTGGAGATATGAGGACAACTTAAAACAGTTTCTTTCCACCATGTGGATCTTGAGGATTGAACTGACATCATCAGGATTGTAGTATTTAGTCATGTATTTTAATATTGCTACTTTTTTAGACCTGGTCTTTCATTTAGAGAAGGGAGAGTATTTAAAAATTTTAATATTTTACATATGTGTGGGTATTTTGCCTGCTCGTGAATTATGTGTTTACTAGGTGCCTGTGGAGGGCAGATGAGAGTACAGGATCTCCAGAAGCTGGAGATACGAATGGTTGTGAGCTGCCATGTAGGAATGGAACGTGGATCTTTTGTAAGATTAGCCTGTATTTTCAATTACTGACCCATCTCTCCAGCCACCTAGAAGTATGTTTTAGTGTTGAAGTATAACATTGCATAGGCAACATATAAAAATCCCCCAAATTTACATTCATTATAATTTTTAAAAATTAAAAAACATGTGTATGAATATTTTGCCCTAATGTGTATATCTGAGTGAGGCGTGTGTGCCTGTGTCTGAGGAGGTCAGATCCCCTGGGAACTGGAGTTTCAGGCACCTGTAAGTTGCCATATTGGTGCTGTGAATCAAACCTGAGTCCTCTGAAAGAACAGCAGGTGCTCTTACTGTGGAGCCATCTCTCTAATCCTGCATGATTGTTTTTGACATTTATTTTTATTTTTATTTTTATGTGTATCTATGTTTTTATGTCACATGAGTGCAGGAACACACAATGGCCAAAAGAGGGCACCATAACCCCTAGAGCTTGGATTATAAATTGGTGTCGGTCAACTGATGTCTAAGAATCAAACTCAGGTCCTCTGCAGGTGCAGCAAACACTCTTAGGTGTAGAGTATTTCTCTAGCCCATGCTATTTTGATACTGTCTCAACATGTAGCCCTGGCTGGCCTGGAGCTTCTTATGTAGGTAATCCAGCCTGGCTTCAAACTCACAGAGATCTGTCTGCCTCTGCCTCCTGAGTGCTGGGATCGAAGTTATATACTACCATTCCTGGCCTATGGTTTTTAAAATTAGTATCAAAATGTTTCACTTAAAATGTATTTGTAACAGGACAGTACAGTTGGCTTGGTGGGTAAATGCACCACCAATGGCTGTACATACATGAGGATCTGAGTTTGAATCCTCAGCATCTGCATAAAAAGGCTGTGAGTGACTGCAAACACTGTAACTCCAGTATCACTGGGGGTGGGAACATGTTCGTTGGGATTTGATGGCTGACAACTTAGCTGTAGGTTCAGTGAGAGACTCTGCCTCCTCAAAATAAGGCAGAATGGTAGAACGGGACACAAGACAACATCCTCTTTTGGCCTGTACACTTGGGTGCATGAATATGTGGACCTGTAAACATATATGTGCATATACCAACATACACGTAGCACACCACACACGCACACATATTTATTTTGGACACATCTAAAATTTTTCCAGTAGTGTTTTATTTTGTTTAAACTCTTTAAAATTCCCCTTAAAACAAGTATTATTTAGTAGATTGCATTTTAATGCTCAGTTGTGTAGGATTGCTCAATCTTTTTTCTCTCTTTATCTTATTTCAGAGATGCATTAGACTCCACACACATAGTCTTTATGCAAGTAATTTTTATGACAGTTATTGAATAAATTTGTTACTTGTAGCTTGAAACAACAAAATGTACTTAGGTGAATAAAAAGTACCTTTATTGAAATTCCTGCAGAGAAAATAATTTTGAAACTGCAATTTGGAACTCTATTCAGTTCCTCCCTTTTCCTATTATAGTCTTGATTTTAGCGTCTCTATTTGTGAAAGCCCAAGGCTCCTTGGTGCTATAATCATCCTGGGATCATAGACTATGATTTTGTATTTAGATGTGTTATTTGGTGTTAATTTAGACTACCACCGACAGTGTGCAAAGCAGCCCATTTCCTTGTCCTCCGGTGAACAAAGCTAGAAGATATTCAAAGATAATTTTTGGCAAAAACAGGAGATACATGCTTTTCAATTATATCTATTTCTTTACTTATAAACTAGCTTTAGCTTTTTTATACACTTATTGTCCAATTGTCATTCTTTGTGAATGTTTTGTCTTTATTTATTTTCTGTTATAGAAGCAATGTCTCTTTTTAAAGAATACAAAACCTACCTCTATATTTAGGATACCATCATCCCTTCTTGAAATCCCATCTCCAAAGCAACATCAGCCTTTTAATGGCAGCTTAGTCTTTTTCTTTACATTTTGAAGGCTTATTTTTCACTGGTGTGTGTGTGTGTGTGTGTGTGTGTGTGTGTGTGTGTGTGCACGCGTGCAGGTGTGTGAGATAGTATGTTTAGTGTGCGTGAGGTATGTGTGTGTAATGTGTGTGTAGTGTGTGTGAGGTGTGTGTATGTGTGTAGTGTGTGTGAGGTGTATGTGTATGTGTGTAGTGTGTGTGAGGTGTGTGTGTATGTGTGTAGTGTGTGTGAGGTGTATGTGTATGTGTGTAGTGTGTGTGAGGTGTGTGTGTATGTGTGTAGTGTGTGTGAGGTGTATGTGTATGTGTGTAGTGTGTGTGAGGTGTATGTGTATGTGTATTATGTAGTGTGTATGAGGTGTGTGTGTAGTGTGTGTAGTATGTGAGGTGTGTATGTGTGAGGTGTGTGTGTAGTGTGTGTGTAGTGTGTGTGAGGTGTGTATGTGTGAGGTGTGTGTGTGTGTGTGGTGTGTGTGTAGTGTGTGTGTGTATGCTTATATGTGTTCAGGTGCCTGAGGTCAAAAGAGGGTGCTGGATGTCCTGGAGCTGGAATTACAGGTGGTTGTGAACTGCCTGGCTTGCCCACAGATCCTGGGAAGCAGCAAGTGTTCTTCACTGCTGAGACAACTCTCTAGCACCTAACTTGGTCCTTCTGCCACCCCGATCTTTCTATCTTACTGTCAACAGAAAAAGTCCACCTCTTTTCTCATTCTATATGCAGAGTCTTCTTTTATTAAAAGGCAAAGATGATCTTTTCAGGGGTGGTTGACTTGATTGTAGAATTAAGTTGGAGGCTTAGGACATCCCATCTAGTCAGCCAGTTTTGGAACAAGAGGTGATTCTGGAGTAGAGTCAGGCTTAAGATGCAATGGTGACCTCCAAGTTTACATAGATCAAGAAAACACAACCTTCTGACTGACTCCTTGGGAAAATTTGACTTCAGGTGACTTTAATACACTTCACAAAACTTTGTCCAAAGACAGCAGGGAAAGCATTTGTCTATAAGTGAGAAGTTCACATTGATTTTTGTCAAAGGTCAGAGCTTCAGTGGATATACAGGCTGCTAGAATTTTTATATTGTAAAACCAAAAAAATCCAGGATAAAAAAAGTCAGTTGCTACCAAGCGTCTTAGTTAGGGTTTCTATTGCTGTGAAGAGACACCATGAATATGGCAACTCTACAAAGAAAAAACATTTAATTGGGAGCTGGCTTATAGGGCAGAGGTTTAGTCCGCTATTGTCATGGTGGGAAGCATGGTGGCAGGCAGACACGATGCTGGAGAGGCTCTGAGAGTTATATATCTGGATCCTCAGGCAACAGGAAGGAAGAAACCTCAGAGCCTACCCCCAGGTGACACTTCCTCCAACAAGGCTACACCTCCTCAAAGTGCCACTCCCCATGGGCCTATATTGGTGTCATTTTTATTCAGTCCGCCACACTAAGCATATTATATTCCATCCTTTGTTCCCTTTACTTAGCAAAGCTAAATAATTTTGGGGGGAGGAATTTCTGTTGTTGAGGAAATATATTCTAATACTTACCATGAAGTGTTCAGTCAGCACAGGCTTCTCCAGGTTCTTCAACTGCTTAACATAATCCCAGAGGAATGGACTGTTACAGGGTTCTGAGAATAGAGACCAAAGTTATGAGTGGGAGACAACACCAGAAGCCCATCTACAAACTAGATGGCTATTGGCTGACAGCTTCCATTTCTATATCCCTAATGCAAATGACACATTGGATGAACCCATTCATATTACAGAACAATCTGCTTTACTGAAAATCTATTGATTTCAGAGTTAATCATACCTCAAAAGCACCTTCACAGAAACGTACACAAAGACTATGATTTAACAGAAGAACATCATAAACTGGTTTTTATTGACTTCATTCCTTTTTTTCCCCAGCATTGTGTTGGGGTGTGGGGGTGGGCACAGCATGTGTCCTGGTGCTTGCATGAGGGTCTGAAAACAGCTTGCAGAAGCTGGTTCTCTCTTGTTTTTGCCCCGCAGAGTAGTTGCCCGGAAAGATTCTCCACAGTTCTGTTTCTGCCTCCCTTTTAGGAGTGTGATTAATTCTCCTTACCTGGTTTTGGGTGCGGGGTCCAGGTTGTCAGGCTCTCCTGGCAAGCACATTGTCGGCTGAGCCATCTCACCAGCTTGGCTCCGAAGAGTAAATAGTGCCAGCTGCAGTAAACACTTGTGGGATCAGTCCATAAGCCACGTTTTTCTCAATCACAGGGACCTGATGACTTTGAAGAAAGTTTGTGTTCCCTAGGAACAGAATATCACAAAAACAGAAAAGCAAATGAGCTCCGTGCAGTGTGCATTCTTTCTTGGACTCTGAAGATTGGATGGAGATGTGTTTTCTCTGTTGAGTCTGTTGTAACAAAATGTTGTAAACTGAGTAAGCTGAAATATAATTTTAGAAAAGATATTTTATTTCTATGTATACGTATAAATAGAAATATACATATAAGAGGCAGGTACGTGTATGTGAATGCAGTACCCATGGCAGCCAGAAGAGGGGACCAAGATTCCCTGGAACTTAGGTGCTTGCGGGCCACTAGTAGGTTCTGAGAAATAAACCCCAGTCCATTGAACTGGTAATGGCTATTATTGCTGTCAACTTGACTACATGGGGAGTGAAATACAATCCAGAAACGGAAGGTATGCCTCTGAGAGATTTTCTGCTCGCTTTGAAGGGAATGAATCCACTTTTATTTCAGACCTTTGGGGTAAGAAGACACACCTTTGATCTGGGCCACACCTTCTGCTGGAAGTCTATGTAAGGACGTAGAAGAAGGAAGCTTTTGCTCTTCGACTGCCCTTGCCTTGCTAGCACATTCATTCTGTCACTGCCCTCTTTGGGATTCTAGCATATACAGAAGACCAACTGGACACCCAGCCTTGTGTACTAGTAAATCTCTGGAGTTTTGGACCTTGTGTTCACAGCTAGCCATTGTTAAATTAGCTGGACTATAGTCTGTAAATCATTACAATAAATCTCTCTCTCTGTGTGTGTGTGTGTGTGTGTGTGTGTATGTGTGTGCATGTATATATATATATATGTACGCACGTATATAATGCATGCATATACAGACAGACAGATAGATATATAGAGAAATTAATTCTATATATTCTGTTCTTGAGATCCTGGCTAAAATAAGTCATCTCTCTAGCTCCTGTAAACACAAAGGTATTATTTTCTTTTGTGGAATCTAGAAAATCAAATACCAAGGATAATTCTGCTCTCTGGCTTTAGCAAACCAGACTGGCCTCAAACTTCACACCTCAACCTCCTTTGTGGGTACTGGATTATAAGTGGTTCCCTGACCCCTGGAGCTTTGGTGCTTAAACTCCATCATTTGGACACTTCAGGATCCCAAGAGAGCAACTAGTCAAGACCTTGGTAGGCTTTGATTCAGTAACCATCTATGTGCAGTGACATTCAGATTAGTCCCATAGTTTCTTCCAGCATGGCAAATGACAAGGGACATCTCTTTCCCTGTGCTGACATGATCTCACTTTTTCAAGCACATTCCACACCTTCCCATATGTCCCTGAGCAGGAGATGCTGTTGGCCCTTCATAGAGGGTATTTTGTAGTCCTATCAAGGAAAGATAGGATGATTCACTTTTAAAACTTTATTTATTCATGTATATAAGTGTCCTGTCTCTATGCACACCAGAAGAAGGAATCTGATCTCACTACAGATGGTTGTGAGTCACCATGTGCTTGCTGGGAATTGAACTCAGGACCTCTCTGGAAGAGCAGTTAAGTGCTCTTAACCACCGAGCCATCCCTCCAGCTCCCGACACTTCCTTTTTTTTATTGTTTAGGGACTTCTGAGTAGCCTTGGCTGTCCTGGAACTCTCTCTCTGTACATGAGGCTGGCCTCCAACTCAGAGATATCTGACTGCCTCTGTCTCCCAAGTGTTGGAATTAAAAGCATGTGCTACCACTGCATGGCTTGCCAAAGAATTTCTAAAGAGTACCTGGATACAAGTTTTAATTGGTTGAGGTGCTATCACAAAACAGTACAGACTGCATTGCCTGTGCATTGCTTTATTTATATTTTATGTTTATGAATGTCTTGCCTGCATGCATGTATACCACAGGCGTGCTTGGTGGCTATAGCGGTCAGAAAAGCATGTGAGATTTTACAGAACTGAAGTCACTGAAGATTGTTAGTCACCGTATTGGAGCTGGGAATTAAACCTGGCTCCTGGGGGAGGGCAAACCATCTCTCTAGCTTCTGTTGCGTACGTTTCTGGAGGCTGAGAAATTCCAAGTCAAGGTACTGACTAATTTGGTGCCTCAAGAGGACTCACTTTCTGGGTGGCAGATAAGCCTTTTTGCTGTGTTTCCAGATGGTAGAAGGGTGAGTGCACCAGAACCCATGTAGCTTTAAAGAGCACTAATCCTGGACTCTACAGCACCACCTAGTGATATGTCAGTGCTATTAAAGGCTTCTTCTTAGGGCCCAGGGTGTCATCTCTTGTTATGGCGGCCTTGCTTGTCTAAGAGGAGAGTCTTTCTCTCTTTGCTTTGTTTGTTTTCCCTCAAATCCATTTTCAAATGACTCCACTACACTCTTCAAAAGTTTTTCTAAATTAACTTTTAATTTATGCACTAATCATACATATTTATAGGGTATACTATATTTTAGTCCATGCGTATAATAAACTGAGGCAATTAGTACAACCATCACCTCAAACACTGATGATTTCTCTGTGTTGGGAATTTTCCAAATCTGCTCTGAGCTGTTTTAAAATAAACAAAAATGATTTTTGCCTATATACAGTCTTCGGCACCATGTTTATTTTTTCCTCTCTGTGCATCGCATTAACCATCTCCATTAGTCAGCTTTCTGCACTATGAGGAAATACCTGAGACTATTATCTCATTAAAGAGGTTTATCCTGACTTAGAGCTTTAGAGGTGACTGTCTATGATGAAAGAGTAGAGCCTTTGTCTGGAGCTGTGGTGAGGCAGCATATGATGCTGTGTAGGGGGATTATGTTGTTCTATTGTAAATAACTGTCCCCACCTATGAGTTTAATAAAAAGCACTGGTTGGCCAAAGGCAGACAGGAAGTGTGGGCGGGGCTACCAGACTAAGAAGACTCTAGGAACAGGCAGAACAGAGCAGAATGCCAGAGAGAAGCCAGAAGATGCAGAGGACAACTATACTGCTCTGAGAAAAGGTACTGAGCCTTATGTCTGAACAGGTTGAGTCATGGGTTAGTTTAAGGGTAAAGAGTTAGCAAGTTATGTGCCTGGGCCTGAGGCCAATCAACCTAAAATTAATGTAAGCATCTGTGTGTCTCTGTGGGTCTGCGGGTCTATGGGCCTAAACCTTGAGGCTAGGCCCAAAAGTCCGGGCCAGAAACCTCCTACTACAATGCTGGGAAGGCAGGCAAGATTGAAGCTGGCTGTTTTATTACCAAGAAGCAAAGAAAGAGAGGAAGAAGCAGACATGAGGTCTCACACCTCCTTAGAGTCTCAGACCTTAGTCTGATGACCCAAAGACCTCCAGTAGGTTGTGGCTTTAAAGTCTCCATTGTCCTTCAATAATGCCGTCTGGGACCAAGTCTTAAACATGGATTTTGTGGGACTCTTCAACATCCAAATTGCAATGCAGTCTAGGTGGAGAGTGGATGAGGCAGTTGGACACCTACCTTAGGATTTCAGGAAAAAGGAGTGGGGGATGTTAACTTTCGGAGCTATTCATGTATGCTCTTTGAATTTGAGTTGGGATTTAGTCACCAAGGGGTACAGCACAGGGCCGCTCTGACATTTACATATCAGCGAGGGTGAAAGGGAGCGAAAGAATTGAAAAGTTGGTGGTAAGGGGCCCTATGCATAAAGCAGGAAAGGAAAAGAGCAGTGTGGAACTTTGAACTGAATGGTGCTGTGCCGGTTATGACAAACGCTTATTACAACTAAGGTTGGTTAAGCTAGCTGGCAGTGACTGGTGTCAGACAGGTTTTGATGAAGGTGTATAAAACAGAAGCCCCATTGGAATGATTTGGAGAGCGAATGGAAGGTCACAGATACAGACATTGAAACAAAATACCTTTGTCCTCTCCAGAATACTGAGACAGAGTCACAGGGAAGGCAAGTGGGCAATCCTCCTGAAGTTTTTGCTCAGACAGGGAGCTAATGGTCCATTGGTACTCGCATCCACAGAAAAGAATGTGCGGTCGGGGCAGCATTGTGACGTTCAATATTCAATACCTTGTGTCTGCTCATAGAGTTGTTAATTCTTTGGTTTTGGGTGGTGCTCAGGAGCTGGCATTTAATGGTGTCCTATGGGGTTCTGCTGCAGTTATTCTAAACACATCCCTTGAGACAGCCTCATCGAGGAGGCATTTGGAAGGTTTAAAGCCATGGATAGATGTAATTGGATGGGTGAAGAGTGGGTAGGGCAGCCAAGGAACGTCTGCATAAGTGACAGAGCCTGTCATACATTGCATACATGATGGACATCTGGGAAGTAGAATAGGATTTGGAACTTTCTGGAAGCCAAGGGAATGCATGGGAGAGAAGAAGGGTTAAGGACGCCTTCAGTTTTAGATCTGAGTAATCAGTAGGTGGTTACATAATTTCAAGTGGTAAAACAAAGAGCAAAGGACAATGAAAAACAAAATTACAACAAGAACAACCAAAAAAACACCAGAGGAAGATGTAGGCGGAGTTTTACTTACAAGGCACCAGTCCAAGATTAATATTTATTAGAATATAAATCAACACTCACGATACAGGTAACAGCTTATAGTGGAGCCTGAACAGGGACTGGAGTATCCGAGCTGGACGAGAGATGGACGGACGATGGATTCCAAACCGGTCTCTCCAGCAGCCAGGAACCAGGCAGAGAGCTCCCCGTGTCCCAGAAGCCCCTTATCAATGGGGTTGGCCACACCCACTCCAGGAGCCCGGGACCCTGGATAAGCATCTTCAGACCTTATCAGCTGACACCTGAATCCCACCACAGGAAGAAGCTACTGGAGCCGAGGGGTAGCAGGAGGATCAACCCAGTCATTTGGAGCCCGAGACAGGCCTGTGGGGATGTTTAGTAGTTAATGAAATGTATGTAAAGCCCAGGAGAGAAATCTGGGTTTGAGACATAGATTTGAGAGGTGGCAGCTAAGGGATGGTAACCAAATGGGAATGCATGAGATCACACTAGAAGGTGGTGAGGATGGTGAAGGCCAGAAGATCCAGCACATTGGAACAATGTCAGAGCATAGTCTGATAGGCAGAGGAAGAGGAACCAGAAGTGTATATTGAATAGAAAAGGCTAGGACTGGAGATGTGCTGAGCTGGTAGAATGCTTGCATAAACGAAGTGTGGTGGTTTGTGTTGTAGCCCTAGCACTCAAAAATGGATGAAGAAATTTAGAGTCATCCTTGGCTATGGGGGTGGGGTATGGAGAAGCATGGCAGGACAGAGGGGAAAAACAATAAACTCAAGAGAATGGTTATATTCATGGATATATGTGGAGACCTGGGAATTTTCTGTATGGACAATTGAGCAAAAGTAGGTTCAAGATATTTAGGCCTCATTTCCAAGCCATGTTCTGGAGATTGGCTGCTCCTAGTGACTTTATCATTGAGATATTTAGAAATGTCCTTTTACGATGAGGAAGCTTGTATAAGAAAGTGACCAGAACTGTGCTTGCCAGGGTACATCTCTCATGTCTGTCATCCCACAGTGGTATCTGGACTTTGTGAGCATGTGTGCAGTGGTCTTGGTGGACCAGCCTGACTCCATCTTAAGGATGGAAGCCATTTTGTTATGAAGTCAGAATAAGTTAATTTCTGTTTGCTGCAAAATTCTAGCTTGATCTTGTTTTAACCTGATTCTAGAATTTGACAAGTTCCCCAACCTGTGGAGTTTGAGTCACATTTTAAATATACTCTGATAAGATAAGATGTTCTGCTAAATAATTTCAAAATGTTCTACCGAGTTCTGAGTTCCCACATAGCCAAACCCTCCTGGAAAGCCCCTAGCCTTGCAGGGTATAATTTTTTGGGGGGAGGGGCTATATAAGTCCCACTTTTTCCTATTGTCTCAAAATCTGCTTTAGGGAGCTAGCCCTGCTAACAGAAAATAAAGCTTGCATAAGTTACTCTCATTGGAGGAGATTACCATCCTTTGTACTCCATGCCCCCAAACCTTGGTAGAAAATAGTAAGAGAAGAGACTGAGTTTCCTGCCTACCAGGTCTATTTCTTAGGGATTTTGTCTGTTTATCATTGAGAAATGCTTCAGACTGGTAAATGGAGGGTCCCTATTTTCTCTGCTGACATGATCCCCCGCCCTCACATCTCGAGGTACATGGTTTTAAAAGTAATTCAGTTACCTGCTGTCTTAGGGTTTCTATTGCTGTGAAGAGATACCACGACCATGGCAACTCTTACAGAGAAAGCATTTAATTGTGGTGGCAAGCTTACACTTCAGAGGTTCAGTCCATTATCATCATGGTGGGAAGCAAGGCAACGTGCAGGCAGATGTAGCTTGATCTTGATATGCAGGCAACAGGAAGTAGACTGACTCACCGGGCCTTAAGGTCACCACACCCTTTGTTCCATTTCTGAATCTGTTAATCTCTTTGAACACAGGATTTAGCTCCCTACCACTTTCTGAAATGTCTTTCCTTGCTTGGCTTGCTCCTTTCATTATAGGTCTTCGTTAGAGTTAACACTAGTAACCACACAGCATAGTCTATACTAGACTGTCTTGAGATTTCCTCTGCCAAGGCAATTAATCCAAAACTCTTCACTTGCCTCAGGCAAGAAACACTCACATTCTTCACCAAAATATCGCAAAGAATGATCTCTAAACAACATACTAAAATTCTCCTCTGAAACACCTTGAGCAAGCCTCCCACAGTTAAAATAACTCTTAACACCAGTGTTTTCCATGTTCCTACTAGGGTGGCCCATCAAGTAGTTCTTAAAACATTTGACTGCTATTCTAATTCACAGTTGCAAGCTCCATATTACTTCAAACAGAACATGGTCAAGCCTATCACAGCAATATTCTGGTTTCTAATACCAACTTATATTTCAGTTGGGGTTTCTATTGCTCTTAAGAGACACCATGATCACACAACTCCTTTGTTTGTTTTTTGAGACAGAGATCCTTCTGCCTCTGTCTCTCCAGTGCTGAGGTTAAAGGTGTGCTTCCACACACAGAAGCTCTTTTTGTTTGTATAACTATTTATATAGCAGCTTTATTCAAAAAAAATATAGAACCAACTCAAATGACCACCAACTGGTGAGTGAGTAAACACAAAATAGTACATTCAAAGGGTTATTTTTCAGCCTCAAAAAGAGAAATTCTGACAAATGCTACAATAGAAATGAACCTTCAGGACATTATGCTAAGTGAAATGAGCCAGATGCAAAGGAAAAATATTGCAAATTCCACTAGGATGGGAGTGTTAGGGCTCTCTAGGGGAACAGACACAAAAGAAGGAATATATGTTATAAGGGACTCTATTAGATTGATTTACATGATAGGGACTGGGTAATGTAACAATGGGTGTGTGCATGCTGGAAAGGCTGAAAACTAGAAGCTGCTCAGTTTGTGATGCTGGATGTAGGAAGCAACAGGGAATTAGTGTTTAATGGGCACAGAGATTTATTTTTGCAAGATGAAAACAGATCTGGAGGTGGATGGTGGTTACAGTCTCAGAGTCATGTGAATGTACTGAGCTGTCAACCTAAAGCGATTAAAATGGTAATTTTTATCATAATTTTAAAAATAAACAACCCAAGAGGTATGATGGCTCAAGAGGCATGAGATGGCCTTAATCTCAGCACTTGGAAGACAAAGGCTGAGAGATGAGTTTGAGGTCAGCCTGGCCAGTGTAGTAAATTCCAGCTCAGAAAAGAGAGCAACCATCTTAGCTACATAGTGAACTGTCTCAGCAAAACCCAAAACCAAGGAGGGTGAGGAGGAGGAGGAGGAGGAGGAGGAGGAGGAGGAGGAGGAGGAGAGAAGCAAAATAAGAAAGACAGAGAGGCAGACAGACAGACTACTACTATTTCATCATTTCCTTAGCTCTGTAAGCCATCTTGGTCCTGTAGATGATAATAAGCAGGACCAAATAAGGCACCTGATCTCACAGAGCTTCCACTGATCCAATAAATAAATAAGTTCTTTTGACGTAGCGATAAATGCTTTGAAAAAAAAATTGGTAAATCAAGCAGAGCATGGTAGTACTTATCTATAATCTCAAACTGTGGAAAGAGGCAGGAAGATCAGGAATTCAAGGTCATCTTCAGCTTCATATTTTTTAAAAGATTATTTATTTATTATTATTTGTCTGTTTTGACTGCTGTGTGTCTGTGCATCATTTGCATTCCTGGTGCCCTAGACACCAGAAGAGGGCGCTAGATCCCCAGAGATCTAGTACATAGCCTTGTGGTTGTTGGGAGTTGAACCTGGGTCCTCTTGAAGAATAGCCACAGTGATCTTAACCCATGAACCATCGTTCCAGCTCCTACATAGAGAGTTTGATGCCAACCTATGTTATATAAGACGGTCCCAAGAAACCAAAGAGAGAGAGAGAGAGAGAGAGAGAGAGAGAGAGAGAGGAGAGAGAGAGAGAGAGAGAGAGAGAGAGGGAGGGAGGGAGGGAGGGAGGGAGGGAGGGAGGGAGGGAGGGAGGGAGGGAGGGAGGGAGGGAGGGAGAGAGAGAGAGAGAGAGAGAGAGAGAGAGAGAGGAGAGAGAGAGAGAGAGAGAGAGAGAGAGAGAGAGAGAGAAACAAAATAGTGTGATGATTAGCTTTGATTGTGGACTTGGCATGATGTTGAATCACCCGAGAGGAATTATTTACATTTTGTTGGGGATTTTCTTTTCTCTTTCTTTCTCTCCTTTTTATGATGTCTTTCACATCATGCATCTCCATCCCATTCATATCCCTGTCCCTTCGTACCTACCCTCTGCCCTTGCGACCTCCCCCAATAAAATTTCAGAGAAATAAAAAAGAGAAAAGAGAGAGGGGAAAAAACCAGTCTTGTCACGGAAGCTACAGTGTGATGTCTCGAAGTAAAGCCCCTTGTCCATATCTCTTTACTAGCAAGTATTCTTTGTGGAGAGGCACTGGTCTGATTTGAGGTCTCTGCTTTCTGCTACACTACTAAGGATGGGCCCTCACTGGGGCTCGCCTTGGTTGTCCAGCTGTTTCCCTGTGCTGTGGAAATCCTGCAGCTTTTTGTCTGCAGGACTGGACCGCAGCAACTCTTACAAAGCAAACACTTACTTGTGGTGGTTTACAGTTCAGAGTGTCAGTCCCTGTAAGCATGGTGCTGGAGAAGAAGCTGCTTACATGTTGACAGGCAGGCAACAGGAAGTGAAGGGCTTAAACTCGCCCACCCTCACAACTGAATTAGGTTTCAGTTCTCTAAGAGGGTCAAAACAGGTGTCTTTTGTAGCAAAGGGCCATTTGTCTACAAGTCGTTCAGGGGAAAAGGAGCACAGAGGACTTAAAGTCTTTGTATGTGAGGATGGCTTTTCTAAAGAGGGAAGCAGGACAAAGCAGACCCACAACTATAAGCCAAGTGGGACCTCTGATGATGCTGGGCAAGAGGCAAGCCCAGCTGTCAGTTTGATTTTAAGTTGGTCTTGCGATGTAGCCAAGGATAGACTAGACCTTGTGATCATTCTGTGCCTGGCTCCCTAATGCTGTTGTTAAAGCTATAAGTGACTAGATGAAGTATTTGTGGTGCTGGAAACCGAGCCCAGAACCTTGCAAGTACAAGACAAGCTCTCTGTCATTGGGCCACATCACCAGCTCATATAACTATCACCTGAGTCCAGGTAATAATGGCCCTTCTGATTCAGGCTCACTGATTTACATAAGCATTTGTTATCTGCAGCTTACAGAATCCTCATCAACATGGTGACCCACTGGCTTAAGTATTCACTTTATTTGTGGTTGAAGACCTTTATTAGATACCCTTAATGGATCTGAAATTCACTCTTTAGCCTCTATACTTGCAGTGACCCAAAAATATTGCCGATTTTAATTTTTAAAATTTAAATTACTTATGAACAATATCCCCTGTAAAGAAAAATAATTATGTTTATTACAACAAGGGGAAAGAATAAGTATGATTTGTGGGGGTCTGCTGGGAAATTTCTCTCTGGTAATGACGGCTGCTCCCTGTTTTAATGTTTCAATTAGAAGACAGAGAGAGGCCTGCCTCAAACAAGATTAGTAACTAGAATTATGATTAGATTCACTGGGACCAATTTATTTCTGTCACCGGGAATGAATATGAGGAAAAGGAATCAGATCCCTTGTGCTGTTTTGTGGTCTCAGGATTCGGGTTCCACAGCTCAGTGCAAGTGAGCGCCAGGCTTGGAACAGAAGTGGGGATGTGGTAGGAAAGGAAAGAGAAGAGAAAGTGTTGAGATTAAGGTATGAGGCCGGGGACATCCTGGGCAAGGATTGAGGATCAGAGTACAGTTCCTCAGAACTCAGGACTTTGCGGGGATGGCTGTACCTGACTACAATCTCAGCACTGGAAGCAGAGACAAGCAGATCCATCTGACCTGCTAGCCAATCGTGTTGCTAATGGCAAGCTCCAGGTTCAGTGAGAAATTCAAGAGGACACTCAACATTGACTTCTGGGCGTCGTGCATGCCTGTGCACACATAAAGAAACACACAGAGGCACCCGCACACCCATGCACACACCCACGCACACAGGGATCTACAGAGGAGGAAAACAGAAAAATCACTGGAATACTCTCTCTTGCTATCATCATCGGGGGCTGCATATAAAGAACAACATGCACCAGCAAAGTCCTTGATACATGCAGGTGAACAGGCAGGCACTATGTAAATGGTTTACAAAGCATCCTAACTCTTTGGCCTAAGACCATTGGTTATCTACCTAGCTTTCTGGCCCACATCCAATCTCAGAGGTGATTTCTCTTTTAATAAACTGCCTCTAGTTCTGCTGTTATCCATTATCCTGGTTCAAGTCTTTGTTTCAGGCTACAAGAACCCAAAAGTCCCAGTGAATGCTCTCCAGACTCCAAAGCATGTGCATAATCTGGTGAAGATCTCACACTTGCAACAGAAGGCTGAACACACCAATGGCTGGCTCTGGTTCTGGCCTAGTTCTGCTTGGAAGGACAGATAGTAAAGGCCTCTGACTGGTCTTTGTCTATTGATGTTCTAAAGTTTATGTCATTTTGTTTAAAAGGTTTGGGAAAAAACCTTGGTACAGATTTAAAAACTTATTTTAGAATGAGGTTTTAAAGCATATGATAATGGGCTGTTGAAATGGCTCCGTCATTGCTGCCAAGCCTGATGAACTGAGTTCCAACTTGGAACCTGGAAGGTGGATGCCCTCATATTGTCCTGTGACCTTCAATGTGTGCCCACAACCACCCAACCCCAATTAAATAAATGTAAAATAATTTAAAGATATGGAGATGTGAGATGACTAAATTTAGAGCATTGTTGTGATGCCCACCAGCTTTAAGGAAGTGAGAGTGCAATTGCAGAGCTTCCAGAAGGGAACAGGAGGGGATTTATGTTTTAATATGTTTTGGGAACAGGGGACGTGAATATTTTATAATAATGAAACGCAAATCTGAAAGATGAATAACACCGACAACATAGAAAGATCACATTTAATGACTCAGAGAACTGAACTAAAAATTTAAAATGGAAATAGAAGAAATGTGCTTTAACAGCTCTGGGAGGCAGTAAATCCACTCTATAGAGTAGAAATCTCCCCCAAGGTAGGTAAGTGAAGGTTTCCTTCATAGTTGATGGCTCTTAATTCAGTCTGTTTGCAAATTTCAGAAATCTGTGTCCTTTCCAAGGAATAATTGCTGGGAGCTGAGGACTTTATCTCAATATTGCATTTTTAAAATCACTTTTCCACTTTAAGGCTACCCTCTCCAACCAATTAACCAATCAACCAACCAACCAACCAACCAACCAACCAACCAACCAACCAACCAACCAATTAACCAACCAACCAACCAACCAACCAACCAACCAACCAACCAACCAACAAACCAACCAACAAACCAACCAAAACACACACACACACACACACACACACACACACACACACACACACACACTAAAATTATTTTTTTAAATTCAGTCAGAAGCACAGACAAAGTAGTTTGAACTCTATACATCTCACTCAAATTCTCACCTAAAGTTAGGAAATTGTGGCTAAACTACCAGAATATTACATCTTTCCTAACGTTAAAGAAAAATGTTTCCACACACAATATATCACCGGTTGTGTAAGTCTGACCTGGAGTAGATTAAACTGTAGAATAGTAGTATCTTCTATTCAACAAAGGAAGAAAGTAGACCTTTTTCCTGTAACCTTTGTAGACTCCTGGTAATTGTAAAAGTGAGACATACAGTTAACTCTAGTAGCAATGCCAGCAATATTCTATGAACCACTGCATGAGTCATTTGAAAATGAGATAACACACAAGGAAGCAGTGTGTGTGCGAGGTCACATGAAAACAGGACTCCTTTGGAACATATGATTCCTTCTGGAACACTTCATCTCTTAGACTGTTCTTCAGCCTCTGTATTTGCCTCCCTGAATTCTGTAGATATCACTTCCTCTGGAACACATTTTCTAAATCCCTGACTGCACAGCAGGTGACTCCTAGGTCTCTAGGTCTCCTGGCATCCTTCTGTGACAGGTGTTACACAGGATTGCACTAGCTCACTGTCTAGATGCTCAGTAAATGAGGGTAGGGACCATGTCTGTCTTGTTGAGCTCTGTGCTGCTTATGGCCTCCCAAATCATTTCAGGAAGAGTCTCAGGAAAGAGTCTCACCTTCCCATAGCTGTCTTCTCCACCGAGGCATTTCAGGTTTTCAGCACATAACCTTAGCACAATCAGGTGACTGTAAATTGTGTGGAGTCCCAGGCTTCTTAGTCTATAGCTAACTCTCATTCCTTACATTGTAAAGTCAGCCTCTGACCCCGCACTTTTACTTAGAAATCAGAGTATTAAAGAACATCTCAGGCTGGCGAGATGCCTCAGTAATTAAAGTGTTTACTCCGCAAGCCCGATCCCTGAATTCGATCCCCACACCCCAACTCATGCAAAGGCAGAAAGAAAGAACAAATGCCAGAAAGTTGTTATCTGACCTCCAGAGATGTGACCATGTCCAATCTCAGTCTCTCTCTCTCTCTCTCTCACCACACACACTTATATTAATAAACAAAAATTTAAAAAGCAGTTCAAATGATTATCCTCATTATGAACACAGAGCATTGTTCCCAGTTCATAGACGAGTATGCTGCTACTCTGTTTTAAGTTCTTTGTAAAATGTGCTCTGTCCTGCACAAGTTATTTACTTATTATTATTGTGTGTACCTCTGATAACTGTGTGGGGATGCATGCCACAGTACCAAGCCTGATGATCTAGATTCAATCCCAGAGGTCTACATAGTGGAAGGAGAGATTCATTGCCGGCACATTAAATTTTGACAGTTGTGCATGCATCCTGGTAATATGGGCTCCTACATCCCCCCCATAAATAGACGTAATATGAGAAAATTTTTTCTTGATTTCTGCAATAACACACTGTTCAACAACGGTGTATTGTTCAGTCTTTGTGTGTTTTAATAGTTTTGTAGTTTTCTGCCTCTTGATTTATAGTTTTATTCTATCATAAGTAGATACAAAAGAAATTATTTCTGATTTTTTCCCTGTATTTGTTAAGACTTGTCATATGGCCTAAAATATGTTTTTTTTTTTTTTTTTGGAAAAAAATCCCAATGCTGATGACAAGAATATGTATTATTCTGCTGTTGGGTGTAATATTCTGTCTGTATCCATTAAATCTATTTGATCTACAATAGAGACCTATAAGTGGTTTCTTTACTGCATCTGTTTATCCAGATGACCCAGCTATTTGTATGACTGCAGTAAGGCTACCCACTGATATTGGAATCAGGACTAGCTCTTCATCTCCCACAGTGTTTCTTTTATGAAAATGGATGTCTATACATCTTCAACACCTTTCTTTTCAACTGGATTTAAACCTTGTAGAAACTGCGCACCTCTCCTTAGCTAGGATGTGGGAGGGCCTGGGGCTGATGCTAGCATTGTGCCACCTGCACTCTCTAAGCTTACTCTGGGCTTAGAACATGGGGTTCTCATCCCCCCAAAGAACTTGAGTGGAGCTGACAATATACCGAGTACCAAGGGGTCAGCTCTGAAATCATACGATACAGGTTACTTTGTATGGACTGAGCAGGTTGTATTTAATTATTCACACACACACACTCATACACACACACACTCACACACACTACACACACACACTCACACATACATTCACACACACATTCACACACACTGTCACACACACTCATACACACACACTACACACACACTCACACACACCCACACACTCACACATACATTCACACACACACATTCACACACACATCACACACACACACCCCACACCCTCACACATACATTCACACACACACATTCACACACACATCACACACACACACCCATACCCTCACACATACATTCACACACACACATTCACACACACGTCACACACACTCATACACACACTACACACACACACTCACACACACTACATACACATCACACACACCCCCACACTCACACACACCCACACACTCACACATACATTCACACACACACATTCACACACCACACACACTCATACACACACACTCACACACACACACACACACACACACACACACCCAACAATGCCAACAATTAAAAAGAGACCATGGATTGAGAGAACAAGGGAGGAGTACATAGAAAGGGCTGGAGGAGAAAAGGGGTGGAAGGGAAACATGGTGATTATATTTTAATTTCAAAAATAAATTAAAAATCTTTTAACTTGCATCTGTTTACACTAAAAGTCTAATTTCCTTAATGTCATCAAGATAATCACTTACAAAAAAGATAACCACTTACCTTATCCAACAAAATATAAAAACACTTGCAAAATAACGTTATTTCTAATAAGATTGCTGTGTAAAGTTGGTATTTTATGTTCTATTTTTAAAGATTTAAAAAAAATAGTTGTATGTATGCGTGTGTGTTGGGGGTGCAGGGGCATTTGTAGGTGCTAATGGAAGACAGAAGAAGATGTCAGATCACCCAGTGTTGTAGTGACAGGTGGCTGTGGGCTGCCTGACGTGGATGCTGGGAATTGAATTGTGGCCCTCTTGAAAAGCAGGAAAAAGCAGGAAGTGCTCTTAGCCACCAAGTCATCTTTCCAGCCCCAAGTTCTAGTTATTCTGAAACTATAATATTGTCAAAATGATATTCTTAAATGTGTTGATCCCAGAGAGCAGACGAACGAGATGTTTTGTATCACCACACTAATTTGCATTCGATTTATAATCACACTGCACATAATGTGGTCCCGTCGACAACTGACTGAATGCACAACAGTGGTTCCAGCAGCTCATAATGGGGCTGAAAATCTCCTATTGCTACTGGTCTTGGCTCTATTGTGCAATTTTAGCCACACACATTATTGATATGTGTGGTGATGGATACCCTTATGAACATATTCGGCTGCTGGTCATACAAAAGTCTGGCAGTTTAGCACAGATATAACTCGTGATGATATTACTGAGTATGTTACTGGCTTGATAGTGTTGCCTTGCACTTATAAAAAATACAGTTTATTATAAAACAACACAGGTGTTGTACTGGCATCAGCCTCAGGTGTTTCATGTTTACTGATTGCACAAAGGCCATGTTGATTGACCTACACCACTGTGGTTTCTGTAAGCATAGTCTGATGTTACACAACATTAACACCTTTGAAACATTTCTTAGAGTATAAGCCTGTTAAACAGTGACTGCATTTATATATATATATATATAGTGTGTGTGTGTGTGTGTGTGTGGGGTGTACCATGGTGCAGGGATGGTCAGAGCATAACTCGAGGAAGCTGGTTCTTACTCTTAAGTGGGTCAAATATCAAATCAGTTCTTTAAAAAAAAAAAAATCTTGATTTAATTTCTCGACTATGTAAGTCGCAGGGTTCCAGAATGAAAACCATCTAACAATGTGTATTGAAGAAGTCTTACTTCTACCCACAAATTCTCCAAGTTTTTACAACTACATTTTATCCATTTCTTGCCTATTTTCCACAGATTTCTTGTTGTTAGTATAAATGAATATACTTAATTGTATGCTTCTATTTTTATTACCTAAGAGGTTGTACAGTACACACTACAACATTCTTTCCCCTGCCTATCCTGGAGGTTTCATGGCTACAGTTTATAGAGATTCCTAGTCTCTTTATACTTCACTGTATTGTTTTGAAAGATGCATCATAATTCATTCACTGGGCCTCCATCAGATGCACATTTGGATTTTTTTTTTTTTTTGCTATCACTAATCATGCTCCGGTGGATAATCTTGCACATAGTCATTTTGTGTTTTTTGCTAGTAGATTTCCAAATGCTGGGCCAAAAGGTAAACAAATACATATGTAATTTTTCTTAACGTTCCCAAATTTCCCTCCATAGGCACCACGCCATTTTGTGTTTTCATCAGCAACGCTTTTGAGCGGCAGCTTCTCCACAGGTCCATCAGCACAGCGTACATTCAAACTTGGGTTTCTGCCAGTTTGATAGATGAAAAAAATCTCAGTTCAACGTTAATGCACATTTTTTTAAAAATGTATTTCTTTTTCTGTGCACAAAGGCCATTTTAATTTCTGAATTACACACATCCAGGGCTAACACATACATTTACTGTATGGCTAATTTTTCTCTCTGAATCTGTTTCTTTTTAATTCTTAAGAGATCTCCAAATGGCAGGCCTATTTGCTTATTTTTAAGGATATAAGTTGCAAGTGCCTCCTGTTCCACTTGTCATTTATCTTCTGGCTGCTTGTAGCTTTTTGGAAGCCACGGACTGTTACGAGGAGGTTTTTTTGGTCCTGGGCGGCCAGAGGTCTAGACTCACAGACTTGCCGCCCCAGACTTTTTAGATACTTGTTGCTGCTTAGCCCCCCCAAAATGATTTAGATGCTTATACTGTTTGGTCTATGGCTTAGACACCTTGTTAGCTTGCTCTTTTATCTTAACTCAACCTATTTTATTAATCTATTTTATCATGTGGCCTGTGGCTCATTTGTGTTTTTTATGTGTTGTTTTTTTGATTTGTTTTGACTTTGCCCCCCCCCTTTTAATATTTTGATTCTCTACCTATTTCTTCTATGGTGCCTGCCATGGACCAAAACAGTCCTTTATTTAAAGATTGATATTCACAGCATACAGAAAGACATTCTCACATCAATGTACTTTTTTAAAGCTATACATTCCAATCTGTCAGTCAGGATTTTCTGTTGTCAGTCTGGAAAAGAAAGTGAGCCCTCTTTCCTGTGTTTTACAAATGTCTCTTCATACTTTCCAGCTTGGGATCTTATTCTTTTTGATTTCTTGAAACAGGGTCTCTCTGTGCAGCCCTGGCTGTCCTGGAACTCATGCTGTAGATCAGGCTGTCCTTGAACTCACAGAGATTAGCCTGCCTGTGCCTCCCGAGTGCTGGGATAAAGGTGTGAAACACATGCCCAGCTATGTTTTGTTCTTTTTAATAAGTAGTTTATAATTTCATATGTGCAGATCAACTAGTATTTTTCATTTTGGGGACCAAATCTAAGAAAATGCTCTGTTTTGAGGCCACAGAGATACTGGACTGTTTTATTTTCAACCATCTGAGAATTGCTCCTTATTGTTCAGGGACCTGGGTGGGTTTGTTGACTAGTATTTACCAGTCTTTGAAGATTTAAGTACCAGAATGTGGCATTGCTGTGGCATGGCAGGGTGAGACAAATGGTTTGTGTGCTGTCAGGGTCCCGTGGAGAGTCACAGTGACTACAGCTGCACAGCTGTCACATCCAGTGGGGTGAAACTTAGGTCCATGAACATTAATATATATTTAAAAGCCAACTCTTTGCCACACACAGGATGAAATACAATTTAGTAAGCTTTCCTGCTTTGTGTTTCATAATTACAGCTTTGTTCCCCCTGAAATTTATTTTATTTTTGAAGAATAGTGTAATGTAGGAAAACTTTCTCATGTTCTGCTTTCCCTGAACTTTTATTTATTTCTAGGTGTTTACTGATGTGTGTGTGGTGTGCATATACATCCATGTGGGTGTGTGCACACGTGTGTGAGGGTGCATGTGTGGGCCAGAAATTGACATCAGGTATCTTTCTAAATTTCTCTCCACCTTATATTTTGAGACATCTGTAGGTCACCTATTTTGCTAGGTTGGGGGGGGGGGTCAGTGAACTCCAGAGATCTTGGGGGGGGGTCAGTGAACTCCAAAGATCTCCTTGTCTCCTCTCTTCATCACTGGGATTACAAATATGCGCTGTTACATCTGACTGTTGATGTGGGTTCTGAGGATCCAAATTCAGGTTCTCACACTGGCATAGCCAGCACTTCAGTGACAGATATCTCCCCAGCATCTTCCTTGAACTCTAATTTGGGAAACAGTCTTCCTGATTGCTCATCAGTGCAGGGCCGTTCCTGCTTCTTCTCTTTCGCCATATTGACACCATCGCAATTTGGTAGCTTTAAGACGAATCTTGGTATTTGGAAAGGAACTTCTTTAACCCTATTTTTTTTTAAAGCAATATCTTACATTTTTGGTCCCTAAATTCCCTTAGAAAATTGAGAGTGATTTCATACACATACACAAGTATATATATATATATATATATGTATATATATATTCAGACATTGACTAGAATTTCATTTAATCTATAGGACTGTCTAATCCTTCTGTTTGGGAACAATGTGTGCCCAAATTATTTATATATATATATAAATATATATATATATATCTTTGCATTTATTTCTAACCACTGAGTGACTCAGGCAAACCGTTTTTAACGATTTGCATTAACTTCTTAGTTTTGCACATGTTTTACTACAGTATATATTTCAAAGATAATTTACCATGGGTCAAAAAGTACTAAATGCCTACAATTTGATATATGGAAAGATACACTGATAATCATGTCTGATCATCTTTTTCTACAGGGAGAAAAATATTAAATTTTATGTGGTGAACGTGTGTTAGGCTACCATCTCAAATTTTCTATTTAGCCTCTTATTTTCTTCTGAGGAAAATTACCAGCTAACTGGATATAGCTCCTGTTTGCCCTCCTCTGTCCATCCTACCCTGGAACTCACTTTGTAGACTGGACTGGTCTTGATTCCGTTGTGATCTGGGAGAAATAACACCTGGTTTTCTGAGCCTGGATTCCGTAGCTTGATTTCTTACTGAGGAGCAACATCCGAAAACCTGTCTTCTATTTCCAACCTAAGAAACGGACTAAAGATGCTGCTGGGTGGTAGAGGGTAGTACCTAGGATGTTCAAGGTTCTGGGGTTTCCAGCACTGAATTGGAAAAGCTGCCTATACTGCTTTAAATCCCCACCCCCAAAACTTACCTGGTTACCAGTGGGTTTGTGTGGAATCATATTTTTCTTCATGTCTCCCCAGGAAAAAGCAACACTAATATCCTAAGAAATGATTGTCGTGTTCTGTCTGGTAAGTATTACTTCTTATGGTTTTCTGATAAATTATCTCTTCAGTGCCTGGAGTTTCCTCCGTTTTCAGTTTGTCACTTGTTACCCCTTTAGTTTGTGAGGTTTTTATTTTGTTTGTTTCAAATATGGTGTCTACAGAGCACGGCCTAGAGGCTCAACATGTCACTCTGTGTTTAGCTTTATTTATTTCTTTATTTTAGTTCCTGTGGCCTAAGAATTGTTTCTGCTTTTAAAAGTAGTTGGGGAAAGGCAGAGGCAGGTATATCTCTGAGTTTGGGGTCAGCCTGGCCTACAAAGTGAGTTCCAGACAGCCAGGGCTGTTACACAGAGAAACCCTGTCTCAAACCCCATCCCTCAATCAATTTTTCAGTGTTCATTACTAAGTTTTTTTTTTAACCATAAACATTTTTATTTTCTTACATGTGCTTTGGTGACAGAAGTAATCAGTGGTGACAGAGGCATCATAGTCTCCAAAGTCTAAAATACTCTCTGTTCTTTTGCAGACCAAAAAGGTGACTTAAAAAAAAAAAAATCTCAGAACATAATGGCAATAACACGTCTGTTCCCTTTAGACCTTCCTGTCACTTGGTTCAGCCATGAGTAACAGAAACCATGACTTAAACTTAGCTAAAGAATAAAAGTATTTATTAGCACGGAGTTAAACCGAGTACATTCTGGGATTGTCTTTTACATCTAGTGTTCTTGGCTTTATACCTCATCTCTGTAGTCACTGTTCTTAAGTGTGTTTCCTGTCAAGATGATGACTGTTGTTCTTAATTAAGGAAGGTTCTTGTGTAGCCCAGGCTTTCCTTACCTGACTATGTAACTAGAAATAACCTGGAACTTCTGTCCTCTTGAATGCTAGAATTAAAAGCATGTGCCACCATGCCCTCCTTATGCCATGATGGCTTGAATCCATGGCTTCATGCCTGCCTGATAAGCAAACAGTCTTTCAACTGAGCTGCAGCTATGTTCTAAGACAGAGCCTTTTAAATTTCATTTTTCTTAGACTCTAAATTGAATAAAACTTCACCGATGAAACACATGACACGGTGGACATTGGCTGCTAGTGATGTTGCGTTAGCAAATGTAATTTAAAAACATGGCAATCTGATTCACAATCACTTCTTTAGGCGGATGGAGATTATTGCTATCAAATGCAATGGTCATGTCCCAGGCATCAATGATACCCACATGAAGGTCTTTGAAAATGTCCTTCATGGTTAGATACTGAATATAACCGTGGAAGTCTCCAAATTTCTCTGTATCTAAGTTCAATTCCCTGGTATTTTCTGTCTTGATGATGACTTTAGTCTCTGGGCTTCTGAGGAAGAGTCGTTCAATAGCCCTTTGGATGATGATGATTCTCCGAATGAAAACTTCTATGGGGAAGGGTCTGAAGTGTTGGCCTAAGGTAATGACAATGGCAGTATCCTTGTCACCTGGTAAGCGGTCAATTTCCTGAGGAATATAACCATCATCTATCACAGAGTAGAGCTGGACCGTGATGAAAGGATGGCTGTGTTTTTTCCATTGAAGCAGAGTGTGTCTCTCAGCATCCAGAAGCACATGTTTCTTATATAGTCCAGTCCCATGAAGATCAAAAGGCTTTAATGCTGATAGGAAAACAGAAAATATCTTTAACTAGAACATAATGACGAATAAATGTTAAAGGGAAGAGCAATATTTATGAGAGAGAGATTAAAAGATATATTTGAAGACTCAAACGTAGAAGAAAAAATAAAATAAAAACCAAAAGAGCCCTGGCAAAGAAGGAGGCCACATTCAAAACACTGTAAAGTGAGCTTGGATTTCTGAAAGAATATAAAAAGAATTACGTACTTTTTGCAAGCTTGGGAAAATTCTCGATCCATTGGCGCAGCGTTGAGTCTCCCAGCAGGTAGATGAGTTTCCCTTTCAAACAGTCTTTTATCTGAGTGGAGTTCAGCAGACTCTGCTGGCACTGGGCTGTTACCCACCTTCCAAGGAAAGAGTAACCGCTAGGTGTGGGAATCTCTGTTCCCATCTGACATTCCTTTCTCCAGGTTTCACTCTCTGGTAACAGATATTTGTGGAAAGTGGATTTGATGGCATGAGTTAAGCACTTGGTCTCCTCCCTTGGTTCCATTCCCTCTTTCTTTATTTTTTTTTTCTTTTTCTAACTACTCAACACTCCCCCCCCCCCCCCCCCCCCCCCCCCGCCTTGTTACTTTATTTTTGACTCTACTAGTTACATTTTAGGCTTCCCAACTCATATTCTCTCTCTCTCTCTCTCTCTCTCTCTCTCTCTCTCTCTCTCTCTCTCTCTCTCTCTCTCTCCTCTCCTCCCCTCCCCCTCCCCCTCCCTTCCCCTCTTCTCTTTTCCAGGCAGGATCTCACAATGTAGCTCTGGCTAACCTGGAATTCATTACGTAGACCAGGTTGGCTTTGAACTCAAGAGATCTGCCTGCTTCTGCTCCTGAGTGCTGGGATTAAAGTAGTGTGCTACCAAACTAGGCTTCTCTTAATTTTTTGTAATAACGAAAATATTGCAAAGTTACTTATTTTTATAAACAGACTGAAAAAAATACTGTGACATGAACATTCTTTCGATTCTCCTACTCAATCTTTTGAGTGACCCTGGGTTATCTCAGTCCCTCTCTATTTGTTTCTTCCTAAATCTGGTCATTAGCTCAGAGTGAAATTTTTTCTTTTGTCATTCTCATTGGCTCTTCGGTGACAAAGTCTTTTCTATAATCTGAGTAGTGTTAAAGTGGCCTGCCAGCTAGTATCCTCATCAGCAAATCTTACCGGTTCCTCTGTTTCGTTAGTGAAAAAACAATGTTAATTAACTAAGGCTTGATACTCAATATGTAACAGTATGGAGTTCATTTAAACACTTTAGGATGGAATGCTCAGCTCAACAGTGTCTTAGTAGGACTTTGCCAAAAGTGGCAAGTTGCACCTCACATGGACCAATCATAATCTGAACTGCTTTCTCAAGTCCCAGGTACATGACAGCTCTGTCCTTCCCAGACATCCTGGTGGTAGAGCATGTGGTGTTTTATCATAGCACAGCATGGCTGCTAACATCACATCTTCTTGTCATCCTCTCCATGAGCTAATGCTCCTACCCCTAAGCTAATGCTCCCCCAATACATAAATAAATATAGATCCATATATCATGGATCCTAGGGCATCGTGCATGGCAGTCAAGCACTCTAGCACCCAGGTACATTCTTATCTCATGGCCCAAGTTTTGACACATCATCCCTGTACTAATATCTCTTCTTGTGTTAGATAGGAATGCTATACAAGGAGTGAACAAGCATGATTTACAGACAGAAATGATTTCGTCCCCATGCATCAGTTTCCAAGCGAGCAGACCCAGGCTACTGTTGCAGTGTTGGGGAGTACAATTCCTTTTATTTTCTTGTCCTGCTCCTTCAGATACAGCACCATCCCAGACCTAATGGGGCTTTGTTTTCTCACATTTTAGTGGCAGTTCAGCTATGTAGAGAGCCGCGTGGCCGCACCTTGAAGATGGTGCTGGCTTCCGCCTTTCACCTTCCCAACGGTGAGAGCTCTCTGAGATAAACAACTCATTGTTTGGAGAAGGCTAAGCTCATGGCTTGCTTCCAGGTGTGGCTTGCTTCCGTGCACCTGGATCTATTGGCATGGCCCACATGGCGCCCTGTGACTAGCAGTCCAGAGGGTATATAGCTGGGAGCAGGTTTTCCCCAGTAGGAGAAAGCAATAGGAGAGGCAGAGCAGAGGCAGAAGAAGTTTCAAGGTCCTGAATAAACCACTGAAAGAATAGCTTGGTGTCACGTCGTCCTTGCGGGCGAGGGTGCGTGCGACACAGCTAGGATGAAGGAGAGAAACAGCAGAGGAAGGAAAGTTGCTTTGCTTTTAAACATAGGGCCTAGAATTTCCACATCTCCCTTCTACTCATGCTCTTAGAAAAAGTTTAGCCACGGAATCCAAGTGCCATTACAGAGCTGATGATGAGCTGGATTAAGATAATGGTTTCTATCACCAAGCAAGGTGGATGGAGTGGGTATGAGGGACTTGCCATCTTTCTGCATTACTGTCCTCATGTAGTACCTCTGTCAAGGACTTTGCAGTTTCTGATTGACTGTGTTAGACTATACAGTCCAATGGTTGGACTATATGGTTAGCCCTCTGTGGCATTTAAAAAATTGCGTTCATTTATTTTGTGAGTGTGTTTGTGTGTATGTGTGTGCATATGTGCCATAGTGTGGTGCCTGTGCAAGGCACTGGATAACAAGTAGAGGTCAGTTTTTCCATCCTAGGGATCAAACTGAGGTGGTTAGGGTTGATGACAAATGTCTTTCCCCACTGGCCAACTTGCCAGTCCCTGCTTAGCCTGCTGTATCCATAGGCTCTGTATCCATGGATTGAAATAATCATACATGAAAGATATTCAGCAAAAGCATTCACCTGTAGTGAGCGTGTAAATGCTTTTTTTTTTTTAACCCTCATCATTGTTCCCTCAACAATATTAAATCATGACTACCTACTCAGTCCATAAGAAGTTGTACATAGGTTATATACAAATGATAGACAATTTTTTGTGAGGGATTTGAACGTCTACATATTTAGGTATCCAGGGTGGGTCCTGAAACCCAGCCTCCAAGGGTAGTTGTTATTTGTAATCTATGGACAAAGTGATAACATGGTGCTGGTGACAGAATTTGAAAACGCACCTGGAATAAACCCTCAGATCCTAGTGATTCAGTTGCCAAATGGAATTTCCTTTAATTCTGTTAATTCTGCTGCCATTTTGTTGTCACACAGTTGGGCTCCTAGAAGGCTTGGCAGCATTAAACGCTGAGCAGTTGAACACTAAGTTTAGAAACTTCAGGCCGATCATTACTAACTATTCCATACTTTGATAATGCCCAGGGAAGATAATCTGTAAATTTATTTGGATGGTAACCCATTACCAACAGATAAACCCTGCTTTTTCTATAAAGCATATCACGTATAAACTTGTATGTCCCGACATTATTTTCTTTCTTTTCTTTTTGGTTTTTCAAGACAGCTCTCGCTGTGTAGGCCTGGCTGTCTCAGAACTCACTCTGTAGACCAGATTGGTCTCAAACTCACAGAAATCCCCCTGCCTCTGCTTCCTGAGTGCTGGGATTAAAGGCATGTACCACCACCACCTACCTTGGGGCATTGTTTTCTTACATTAGCGCCTCTACATTTATTTCACTATTAACACTGATATTTTGGGCAGTAAGTGGCCAACAATATATAATCCTATCATCTTTTCATCACGTTAGAGATTGTAGACGGTATAACTAACGGCTACAGTGCATTGACCCTGAAGATGTCCAGGCCTTGATTTCTCAAACCTGTGACTGCATTGCTTTCTATGGCAGAAGGAATTTTCCAGATATAACTGAGCACGTGGGCTTGTGATGAAGAGTGTTCTGTGTTATCTGGGTGGGAGGCCAACCCCATCTTGTCGCTTGAAGGAGACAGCAGGATGGAGAAGCGAGACAAAGCATGAATATTTGACATGGTTATGGCTCTGAAGGTAGGCTACAAGGGATGTGGGGAGCCTCTAGAAACTGCAGCAGGCACAGCAACACTCTTCTCTTGAGACAGAATGACAGTAGTCCTTTGACCGACTGCACTAAGCGCAGTGGTTTGAATAGGCATGCCCCACCCCCCTAGACGCATGTGTTTGAATGTTTGGTCCATAGGGAGTGATACAATTGGGAGGTGTGGCCTTATTGGAGGAAGGCATCACTGTGGGGCGGGCTTTGAGGTCTCATAAATGCTCAAGGCACACTCAATGTGGCATCTCCTTCTGCAGTCTGCAGATATAGAACTCTCAGCTCCTTCTCCAGCCTGTCTGCCTGTGGGCCACTATGCTTGTTGCCATGGTGATAACAGACTAAACCCTTGAACTGTAAAGCCAGCCTCAATTAAATGCTTTCCTGGATAAAAATTGCTGTGCTCATGGTGTCTCTTCACAACAGTAGAAACTTTATGACAGTGAGACTGATGTTAAACATGAAATACCAAGCTAAACAGGATGTTTCCCCCTCATTTTACACTACTTTGTTACAGGGGCAATAAAAATGAGAAGTGAATGCAGAGATGCTACCATCTTTCCAAAGTGAAATCATTCCTTCTAGAGGCAGCTTATTTTCTTTTATTTACATACATTATGTCCCTTGGTGACGTCTATAAGCATCTTCTAGGTCATGGCTCAGTTGTTCCGTTGTGAATGAACATTGCTCTTTAAAGAACTTTCTCCTCCTCGTTCAGTCTGTGGCTTTAAAACTCTACCAAAAAAATGCCTCTGAAATCTCTAACACGATGTTTAAGAACTACAGTGATTGAGGCTCCTGCTGTTTCTACCCTCACCCTTGGTATTATTCAATAATATGTCTACAAAACTGGACTATTAATGATTGCTCATGATATTTTGATCATTACTAGATTTTATCTGATCAAAAGATATTGATGAAAAAGTGTAGGATAGCACACTAAATCTCAATCACTCTACTGAAGTGCACTTTTTTAAGAGAGTACATCACATGATATATCACCTTCATCTCAATTAATACCTACAGAGGCAATCTGAATTTACCCAAATTTAGCTGATTCCATGAATGATTATTACTTATATCTGGAAATTCTCACTTTTTTTTTTTTAAATGAGATTTCCCCCTGCCCCAATTCCCTGACTGCAGATATCTTTCTGGGGTTAACCAAACACTCACTAGATGGAAGTTCTGTGCAAGGCTTCTTCATAGAGTCAGTAGATTGAATGATTTTTTACATAACTATCTTTCTAAGTCTTTATTTTTCTACATTTTCCCACAATGCCTCATCTATCATACCTTCATTAAGTATTTATCAAATAAGTGAATGAATATTGTCAATAAATTATTACATGTTGTCAAGTGCACTGGTGTTATTGATAAGCTGAAGTGGGCTTTGTGGGAAGTTGTTTTGGAGATAAGGAAGTATAAATATTCTTTCCTAAGTAATGTTGCTTTGTGTTTACCACTAACATTTCATAAGATGAATATACCATAAACTTGGTTAGTGGTACAGCTAAATGTTAGAGATTATGCTAATGGAGATTTAGAAACTAAAACTACAGTGCTGAAGCCACCATTATTCGTCAAAGACATTTGCGCAGTAGCCAGGGTACTAGAATATGAATTCCTAAGTGAAAATATGAATGCCCAGTTTTGACATTTTCACCTTTGGGATGAATCCAGATGAAGTAAGTCATCAAGAGAATATGTGACTTCTTTTTTTGGAATTCATTTCTGTCTTTAACATCCAGCCTGTTTGGTATCATGGATACTTATTAGAAATTATAATCTAGAAAATTACAATTAATAATGAAGAAAACCCCTTCCCTCTGCAAGAGACAAGCATAAGGAAGCATGTAGCACTGGGTGTGGTAGAGTACACCTCTAGTCTTAGCACTCAGGAGGCAGAGGCAGACAGACCTCTGTGAGTTCGAGACCAGCCTGATCTGTACAGTTAGACACTACCCCAGAAAACAAAAAAACAGAAAAGAAGCAGCAACTTCAGGTAGAAGACACTTACTGTTGCATTGAGAGACAGTAATATACTTAGGCTTCTTCACCATTTCAACTCCTGTGTTGGACCTTCAAAAAACACAATGACAAATTAGCCTGTTGTCTGTCACAGAACACAGGCGACATGAATCAATTGCTTGTAAGGGAAGCAAGGGTCCGCTTTAAATTTCTGATAACGTGACTAGAAACTATTATTTAAAAGGTCTCTGAGGTGGTATAAGTGAAGTACGATTTGGGCAAGATTTTGCAGTGTGTTACTTTTCCATATTTGGTGTTTTCTTGTACTTCCACCAATCATTTGTGTTTGAAAGCTTAAAAGATTCTAAACTTGACTTTGAAAACTACTAAGAGAAGAATAGCTGAGAAACCAGCATTTTATTTTGTTACAGAGTAAAGAAAAAAGAAATTGTGTGTGTGTGTGTGTGTGTGTGTGTGTGTGTGTGTGTGTGTGTGTGTGTGTGTGGTGTGTGTATGTGTGTGTGTGTGTGTGTGTGTGTGTGTGTGTACCCACTGCAGAGCCAGCAGTGGAGGAGGAGGGGAGCTGTAGATTTGTAAGGAGAAAAGGATTCCAGCTGAAAGGGTGTCTCCGGACTTCAAGGTTCACAGCTCTGAGGTGTGCGGTGACAATTACCTTTGCGAATCTTCAATGCAGCCCATGAAGAAACCAGGGTGGTTTATTTTCAGCAATGAGGCATTTTCCACCTCCATGGAGAGCAAGGAGATCAGGAGAAAGTTAAGCAGAGGGAGAAGGGTGTGCCTGGCCACAGCCATGCCTGACTGCCTGGCTAACAAATAGGTTTGAGGAGTCTGTTCAGCTCAGGGCGTCCAGGAATTGCTAGGCCATAACTTGGTGAGGATGGAGGAGTCTGCTACCCAAAGGAGTGCAATGAGCCATATCGTCCCAGGAGATGATCTGATGACTGGTAGGAGCTCATGACTGCTATGCTACAGTACAGACAGGAGAGCAGAGCTTTGTGGCTATAGCACTAACTACCTGGCCTAGAGCAGGCTTTGACAATGTTTGCCGAATAAATGAATAAAGCCTGCTATGTATGCAAAGGAGAGAAAGAGAGAGGGAAGAAGAAAGGGGGGGGGGGAAGTGAGAGTTGAGTATGACAGGCAAGTGAGTCCCAGCAGCTAGCTGTCACAGTAGGCAAGGTGAGTTGAGTCACCTAGAGGGCAGTCTCAACTGCCATAGTAACACAAGACATGGACATAAATAGATGTATGAAAAGTTTTATGAGGTAAACTGTATGGGATGTGATGAAGAGGGTGGAGGATCATGATACTATCAAAGTATCTTTTTTGGGTGTGGGGGAGAAGGTGAGACATCTATGAGCCACAGCAGAATAGTTTCATATGGGAGCTATTTTGTAAAACCTAGATCTATAGTAAAATAACATGACCGAACAGGTCAACACCCGTTGTCAGGGACCTATATACTGTATTTGGTTCTTGTCAACAGGAATGCATGACCAGGGGGCCCAGTAAAGATAACATAGGTCTTACCGGAATCTTGAGTGGTAGAGGAATCTGAGGTCTTGCTCAGTATTGAGATGGGCAATGTAGCTCTGTCTGGGGGAACCTCTCATTGTACTAAGAATATACTCACTTCTGGAAAAGATCTTTTTCTTTGTCAGTAAGAAAAGAAACACTTTGCTGCTTGGTACACACATGGGTCAAGGTCTCACAGGGCATGTGTTGAGGCTTCATACAGTAGAAGACTTCCTCACCGCCACTGTATAGGTATTTGCAGAGTTCACTGCTTGAGTTTAGGGTCAAGCCACATTCGACTAAGACCTGAGAAGTGCCGTTAACAAATTTACCCTTGAAGGCAATTCTATCATAACCTTGGTTCCTTGCTCTCCAGAGAGCTGACACCCCTTCACTGGGATGGATGAGCAGGATAGACAGAGCCACCTGGCCTTCCCAGAACAGAGTGAAGCTAACAAGGTAGGTGCCATTGTTGAAGTCTGTCACCTTTCCAGAAGCTCCTGCCTTCAGAGCTGGGGTGGAAATCCTGGCCCTCAGGAAGTCCCCACCATACTCCTTCCTGTGTCCCAGGTGGTCCCTCGCTTCGACTAGGATTTCCAGATGGTCCCCTTTACAGTATTTGTCTCGAGGGTTGAGTACGGTGGCTGTGCTGTGTGTGGCACTGGTGGTGGTCCTGAAGTGAGTGAAGGGTCTGGCTGGGATCTGCCGATCTAGCTTCTCTAGGATCTCCCTGACTCTCAGCTCTAACTCTGTCGGTGACTTGACCGGTCTTGTCATTTTAGGCATCTCCCCTCTTAGCTTAGTCTCTGCTGGTAACTTTGACTGATTCGTTAGCAGTTCACATGATGACTTCATGGAAGTGGTCCAAGAGTGGAAGGAGGTAGATGTGTTCAGAGCAGTCCACAGCTGAAATGACAGAAGTGTGATGCATTATAAAAACAAACCTGCTCCCAGGCATTTTTACTCATGAGTTAGAGTTTTACAGAAACATATAAATTCTAAAATAAAATCCTGAGAGTGGGAAGCTGATGAAAGTGAATTTGCTCTTCCCTATCCTATACATCTTGTAGCCAGTAACTACTTTTTTTTTTTTTTTTTTGCTACTTTCCAAATGGACAGATGGCTGAATGTTTCTGCTAGTTAGCTCAATTATCACTAATGCTCATAATGAGGAAAACTGTCCAATTGGTTTTATAATGCATTTTATTATAAAACTTGATTAGTGTAATACAGAGAAGGTGAAGGCTTTTTCTACCCATGAACATGGCTTTTAAATTCTCTCTCTCCAAAATGTTATTACATGATATATATATATGTTTACTTATATTACATGTTTATATAAGCATACATAAACATGAATCCAGAAGGGAAAATATCCCAATATAATTTATACTATAGTTGATTACAGACAAAATCCTCACTGTGTTCTAACTTAACTGATTGGAATTGTACTTGTATTTTTTTTCTTTTTCTTTTTCTTTCGTTCCTTCTCTCTTTTTGAGATGAGGGTTTTATTACACAGTTCTGGCTGGCCTCAAACTCACAATCCTCCTGTCACTGTCTCCTGAGTGAAGGGATTGCATGTACCTGGTATCTAAATACAAGAATGTCACAAGGAAAAACATAACAAAATATGGCTGAATTTCTATGTAAACTTCAGGTGATAACTCTTTTCTAGTTATCACTTAATATCTAAAAACTGTAAGGTGTACTCATTACTAAAAATAACCATCACATAGAGAAAAGTCACAGCAAGCTGGATTTATACAGCCAAGGATTACACCCAGATTTAGTGACAAGTACTTATTTAGTGATATGGCAGTTAGTGGCCTTAGTAAGAACCAGCTAGGGGGGCTATGAGAGGTACAAGCCTGACTAGAAGGTCCTGAAGGTAACTGGGAAGTGAGGAAGTAGTGCCAGCATCCTCACCCTCCAATGCATAGAGAAGGAAGCTCCGTTGGAATGGGAGAACGGGTAAAAGGCTCTGAGGAGATATCCTACAGGGAGCAGCTTTTGGCCAGAGTGAAAAAAAAAAGGTATTCCTACCTTTGAAGAATTTTGAGAAATTTCAAAAACTATCCAGGTAGCTATTAAAAGTGAGATGAGCATCAGCAGCATTTTCTGATATACCAGATTTGAGAACATTCTTGGTATCCTAGGACAGAGCACAAGAGGAGATACCAAGGTGAGGAAGGAGTCCCGGGGCTCTTTGACTGTTTCCCTGTAACCTGTGATATGCTTGAGACTCGACCGTCTTCCTCCAGTCACCTTCTTTTTCCTTCTGTCTTGATGAACAACCCTTTTGTCTACCCTGTTGACCATTTCTTACTCAGGCTTTGGTTTAAGGGGTCTCCACTTCCTCAACCCTGAATTAGAAGTCATATGCCTTCCCATGTGCTTTCTGTGATAATTTTCTATAGCAATACCCCACTTTCACTCACCACAGTCTCAAAGGGAAGCAGAAAAATTAATTAGCCAGCAGGTTCTTTGTGTGTGTGTGGTGGTGGGGGGGGGGGCAGAAGCTAGCTTATGGGACCCTTAAAATATACTGATGTTACAGAAGTCATCTCTAAGATAGCTGTAAACAAAGTTGGTCCTGGAGTGACCCTTGTTTTGCTAAGCACCAAGTATGAATCTTGAAGTGGGAATTCTTTTAGGGGGAAGGAGTCTAATTTACTCTGCATGAAAGACAAACCTAGCTAGGTTATGCATTGCTAGAGGAAAAGGGGAAAAAGGTGGAGGGGCAGGTATTGAGGGAAGAAGGCCTGAGACAGAGGGGTTGGCAGTAACAGCTGCCATTTCAAAGTGTTCTTGGAATACAGGAACACTATTCAACAGATGAAATGTGCTTATTAGCCCTCCCTCCTCGTGTTATAGTAAAACATTTTGGGGCTGTCCAAAAAGCTTTTTGGATGGGTTAATTAACAAGATAGGTTCTAAAAAGTTTCTATTCCATCTTATTGGTACAGAGAAAAACCAGGACATACTCATGCAGAAACCCACATATAATAACAAATATATTATACAGAGACACTTTAGCTATCAGACTACTAAAAAAAATAGATCTTAAGAAACTGGAATTTCCCCAAGAGTCTCATGCTTTAAGAAGAAAAGCCTAGAACAGCAGGAACAGAGGACTCTTCTAAGAAAGAGACTTAGAGGTTTATACGGATAAGGATAGGTCAGCAGTGGGCAGGGCCACACCTTGACTGGGACTGATTAGATAAGTATATACATAACACTCCTTCAGGACCCCGGAGATAGACTGTGGTCACTGGATGTCTCTGTTCCTCTTTAAAGTATTTCTGCAATGAGTACATCTCCCTTCGGTGCTTACTGCTATTCATTTGGCTGTTTTAATTGACTTCTGAAGGATGGGTGGTTGAACTTGTCTTCTTGAGGTACAGACTGCGATTTCAGTAACAGAGTCAAGAGAAAAAGTCACGTCAGAGCTAGTTAACTCTTTTAAGCAAGATATGATGGCCAGCAGCAGCACATACTAAACCACTGTCTAATGATAGAGCTGTGACTTGCCAATTATGGAAACATGGTACTTGGTGGAATTCTGTGTCTGGATGGTGTACAGATGAAAGAATTCAGGAGAAAAGACATCATCTAATCTGTGATCTAGTGTATGTCACTCATTGTCCTGTACATTTAATATTAAAGTACTTCCTGAAAGCCAGAAGTTACCAATTAATAAAGCATTGGAATCATGTCTGTTTCCACATTGTATACTTGGTACCCACTGTGTCACTGACAAAGGTAATACTTGTGGAATGAGTAATTTTTTAAAATAGTGTAATCTGGCTTTTCAGACCAACTTTCCCTTTATATCCACTCATATTCCATGATTTCTAAGAATATACAATAACATGTCTAGTGGGGCAACATGTCAATCAAAGCCGTCCCCATTTTAGGACTTACCCAGTTTTTCTAGCTTTTAGGTGAATTTTATAATGCATAAGTTACCAAATCTGTTCTCAGGCGTGCTCTTCTACCTAGAAAGTAGTATACAGAGACAGGATTTTACCAACCTTGAAAAAAAATCATTGCAATTTTACAACTCTTAGATTTCCAACCTGTGTTTTATTAAATTGATGCTTACTTTATTACGTGTGCCCATATGTGTCCAGAAGATGAAGTAAATCAACAGGCAAATGAAGTAACTGTTTATGAAAGTTAGATTACCGGAATAGAAACACTACATTCATGTCGGTCTTTGAATATGCCTTATTCTTCTATGGTTCCTCATCATTGTCCATGTCCTCTCATCTCCATTCCTCCTGGATGCACTCACCACGCTCTAAGGTAAATCTAGAAAACTTCCTTTGTTTAATTCTTGAGCTCAAATACTGGGTTTTCTTTCCTCTGAGTTCCCTTTAGTCTATCACGCATACTTCGCCACAATATGTGCTTCAGGATGCGCCATCTCCTTTTGTGCCATTGTTCAATTATGTTAATGGACATTCCAGAGCAGATTCTTCATGTAAGAGAACTACCTGCAGACCACAGTTCTTTGGAGGCTTAGAGCTGAGTAATCTCATGTATTCCTACAGGGATGCCTCACTAGCTCCTACACCCCAGCTTGAGCTCCACCTATCCAAATGTCCTCAGGCTGTCTCCATTGGAAATGCATAAGGGCAGGGGCGTGCTAAATCTGCCTGGTGCTAGTCAATAAGCAATGTTGTAAACATTTCTTCTTAGCCGAAACCTGCCACTGTGGATAAGTTTATGTCACAGAAATGAGCAAAGGCTGAAAACAGAGTTGCTTCTGCCGAGCAGATCTGAGTTTTACCCTGCCCATAGGAATCTCCAAAGTAGGCCTGTTCAATTAGACAGTCCTCTGTTGTCACTGCCTGCCAATTTATCTCCCTGTCCTGTGAATGATGTCATCTACCAGAAACATTGATTTTTTTCTTGACTGTGTTCATAGAGTCTGGTCCTGTTCAGTTGCCATAGCACCCATGTGTAGATGCTGTCTCTCCTATCACCAGTGATGCAAACTTGGGTCTGTGCATGTGGCATACCGGTTACACTGTACTTCCTGGCCTCTAGAACGTTTGGGCACAGCCATAATATTCATTCTCTGAAGTAAACATAGTTAGGGTAACATGCTTGTCTATTCTAGTCTCTGTCCTTCTTTCAATCTATGGCATACGAGTGTCAGCAGAAGCCTTGTTTTGATCATACAATATTATGATAATATCCTGGAGCATGGGGATCCTAAAGCTTATTTGTTCTGGAACAGGACTCTCTCTGGTTGTCAATGGAGCCTAGGGATCTCTTTTCTAAATTTTCAAACATATAAAATAAAATATAGAAAATTGTAGCCAAACTCAATTATACTGAAGAACAGTAATTAACTCTTTAGCTATATCTAGTCATATATCAGTTTTTCATTAGCACACCAAAGAACAAACAGGAAGGCATTATATTTATAATACTTTTTGAAGCATTTACAAGTATAGGTGTAATTTCAAGTATATTTTTATTCTATTTTCTATTTGTATGCACATGTGTGTTTTGCCTGCATGTATGTCAGTATACCACATGTGTGCAGGACTGATTCAACACCAAACTTCTATAATTGTTCAACTAGCCAGTTCCACTACCCCTATCCAGATTAACCAATGCCCAATGACTTTGGAAACAAAGGGGGAATTGCAGTCCATATTGCCTGCTTGGAGAGATGGGCATCCCGGTGCCCTGCCATCACCCTGGAATACACCTCTCCTGCCTGTGAAGAAACTTGGTACTTCTGATTCCCATGAGTCTGATGCTTCCAGAGAAACAGCTGTACACTGTCTTGGACCTGAAACACGCACTCTTCAGCCTCTCATTGGCGGAGAAGAGTCATCCCATCTTTGCTTTGAAATGGACAGACCCAGAGGGAGGTTATAGTAGGTAACTTATATGGACCAGGTTGTCCCAGGATTTAAAATTTCTCCAACCTTGTATGATGAGACACTAAATGCTGAACTCCTGACCTTGCATCAGAGGTTTCTGTTTGGTTAGAAGCTCCATCTCAGGCCCCTCCTTTCTCTTAAAACTCTGCCCCTCAGAAAGCCCTCCAAGCAGTGGCTCCTTTCCTGAGCCGCTCAAGACTGCTGCACCTACAGGGTATTTAAGTTCCAGTCCATAGACCTACCATGTGATTTCTCTCATGTCCACCCCCCCCCCCAACCCCCCGCCATCACCCAGGAATGCTTTGCTCATATTAAGTCTGGTCTTATTAATTCAGCCTAATTTTGCCTATTGCATGAGCAGAGAAACTTAATACTTGGGATTCAAAATATTTATCAGTTTCCTGGAACCATACGCTTACAATTTGTAGATGACCTTCTCTAACCTAAAACTAAAATATCTCATAAGAAGGCCAATGAGGACCTGCTGCAAGAATTACCTTGAGGATATTGGCTAAGACAACCCAACTTTGTACATCAGAGCTACTAGTGGAGGGGAGGCAAATGGAGCCTCAGGGTACAATTGCTGTCATCCTTCAGGTCCTAACTCCAAAGACTAATTGCAAATAATGTTCAGGACTGGAAAGTTGCAAAACATAGAACTATGGCTCAGCATAGTAAAATGCAATTTCCTACAAATATACAGATTTAGTAATTCCTACCAAAATCCCAGAATAATTTTTATAGTTACAGACATTTTTTAATTTATATGTAAAGGCAAAGGAATTAAAGTAAGTAAAACATTTTTTAAAAGAAATGCAAGTTACCCTATTTTAGGGTATTATTTTCTACAATAATCAAGCCTTCTGATACTGGCCAAAATATGGACACATAAACCAACTGGACAGAATAGAAATTGTACAGATGAACTTCAGCAAACATACTAAGTGATATTTGACAAAACTTCAAAAGTAACTCAACAGGGAAAAGCTAGCCATTTCAATAAATGGTGCTGAAGCAATCAGATACCCAAAAAAGAAATGAATGGCCATCTAAACTTCACACTTTATACCAAAGTTAACTCTGTGAACTGGTGGAATTGCATAACACTAGTAAAGTAATGGATCGTCTGTATGTGACCCAGCATCAGGCTCTACTTTTGGACCATTCTCAAGTCCAGTTTGGGAAACCCACCACTGTCAATTCTGCTGCCTTCTGGCTTGATGATGACCCACAGGTGTTTATCCATAACGGTCACAAGATGAAACATAAAACCAGGGATGTGGGAATTGCAGTAGTTACTTCAGATCCTGAAAGGGTTTAGGACTAGGCCAAATACGCTAGCTCAGAAAGAATGGATCACCCCAACTCTCTCGAATGGGGAAAAGCAGAGTCCATCACCGTATACATGGACAGTTGCTATACATTTACTGCTGTGCATGTCCACAGTATAATCTACAGAGAAAGAAGGTTTCTCATCACTAGGGGAGAGGACATTAGAAACAAAGAAAAATCGTGACCCTCTTAGAGGATATTTGGCTTCCCTTATGAATTCCTACTTTCCATTGCTGAGGACCATCACAAAGAAGACTCCTTTGAAGCAAGAGGTAATTGGGCTGCTGACCCTAAAACCAGAGGGGCCTATTGATAGTCTGAGGACACACCCTGACCAATGTTGCCTGAGGCTCCATAGTAGAACCAAGAGGAAAGAGAGGAAAGAAAGAAAGGAAAGGAAGGTAAGAAAGAAAATATGAGAGAGAGAGAGAGAGAGAGAGAGAGAGAGAGAGAGAGAGAGAGAGAGAGAGAGAGAGAGAGAGAGAGATCAACTCCATAAGTCAGCAGGACTCTGGTAACTGACCTTCTGAAGGATACTCATCTGGGGTCCACAAAACTTTCTGAGTTGCTCAGACCAAACTATATTATACTGTCATGGGATGTCTCAGCCAGATGGCAGGTTTGTGTACAATTAAATCCAAAACAGAGAATCCTTATGCAGGAAATGGTCAAATTGTGAAGCTAACACCTCAGAAAACTCTGGGAAACTGACTTCATAGAGATCCAGCCTGCCAGGGAAAGATAGGAGTACTTGCTAGTTTTAGTAGATATCGTTTCTGGGTGGGTAGAAGCCTTCCCCTCCCAAACTGTAACTGCTCATACAGTATTTTATAATCTCTTCCAGGAACTGGTCCCTGAATTGCTACTCCATCCCCAGAAATGGGGTCCAACAATGGCCTTTTATAGCCCAAACTTCTCAATTAATAGCTAAAAAAACCTTCAGACATAAATTGAAAACTATTGTGCATTGTGCATTGGGTAGGTAGAAAGAATGGGTTAAAAAAACTATACTAAAACTCATGATTTGGTAGAACCCCCCCCACACACACACACACACTTTGCTTTACTTTGGGCCTGCGGCATCCTGCATAGGAGGGATTTGCCCCCTATGAGATGATGTTTGGAAGACTCCCCCACTGCTTTTCAAGATCAGAAGCCAGAAGTTGGTAGAACTCTAATTATTCCTTTCTCAAGTCACTACAGACTCCAGTACTCCATAAAAGCAATTCATTTGACAAACTGAGAGAGCCAACTGACCTCTGAACCTACAACAGGTTTCCTCTTGTTTAAATTTGGTGATACTGTGTAGGTCAAGGTGGTGGCCAAAGGGGTGCTGGTACCAACATGGAAAGGATCGGATATAGTGATTCTCTCCAATCCCATAGCCATGAAGGTAGCTGATATCACACCATGGGTCCATCACACCCAAGTCAATAAAGCAGAAGCTACAGCCAGCAATGTTACAAGCACTGTCTCTGGACTCTGGACCCATTCAAATTCATGTTCCATTGAGCCCTGGGCCCTTCATGTTGCTGTTCTTATGTCTCCTCCTGAGTCTTATGTTCACCCTATGGACATGAATATAAGATCATAGTTCAATCCCCACGACCTTCCGACCTGTGAATTGAGGAAGACAGATACAGAAAAATGATAGCATAACTACAGACCAGCAATCCACATTCCATCTCGGCCATTGCTCACTGATATCCACTTTAAATGTCTGGTTGTACTAGAAACTGGAAAGATATGAGAATTGATCTTTTGAGATAAAAATGCAAAGTTCACAATTTTCTGCATGCCCTGCAGCTGGCCCTATTAGTTGCCAAAAACAAGAGAGTTTCCATTACAAAAACTGGGGTTGTGAAACAGGCTTCCTGGAAAATGAGTTTTTAAAAAAAGTCTGGCCTTTGGGAAATGAAAAAAACAAAAACAACAAAAAAACCCCCAAAACCCAGAGGAGTCAGACTCTATGCCTCAGGAAGAAAGTCTAAGGATAGATTTAAACCACTCCTCAAGGTCCCCAGATCTTTCAGTCTTAACCAACTTTCCCCCCAAAGTACTTAACACACCTAGTACTTAACTGCCCAGTGTCCTGGAAGCTGAGGGATATTCTCCACCCCCTCCACTTTCCTCTTTTGACAAATACACCACTTAGTTAATCATTCTCAGCCAAAAATTGGCCAGGATTGCTGATTATGCTTAACCTCTCAGACCCATACTACATATAACTAACCATACGACCAGCCCATTGACTGACAGAACATTAGAAGATCACAAGAGACTGGAGCTTGTCTACTATCTAAAATCTTTACTCCGGGTACTTCTCCTTATTTGGATGCCTGCTGTTCTGCCTTGTGGATCTGGGTAATAGCAATGTTACTGGGCTTCTGAGACTACTTGGTAGGTGTGTACTAATGGATTGACTAAACGTGCCTTTTCTGATGCTTTCCAAACCAAGAAACCCCCCTTTTATGCATCTTGGTACACATTCTCTCCCAGGTGTACCTATATACTGGGAAAGTGGGGGGTGCATTTTAAGATGAATCTTGGACCACTAAAGAAAAAAAGCTGTACCTGGCATCATCTAACTCCTGGTTGGAGCCTGCATAGCGGTCTCAACAGCCATATACATATATCAGCCTTTATCATGGGAGATAAAAACTTAAAGAAGCTAAGTGAAAGGCTGATCAGGATCTAGAAGTATCAAAACATTCTCTTTCTGAATTAGAACAACAGTTAGACTCCCTTGCAGAAGGGGTCCCACAAAAGAAGTGATCCCACAAAAATGGAGAGATTACATTACAGGGACTTGGGAGAAACCTGTTGTTTCTATGCTAATTGTTCAGGAGTAAATAGAAAAAGTATTGCCATGGTTGAGAAAAAAAAAAAAACTCATAAAAAGAGAGACAAAGACATAAACCAGATAATTAGTACTAGTCTCTGTTGTCTTGTTCCCCCTAATAACTACTCTTGTATTAATCATGGCTGGGCCTTTAATTCTCATTCCGATTGAATTAACAGAGATGTCCTGCATCTTACAAATTACGTATCAATTGAGTGAAATTAATGGCCAATGGTAATGTGAATGTAATTGACCCCCATAATCTCATAGGGAATTGTACTGTTTGGAGGTGTGGCCTTGTTGGAGTGGGTGTGGTCTTGTTGGAGGAGGTATGTCACTTTGAGGTCTCTTTTGCTCCAGTTTCCCTCAGTGTGACCCTAGGCTGACTTCCTGTTGCTTGTGAGATGTAGGACTCTCAGCTACTACTCCAGCACATCTTTCTGCATGCCGCCATGCTCCTTGCCATGATGACTGAACCACTAAAACTACATCCCAATTAAATGTATTCCTGTTTGCTGTGGTGTCTCTTCATAACAACAGAAACTCTCAGACATGGTCCTTAGGACCATCTATTTGAGTCCACAATTTGACTCATTCACTAAGACCAGTGGGGAATGTAACAGGGCCCCAGACCTTAGCACAACTGACTGCATGATGGAAGTGTCATTCAGGCTGTAAAACTTGGCAGGTAGATAGCACCACCTATCAAAAACAAAGACCTAATCTATCAATGCCCATAGTTCTGGGAAAATCTCTAAATGTACTAACTTTGCTTTTCGGCTTCTGTAGTTCTGTTTCTGGTTAATTGTTCTTGTTAACTGAAGTATGTCCACCTAGGACATGCTTTTGTTTGGTGTGCGTGCGTGAGTATGTGTGTGTGTACACGTATGTGTATGCCTAAAGGCTCAGTGCTAAACTGGGATCCTGAACTCCCAGTGTAATTACCAGCCAGCTAATAAAGACTTCCTGTTGTCTTGAACCCATGTCTGAGGAGTCTTCTCTGGTGAGTACCCCACAACATTTTAGGGGCTCCACTGAGATCTCAGAGACCAGACCTTGAAACACCTGTGTTGTGTTGGAAGACCTCGCTGATCAGTTTGCAGTCTGTCATAGGCTGGCAGCTTTCTCTAAGTTCAGCAACATGGAAGACTTCCTCCGCTCCACTCAAGTTTCCTGCTCTTTAGCCAGCCTTATTTAAAGGATATCTCTAGGCCCAGGATGCTTAGCCTACCTCAAGGGTGACCCTTGACTCAGTTCCCTACAAACTCTCTTCCCATGAACCATATGGTAACTAGGCAAGTGCTCTAGCCACTTGATTGGACCCTATTGCCACATACAAAGCCCTGTGATAGGATGCCACTTAATGCAGAATAGGGTTTGTCCCCATGCTCCCCAGTCCTATATATCCCTTATATGCTGCAATAAAGTTGAATTGATTTTCACCAAAGTTTGTATCCTGGAGAGCAGTCTCACTTCATACTCATCGGCCATGCACAAAGCTTTCTATCCCTACTACTGTCTTCTCATCCTCTCAACCTGGTGACCAACAGGCCTAGAGGGAAAGAGGACCGCTCCCCCACCCCCCCCCACTGATGGCACAGGAATAGGTGAGCACCTCCTCCTCGAGAGAAGCAGCATTTTTAACCTGGTTTTCCCCGGCTTGAGGACCAGCAGTCTCCTCTCCTTTCTCTACTTCCTGTTTATGTTTTCCGGAAGGTCTTTATGGTTTGAAGACAATTGAAGCCTCTTGGCCAGAGCAATTCTCTGGCATTGCCTGCTAAAGGTCTTTTATTCCCGTTTTGGACCTGACAGCCCAAACCTCTCTCTCTCAAAAACAAACAACAAAACCCCTGGTACTGCAAAGGTTAATTAAATGCCACTAGTGGGATCGTTAGTCTCTTAAATCTGCGGACCGGTTTATTTGTTAGGACTTTCTTCATCCCCTGGCAGCTAAATTTCCTTGGAAATATTGAACACCCCTGAAGGCATTTCCTCTCTTTTCTATAACGGGAAATTCTGCTTTTCACCAGTTACTCTTCAGACAAGTACGCACACAGGCAAGTACGGGAACACTACCTGTCCGGCTGACATGTGAGTGCAGGGACAAAGCCTGTCTTCTGGCCACCCTGCAGGGCGAGTCGGGAAGAAGCCTTTGGTCACGCTGAACCCACATCCCACATCTTGTAGATAGCCCGATGGAGGCCCCGTGTGTCCTTAAGCATACTCACCCTATAGGGGCATGGCCTGGGGTGGGATCAGCGCCGGCCACCCGGAGGATTCCACCGGGCCAGCAGCGGCAGAAGTTCGTTCCGCTCCGGTTTCTCCCCACCCATCTATGTGTCATTCCCCTCCCGTAGATCCTTGTTTACTGCCCTATGGCTGAAGCTCTGGCGTCCGCGCGCGCAGCGGACAGCACTGATACGGGGCAGCCCAATTGTTACAGCCCTCCCGGCAGCACTGCTTGCTGAATACTGGGAATCTCTGTGCTCTCCCACAATCCTTCAGGAAATTTCGAACTGGCAGGGCACATCAGGACTAGCCTGTGTTCCCAAAGGAACCTTCCCTCTTCCCTTCCCTAACAAACAGGCTGCCTCTGTTGCAGAATACTTCCACCATAGTGCTTCTCAACTTTCTTCTTTCAAGAATTACAATCCTAACTACGAAACCTTAAAAACACACTAAACATCCTTTTCCTATATCTTAAAAATTTACTCTTTTAACTCCTATCTTAAAATCTGTAGGATGCCCATTAAGGCAAGGTTAAAAATCTATATAGTACATAACGAAATATCTTTCCCATGGTAAGCTTTTGTTTGTCTATTTCTTGAGAAAGCTGTGTTATTGAAAAGTTTGTCTATTTGTCTGTTTCTGTGTTCGGATGTGCTAATAAATGACACGGAGACAAACAATAGGTTAATCTTTCTGTCTCACACCCTTTACTATCTTTATAGTCATCACATGGTTACCCTTTATGACCAGACTTCAGAATATACCTCTAGATTCTGCTTAACAAAAGTTTATATATCTTTTTGCTGTAAATAATATTATTTTTTCCTATTTTTATTAAAAAGCTGTTTCTAGAATTGAGATCCGGCTTTCCCCCTTTCCTAGATTCAGCATGTTAAAACCAAAACAAACAGACAAAGCCTCTTCTCTGTTTTATCAGGCTGAGCCTCCTGGAAAAGACGAAAATGGAACAGCAAAGGAATTAAACCTGGTTTATATAAACATTCTACACCTCCAGGTGTAAAGTTTAAACCTTAAGTTATAAAGATCTAAGCAATGTCTTAGGGTCTATGTAAGGTATAGATGCAAGCCATAAATGGCTGGGGATATGGAGGCTTAAGAAAATAAGTATTTAAATTCAAGTTACTAAAGCATGTAAATACATATTATAGAGGTCTGAAGACATTCAGATCTGGATTGTTTGGATCTAAAAAAAGATGTTTTTAAGATACTTGGATGGATACAATTTATGAAGGCACAAAAATGGCTTAAGGTATATAAAAATGTTCCAGAATTCTTTCTTTCATACAAATATTATATTAAGACTTTAAAAACTCAGTTTTACTGTTAACCAGTGGAGTTTTGACAAGGTATTAACCTAGCTCTAAAAATACTGAGTACTTATTGGTTAGTCATAAGCTCAAGATTTTAAGTTTCCTTTGATTGTTCTATAGATATAAACTTGAAAATACAAAACCCACAGACCCCGGCCCACATCAGACTAAGAGACTAAGAGATTTCCTCAGTTTCTATTGGATCAAGAACAGCTGCCCAAGACCCTCAGTTCTCGGCACCTACTGGATCAAAAGCAGCCACTTGAGACCCACAGTTTATCAGCACTTACTGGATTAAGAGGGGTCACTGTGACACAGCATACACTACCTACAAGTGAACCAAGAACCCAGATTGGACCAAGAAACAGATACACCCAGAACATACTGCACCAAAATCAACTCTCTGAGATTCAGACAAATCCTGCAGTGAACTGAGGAAGCAATGGGAAGACACCAGTTCAAGAATACATATAACAACACAAAAAAACACAAGGCACCCCCAGAAGAACCTGGTGGTTCTACAACATCAAGACATGAGCATAGCAATGCAGAGGAAGCAGAAGGAAGTGACCTTAAAAACAACTTTATACAAATAATAGAAGCTTAAAAAGGATATAAAATAAATAGAAGAAAATACAAACAAAAAATTGGAAGAGATTAACAGATCCCTGAAAGAAAATAAAGAAAAGCAAGAAAAAGAAATCAAATGGGTGAAGGAAACATTTCAAAATTTAAAAATTGACATAGAAACAATAAAGAAGATACAAACTGAGGCAATGCTGGAAATTAAAAATCTGAAGAAACGAACTGGGACTACTGATGCAAGCATAACCAACAGAATGCAAGAGATAGAAGGGAGAATCTCTGGAGTGGAAGAGTCAATAGTGGAAACAGATGCGTCAATTAAAGAAAACACTAAACCTAAAAAATCCATAACACAAAATGTTCAGGAAATCTGGGACACCATGAAAAGACCAAACCTGAGAATAATTGGAATTGAAGAAGGAGAACACCAGCTAAAAGGCACACAAAATATATTCAACAAAATCATAGAAGAAAACCTTCCCAGCCTAAAGAAGGAAATACCTATAAAGATACAAAACACAAAACATCAAATAGACTAGCCCCCCAGAAAGAGTTTGTTCACCACATAATAATTAAATCACTAAACCTACAGAATAAAGAAAGAAATAAGAGCTACAAAGGAAAAAGGCCAAGTTACCCATAAAGGTAGACCCATAAGGATAACACCAGACTCGATGGGAACAATGAAAGCAAGAAAGTCCTAATCAGATGTTATACAGACATCAAAAGACCATGGTTGCCTACCCAGACTACTATACCCAGCAAAACTATCAATCACCATAGATGGAGTAAACGAGATATTTTACGACAAAAGTGGATTTAAACAATACCTATTCACAAGTTCAGCCCTACAGAAAGCACTAGATGGAAAACTCCAACCTAAGGAAACTAGATACACCCATGAAACCACAAGCAATAATAGATAATCCCACAGAAGAAAAACCCAAAGAAGGGAAACACACACACACACACTTCCACCAAAAATAACAGGAAATAACAATCACTGGTCATTAATATCCCTTAATATCAATGGACTCAATTCACCTAAAAATGACACACCCCAACACGATGGATACAAAACAGTCCATTCTTCTGCTACATGCAAGAGACACACTTCAATGACTTTTCAATAAAATAGACCTAAGAAACAAGCTGGTGTAGCTATCCTAATATTTAACAAAATAGGCTTCAAATTAAAATTAATCTAAAGAGACCAGAACAGACATTACTTATTCATCTCAGGAAAAATCTACCAAGATGAAGTCTCAATCCTGAACATTTATGCTCCCAACACAAGGCCACCTACATATATAAAAGAAACATTACTAAAGCTTAAATCTCATATCAAATCCCAGGCATTAATAGTGAAAAATTTTAATATCCCACTCTTATCAATGGATAGGTCAACCAGATAGAAACTCAACAGAGAAATAAGGAATCTAACAGATGTTATGACCCAAATGGACTTAATAGATATATGCAGAACCTCCCACCTAAACACAAAGGAATATACCTTATTCTCAGCACTCCATGGAACTTTCTCTAAGACTGACCACATACCCAGTTATAAAACAAACATCAATAGGTACAAAAAATGGGAATAACCTCCTTGTAGCCTATCAGACCACTATAGTCTAAACTTAGAGTTTAACAACAACAAAAATCACAGAAAGCCTACAAATTCATGGAAACTGAACATTTGGGTCAAGGAAGAAGTAAAGAAAGAAATCAAAGACTTCCTAGAATTTAATGAAAATGAATCCACAATACACCCAAACTTATGGGACACAGTGAAAACAGTGCTAAGGGGAAAACTCATAGTACTAGATGCCTATATGAAAAACCTAGAGAAGTTTTCCACAAGAGACCTAATATCAAAGCTGAAGGCTTTAGAACATGTAGAAGCAAACTCACCTAGACAGAGAAAATGGCAGGAAATATTCAAACTTAGGGCTAAAATCAACACAAACAAAGAGAACAATACAAAGAATCAAAGAATCAAAGGGTTGGTTCTTTGAGAAGGTCAATAAGATAGATAAACCCTTATTCAAACTAATCAAAAGTAGAGAGAGAGAGAGAACCCAAATTATCAGAATTAGAAATGAAAAGGGGGACGTAACAACAGACACATAGCAAATCCAGAGAATCATTAGGTCATACTTTGAAAACCTATACTCCACTAAGTTGGAAAATCTAAGAGAAATGGACAACTTTCTGGACACGTACCACTTACCAAAATTAAATCAAAACCAGATAAATGACCTGAATAGACCTATAATCCCCATGGAAATTGAAGCTGTTATTAAAAGTCTTCCAAACAAAAAAAAGCCCAGTGCCAGGTGGTTTCAATGCACAATTCTACCAGACATTCAAAGAAGAACTAATACCAATCAAACTGTTCCATACAATAGAAACTGAAGGAACATTGCCAAACTCTTTTCATAAGGCTATTGTCACCCTGATAGTCAAGCCACTCAAAGATGCAACAAAGAAAGAGAATTAAAGACCAATCTCCCTTATAAACATTGATGCAAAAATACTCAATAAAATACCAGTAAACTGAATTCAACAACATATCAAAAAAAAATCCACCATGATCAAGTAGGCTTCATCCCAGAGATACAGGGATGGTTCAACATATGAAAAACTGTGAGTATCGTCCATCATATAAACAACCTGAAAGAAAAAAAAAAACAAACAAACCACATGGCCATCTCCTTAGATGCTGAAAAAACCTTTGACAAAATCCAACATTCTTTCATGATAAAAAGTCTTAAAGAGATCAGGAATACAGGGAAAATACCTAAACATAATAAAGGCAATATACAACACAGCCAACATCAAACTAAATGGAAAGAGACTCAAAACAATCTTACTAAAATCAGGAACAAGACAAGGCTGTCCTCTCTCCTCTTACCTATTCAATATAGTTTTCAAAATTTTAGCTAAAGCAATAAGAGAACAAAAGGAAATTAAGGGAATACAAATTCGAAAGGAAGAAGTCAAACTATCTCTTTATGCAGATGATATAATTGTATGCATAATTGACCCCAAAATTCTAGGGAACTTTTACAGCTGATAAACACCTTCAACAATGTAGCAGGGTACAAGATTAACTCAAAAGATCAGTAGCCCTCCTGTACACAAATAGTAAAAGGCTGAAAACCAAAATTAGGGAAACATCACCCTTTATTATAGATAGAAATAGCATTAAATATCTTGGGCTAACTCTAACCAAAGAAGTGATAGGCCTTTTTGACTAGAACTTTAAATCACTGAAGAAATAAACTGAAGAAGATATCGGAAAATGGAAAGATTTCCCATGCTCCCGCTCCTGCATAGTTAGGATCAACACAGTAAAAATGTAAAGGAAATCTACAGACTCAACGCAACCTCATCAAAATCCCTATACATTTTTTTACAGTCCTTGAAAGAACAATACTCAACTCCATATGAAATGACAAGAAACCCAGGATTGCCAAAACAATCCTGTCTAGTAAAAAATAAATAAATAAATAAATTCAGGAGGCATCACCATCCCTGACTTTAAGCTATACCCTAGAGCTACAGTATTAAAAACAGCTTGGTACTGGCATAAATACAGACTTGCGGATCAATAGAATCAAATCGAAGACCTGACCTTAATTCACACACCTATGAACACCTGATTTTTGACAAAAGTGCCAAAAATAAATAATGGAAAAAAAAGACAGTATCTTCAACAAATGGTGCTGGCATAACTTGATGGTAGTATGTAGAAGAATGCAAATAGATCCATATACATCACCCTGCACAAAACTCAAATCCAAATGGATCAAAGACCTTAACATAAACCCAGTTACACTGAACTTTAAATAAAAGAAAGTGGGAAATACCCTCCAACGCATTGGCATAGGCGACCACTTCCTAAGTATAATACCAGCAACAAGACACTAAGAAAAACAATTAATAAATGGGACCTCCTGAAACTGAGAAGCTTTTGTAAGGCAAAAGACACAGTCAATAAAACAAAACAATAGCCTACAGCATGGGAAAATATCTTTACCAACCCTACATCTGACAGAAGACTGATCTCTAAAGCATATAGAGAACTCAAGAAACTAGGGGCCCAAACCCAAATAATCCAATTAAAAAATGGGGTTCAGAGCTAAAAAGGGAATTCTTAACAGAATTACAAGCGGCTGAAAGACACTTAAAGAATTGCTCAGCATCTTTAGCCATCAGAGAAATGCAAATCAAAACAACTCTGAGATGCCACCTTACACCTGTCAAAATGGTTAAGATCAAAAACATAAATGACAGCCTATGCTGGAGGGGATGTGAAGCAAGGGGAACACTCCTCCATTGCTGGTGGGAGTATAAACTTGTACAGCTACTTTGGAAAGCTGTATGGTGGTTGCTCAGAAAACTGGGAATCAATCTCCCCAAAGATCCAGCAATACCATTGGGCAGACACCCAAAGGAATACACATACTTACTCCAAGGGCACTAATTCACTATAGCCAGAACCTGGAAACAATCCAAATGCCCCTCAACTGAAGAATGGATTAACAAATTGTGGTATATATACACAACGGATTACTACTCAGCAGTAAAAAATAAAGCCATCCTAAAATTTGCAGGCAACTGGATGGATTTGGAGAGTTTCCTCCTGAGTGAGGTAACACTGGCCCAGAAAGATAGACATGGTATGTACTCACTCATGAGTGGATTTTAGACAAAAAGCAAAGAGTATCCAGGCTACAAACCACAACCCCTGAAAAACTTGTTAACAGGAAGAACTTAAGAGAGACATCTAGGGATCCCCATGGGAAAGGGAGATATAGAAGAGCTCCTGAGTAAATTGGGATCATAATGGGGAGGTATCAAGGAGAGGTGGGAATAAATCATGAGAGAAGGAGATGGTTGAGTGAGAGGAGCAACAGAGAGGGAGAAAAAGAGATGTATAGCTTAATAGAGGGAGCCACTGTGGGGTTGGAAAGAAACCCGATGCTAAGGAAACTTCCAAGAAGCCACAAGATGTCCCCGGCTAGGCCTCTAAGCAATAGTAAAGAGCGTGCCTCAATAGGACTTCCCCAATAATCAAATGAATGACCACCCTAATTGTCACAGAACCTTCATGCAGCAATCGATAGAGGCGGAAGCAGAGACTCATAGCTAAGCATCAGGTTGAGCTCCTGGTCCAGCTGAAGAGAGAGAAAGGAGAGTATATCTAAGCAAAGGGATCAGGATCATGAGGAGAAGACCCACAGAGACTTCTGACTACAGCTATTGGAAACAATCACTGGAAAACCTTCAGGGAAAGGTATTAAACTCTCCAAAGGTAGATGACTGTCAAATGGCATGGGCAGTTTGCGGAGCCTCTTGGAGTAGTATCAGACTATGTTCCTGTGTATTTCCATTCCCTACAGAGGAACACCTAACCCAGCCTTAATCCTGGGATGAGGGATTCCAACCTTCCTCAACTGGATATGTCAGACTGAACTGACCCACCTTGAGACTCCTTGCTCTTCTTGGGGAATGAATGGAGGGATGGGGTTGGGAGGCTGAGGGAGGAGTGAGAGGGACTGGGAGGAGGGAAGAGAGAGGGAGCAGTAGTATATATGAATAAAACCCTTTTTAAATAAGTAAAAAAGAAATTAAAATGAAATTATGTATCTTGAGAATATAAAAAAAGATAAAGATACTTCTTGGACTAAAAGTACTTGGACTAAAGACATCTTTATCCGATCTATATCTGACTCACTAAACAATGGGAAATAATGGCCATGTTTTTTAACCCAAGGCCTTTACTTTGACCCTAAGATGTAAAATCTGTTCCAGCTGTTTTACAGACACCAATTAACTGCCTTTTCTATGGTGTGGATTTCAATACAGTGGTAATGCTAATGTATAAAGACTTTTATCTCCTTTGCCAAACCAAATTTTATATAAACTTAAAGGAACCAGAGTCATAAGACTTGGCTCTACCTGCCAATAAATTAAACCAAAAAGTTTCCAAATGTAAAATTTTCTTAAGCTCTTAAACTTTAACTTTTGCCTATTTTAACAGATTTCCAACTAACTGACAACTTACAAATTGTAGGAAACACCACCAAGCCATGGACTAAGCCTTCAGCCTTCCTGCTCGTATGATGATAATCTATACCTTTGTTCAGCTGAAAACAGCTACTAAGGCATTGTCCCTTAACAGTTGCTAGACAGGCAAAGTCAAAAGAAAACTTTCTAAAATAAGGAAAAAAGTATCTACCTATAATGCCAACTGACATACAAAAATGGAATCAAATTTATCAATGCATAAATTAAAATAGATCTTAAAATAGAGTTCCTGAACAAAGACCAGGTAACTTTGTAGTACTCTGAGAATTGTACTTGTTAAAGTATGACAGCATCGCTTTATAAAAAATGTGTGGTGGCCTTTTTTTTTTGTCCTTATAAGCTCCAACAACATATATATCAAAGCTACATAACTGAAAAGTTTCTAGATGGTGGCTCTGACAAAATTCCATCTTTATCTATATTTAAAGTTTTAATAAAAGTGAATTTTTAACTTTACCTTCCGTCCTTAATATATATCTGTTCCAAACCTGGGATAAGAGGCTGAGGTGCCTTTTTAATATATCAAAGCTGGACCTGGATGCCACCTTCTCCCACTGGCCCTCAGTCCTTATGTGTTACAGGATATGGCTCACACATCTTGTTCTAAATTTAAAAATTAAAAAAAAAACTAATAATAGTTCCACCTTTACTGACTTCCAATTCAAGGACTGTTATTCACAATTAAGGACTGCCCACCACACAGGGATACTTTACAATCCCCAGGAACAGGGGATCATAGAGAGAAATACATCAAACTCACAAGGCTCAGCTTAAACACAAAAAAATGTACATCTACACCTCTAACAAAGCAGTTGGCAATGGCAATACTCTATATCTGCAAAAACTCCAAACACCTTCCCATCTTGCTACAATGGCATCGCCAATGGATGAAATTATGGAAGGAATTCAACTCCCTCCTTACAATAAAGTTTTTTGGGTTTTTTGTTTTGCTTGTGTTTTTTCCACAGAAAGAAACAACTGAGGTCTGTTTCGATCCCATCCAGAAATGTCCAACGTGACCCTGCCAACCAAAGAGATGGCTTGCCTCTCACTGACCATTCAGGGGGACAGAAGAAACACCACTCCTTGCAGAACAACAAAATCTCCTTAAAGGATACCACATATGGTTGCCACTGCCCAAGCTATGTGCACTGTGCCCTGACTCTCCTTTCTGCTATTTTAATGACAGTCCCTGTCCTGCTTTGCTGCTCACCCCCTGATTCTCAGCCCAACACTCACTACTGGTGTTTCCCCTTCAGGAAACCCGTGAGGACAAACACCCGGGAGATTGGATCCATGGACTGCCCCAACCAAGGATGCTGCTGCTTCTGCTTCAAGCCTAAACTCTCAACTCACTGTTATTATAATCACTGGGATGACGGATGAAAAGGAGGAGTTATGAGAAAACTATATCCCACTGGTTATGCTGTACATCTCTCTGCTGCTATTCATAATTCTCAAGAGCTGGTGCAGACCTCCCAGTCCAACCCATAAAAATATTCTTAAACACGAGATACAACGAAGAAGAACCGTTCAGTCAGCTCTTACAGTGTGTTCTCTATGTTGTTAACGTTCTCCCTTTCACCATCCACCCCAGTGAATCTAGTTACTTCTTTTATGCATCCAGCAATAGACCTTTGCTGACAGCTGTACTTGCTAATACCCCTCTCCTGGGGTAAAGATCCCAGGATCAATGTCTCGCTAACATCATCCTTCCCAGGCCAACATGCATTGCCCTTCCCATTCTTCTTTGCTATAAGGAAAATTAACCTCCTGCACAGAGAGCTCCCTGCCAGGTTTTTGCACCCATATTGTCATTATTTTACAGGTTTGTCTACGAGGAGAAAGAAGTGACATTGACGCTAACCAAAGATGAGAGATACTCTTTCTTTTACTGGTAGGACTTAATATTTCCCTTAAATCTTCTGGGGCTACAACTGCCACTGTCCAGACACATCATCTGGGTGGGAAATTTCTGGAGACAAACTTGATCAGGCCATGACACCTACAACAGAGAGCCTTGAGTCACTTCCAAAGACAGATAAACTCTCATGGTGGGGTCATGCTCCAAAACCAAAGAACATAGACCTAATAACTGTTGAACATGAGGGAACTTGCTTGGTATTGAGGGAAGAATGTTGCTTTTATGTAAACAAATCAGATGCTCTTAAAACTAATGTCAACAGATTAAAATAAACTCCACAAAGACCCACTCTCAAAATTTCAGCCCATAGAGCAAATTAGCTAGTTCCATAATCCCTCATTTTCTTGGCTCTTACCTTTTATTAGTCCTCTGATTATGCTATGTTTTATTTTGCTCCCTGCCGCATTCAGTTCCTCTGGTGACAGATCACCATCATTGCTAAAATTACCACCAATCAAGTCATGGGTTATTACGAGGCCCTGAAGCCTTCTGACACAGGCGACAGGTTCCTCAAGGCTTATAAGAACACCTCCTCTCCACTATAAAACAGGGGAGATGTTGAAAGGCCCTGCTGATCAGAGGTTGCAGTCTGCCATAGCCTGGCAGCTTTCTCTAAACTCAGAAACATGGAGATTCCCCCTCTCCCCAGCAAAAACTTCCTGCTCTCTACACAATCGTATCTGAAGGATGGTTCTAGACCTAGGATGTTTAGGCTATCTCAAGGGCGACCCTTGAAACAGTTTTCTACAAATTCTCTTCCCTTGATGACCCACATGGCTCTAGCCACTTTGATAGGACCCTACTGTTGCATGCCTTGTGATAGGAGCATGCCACTTAATGCAAAATAGGGTTTGTCCCCAGAGTCCTTAGTCCTATATATTCCTTGCATGCTGGAATAAAGTTGAGCTCATTCACTAAAGTCTGTCTCCAGGAGATCTGTCTCCTGGGCCCTGTGTAAAGCTTTCCGTCACTGCTACTGCCTCTTGATGTGACATGTTACTGGGTCTCTTTGTCTGTTCAGATGTATGAATGTGTGGTAGCTCTCCAGGTTGTTTTTATTCTCTCTCTGTGGTGTGCATGTGCGTGCGTGCGTGCGTGCGTGCGTGCGTGAGAGAGAGAGAGAGAGAGAGAGAGAGAGAGAGAGAGAGAGAGAGAGTTTCTATGTTTTCGATCAGTTTTGTTTTCCTGTATTGACCAATGATTTTCTCTGGTGTGAGACCCTCCTCCTCCCACCCAGTGTAGAGCCTATGCTCCCTTCTTTTGGGGGTCTGAATCTTTTTGGCTCTGCCAGGTCACCAGAGAAACCCCTCAAAGCCCTATGCCTGTCCCACCCCAGGAGCAGGAGTGCTTACTTGCTTTGTGGTTTGACTCCTGCTCACACTCAGGGTTAGTTCCTATGTGGAGACACCCCCACCCCACCCCGGGCGAGCATTCCCTCTGTACTGCGCCTGCGCTCAGCAGCCACAGGGAAGGGGAAGGAAAAAGAGAAAGTTTCACTTCTTCCTTTTTCATAAGCTGTGTTTTTGTTTCAACCAGTGATCCATAAAGCCCACCCAAAACAACAACAACAAAGATAAAATCAAACAAACACTGCTCCTAGACTGGGCAGTGGGATTACTGTCAGGCAACACAGCCTGAACAGAACAGATTTTGCATTCTGTCCGGCATTGACCAAGCAGACTTTAAACAATTTACTTTTAAAGAAAGATTAAAGACAGCTGCTAAAACATATTCCCTTTGTCACCCAGTCAGCCCTAATATTTAGGAAAAAAAAATTTAAAGGTAAAAATATAAAGGTAGAAGCAGATTCCGGTTGCTGGAGATAACTCAAAGTGTGTTTAACAACAGAAAACAGATTGGGATAAGATCTTTTGCATAAACTGAAAGTCACCATCAGCTCCAATGATGAGTCATAGTTAGACTTACAGATACCCAGCAAAATTTTGTTGTCTCACCCTCTGTCAGAAGAATATTTCCTAGGTGAAAGTTCTGTCTCCAATCAAAAGATACAGTTGGACTGTCTGTTTACAAAGAAGATTTCTTGGGTCATGGGTAGAAACCAACTCCTCAGGACTGGCCCAACATAAAGCTCCTATAATTGTTTAACTAGTTCAGCTGCTCCCTGTCTAGATTAACCAATGCCCAATGACTTTGGAAACAAAAGGGGAATTGCAGTCCATATTGCCTGCTTGGAGAGAAGGGCATCCCGGTGCCCTGCCATCACCCTGGAATACACCTCTCCTGCCTGTGAAGAAACTTGGTACTTCTGATTCCCATGAGTCTGATGCTTCCAGAGAAACAGCTGTACACTGTCTTGGACCTGAAGCACGCACTCTTCAGCTTCTCATTGGTGGAGAAGAGTCAGCCCATCTTTGCTTTGAAATGGACAGACCCAGAGGGAGGTTACAGCGAGCTGAGCAGCATTCCTGGACCAGGCTGCCTCAGGACTTAAAGACACTAAATGCCTTTCTGCCAGAGATTCCCTGGGAAAATAGATTATAAGAGGACCATTGAGGGACTTATGCAAGACTTACAGACCTTGGGTTGCAGAATGCCAACTAAGAAAGCTCAACTTTGTACATCGGAGGCTGCCTGTCTTGACTACCAGCTGAGGGGAGGTGAAATGAGCTCATCTCAGAGTAAGATGGCTGCCATACTTCAGATCCCAACTCCAAACAGTAAGAGACAGGTTCAAGAGTTCCTAAGTGCAGCTGGCTATTGCTGCCTGTGAGTTTGTGGCGTTTGTGGAAACAGAGAGGCCTTTATACACAGCACAAGGGAAGGGAAGTGAGAAAAGTAAGCCCCTAATCTGGACTGGGACTAAACAAAAGAAAAGGGGTTTTAACCCAAACTTTGGGGCCATAGAAATGCCCCATGATACACCTGTCCAAACTCTTGGACCCTGTAGCCACAGATGGCCCACCTAAGAGCTATGGAGGCTATAACAAACTTAATGGAAGAAAAGGGAACTCTAGGTCAAGATCTTATACTCACAGCACCCTACGATGTGGTTGAGGTCTCCTCTGAGGAATATTGGAATGCTGTCTGTTTATTGACTCTGTGATGCAGTACTAGGCCCTACCCCGGGCCTACCCCTGAGTCCAGTTTGAGAAACCCGCCAAGGTCAATTCAACTATCTTTTTGCCCAATGACCCAGCTGCTCGTCAATGTCTGTCAGGAGATAAAAAGTTCTGGGAGCTGCAATAGTTATGTTAGCTGAAACAACTGGGTCCAAGCCAAGTACCTCAGTCTAGATAACAGAACTGATTGATTTGACCCTGGTTCTCAGATGGGAAAGAGGAAAAGTCCACTACAATATACACGGGCTGTCAGTCAGGATGCTTTTACTGACAGCTATGTTCAAGATATGATCCACAGAAAGAGGGCTTCTCATTGCTGGGAAAGGGATGTTAAAAAATCTTGACCCTCCTAGAGACTATTTGGCTTCCCTTATGAATTGCTGTTGTCCACTGCTGGCCACTGACCTGGATGCCTGACAATAAAATCCAATGGAGCCTATTGATATTCCCATGACATACTTTGGCCCGGTGCTACCTGAGACTCCATGGTTAAAAAAAAAAAAAAAGTATAAAAAGAAATGAAAAGGATAGCTCAAACCCATAGAGAGCAGACACCAAGGGAAAGCTCATTCTTCCAGAAACAGTTGGCAGCACTCTGGCAATGACCTTCACCAGGATACTGGAGTCCACAAAACTTTTTGAGTTGCTCAGACCAAGGTATGCTATACCTAGATTAGATAGCCTGCTATGGAATGTCTCAGCAGATGCCAGGTTTCTGCGTAAGTAAATCCAAACAGAGAGTTCTTAACCAGGAAAGGTCAGAATGAAAGACCAACATCTCATTGAACTCTGGGAAAACTGACTGGAAAAATGTCCTTCTGAGGGAGGGTAAAAGTACTTGCTAGTTTTTATAGATACCGTTTCCATATGGGAAGAAGTGTTCTCTACCCAGACGGAAACTGCTCATATAGTTCCTTTAGGAACTAGTCCCTTAATTTGGCTTCCCCCTGACAATGGGGTCTGACAATGGACTGGCTTTCATAGCCCAAACCTCTCAATAACTAATGTGTTAGACATAGATTGACAATTTTATTGTGCTTATACACCTCAGAATTCTGGCCAGGTAAAAAGAATAAACAATACATTTTTAAAAAACTCTAACAAAACTCTCATTGAAGTCCAACTAAGGATGGATAGGCCTCCTTCCTTTGCTTTGGCCCACTGCACCCCATATAGGAAGGATTCTTCCTGTATGAGATTATGTTTAGAAGAATTACCCCACTGCTCTCCAGGCTCAGAGAACAGCAGTTGTCAGAACTCTCTAACCATCCTTCTCTCAAATCACTACAGGCACCACAGTACTCCATAAAGTGTCTGAGAGAGACTCAGCTGACCTCCAAAACCACCACAGGTTTTCCCTTGTTCCAGTCCAGTGATACTGTCTGGGTCCGGTGAGTAACCAACGTGGCTACTCTGAAAAGGACCCTCCAAGGTGATACTCTCCACTCCTATGGTGATGAAGGTAGCTGGCATTACATCATGGATCTAACACACTCAGGTTAAGAAGGTGGAAGCCACAGAAACTACTACAAAATGGACTGTGTCCAGACTACAGACCCATTGAAATTAAGGTTTTACTGGGCCTTGGGCTCCTCCATTCCCCGCCCCTCTACCTCCTCCTAACTTGTGTTTGGTATGAATACAAGGTTATGAGCCAACTCTTATGACCCTCTGGCCTGGACCTAGGAACTGGGGAAGACAGATAGAGGGAAGGTATTCTAGTGCAAACCAGCAACCTACATTCATCTTGACTTTTTCTCATAGATGCCCACTTTAAATATCTAGTTGTATTAGAGAGAGGAAAGATATGGGGTTTATCTTTTGAGACAGGAATACAGACTTTATAATTCTACGCAAGCCCTATGACTGGGATCCTTAATTACCAGGAACAAGGGTGCTGTGTGATGGTCTTTCTGAACACTGTGATGTATGTTGCTCTTATTGGTTGGTTAATAAAGATGTTTCGGCTAGCAGCCAAGCAGAATAAAGTTAGGCAGTACATTCAAACCAAGGACTGAGATGAAGGGCAGAGTCGGGGAAGATACTGTAAGCTACCCCAGAAACAAGTTGTTAGCCATAGTAAGCCACAGGCCATGTGGTGTTACATAGATTAATAGAAATGGGTTAATTTAAGTGCAAGAGCTAGCTAATAATAAGCTTGAGCCATTGGCCAAATATTTATAATTATTATAAGCTTCTGAGTGGTTAACAGGCAGGCAGAAGAAAAATGTCTGCTAACATATGGTACCCAAATGTTCAACAAGAATTTCCACATAAAACCTGAGAAAGCAGAAAAAAAAAGAAGTTCTGGAATACATAGTCAAAACCAGCTTCCTAGTTGTGTCTCTCATGCGGGCCATGGTACAGAGATGCCATGGCATGTAGACTTGAACTACAGCACGGAAGATTCCTTCCTTAATACACAGAGAAATCTCTCAGTATGCACAATGCACTGCATGATGTATTTAGCTTCTGCTCATACAGACAATAAGAAACACAGTAAAAATAGATTCAGTCAGAAAGGCCTCTAAATGGGTCACAGAATGTTTGAAAAATGTATGTATACTTAAGAAAAGAAAAAGAGTATAGTCATGAAAAACTGAATAGTTTAAAAATAAAGTCTTGAAAGAGAGAAGTAAAGTAATATATATTTAAAAAAATAAGCCATGTAGAGATAGGAAATACATAGGAATTCTGGATTCTGTAAAATATCATGTTGATTTTGAATTTTTCAAATACTGACAACAGCTGCAGAGAGACATAGAATTTGGAAGAGGAACTAATGAAATACACCAGCCTAAATTTTAAGAATGCCTTAACTTTAAAAGTCAAGAAACATTTGTAAAATGGAATTGAAAAGATGCATTGCTTTAGAGAGATAGTTTTGCTTTTGTTTCCATAGAAAATGAGGCTATCAGGTTACAGTAGTACGTGGTTTCTGGCCCAGACTTTCGGGCTTAACCTCAAGGTCTAGGCCCGCAGACCCGCAGACCTGCAGACCCGCAGTCCTACAGACCCACAGTCCCACAGAAACACGCAGAGGCTTACTATAGTTTTAGGCTGATCAGCCTCAGGCCCAGGCATATCACTTGCTAGCTCTCTACCCTTCATCTAACCCATGTCTCTTGTTCAGCCATGTGGCTCGGTACCTTTCTTTAGAGCTGCATGGTTGTCCTCTGCTTCCTGTGGCTTCTCTCAGGTGCTCTGTCTGGCATTCTGCTCTCAGAGATTTTCTTAGTCTTGGAGCTCCGCCTACACTTCCTGCCTGCCTTTGGCCAATCAGCTTTTTATTAAACCAGTGGGTGGGACTGTTATTTTCCATGAAACAACATAATACCCCTACAATATGAGTCAAATTTAATCAAGGGAGACTTCCTGAAACTTTACAGTTGATATATGTCAACAAAAAGTTACTGTTGGTCTTCCCAGAACTTGATCATCATCTCATAAATTTCTCAGGGAGCCCTAGGGATGCCTTTGCCCACAGACATCGGGAAGCTGTACAAAGAAAACTATGCCTCAGTACCAAGAGTTGGGGAGTGTGGATGATCTTTGGTGATTTTGTGGGTTATGGATGCTTGTAATAACTTAGGGGAATATAGGGTAAAAGACAACTACTAATCTTAGGTATTTTACATTGGCACAGATTTTGGTATAGTGATAAAATTTAAATTTATGTTAATTTTGTTACACTTTATATGTTTTTATTCTTGTTTAAAGGATTTTTGTGTATTGATACAAAGTTTAGGTTATTTTGTTCAATATATTTTATATATGTTTCTATTTTTGTTTGAGGCATTGTACCTATGAAATTCATTTAAAATAAAGGGAAAATTCTAATTTCTGAAAGCTATTATTATAAACGATTTAGGATAATCTAAAAACATAGGATAGTAGTTAGTCATCTATAACAATCAAATTTATAAATATGTTAGACATTTTTTCAGGATCATAGAAAGAAATATTTTAGATAGATGGTCTTTAAATACTTCAAAGACCTATGAAATATGACATTTAAAATATTTTGTTAACATAGGTTTTTTTATGACAATAAGACACATATGATCTTGGCAGCACCAATTCACTTCAGAAATGATGGGTATTAAAGCAATTCCTTATGGAGTTTGCTTTCAATGTGGCAAGGTTAACCACTTGGGCAAGACCTACTCTTGCCTGAACTGCTTGTCAGTATGTTACATAAACTGGACATTCAGAACCCATAGGAAATTTACTACTGAACTTTGCCAAAACAAGGAAGGATGGTGCGTCAGGGATCCTGCTTCAAAGATGAAGGTGGCAGAAATTCAGCAGGACACAGAGAAAAGTGACTGATAAACTTTGATAGTACAGGCAGGATAGTTCTTCAAATTTCCTGTTTCACTGAAAAATTTGCCAGATATTCTGGGCCTGTAGGCTGAAGATGGATGCCCCAATGTTGCAGAGGAACTTGGTCACTATCCAGGCAGCCAAATGTCTTTGTCTAGAGTCTTGGAAGTTGCTTGCAATGCACTTCCTGTTTACTCAGGTAATAGTATATCCTGAGGTGTTTGACTTAGTTTCACTAGGTATGATAAAAGGTAAATTAGATATGAAACTTTAAACTCACAAAGGTAGGATTGATAGAATATTTTCCTTAATTTTGCAAAATACAAATAACTATAATTCTTGCTTGGTAACTGTTTTGTTATATGTAACTTTACCATGTTTCAATGCAAACCTTTGCTATTGACTAGACTGAAAAGGGGAAATGCTGTGGGATAGTCTTTCTATAGGCTGTGGATATGTGTTGCTCACACTGGTTGATTTTGGCCAATAGGCAGAATAAGGTCAGGTGGTACATTCACAATAAAGACCGAGAGGAAGAAGAGTGGACTTTGCAAGCCACCCAAGAAGCAAGATATGAAAGAACAGGTAAGCCACAAGCCACCTGGTGATACATAGATTCATAGAAGTGAGTTGATTTAAATGTAAGAGCTGGCTAGTAATATGCCTGAACCATTGGCCAAACATTTATAATTAATATAATCTTATAAGCTTTTGAGTGGTAATTTGGGAACAAGTAGGCAGGAAAAAAAATGTTTGCTTATACAAGAGAGTTTTCCTGCGGGGGTTGGAGGAAGGTTTGTAAAACTGAGGCTTCCCAAAAAATTCCTCAGAAAAGATTCTGGCCTTTAGGAAACAGAAAAACCGGGTGAATCAGACTCTATTCCACAGGAAGGGACTAGGGTTAGAGTTAATCATTCCCAGCCAGAATTCGGTAAGGACTGCTGGTTATGCTTAGACACCTGGCCAATGTACTACATAGAATAAGAACTAACCAGACTGTCATCCCTTTCACTGACAAAACTCACTGTAACTGGGGATAGCCCAAATTAACATTAGAGGACTTAACCCATGCATTTCTTCTTGTTCTGATGCCTGATATTCTTCCTGATGGGTTAACTCATCTGGACAACAATATTACAGAACCTCTGAGACTACTTGGTGGGCATGTACCAATGGTTTAACTGAATGTTCCTCTTCTGGTGCTTTCAAAACTAAATAGAGAAGTTGATCAGGACCTAGAGATATTAAAAGTTTTTGTCTTTGAATCAAAATAGTAGTTAATTCCCTTACAAAAATGATCCTACAGAATTGAAAAGGCCTTAAACTTAATTCTCATAAGATAAAGAAAACTATATATCTTAATTATATATATACATACATATGATATTATACATATGTGCTTTGGGAGGGGAAACTGTTATTTCTACACTAATTGATCAGGGATAATTTAAATAAAAAATTTAACCTCAAAAAGAGGAAGAGACAAAGACATCAATTAGATAATTGGTACCAGTCTGCTCTCTTGGTCTCCCTGGCTAACAACTCTGTTATCAGTACTGACAGGGCCTTTAATTCTCCTTCCTATTGGATTACAGTGAGCTTTGCATCTTAAACTAAAAGAGAATGAGTCCATGATTTGACTCATTCACTAAGACCAGTGGAGAGAAATGCAACAGGTCTTCAGACCTTAGCACAACATCCATGATGGATATGCCATTCTGGCTGTAAAACTCGGCATGTAGACAGTACTACCAGCCAAAATGAAAACAAAGACCTAATCCATCAAAGTTTATGGTTCTGGAAAGTCTCAAAATGTATTGATCTTGCCTTTTAGTTTTTGTTTTAGTGAATTGCTCTTGTTAACTGAAGTATGACAACCCAGGACATGTGTGTGTCTATGTGTGTGCGTCTGTCTGTCTAAGTATGTGTGTGTCTGTGTGTGTGTGAGTCTGTCTCTCTCTCTGTGTGTGAGTGTGTGTATGAGTGTGTGTATCTGTGTGTATGTGAGTGTATGTGAGTGTGTGTGTTTCTGTGTGTGAGTGTGTGTGTCTGTATGTGTCTGTGTGTCTGTGTCTGTATGTGTGTGAGTGTGTGTCTGTGTGTTTTGTTTGTTTTTGTTTTGTGCTTAAAGGCTTATCCTAAGAAAGGCTCTGTGCTACACTGGGATCCTAAACACACAGCATAGTTTCCAGCTGGCTAGTAAAGACTTTCTACTGGTTTAAGCCCATGTTTGAGCAGTCTTGTCTGGTGACTGACTGCCCTACAACAGAAAGACCATTCTGTCCACAAAACCAGCAGGTAGACAGCATTACCTGGCAAAACTAAAATAAAGACCTAACCCATCAAAGTCTGTAGTTCTGGCAAAGTCTAAATATTCTTTGATACTAGCTGGCTAACTGGCTGGCTATTCTTATTAAATGAAGTATATCAACACTGGATATGTTTTTGTGCTTAAAAGTGCATCCTGAGAAAGGCTTAGGGCTACCCTGGGATTCCAAACACCCAGTGTTGTAGCTGGACAGCTAATAAAGATGTTCTATTGGCTTAACCAATGTCTTAGTGGTCTTCTTTAATGGGTGTACCACAACAGATTTGTTGTTGGTGCTCATAATTGGAGTCACAGCTGGACTTCAGAAGAGAGTGAGAAGAGAGACTCACTCCAATGGTCCATTTCAGGAGAGGCTCTATCACTCCACATGCTCTCAAGAGGAGAATCTATGTGGATATTTATGTGTTATACGAATAAATGAGACTCAGGGATAGATCTCTGAGGAAGTCAGAGATATTAGAGAGAATAAACACCAGAGTCAGATCTTACCCAGCTGTCTTCCAGCTTCCTCAGCCTGGCTTCCCTTGGCTTCCTCTCCTCTGTCTTTCTATCCCTGCCTTAAATACTCTTTTGGAAAATTAAGGCGTGGCCCCACCACTGCCTGCTTGGGAGCCTGGAATTTCTTCTGTAATCTAAAATGACCTTGAACTCAGTTGGGATTAAGGGTGAAGGTCACCACTCCCAGGATATTCCCTGTGCTGTGAATGGACACTCTCTGATTCTCCTAGACTGACTATGGTTAGATCTCTGAAACTTCTGGAGCTTTTATTAAATCCCCACATAGACTGTGGGTAGATTCCCTCTGATATCTCTGAAACTTCTGGAGCTTTTATTAAATCCCCACATATCCCATTTTGTGTCAAATTAAAAAAGAAGGTGATAGCTAACATAAGAAAAAACATATACAATAAGTACAATAATTATATATAATATATACAAATAACAAATGAGTAATGTCCAGTCCATTAACAATTGACAATTCAAAGAAAATATTTCATTAATTATTCTATTTTGATGAGTCCAAAGGATTATACCTAATTCATTTTCTTTCTAATATGTATTACTAACTAAAAGCTATTATTTTGATGTCTCTTAAACTTATAAACTTTAACTTTAAAGTTTCTTTTCTAAAACTGTCATTAGAAAACTGTAACTATAACTATCTCATCTTCAACTAATTCAGAGACCCAAGAAGGAAATAATATTTACCCAAATAACCAGGAAGTGCAAGCAACTTCCAAAAACTAGAAATGACAGAGATGACACCTATCTGCCTGGACAGTCACCCAGAGTTCCTTAATAAAGTTGGGGCATCCATCTTCAGCCTACAGGCCCAGAGTCTCTTTTCATCTCAGTGAAGCAGGAAATCTGCTCTGTCCATTTTGGTGTAGTTCAGTCACTACTCGTGTCCTGAAGATTGAACTCTATCTTCAAAGTTCTTTTCAATTTTCCTTTATGGTACTTGTTGGCTATCGGTCTTGTGCCAGTATTTAGCCTTAGATGGAGTTTACCACCTGTTTTGGGCCCCATTACCAAGCAACATAACTCTGGGAAGACCTGGGCCAGGCATACCAGGGGCCGCTACCGGCTTCACACTATCCACGGGCTATCTCTGACAGTTGTCTCTGAAAAGCAAAACCTGAAGGACCATCTCAGCTTGTTCTGTCAAAGTTCAAAGGTCACTTTCCAAGGGAACCTGCATGTCCAGTTTAAACAGCATACTGTCAAGCAGTCACTACAGGGACAGGTTCTTGTCTAGTGGCTAACTGTTGTCACAAAGAAAGTAGATTCCATATGGAGTTTCTTCAATGCCCATTTTTCTCTTGAAGTAGATTGGGGCTGCCAGGAGTAGACCTGTCCCACTGTCCAGAAAAGTCTAAGTTCTAAAAATATTTTGAATTCCATATTCTATGGATCTCTGAAGTGTTTGAAGAAGACCTGTTCATCTAAAATATATTTGTTTGATCTTGAAAACATATCTAACATGACTATGTCTGAATGTAATGTCTAACTACTGACTTGCATTGCTTTATATTTTAATTAATTGGTAATAAAAAACTTTCATGGACTAGCAACTTGTATTACAATGTTAGATGAACTGAATAAGTATACTACCTTAAACAAGCATAGAGATACTTGTACAGAGACACAATTAATCTCAATATACACAATTTGTATTCAATATACAAATTCCAATGCAATGTAAAATATTTAAAGCTAGTGAATCCTTTTAAAAGAAGATTCAATAATCTATCCTTATATCCTATATATCTGTATCCCCTTTTTCCTTCTATTTTTTTAAACACAAATCTTGAATTGAATCGCTCTTGTTTAACTTTTTTCTAACCATAACTATTAACAATTTTTAACCAATTAATCTAAAAAATGACAATCATTCATAACCCATTGAACAACCAAAACCAACCCACCCCACCACTTGGGAATGTGGGCACCGTGTTCTTAAATTTACTTCCTGCTGACTGGGGGCAACGGCATCTTTTGGGGATCCTGAAAAGAAAAGTTTTGTTAAATGTCAAGTCCTGAAATAAGTAGCTGTGTCATTTGTTGTCCAGTCTCTGCATAACAGGAAGTGCATGGCTTGTCTCAAATCCTGGCTATAATAGTCTGTGAAGCTGGTTCATCTCAGCAAGCTGCCTCGAAATTGTCCTGAGTAGTTTGCAGTGCAAATCTGATCTTTGATTGCTGTTTGTCAGCCTAGTGGCTTTGTCAGAGTTCATGTGAAATCATCATTGTGGGGCCATATCTTTCTTTTGAATATTTCAAGTTTGTAATTAGGCCTTGTCCTGGATCACTTCAGAAAACTGATAAGAGACTAAAACCCAACACAAAGTACAGGAAACTAAATATGTAAGTATTTATTCAGCATAGGATTAGTAACAATAGAATAGTCCCTTATTTTTTGTTATTCTTCTGTCCCATATCAGGTGGCTCTTCTGATATGATACAGAGATTTTGTATTTTACTTTAACAAGTATGCTTGAGTTTAGAGAAGGAGAGAGCCATACTCCAACGCTAAAGCCAGCTTTAAATTATAATTAAACTGGGACTTCAAGTAACAAAAAAAATTGTAGAGGTTTAGATTTTACCCTATGAAGTATACTGGTACCAATAGTTACCATATTCTTTAGCTTATAAGATTTTCTGGATAGCCTCCTTTTTGCTTTAGATGTCTAGATGTCCAAGGTATTTTAACTTCTTGAAGGTGGGTATTTCCAGTTTCCTGTAAAGACAAAAACAGAAACCTGCCACCACCCTTTGTTCTTTCTGACAACTGAAAGAATTCTAATATGGGTGGATGAGCTATTAATTCTTATTCAATTCTTTCATGAAGTTTCTCTGGTTCGAATCGAGTCTTTATTAATTTTTATGGTATTTATAACTTTTCTTCACCTGTGGAAACAAAAGCAAAACCTCTTCCCCAATGGAGCATATACCCTGACTTCCATTCAGAGCTTAGTACATCTTTGAAGTAAACAGGCTGATTAGTTCAGCTGTTTTTTCTATGGTCCAATGCCTTTCAGCAGCTGTTGTTCCTTTCTCATTAGCATTGAGAAAATTCAAGGTAAATAATAAAGATCGGGGATCTTTGTTATTCTTTTCTGTTTATTTAGCATATTCTTTAGAGTTCAATTTGATCTCTCTATGACTGCTGGTCCTGTAGGATTAGGTGGTATTTCTGTAATATACTTTATATTATAATAAGCAAAAACTTGTTTCATTTTATTAGAGAAACATGCTGGAGCATTGTCAATCTTAATTTGTATAGGTATTCCCATGATGGTCATAACTTCTAGCAAATGTGTGATTACAGAATCAGCCTTTTCTGAACTCAAATCAGTTGCCCATTGAAATCCTGAAAATGTATCTGTTGTATGATGGGCATATCTTAATTCCCAAATTCGGTAAAATGAAATACATCCATCTGCCAGATTTCATTTCTATGTATGCCTTTAGGATTACTTCCTGCTGGCAATGGAGTTTGGTTATAGAAAGAACAGGTGGGACACCTTTTTACAATTTCTTTGGCTTGTTGCCAAGTGATAGAGAAATCTTTTTTTAATCCTTTGCTATTAATGTGATGCTTTTTATGAAATTCTGAGGCCTCCAGTATGTTTCCTATTAATAATTTATCAATTTAATCATTTCCTCGTGCTAATGGACCTGGCAGACCCATATGGGATCAAATGTGTGTTATATAGAAGGGATGATTTCTAGTCCTTATTATTTCTTGTAACTGAATAAATAATGAAGTTAATTCTGATTCATCATTAATAAAATCAGCCATTTCAATGTGTAGAACAACTCTTTCTGCATACTGAGAGTCAGTGACTATGTTAAGAGGTTCAGTGAAGTCCATTAAAACTATCACAATGGCATATAATTCTAACTTTTGAACAGAATTATAAGGGCTTTGAGCCACTTTACTTATGTATTCTGATTTGTAACCTGCCTTTCATGATTTGATTTGTTTGCATCAGTATAAAATGTAGGGTCTCCAGAAATTGGTTTATCTCATACAATATGAGGGAGAATCCAATTAGTTTTGTTTAGAAATTCAACTCTTGCTTTGAGGATATTTGTTGTTAAGATTTCCCCAAAATTAATGCAGGCTCTTTGCCAAGGTTCACTTTCTACCCATAATTGGTCAATTTCTTCATTAGTTAAAGGTACTACAATTTCTGCTGGGTCCATTCCTGTCAATTGACGAAGTCTTAATTTTCCTTTAAAAATAAGTTCAGAAATCTTTTCCACATATGTCTTTAACTTCTTAGTCGTTTTATGTGGAAGAAATATCCATTCCAATATAACATTTTCCCTTTGCATTAAAATTCCTGTAGGAGAATGCTTAGAGGGCAAGATAACTAGAATGCAATTAAGGTCTGGATCTACACGATCCACATGTGCCTCTTGTAATTTCTTTTCCACCAAAGCCAATTCTTTCTCAGCTTCAGGTGACAATTCTCTCAGACTATTTAAGTTCTTTTCCCCATTTAAGGTTTTGAACAGATTATCTAGTGCATCATTTTTAATTCCAATAGTAGGTCATAAGTTGGCAATGTCTCCTAGTAGTCTTTGAAAATCATTGTCTTCAATCTATCTCTCCTGATTTGTACCTTTTGGGGTCTAATTTTTTGTTGGCCTATTTTGTAGCCTAAATAATTAATGGAATCCCCTCTTTGCATTTTTTCTGGGGAAATATGTAATCCCCAAGCAGGCAAAATTCTTTTTACTTCTTCAAATTTTTTTTCTAAGGAATCAATATTTGAATCAGCCAACAAGATGTCATCCATGTAATGATATATTATAGACTGTGGGAATTTGTTATATATTTGTTCTATTGGCTTTTGTACAAAATACTGGCATAGAGTAGGGCTATTCAGCATTCCTTGAGGGAGGACCCTTCCCTGGACTCTCTTTACAGGCTGAGAATTATTATAAGTGGGCACTGCAAAGGCGAATTTTTCTTTGTCTTGTTTTTGTAAAGGTATTATTAAAAACAGTCTTTTAAATCAATAACTATAACAAGCCATTCTTTAGGTAACAGAGAAGGCAAAGGAATCCCAGACTGTAGAGAGCCCATTGGCTGGATCACCTTGTTTATTGCCCTTAGGTCTGTTACCATTCTCCACTTTCCAGATTTCTTCTTAATAACAAATACAGGAGAATTCCAAGGGCTGGCTGATTCTTCTACATGCTGGGCATTTAGCTGCCCCTGTACCAACTGCTCCAAGGCTTGCAATTTCTCTTTTGTTAGAGGCCACTGATGAACCCATATAGGCTTCTCTGTTAGCTATTTTAGAGGTAGTGCTGTGGATATTTTTGAAAGATCAGAAGCTGTTTTGCCTTATTTCTCTATAACCTGAATGGTTTGTGACTGTTTCTCATAATACATTCTAATGTTTCTTCCAGAACCATGTGCTAGTTTATAGCTTATATCTGTGTTTGGAGGAATATTCATCTGTGTGTTCCACTGTTGTAGTAAATTTTGTCCCTATAAATTTATAGCAATGTTAGCCACATGGCTTCAATATTCATCTCTATCCTTCTGGACTTATACACTCAAGCCGTCTTGCACTCTGTTTTACTTGAGATATCGACCTAATACCCCAAAACTTAACATTTACCTCCTGAAGGGGCCAAGTTGGATGCCATGTCTCTGTTGAAATTATTGATTCATCCATGCCTGTGTCCAATAAGCCTTCAATAATAACATCATTTATTTGTACTTTTAATTTTGGCCCTTGTTCATTGATATAAGCTTGCCAAAATATTCGCTTTATAATTTTTCCTGAATTTTTTTCTTTTTCCGTAGATTTTCTACCAGTCCATGTAGTATGTCTTTTTAAAATAGGTTTTTATTTTTTTAAAAAATTGTTCTGGGAATGTATTTCCTCCACAATGGCAGGGTAAGACTGGATTGGATTTGATATGGGGACTTTTGAAAGCCCCCTTGGGGCTGTTTCCCAAGGGCAGAAAGGTACTACCTTGTCTGTCCCTTGTTGATCTGCACTCATTGGTCCAATGTCTTTCTTTTCCACACCTTCTGCGTACTCTAGAAGGGAGGGGTGTTCTCTTGGGATTATTCCTATCAAAAGCATTGTTTCTGGTTACGCCTTGTTTACAATCTCTTTTTATGTGACCGAGCCTTCCATAATTGTAACATTTGATATTTTGATTTTTCTCATACCTCTTGAAATAAGCTCTCCTACCTAGTTATCATCACTGTCATAAGACTCTAGATTAATTGTCTCACAAATCCAGTCCTCCAAAGGTGCTGACCTTGCTTTTAAAGGTCTAAGTATTTTTTTACATTGTGCATTGGCATTCTCAAAAGCCAGTGATTCAATGATTGTTCACCTGGCTTCTGAGTCTGGTACCATTCTGTTTACTGCTGCAGTTAGTCTGTGCAAAAAGTCTGTAAAAGTTTCTTTTGAGCTTTAAATTACTTTTGTGAATGATTCAGTTTTCTTTCCTATTTCTTCAGTCTGTCCGGTCCCAGTCATTTAAAGCTGCCATTCGACATAAATCCAGAGTATGTTCATTGTATAAAGTCTGCCTGTCAATATCAGCATAATCTCCTTCCCCAAGAAGTTGGTCTTGGGAGACTTCTATGCCTCTGGCCTTGCTTCTTTGTTCTATTATTTTAGCTTTCTCCCTCTACTATGATTTCCATTGTATAAGCAGCCCTGCCTCTAGCAGAGCTGTAACCATATTTAACCAATCTTTAGGGGTGACCAGGTTACAGCATGACCAGGAGTTCAGCATTTGTTTGACAAATGGTCTGTGCATCCCATATGATACAATTGCTTCCTTTACTCCCTGTAATTCTAACGTTTGTACTGGAGCCCAGCTAGATTCTCTTTCATCTCTATCATCCTTTGTTTTTCAAAGGTTACTGGGTATATTAATGCTGCCTGTTTTTGTCTAATTTTAGATAACTTTGCTGAAATTGGTTCTTCATATTCCTCTGTTTGAATTTGAGCATCTTTGTGTTCTCTCTCAACAGGCTTTTTAAAGACATTTTTCTTTGAATTTATATTAGTCGAATTTTTAAGTGATATCAAAGAAATCAAACAAAAAATATTCATAGTAAACAGTTTGATAAACATTATGATATTTCCATCTACCTTATTTATGTTTTCCTTCACTGGTTTTAATATCAAATCATCTAATGAGAGATTACAGTATGACCAATTACCCTCCATTGCTTTAAACAAATTCCCTCTTTTTTTTTTTTTTTTTTTTTTTTTAAAAAATTGATTTACTCACGGATTGTTGTCTGTTGATAATTCAATTGATTGTGAAGTGGGGCAGCTACCTACTATGATAGCAACCCAAGGAGGGATCCAAAAAGGAAAAAGAAACAACCCACCAGGAGAAAGAGGCCACTGTCTGAAAGACTTATCCAGATGAGAGTGAGACGGGAACACGTGTGGCCGGTCTACCTAAGGCTGGAGGCTAAACCCGAGAGAAAGCCTAGCCGCCAGTAATTACTCCTCTGGACATGTGTTGTTCTGGCCGGCAAGTTCAGTTTTTTGGGTAAGGAGGGGAGAATTTGTGCCCCAAAGTTGGATGCCAATTGTTGCACAAATAAATGAGACTCAGGGACAGATCTCTGAGGAAGTCAGAGATATTAGAGAGAATAAACACCACAGTCAGATCTTACCCAGCTGTCTTCCAGCTTCCTCAGCCTGGCTTCTCTTGGCTTCCTCCCTTCTATCTTTCTATTCCCGCCTTAAATACTCTTTTGGTAAATTAAGGCGTGGCCCCACCACTGCCTGCTTGGGAGCCTGAAATTCCTTCTGTAGTCTAAAATGACCTTGAACTCAGTTGGGATTAAGGGCGCAGGTCACCACTTCCTGTGCTGTGAATCGGCACTCTCTGATCCTCCTAGACTGACTGTGGTTAGATCTCTGAAACTTCTGGAGCTTTTATTAAATCCCCACACTTATGAGCAGAGAAACAAATCCCATAATGTTTTCTGGTTTCAGCTTTTGCAATTTGGTTACTCACTTCCTCATGCCACATCTGTTGGGGAAGGCTGTTCATCTCTATCTGGAGGTCAGTATCTCTCTTATTTAATTTTTTCCCTATTATTACTATTGTTGCCTGGGAAAGGGCTATTTCCAACTTACTGCTTACAAATTGCCTTGGTTAAAGAAACCAACCAACCAAACAAACAAACAAAACTCCAAAGTTCCCCCCAAACTAACATTTTAGTGGGGTACAATTTACATATAACAAACATACATGCATCTAAATACACAGTTCTAAGAATGTTGTGAAATGCCTTCATGTGTGTAGCTACTGCACTAAACACTAACATGATAAGAACTGAAGGCAGTTGGAGGGGGCAGAAAACATGTGTAGGGTAGACCGTTTCCCAGTCAGCTCTCTCCCTCCCTTCTGCCATTTCCCAGTCAGTTATCTCCCTTCTGCCTGCTGTGTGTCTGGTCCCTGAATATCACAGATCTGAGTTTTGGCTCTTAGATAGACTGACTTTTCTTAGGTTTCATATAATTTATTTATATATAATTATATATATATAATTACATAATGCACCATGTGTGTGCAGTACCCATAAAGCCCGGAGGAGTGTGTTGGATCCTCTGGAATTGGAGTTATAGATAGAAATTTCATAGGTCCTGAGACACAAACCTGGATTCTCTGGAAGATCAGTCAGTGCTCTTAACTGCTGAGCCATCTTTCGAGTCCCATTTTGTTTGTGCTTTTGAGTCCTGGTTAGCATGGAACTCACTCTGTAGATCAGGCTGGCCTCAAAACCAGAGATCCAGTTGCCTCTGCCTCCTGAGTGACAGAATTGAGAGTGTACCAAAACAGCCTATTACATACTCTTTAGAGAGTTGCTTTTGAGGACCCATAATTGTGGTATTTGTCAGTTCTTTGTTCCTCTTCATTATTAAACAGGACTCCATTTTATGGATGCATCCTACAAAGTGTGTGTGTGTGTTCATGTGCACATGCTTGTGCATATGTGTGCTTGTGGACACCAGAGGCCAATGTTTGTTGTTTTTCTCCGATCTCCATTTTTATTTTTTTGAACAAGTTCTCTCACTGAACCTGGAACATGCTGATTTAGGTAGACAGAGTCTCTCAGATTTCTTAGATTACTAACTCCAAAATGATTCCTTGCAGTGGGCCACAGATGACATCCCTGATTTGTTAGACAGATTGATTCCCCTGTGAGGTCTGTGGTGTTCCTAAGCACAGACAGCTGCTTTCCCAGTCAAGAAAATGAGACCGACTATCTTTTCTGAATGAAGGTCTCTGGGCTCTTCCTGTTTCAAAATCTCTCCTGGGATTACTCCCAAACGTGCTTCCTGCCTCCTCCAACTGCCTTCAATTCTTAACATGGGGGTACCTTCATGGTCACAATTGTTTATCCTTTGGTGGGATAATTCAAGAGGCCAAGGCTGATGGACATAGGTTAATTGGTTGGGGTAAAAGACCATGTAGCTCCCATCAACATGAATCCGTCTACAGGCTGTAGTGGGATTATGTTGTTAGATTGTAAATTATTGTCCCGCCTACTAATAAAAACACTGATTGGCTGAATACAGACAGTTAGTATAAGTGGGGCTACCAGACTAAGACAACTTTGGGAACAGGAAGAACAGAGCAGAGATAACCAGAAACGGAGACACCACTTTGAGATGCCAGCAGATGCAAAGGAAAGAAGTTGAATTGCTACTGTGAGAAAAGGTACCGAGCCTCATGGCTGAATAGGATAAGAATCATGGGTTAGTTTAAGAGCAAGAGCTAGCAGGTTATATGCCTGGGCCCCAGGTCAATCCGTGTACAATTAATACAAGCGTCTGTGTGTTTCAGTGAGACTCTGGGACTGTGGGTCTGAAAGTCTGGGTCACCAAGGTAGTATGGAAAGTCCCGGTCATGAGACTAGATTGGAAAGTCCGGGCCACGACGCTAGGCCAGAAAGTTCAGCCAGAAACCTCATACAACATGAGGGACCCAGTCTTCTCCAGAGTCTGCCAACTTTTATTTCTAATTTAATTTAATTTTTTTTATCATCCTTTAATGTATTCAAAGTAATTAAAATTTTTTATTTATGCTTTCAAGAGTTTTATACGGGTACATGCTTGCCCCATACAGACAACTCTTTGTTTTTCCCATAGGAGCCTTCTCATCTGAATTTTACATATTCTATCAACCTATCTGCATTCCTTTGTCTTTCTGTTTGGATATTTGTCCTCTCTGTTTATATTCTTCTTTCTTCCCCTTTGACTTTTCTATGTTCATCAGGATTTAAAATTATCCTTGATTGCCAGTTATACAGGCTACTTAAGCAATCTAGTGTATTTGAGAAATTTCAACATGCTCCTCTGACTTAACCTTTTTTTAGTTTCTTTCTCTCCCTCCCTCTCTCTTTCGTGTGTGTGTGTGTGTGTGTGTGTGTGTGTGTGTGTGTGTGTGTGTGTGTTGTGTGCACATATGGGAGCTCTCATGCATATGGAGGATAGAAGACAATTTTTTAGAAAATAATTTATTTTTATCTGTGTGCTTCGGTATTCTTCCTGCATGTATGTCTGTGTGAGGGTGTCAGATCCTCTGGAACTGGAACTATAGACAGCTGTGAGCTGCCATGTGGATGCTGGGAAGTGAACCCTGGGACACTGGAAGAGTTAAAAGAGCAGAAGTGTCCTTAATCAGCGAGCCACTTCTCTGGTATATGTATTTATTGAGTATTTCACGCTGCACATAATGTATTTTTGTCATAGTCATTCTCGAACAACTGTGGGGATATTTTTCTCTCTGATATCTCCAAATGTTTTTTATTATATTTGAAAATATCCCCACAAACAACAATGTCTAACTTCTTCCAGATGCACCCTATTCCTCTCCTGACTTCATGTCCTATTTATTTTTTATGACCCATTGTGTCCTAGTGAAATTACCCATAAACTCATCTGTCAGAGTTCCATAGACTGACTTACCAAGGGCCACACCCTTAATGAACACAGTCTCTCCTTCTCATAAATCCTACTGGCTCTCAACAGCTCCTCGGCTAGTGATACGCGCTGGTGAGACTTCCTTGGTGCTGGTTGTCACTGACAGTCACCTCTTTTTATACATATATATTATATATAATTTTATAAATAAATAAATTCTTTTAAAGTAAATCTTTGTGGTTGATATATAAAATTTTAGTGATTTATTTTTATAGAATTTCCCAGTAACATACATTTAAATCAGAGAAGATTGTAAGTAACTCATTGAATAGTATATCTGCCTCACCCCCATCATTAATTTAAATTTTTCACCAAATGAGCATGAACATCTGGTGTCTAATATACAATACTTGCTCTTTTAGTGAAGTCTATTTGATTGAGAAAATTCTTTCCTTAAAAAAGTGTCCTGTTTTTAATACCATTAGAAGTTGGCAGACCTTTTCTAATTCATCAGGATAGTTATGAAATATTTTAAAATGCGTTTTCTGGTGTGAGGGATTATATTAATATATTTTATGAAGTCAAAGCCTATGCCCATTGCTGGCTGACACTCAGCTAGGTCCCTACGTCCAATGCAACTTCAGTCAGACCTGATGTCAGTGAGAGTATAAATAAACATAGCCCTTTAGGAAGTGGTGACTTGTCTTGTTTGTCTGCTCTGTTATAAACTGTATTTACTTGGACCATAGGCCTAGGTAATTCACTACATGTGGACCATAAAGATATTTCACTCAGGATCATAAAAAAAAAGAAAGAAAGAAAAGAAAAAAGAAGCCAACAGCATTTTATTTCAGTGGACTATGTAATTCTGTATGTGAAGAACATGGACATTAATATGTATTACTAGTTCAAAAATCATTAAGAAAATCTCCTGGAAGATGAAATCTGGCATTCAGAAGCAACCAGTCCAGGCTCTCAGTTAAGTGAAGTGCTGGAGTGGAGGCAGTAACGGGGTGGTAAATCTTCCCCATGATTCTCCGTGTATATTGAACACACTCACAAAACAAGACATCCAAAGACATTTTAAAAATATGCCACCACTTTTCTGACTTAAGAAGGCAACCTTCTAAGGAATGGTACCAGTCCACCAGGATGACTCCCTTCCTTTAGAAAGCTTTCCAGGATAACTCTAGACCACGCTGAACATGCTCACATTGCAAGGCCCCATGGCATATTCACATACCCCATCAGGATAACAGCATATAAGAAAAACCAAGCTGGGCAGTATGATTAACTGCAAAGAAATATAACTGATATTTGTTATATTTTGTATACTTTTTTGTTATATATTTGTTATATATTTGTATACTTTTCTCTGGGTAGATGTGACAAGCATCTGCTCATGCCAGACACCGCACAAAGAACAGTCAAAGACACAGTCTCTCCCAAGTATAAGTGAGCCCATGATTCTACTTGGGGTTACTTACAGGAAAGAACGTGAGTAGTTCAAAGGCAGCTGCTTCACCGGGAAGCCCACAGCAGCATGGGTGATGACCTGTATACACTGTGTCCTGGAGCAACCTGCAGGCAACACCACTGGGCCATCAGTTGTTTGCTGCTCTTATAACCTTTGGGAGGAGCCTTTTTCTTACAGCATTCTGAGTTTCTAGAACATTTTAAGAGTCCCGAGTCGTAGGAACTCCTTTCTAGGAAGGAAGGTTTTAATTTGAAGGAAATACTTAAACTATACTTTGTTGCAAAACAAGCGCTGTAAGAAAAAATAAAGTAAAAAGAAAGGATGTGGTGAAAACCCCCTTTTTTCCCCGATGTGTAGTACAACTAAAGCTCCGCAAACTCACCTTCCTCCTTTTGCCTGTCTGGAGTCTTTTCCTTCTATGCTTGGTGTTTTGGTCAGGGAAATGGGCTTGTGTTAAGTCCCCTGTCTTCTGCCTATTTTAACTTTCGAGTTAATGTAGTTGACAAGAGCTTTCTATTTGTATGGAGTGGCAAAAGAGAAAGGGGGGGGGAAGAAGGGAAGGGAGGGGGGAAGGAGACACAGAGGAGAGAGCACAGAGCAAGAGAGCAGAGCAACACTAGACCACAGAAGAGCAGAAGGGAGATGACTCACCATTTCCCTCTCTCTGCATCAAGTTCTCCTTTTCATTAGAATGTGCGGAACACCAAAGGGGGCTAGAGATCCACCTTGACTTGGTGACACACCCTAAGGACTGCTTTCCTGTTTGTGGACAGAGGCAGGAGACTTAACATCCACATTAAAGGGACCCTTGATGCCTTAGGTCCCATGTGACTGTAGGAAGGGTTATGAGTGGCGGTTACCGAGAGATATAAAAATGCAGCCCCCATCCCCATCAGCAGTCTCCTAGCTCTGGAGTCTTTCCTGTCCCAGGGGAGGGGGCTGTAACACCTGCCAACGAGGTTCCCTTTTCTTTGCTCTGAAATCTTTTGATACTTTGGTCTTTGGGCAAAAGAAGCCACATGCTAGCTGGCATCAGTTGCCTCCAAGCCGTGAGCTGTCACCTGAGCAGTGAAGCCCATAGGATTCTTGGTCTCCATCCTGACCTCCTAGGGAGGGTCTAACTCACTTCCAGCCCCCACAGGGATACAGAGAAGGTCTGGGTCTAAGGAGAATTTCAACAAAATATTTCTGTTCCAGAAATCTTTCAAAGGACTGCTGGAACAATCGGATCCAGGAAACAGGAAAAGGGGGGGGGGAGGACGGGAAGGAAAAAGGTTGTTTAAAGAAGGGATTGGGAGGAAAATGTCATGGCTAGTACAGCCTTGAGCATCACAGGGACCTGGAAAGGAGGGTGATGGTAGATAGACACAGGACTCTGGGTTCGCTTCAAGAAGGAATGATTATGATTTTTCTCGTTGTGATTTATATTTTGGTTTGTTAGCTACTAAGGACAGCATTGCCAGCAGCTCTTCAGCTGACAGGGCCTTTAACCCCCTTTCCTGAGTTCTTCCTTCTGCACTCTGTTGGCTCTGTGAATTTTTCCCAAGAACATTTCCCCTAGACTAGAGAAGTCTTTATCCCAGAGCGAGCTAGCAAGTTTTTTCTTTTATGTAATCACCAGGCCTTATGTGGATCAGAGTTTGTGCTTGAGTAATGAACTGCTTGAGAAATAAACATCTGAACTCTAACAAGTAAGAACAGAAGAAGGAGGGTGGAGGAGAGTCAAATATTAATAAAAGACTTCTGAGCAAGTCATATAAAATCACGCTAGCAGTTATTTATAGAAAACCCGATAGATAATACATGTCATTTTGTATATGAAGATACAGTTTACAATCAGTTTTATGTTTGACTGACAATGCTTCCTTTCAGAGGCAAAAACCACTTAAAAAACACCCAACACCAGACATGAGAAGCCCTCTTTAGAATTGTTGTTCAGGGCTGTCCAAGAAACTCCTAAAACATATGGCCTATTGCCGTTGTCCTTGGTTACTCCCCAGCGGCGGAGGGGAAATCCCTACTGCTGAAGACAGTGTGCAGAACAGGGCCTAGAGGCCCCTGGGATTGGGGATTGGCTTTTAAAGTACCAGAGATGCTTTGCAAGCTTCTAAATGAGGGAAACAACCACCAGTCCTACCCGTTGATGTCGGTGAACCACCACAACCACCAGCATGGTACAATAATGCTAAGGGTACAGTAGTGGCACACGTACCTTGGCAGTAAACAACAGCTCCCTAACAAGAGGGAAACCATGCCTGATTCTAGAAACCTAGCTAATAACTCAGTGCTGGTGAAGTCAAGGATCTCGGAGGAGAACCTGTAACTACTGCTTTACTAAACCGGCAGAATCCCAAACAACAATCTGTAAACATTTGTCCTTTTACCCAGAGGTGAGTGTAGTCGCTACTCCTCATCAAGGCAACTTCTCTTGGCAACAAATGGAGAGCATTACAGAAAACTGAAGCAGTCAAATTGCAGAGTTGTAGAGCCAAGTCCCAGTGGTACATAACGTCCAAAGCTACACACAGACAGTCTCATAAATACAACTGCCCAAATGTGAATTGAACATGGAAGATAGCAGTGGATATGTCACAGCAGAGAGGGAAGGCCCATGTGGTCTCAACCCTAAAGAAGGAGGTTCAGTCAACAGAAATGCTTGGGGGAGGGGTGACTGGACACTGCTATTCCTCAGGGAAGATCAGACAGTTGGTTCTCCAATACCAAATGCTCAATCCTGAAAATATACAATATACAGCACTGAATAGACTGTTCTGCAATTATATAACATACAACATTGTATAGACTTTTATGCAATATGTAATATGCACATTATAGAGACTGAACAGGATATATTTAGGAATGAAGCAGCACTTAATTAAAAAAAAAAAAAGAAGAAGCCATGAATTTGAAAAAAGCAAGGAGGGAAATATGGGAGGGTTGAGGGAGGCCAAGAAGGGAGAAACAATGTAATTATCTTATAATCTTAAAAATTAAAAGAAAAACCTTCTCAAATGTGTAGGAACTTTCTTCCCATCATCCCTTAAAAGCTCCTGAGATGATGATCATTTTTGAAAGTGGGGAAGACTTTTGCTGCAAAGCAGATAATTTCTACTCATCTGTCCAGTCGGGCTTGAATGAAACAATCCTCCCCATCAACCTCTGTCTTCCTATTTGCTCTTCTCTAGGTGGTTGGCAGAAGGGCCTCCAGACCCCAGTAGGGACTGAAGCTCATCCTTTTCCTGCAATATTTCTTAGGTCTTGGGGGTGGTGACATAGATTTATGATGAATTGTTTCCATTTATTACTGAATGTTAGGCCACATTAACAGTCACCAGTCATAACCAGTGTGACTGGATGAGAGTCTGTAGTAACCGCCACCCTCTGCAGAAATGAGGTCTCCTTCCATGCTGCAGGCTAACAGCATTAGCAATTGATGGGTATGAACAACATTTTCAAAGGCAGCTTTGTAATGATCCTGGTCGGGATGCAGTTGTTTTAAGGAGACTCCTGTGCCTTTCCTTTTCTCTATCTGCCTATTGCATCAAATGTTCCCAAGAACTGGAGTTTTTCCAGGATCCACATACTGGGATAAGGAAAGATGATGCCATCCAGAGGAAGACAGCATCTTCCAGAAAAATATTTCACACATTCTGATAACTTTGCATGAGCCACTTAAGCCCATATAAGGATGGTGGGACTTCCTCTTGACAGGGACTGTTTAGTTATGGAAAACTTTCTGCCCTCTGTCTAAACTCAAACCTCCAGTTAGGGTCCTGAAGATGAAGTAGAGTTAAGAAGATGCCACTGAGCCTGTTCGTTCCTCTCTACGGGGTCTCTGCTCTCCCTAGACACAGGTCTTTGTCTTGGCTCACAGTATCAGAAGTTCCATCTTGTGCTCTGAGCAAGCTGCTCCTGGTGGTCATAATTGCCAGGACTGTATCAGTGGACAGTTCTTACCCTGCAAGTTGAGAGTGTGGCACGGGGAGTCTTTTTTCAAGTAGAACTACAGGTGACAAATTAACCCCAGTAGCCTATGTAATATCCACAAAAGTGAGGTATCAGAGAGCCTCCCGTCCCTAAGGTCACTCTTTGCCATTCCTCTAATGGTGGCTTCTTTTCCAGACAACTGGAAGTCTTCTCCAAGACATTACTCTAACTCATTAGTCAATGCCACACAACACTATCACAGTATCCCATAATACACTTCAACATACTACTGTATTAGTAATGGATGCACGAGTTCTGATCCTATTCACTCGTGCTCTCCCCTCATTTCTTTCTGATCTACCCACCCCTTTCCAGCTTCATGGCTTTTTTTTTTTTTTTTTTTTTTTTTTTTTTTTTTTTTTTTTTTTTTTTAATTCACTGAGTTCAATTGGTGCTGCTCAGATACTCAAGAGTATGGGTTCATGCTCTGGCTGGAGCACGACATAGTGCCTTGTTTTTAATCATTACATAATATTTATTTATTTATTTTTGTTAATTACCCTGTCTCTTCACTAATTGGTAAAGACATGATGGGAGATATTTCAAATGCTTCCCCCCTGCAAAAGTAAAACACATTTTATATATGTGTATGTATGCGAGTCCACATGAGTTTATGTGCACCATGATATGCAGGTGTCCTTAGAAGAGGGTGTCAGATCACCTAGAATTATGGGCTGTTGTGAGGACCTGATGTAGGTGTTGGGAGCCGAATGAGGCCTCTTTCAAGAGCAGTTGGTCCTGTAAACTACAGGGCCATCTCTCTAGCCCTCACAATATTTCTAAAAAGTAGAACAGTGTCTGGATCATGGGAGGCCCTTAGTAAGTGTCTTTGACTCCCCCTGAGAATACACAAGGCCCTGGACTGTGACAATGAGTCCCAGGCAGATGTACAGAGAATGTGTCGTCTCCTGCCTTAAGGACACTGGATACAGATTTAAAGTATTCTGCTATACGTGTTTTCTCCAGGGTCAGAGTCCTCCAGGTTGTGAGGTTCAGTGAATAGTGCAGAGTTAAAGAGGCATATAGAGTGAGCAACTTAACGAAGAAAAATATTAATGTATATGTGTAGGTGATTTTAATCAGTGTTGTTGATTGTAAGGACTCAAAATAGCTTTCAGGGTATATCAAGGTATCACTCTACCTTTTAAACCAAGGCTCATCCAGGTAAAAGTGGCCAGTGCTTTGATTGAGGAGGCACAATGGAACCTGTACTCAGCCTACCAGACACCTCTCATGATTCCTGTGTGTCTCTAGACAATGTCCCAAGGACCATCCGCAGTTAAATAGAAAAAGGTTTATGATTGTGAGTCTTAGACTAATTCCTTCACTTGGATAGCCCTGGCCTAAGAAGGTGACCTGACTTAAAATTATGTCTTGTATAAGAACCCAAATCTTTGAAGTCCAGCCTACTGTTTTCACTGTTACCTCCTGTTCCTGATGACGAGACTGTAGATTCAGCTGGAATCTCATGAAGAGCAGTCCTACAGCAGAGTAAGTTGGCGGATATTTGAGATCCTGGAGCCTCAGTTGGTATTCCTCTATTCTATGACTGTGGGGGGACAGCCCATTATATAAAAATAATCTGGAGCTGGTCGTTAGTGATAAAAATGGAAGTGAGACCCTTTATTCAAAGAGTTGTTTTATAAGTATGTACCCCACCAAGTTGATAGGGCATGTTGACATAACTGTTGAATTTAAGCAAACAAGTTTGATGCTACAATCGATAGGCCTAGAGAGGCTAGTTGTGAAGTAGGGTCCAACTGAGGGGTGAGGAACCCATGGATTTCCCTGGGAAGAGGAAATAGAAGAGAACCCCTGGGTACACCCGGGGCTGGCAGGGATGGGAACATGAGGAGGGATGGGGTTCGGAGGGGTGGATGCAGGGGAGAGTAACGAAAGAGATGTCTTGATGGTGGGGGATATTTAGTGGTAAAAACCTGGTACAAGAGGAACTTCCATGAATCTACAAGGATTCCCTCAGCTAAGTGTCCTTGTCACAAAGGATAGGTAGCCTGAACTAGCCATAGCCCAATTGTCATCAGAGAACCTTCATCCAGTGACTGATTTTAACATGCAGAGATCTACATCAAGTACTGGACCAAGGTGAGAGAATTCTGTTGAAGAGGGTGAGGAAGGATTGTATGAGCCTGGAAGGCCAAGGTCATTACAAGGGAACCCACAGAAACTATGAACCTGGGTCATAGGAGCTCACAGGCTGTGGTCTGATAGCTAGAGAGCCCGCATGGGACTGATGTAGGCCCTTTACCTGTGTGACCATTGTATATCTTGATCTACTTTGGGGACTCCTAGTTGGGGCAGCCAGGCCTGTCTCTAAAGCTATCATGGCTTCCAGGAATCTACTCCTATTACTGGGTTGCCTCACCAGGCTTAATACAAGGGGAGGAACTTAGTCCTGTTTCAACTTGATTTGCCATGTTTTATTAACACCCATGGGATGCCTGTCCTTTTCAGAATAGAAACGGAGGATTGGATGGGGCTGGAGATGACAGGAGCGAATGGGAAGAAGGGGAATTAGAATTGGAATGTAAAATAAATGAATAAATCTAATTAATAATAATAAAAAGAAAATACAATAATTTTTAATGTGTGTCGGGATTTCCCCTGCATATATGTCTCTGTACCACATGAACACCTGTTGCCTGTGGAAGACAGAAGAGCATGATGGGTCCTCTGGAAAGAGAAACCACCATGTGTGTGTTGGGAATCAAACCTGGGTCCCCTGGGAGAGCAACAAGTGCTATCTACACGGGAGCCATCTTTTTTAAAGATTAATGTAGGGTCAGTGAGGTGGCTGAGGAGGTAAGGGCACTTGCTATCAAGCCTAATAACTGGAGTTCAGTCACTGGGACCCACATGGTGGATTAGAGAACTGACTTCTTAAGATTGTTCTCTGACACCCAAATGTGTGCTGTAGTATTATCTCCCCTTCAAATATATAAATCAAATAAATGCAATAAAGAAATCCAAAAGATGGGCAGTAGTGGCACATTCCTCTAATTCCGATACTCAGGAGGCAGAGACAGGCAGATCTCTGATATCAAGGCCAGCCTGGTCTAGAGAGTGAGTTCCAGGACAGCGTCGGCTACACAGAAAAACCCTGTCTCCAAAAACCTCCAACAAGCAAACAAGCAAACAAATATATAGTTTACAATATATTTATGGAAATTAAACTATAATTTTGAATTTATTTTACAAGAGCATAAAATCATTAAAATATTTCCCAGTATTTAATCCTATTTTAATACATTTTTCATTTAAAATATTGTTATCTATTTGTTATAAAATTATAAAATATTAGGTTTCCTGGTAGTCTTTTCAAGTATATTGTGTTTTGGTTGCTCCATTTTTTTTTTAAATAAAAGATTTATTTATTTATTATGTATACAATGTGCTCCTAGTACTTATGCCTACAGGCCAGAAGAGGGCACCAGATCTTATCAGAGATAGCTGTGAACCACCATGTGATTGCCGGTAACTGAACTATGGACATCTGGAAGAGCAGCCAGTGCTCATAACCTCTGAGCCATCTCTTTAGCTCCAATCAAAATCTCATATTCCCAAAAGCTGGAAAGCCAAGAAGAAAGACCAATTTCAAAATGCATATAGCCTATCAAAATTAAATCTAGGAAAAGTAACAACTTAAACAGATTCATAATAAACAATGAGATTGAAACAGCAATGAAAGGTCTCTTTCCCAAGTAAAATTCAGGCCTGGTCAGACTCACTTCTGGACACTGTGAAGGTTTAAAGAAAACTCAACCAAAACTTCTCAGACCCTTCCACAAATTACAAAGGGAAGGAACACTACTGAAACCATTCTTCGAAGTCTTTATTGGCCTGATATCAAACTCCAAGATACAACCAAGAAAAAAAAGTACAGATCAATTTCTCTGATGAATGTGGATATAAAAAATCTCAACAGTAATATTTACAGATTGAACCAAAGACCTTTTAAGAATTTTATACAAAATGACCTTATTTTTCTGAACTCACAGCAACAGGGGAAGGTGTCACAAACAGGGATCCTAACTTCAACTAATGAAGAGCAGCGTGATGGTTAAAAATAAGGTAGGGCCTTTCATTGGCTCTTTGGAGCTTCAACTTGAAGCACAAGCCCAGGCTAAGGCCTTGGTTCTGACTACCTCCTTGGACTAAGTGGGACATCCTGGTACAAAAGAATTCACTGCATCTTTGGACATCAATGAGTGGCTTTCAGAGTGTTTCCTAGCAAATATAGTTTAAGAAGATATTAATTTGACTTTCAACTACATACTGTGGTGGGTGAACATCATTTGTGCCGTATGCAATTGTCATATCCCAGGCGTCAATGACACCCACATTGAGATCCTGGAAAATATCCTTTAAGGCAAGATACTGGGTGTAACCATGGAAATCACTAAGTCTTTCCACATCACTGCTAATCTCTCTGATGTTTTCGGTTTTGAGGACAATCACAGTGTCTGGGCTTCTCAGGAGAAGATGCTGAAGAGCTCTGTGGACATTGAGGGCCCTTCGGATAAAAACATCAATGGGAAACGGTCTGAAATGCTGACCCAGAGAAATGACGATGACTGTATTTCTCTCTCCTCCAGTTCTGTCAATTATCCGTGCAAGGTTCTCAATCTCTTTCACAGAGTAGACCATTGATCCAATAATGGGGTAACCATGCTTTTGCCACTGGATGCTGATTTTCTCATCCAAGTCCACGACTAGCTGGTGTTGCAGTTTTCCAGTCTCATGCAGATCCACAGACCTCAGTGCTGACAGCAAGCAGGCAGTCCCAAAAGAAAAGGAGAATACAATTACAGAGTTCAAATACAGCCACAAACATGGGAGGAAAGATCTTGTGTTTAGGGTCATATAAACTTGTGATATGGGGTTAAAGAGTCGTTTGGAAAACTACCCAAACAATTGAAAGGGCTTTGTGATAAGGGACTGCCCTCTTCTAGAGTCATTCACATTGAACTCAGCTTTACTGGAAGATGAGGTGATAAGTGTGTCCATGTTGTTCTGTCAAGATGCGCTACCTGTACCCGGATCTTATATGAGGACAGATAAGGAAGGCTATTAATTGATGTTATATGCAAAAAGAGGTCAAGCAAATCTCTGTAATGACTCCAGGAATCTAAATCTGTATTCTATGTTCTACTCCATTCCCTCTGAGTGGAATGATACCAAGTATCTCATCTACATTAGTGACAGTAATATGATCGCTCACTTGTGATGCCCTTTATAAAGCATTTATGTAGACAGATGCAGCCACTTTCCTCAGTGATACACACACACACACACACACACACACACACACACACACACACGCACGCAGGCACATGCACACTTGTCATATTGTAGAAACGAAAATCAAGACAGATGTCAAATTGCCCTAGATGACTGTTTGTGAGCAAAAGATCACTTAAAATCCCCCCTTCGACTCCTAATCTAGACACCTCTGAAAATAAGCGCACTTCAAATAGAATACGACAGAGTCTATCATGTTTCATTGTGCCAATTAGACCCTTATCAGAACAGAAAAGTGAGCTAGCTGTTCTATGGCTACAGCTTCTGAGGCAGGCAGTGATCACGAATGCCTTGTACCATGGTTTTGTGGGGAAGAGCTCGTTAAAAGTCTTAGCCAGTGAGTGAGGCTGCACGAGATATCCTGGAGGCTCTCTGGGGGTCAGAGGCAGGGTTAGTGTCTCCCTTGCTTCTAACTCCCTTCAGTTCTCTTTCCCCAAGCATATTCTGGCTACAGTTCTTACCTTTACAGAAAATAAACAGTGATCTCACCTCACTATTGTTTACATGCTGTGTGGGAGGGTCACTCAAAACCTCAGAACGCTGCATGACCTAAGATCCTGCAGTGTCAAACCATGTGATGATAAAGTTGTCACTAGAACCTCAAATTTGTAGTTGAGTGAGACACGTTACCACAAATCATGACCTAATATGTCCTCTTCGTTGGGAGTACTTTTATAACTTAGAACCCAGGCCCTCCCAATTTCAACCTTTGCAATGAGAGGAATTTTTTTTTTTAAATAATTGGAGACCACAAGATTGGTCCCATATAAAGGCCAATATGAACGCACAGCCTCAACCTTGTCTTCAGTGACAAGAGTCAAAGTCCATGGATCTAGCATAGTGGGAAGTGATGCTTTAGACTGTAGTTCAGCTCAGACAGAATACTAGAATCTTAGTACCGGTGTGTTCTTCACTTAGTAATTATAGCAATGAAACTAGGTCTCTTACAGATAGATTCTAGCCCCAACTCTGCTACTAACCTGTGATAATTGCTATTGCTTTTTGGTACTTACTATTATACCTTAAAGTGTGATAAGTACTTGATATTCATTACATTGTACCAGGCAAAACAAATGCTAGGCTTAATGGTCATTGTTCTAGATTGGTGGCTCTCAACCTTGCTGGCAGTTTGTGATTAAGAACTATAGGACTACGATAGAGGAGGAATTTCTTGTATTCTCCTTTCCCCTTGAAATGAAAACATACTTTTGAAAGAGCTGTGAACAGCTCCTATTAAGACATACTGTTGATTTTGCTTTTGAAGTATTCCATCCACTGGCGGATTGTGGAGTCACCCATTAGATGGATGAATTTCCCTCTCAGGCAGTCTTTCATTTTGATTGGAGCCAGACTACAGGAGGCTGGATTCCATGTGTTTCTCCAGACATGTCCACTGGGGATGACAGATACTGTCCTGGACTTGCATCTCTCCTTTGCTGGAAGAGCTTCTTCTGCCAAAGAATCAGTAAGACAGACTCTTCTAAAACACCATTCTATTCACCTGTGTTCAAGAGCGTTCCATCCTTTCTGAAGAATCCTCTAGACAGGCGTGTATGTGGTGGTGACAATTAAAAAAAACCTTATTAAAGAATTTTTATAATGGAATCTTTATTTTTAGTAGAACTTTCCTTTAATGGGAGTTCCCTAAGCCATACGCATTAAGTGGTTATTATGAAAGTATATGGAGTTTTGGGGTTTTTCTTTCCTCTCAGAATAAAAAGGCCTTCACTGAAACTTTAGCTCTTTGCTAGCCTTGTGGTGAGACCAGCCTCATCAATTCTTAAATAGGGCGAGAGAGCTCGTTCATGTGACTATTTTAATTGCATTGGCTTGTGAGCTTGTCACATGCTGTCATGGTGTTTTAAATGTCACCATTAGAGTTTGAACTCTTTGTGATAAAGGCAGAGTGAGTTTGGCTTATAAACTGGTCACTTTGCATTGAGAGCAACCTGGAGGTCCAAGAAGGGCCAGATATTCAATCTTATTTCCGGATAATTAAGAGACCTGGGAGGGTATGTGTGTGGAGGGCAGGGTAGAATGCTGAGGCAGCAGGTTGGGGGTCACAATTATTTATCACACCTAAAGGATAGATTAATATTTTAAGATCTAATATGAGAGTACTAATATATATGGGATAAAAGAAATAACATTTCTCTCCCTCTTCAGCTCTAAGTCTGTCTGTAGGTCTTCAAGACTAGGTCTAATCTAGCCTATGTTTGCTTCCAACTGCTATGTAGTTGAGGATGACTTTGAACTCCTCAACTTCCTGCCTCCACTTCTGGAGTTTGGAAATCATTGGTGTGCGTTTATGTGGCAGTGGGGTCAAGCTTTGTGTCTCTTGAGTAAGCACTACACATCACTTCTGCAATCAGAAATTGTATTTTTCTTTGTATGTGGAAAATCATCTTAGCAATTAGCAAGCTTTTCATGGTGAATCTAGAGACATAGATACAATTGCCTTAAATCATCTTAGGTGAAGTCTGTGAGCTGTTAAGAGTGAAAAGTGAAGAGCTGAAAAACTAGTGAATATGCATGTGGAAGTTCTTTAGGAAAAACATGGTTTTAAAAACCAAGAGAGAAGATTGGTAGTATGTAGTAGTAGGTTTCTGGCTCGGACTTTTGGGACTAGCCCAGAGGTTTGGGGCTGTTCTCCATCCCACTGTTGCTTAGGCTCAAATAACCACATAGACACATGTATTAATTTTATGCTGATCGGCCTATGACTCAGTCATATAATGTGCTAACCCTTAATTCTTGAACTAATCCATGATTCTTATCCTGTTCAGCCATGTGGCTCTGTATCTTTTTTCAGAGCAGCAGAGATGTCCTCTGCATCTGCTGGCTTCTCTGCTGGTCTCTCTGGTGTCTCTGCTCTGTTCTTCCTGTGCCCAGAGTTTCTTAGACTGGTAGACCTGCCCATACTTCCTGTCTGCCTTCAGCCAATCAGCATTTTTATTAAACCAGTAGGCGGGACAATTATGTACAATGTAACATGATCCCACTCTAGAAGTAAACTGACTTCTAGATGGCACATTGGAGATCTCTTGGGGACAAGTCTGGGGGACTGTGCAGATGGAAGGAGAGATTTGCAGGGTAGGATGAAAGTTGGTAGAGACCCGGGAGCGAGTTGTGATGTTTGCTGGTTATGCTATAAGATGGGTAAGTAACCTCTATATGATGGTAGATAGGTGAGAAGTGTGGCTACTAAAGAAGGCATGTAAGGTCATAGTGAATACAACCAATCATTCACTTACAGATTGTGTGCCTTTGCCTTAAAAGAACTGAGACAGTGACGAAGTCCACCAGAAAGAGAAGGAGCTGTAAATGAGTCCAGGGTTAAGCACCACCCACTAAGCACAAAACCACTTACTGTTGCATTTGGAGACACTGATCACATTGGGTTTTCCCATAATCTCCACACCTATATTTGACCTTAAAGAGACAAATACAGAAATTAATCTACAGTGGCCTTGACTCAAGCAAATTTCCTGAACCCAGATTGATCAGTCCTTTGGCTAGTTGTCAGTGATAATCTAATTGTTCTGTTTAGAATTTTAGGCCATTTAGTAAGTTTCCATTTATTTGTTTCTTAGTCCATAGCAAACAGGGACTGAAGGAATGCCTGCAAAGCGATGTATTGAGACACAGAAAGAATGTATTAGAACACACACACACACACACACACACACACACACACACACACACACATACACACACACACACCACACATTTCTCATTCTTTTCGTTTTTTACTCAATCTGTGTTTTTTAGGTTCATTGATAAGGAACTCCTAGAGACTGAACATTATCCCCCAATGAATGTCAGCCTTCTTTTCAAAGGACTCTTTTTATACAGTCTCTAAATTAATGTGCTTAGAATACATTTTTTTTGCAGGATATATTACCAATCCCTCCCTAGAAATGTGAACCAATAATTATTTACCTTTCAAAGAGGCTCCTCTCTTGCTGACTAAGATAGGAAACTTCCTTGTTCTTTGAATTCATGTGGGTGAGGGCAGCACAGGGAATGTTTGGAGGCTTCACACAGTAGAAGGCTTCTTGATCCTGGGCATCCAGGTACTCGCAAAGCTGGACACTTGAGTTTAGAACCAAGGCACAGTCAGTGTGTACCTGAGATGTTCCACTGATAAACCAGCCAGTGAAGATGATCCTGTCATAGCCCTGTTTCCTTGCTCTCCAGAGAGCTGACACCCCTTCACTGGGATGGATGAGCAGGATAGACAGAGAGACCAGACCCTCCCAGAATAGAGTGAAGCTGACAAGGTAGGTGCCATTGTTGAAGTCTGTCACCTTTCCAGAAGCTCCTGCCTTCATGGCCGGGGTGGAAATCCTGGCCCTCAGGAAGTCCCCACCATACTCCTTCCTGCGTCCCAGATGGTCCCTTGCTTCCAGTAGCACATCCAGTCTGTCTCCCATGCAGTACCTGTCTCGAGGATTAAGGATGGTGGCTGTGCTATGTGTGGCACTGGTGGTGGTATTGAGATGGGAAAAAGGTCTGGGAGGGATCTGCTTGTCCAGTTTTTCTAGGACCTCCTTGATTCTCAGCTCTGTCTCTTTTGGTGACACTGGTGGGTCCAGAGTCACTGTAGGGCATGAGGATTTCATGACCAAGTTCCAGCGACTGAAGGACACAGGCAACTTGAATGGAGCCCATATCTGAAGGGTCAAGAAATAGAACAGAGAACCAATAAAAAGTTGCTGTTTAATGTAAAATGTTTTGGCAGGCTAACCAACTTTTGTCTTTTATAGAACAATGAGAGGTTAAAAAAGCACACTATACTAAGCATCTTGTGGTCACATATGTTTCACACAGAGGCATCTTTGTTTAAACTGTCAGTATAACTCTGGTTTTCAATGGCTTATTTTGGAAAACCCACTCAACCTCAAATAGCCCTCGCCAAGATCTTATTCATAGTGATGGTGTTATGGGGGTGGAGAGAGAACACGGTGCTATTAAGACAGAGTGCTTCCTGCTCCTAAGAGAACCTGAGTTCAATTGCCAGTAGTTAACAACCAGCTCTAACTCCATCTCCAGGAGATCTGACAACATCTTCTGGCCTCTATAGGTACTGCAGTCATATAATTGTAAATTGGATTCACCAACTAACAGGTCATCATTATGAACATTGAATAGTTATTATGAAGATTATGAAATAATATGTTGTGATGGATAATTTTATGCTTACTTGACATAATCTATGGTTATCAGAGATAAGGGAGAGTCAGTTGAGGAAATGTCTCCATAAGATTAGGCTGTACATAAGTCGTAGGGCATTTTCTTAATTACTAAAAGATGTGCAAGAACTTACTTAGCCCGTTGTCAATGGAGCCACCCCTGGGCTAGTGGTCCCAGGTGCTAAATGAAATCAGGCTGAGTAAGATAATAAGTAGCACCCCTTCATGGCTTCATAATCAGCTCCTGCTTTCAGGTTCCTGCCCTGTATGAGTTCCTGGCCTGACATCCTTCAATGGTGGATGATGATGTGGAAGAATCAGCCAAATAAACATTTTTCCTCCCATGTTGCTTTTGGTAATGGTATTTCATCACAGCAAGAAACACTAACCAAGACACATGGGAAATATTAGCTAGGCATTGGACACCTGTCACGTGCGACTGTCTCTACTGTTTGAAAAGGTATTGAAAAATATTCTAACATGTCAAATGAAGTAATAATGAAATGGGTCATTGCTCTCAATCACTAATTAGATTTTTCCATAAAGGCAAAGTAGCTTACATGAACCCAATTCTTGTGTAGATAAAAACTGCGAACAAAAATATTTGTAATAAAACAGATCTCTAAGAGCAGTGAAAACTGAATCAGGACAACGGTACATTTGAGGCTGAGATTGAGCTGTACAACAGGAGAAGGGCTAATCTATGTTACACATTGAAACCATGTGTCAAAAAACTTCCCCCAAATTCTGTAAAGACATAAAAGCAGGTAACACCTACCAGTACCCCAAGTGCCATTCCAAAGCAGAGAAGCAACCAATGGAACAGAGAAAACAAAAAAGGAATCCAATACAAGCAAAATAAAACATAAGCCTTTTACGCTGCAGTGTCAGAAACAATATGTAAAAGTTTCAGTAGATACTTAGATGTTTCCTGGAGGAGGGAAATGTTTCCCACTCCTAAGGGCATGTCCACTTAAGTACATAGAAGTGAATGTATTCTCTCTTACAGAGGTTTCCTTAAGGCAGGTATAAACACAGATGTGAAGCAACAGCTGCTCTTGTCCACAAGCAGCACAGAAGAACACTGTGTGTAAGCTCACACATCAATGGCTGCTGTAAACAGCTTGCCATCCCTCAGGATTTTCCATCTCTGAGATGTACCCTCTGCTCTCGGTCCCAGCTTATACATGAAAGGTTTGGACAAGTTCATCACTTGTTTCTGTGTTTAACAACTGTCAGCTATGTCTTTCATGAATGCTGCTTGGTAAGCAATATTGAGCATGCCCTATCCTCATTACAATAGGCAGGCTTGTGCAACTTACACTTTCCTAGATATACAATGTCAAGTAAAACAGAAAAGGAGATTAATTCCTACCTTCAATGGGTTCCTGAAAACTGTAAAAGAGACCCAGAAGATAACTATAAACAGCAGCACCCACAGTGACTTATGACTGGTCATTGATTTCATGGTTCGGATCCTATGAGACAATCACAGAAACTCATCACACAATGAAACAGAAAGGAAATCACACAAAGTGTGGCACGTTCAGGGCTCCTGATTACTTTGTTCCTCATTAAGTTATTCTCAGGTGACATCTTGCTCTTTCCCGTTGCCCCTGGTGTCCCCAGCTGCTGTCATTCTCTTAGGTTGGAGCCCACCAACAGCTAAGATTCTGAGAACCTGAAGTAGGCAGGACATGAATTCTCCAGGCTATACCACCTCACAGATTGTCTTTTCTCCCCCTCCTCACCACAAAGAGAAGCCCAAAACACTTCACAAATGACTCTAAGATCCATGAGAACATCTTGTAGGAGGTGGGCCGACAGCCATCATGTGGTCCACCAGTGGTAATGTGGTTCCTGTCTAGTATCACTAGTTTTTCCAGTGAGTCTCAACCTTAAAATAATTACTTTAAAACTCTTGTCTATTATTTTAAAAAATACTTGAAGCTTTGTGCAGTTTCTCCCTCCGTTTATAATGAACATTTGCCTTTGATCTGAAGCCTGACTTATCTTTTTCTAGTTAGATACTGGGTAACGTTACTTCTCAACAGTATAGAATATACAAAAAAAAATAATTTTGTTTGAACATCACTATTATAAAACTTTCTGCCCCTCAAAACTTCTTAGAATTATCCTTTGCCCAGGATTCCTAGTATATACACCAATGGATGTAGCACCCCAAGAACATATGTTACCCCTTACCTCCTTTACTCCTGGTTTTCATACCTTTTAATATAAAGGCCTGGTTTGGTCTCATTTCTAAGAACTGGGTCAACTTGATGGGGAGGCTCCTTTTGTGGTCAGTAGGGCGTTACCACTGTACTGTCTTCCTGCATCCAAACACATGACAGACACAAGCTTCAGTTCATAAGGTAGAAGCCACTTTCCAGTGAGATTCAAACCCTTCATCCTAAGAAGGAATCTGGATGGCAAGATTGCAGTAACCAAATTAAGCAGAGGCTGAACTGAGAGCAGAACCCTCTGCATGGTACAGAAATATGATTGCAGTGGATAGAGACATCAAGGGGTCTAAGTCTGACAAGCAGGTGGTAAATACTCCCATGGGTAGTTGAACTTGTGAGTTTCTATCTGGGTTCTAACCGAAGACCCAGTTTCGAGATTAAAGTGCTCATTATCGTGTGAACAGACTGCTATATAAAACAGGAACTGAAGAGAAACCACCTAGAATGTGATATAGATAAAACAGTAATATTGATTACACCTCAGACTAACTGGATGACAGAGTCACAGATTGGAATCCACCTGGGCAATTTTGTGTTCTCATTCTGTTAGAAAGAGTCCCACGAAGAGTAGGTGCCTTCAACACATGCATCAAGCCCACAGGAGACAGCAGTTAGTCCCGTGGGGCCCTTCATATTCTTGCTTACATTGACCTTTATAAGAGCTTATGCGTGTTTGAACACATCACAGACCTTTCCCAGTTTGTAGTCCTGGCAAGCCTCAAACTTGGGATCTTCATGCTTTCATTGGCTAATCTTATAATCAGCAACAAACAAAAACATAAAATCAGACAAGCTAGACTCAGGTCTTCTTTCAGAAAGAAAATTCTGACTTTTCGGTATTGTTAGTCATGTTGATCAAATGAGTCATGATAATACGTTGTTTCCACACACTAGCTTTTGAAAAAACTGTTTTGACTTTATGTGGCTGGGTCTGGATCGCTCAGCTGGAGCCTATAATGATTGTTCTAAAGGAGCCTATTAAAAGGGGGAAACATTTGGGAAGGGTTTGGTTTGGCTGCCCCTGGGCAGGCAGGTGGAGGCAATTCCGCAAGATTATAGCCTCCCTGAGTCTCATAGATTTATAGATTTTAATGGGTTCTCTTCATGTAGACATTGATAACTTATCTGAACTGACATTGTTTCATGAGACAGGTATACATTGTCTTCCTGGCTTCGTAAGGTGAGATTAAAGAGATAATTTAAATCATTTACCAAGGTCATCTAGTAAGTTTAAATCAAAGTAAGTCCCACGTTCTTGTTTACATGGTCTCTGGCTCTCACAGCATATTTGACATTAAAAACTTACGAGATGTATCAAGGGCAAGTAGCTCACAGGGACTGTTTACCTACTGCTATCATACTTAAAAGTCTCTCTGCATCCTTTTGGATGTGTCTTGCCCCAGTCCCTTCTGTGTCATCCTTTCTCTTTGTTTCACAGACGCCACGAAGAAGGTCCCGTGCCTTCATGTCTGCTTCACACCATGCTCAGTAACATGGAAACAACTGTACACAAACTAATGCTCTCAAAGAAAACTGTTTGTCATTAGAGTTCTTGATGTTGGGCATTTGTCTCGCAGCAACCACCAAAATATCTAATACAAGAATGCTGGTTGTCCAGGAAGAAGACTGTTAGCTCTCTTTTACAAATCTCAGGCAGATTTTCACATGTATAAGTTCAAAATTACACAAAATCAGCTATGTATGTCTGTCATCCAGTTGTTTGTGATGACAATTGACCACCCATGAAAATAAAAAACGAAGCCCTGAGTCTATGTGCCTTTTCTTTGAACTCACCAAACTTGGGAAATTTCAATCCCAGCAGCATGTGTGTCTCGTGGTTTCCCTCATTCTAAAAAGGTCTCTTAATCTAGTCTGGTAGGCATTTCTTGCTGGTCCAGACTATGAAGACCAATGGGTTAGGTTTATTCAGCCTGGTCTGGGCTCTACTGCTGGTGCCCGAGGCCTGTATTGTTTGCAATTGAGCCAACACTGTCTTGGAAAGTACCAATGATGAGTTATAGTGTAACCAACTTTTAGAAGCTCTGGTGCAGCCTGATCCATATCTTTATCTCAAGGAAATGTCCTATGTAGACATTTATTTTAGAAAGATATTTATCCAAGGCAAGAACTAAGAACTTGGAGTGTGTTCTAGTTTAGGTTAGAACCAGGCTGGCCTCAAACTCAGAGATCCTCTGGTTTCTGCTTTCTGAATGCTGAGATTGAAGGTGTGCACTACCACTGCCCATCTGGGTTATTCCTGTAAGGGATTGAATGAACAGAAAGCTGGAGAGGGCTTGCTTTCTATCCTGGTAACCCTTGCTATGACCTATGTGTGGCCAGAGATTTTCTGGCATTGAAAATGAATGATACTTGTTGGTTTGGGTTTATTGCTATTAAGAGACACCACGACCACAGCAACTCTTTTTTTTTTATTTTTAGATTTTCAATATGAAGTTTATTTGCTGTCCTGGAACTTGCAACTTGCTTTGTAGACCGGGCTGGTCTTGAACTCACAGATATATACTACCTCTGCCTTCTATGTGGTGCGATTAAAAGAATGAGCCACCACTGCCAGGCCCACTCCAGGACTAAAGCAACTCTTATAAAGGCAAACATTTAATTGAGGTGGTGCCTTATAGTTTCAGAGGTTTAGTTCATTATCATTATGGTGGGAACATTACAGCATTTAGGCAGACTTAATGCTGGAGAAGGAACCACTACATCTTGATATGCAGGCAACAGGAAGTAGACTGTCTCACAGGGAGTAGTTTGAGCATAAGAGACCTCAAAGTTTACCCCCACAATGACACACTTCCTTCAACAAGGTCACACCTTCTTTATCAAAGTCACACCTCCTATTAATGACACTCCCTCTGGGGCCATTTTCTTTCAAACAATCACATTTCACTCTCTGGTCCTCAAAGCTTGAAGGTATATCCTAAAGCAAATTGTATTCAGTTTAACTTCAAAAGTTTCCATAGTCTATAACAGTTCAAACTTATTTAAAAGTATAAAATTCAAATTTCTTCTAAGATTCATACAATTGCCTAACTGTAATCCCCTGTAAAATCAAAACCAAAAATCAGATCATATACTTCCAACATACAATGGCATGGTATACACTCTACTATTCCAAAACATCGGGAAGGGAGTGTAGTGAGGAAATACTGGGCCAATGCAAGACCAAAAACCAGCTGGGCAAACTCCAAACTCTGTACCTCCATGTCTGATGACAAAATGACCCTCAGAACTCCCACTCAGTTCAGCTTGGTTGACTGCAACATAGTTCTTTCTCTTAGGCTGGTTCCACTTCCTGCTAGCAGCTTTCCTTGGCAGGTAAGCCCAAAGACTCTGGCATCTCTAACATCTTAGAGTCTCCAAGGCAATCCAGGCTTCCTCTTCACAGCTTCATTAAATAGCCCATCTAGGTCTCCATACAGGCACATGCTTGGCCTCACAGCCCAGAACCATGTGGCTGAAGCTGCCAAGTTCTGTTGCTTGCTTTGATTGGCTCATGGCCCTTTGTTCAATTACATCATCAATAGCTTTCTCTTCTCCATCTTCACTGCCTAAGCCTGGCAGTCCTGAAACTGGATTTGTATGTAGATCAGGTTGTCCTCAGACTCAGAGACCCACCAGCCTCTGCCTTCCCAGTCCTGGGAATAAAGGCATCCAGCACCACACCCAGATCTATGCTTTTCTCTAATCCCTTTTCACCAGTTGGAAATTTAGCTGGGTGGGATCTTGCCTGAAGGTCACCACACCCTTTGTTCCATTTCTGAATCTGTTAATCTCTTTGAACATAGGATTTAGCTCCCTACCACTTTCTGAAATGTCTTTCCTTGCTTGGCTTGCTCCTTTCAGTATAGGTCTTCGTTAGAGTTAACACTAGTAACCACACAGCATAGTCTATACTAGACTGTCTTGAGATTTCCTCTGCCAAGGCAATTAATCCAAAACTCTTCACTTTAGCCTCAGGCAAACATTTTAGACAAGGGCAAGAAGCACTCACATTCATCACCATGATCTCTAGGCAACATGCTAAAATTCTCCTATGAAACCTTTTGAGGTGTTCCCAGGCTGCTCTAAATTACTCTTAGCTCCAATGCCTTCCATGCTCCTACTAGTCTGACCCATTAAGCAGCACTTAAAGCATCTCACTGCTTTCCAAACCTTAAGGACCAAAGTCCAATTCCTCCAAACAAAAACACGTTCAGACCTATCACAGCAATACCCCACTTCTGGCCATCTCCTACCTTAGTTAGGATTTCTATTGCTGTGAAGAGACACCATGACCATGGTGACTCTTATAAAAGAAAATATTCAATTGAGGTGGCAGCTCACAGTTTCAAAGGTTTAGTCCATTATCATCATGGCAAGGAACATGGCAACATAGTGCTGAAGAAGGAGCTGCTACATCCTGATATGCAGGCAACAGGAAGTAGACTGTCATTTTGGAAGTAGTGTTGAAGGCCATAGGTGTATACAACAGGTGATAGCTAGTGTTAGACAAGTCAACCCACCAGATGTGTAATGTCTTGATGAGGAGCCCCATCTGGCAAAGCCATGGGGCCACTGACTGCTGGTGATCAGTTGTTTTCTGTCTGTAACCCTCTTGGGTGTCACTGCTATGCCTTCCTTGTAAAAAACAACTCTGGGGTTCTTTCCACAGCCCATTGTGGTATGTTTTCCATCTTTGGGCACACTTATACTTGGGGGTAGTCAGGAAAGTTGATTTCTGTGTAAGCTCTATAATTCTGATTGTAGAAATAATGCCAGAATATTCTTATTTATAGGCACAGTAAATGTGGCAATATTTTCAGTCTCAAAGACAATTAATTTCAGACTTTAGAACAAATTCACACAGACTAAACTGCTCCTGCAGAAAATACACAAAGACTAATTCCCAGGTGTTGTTGTTAAATCAAGGCCAGGCTGTTTTGAAACAGACCCCCTGCAATAATTGACATTCTGCATGTACCCCAAATACTCAAGGTTCAACCTGCTACAGTTACTGTTATGTCCCGAATTTCAATGTCATTCTCTGCCAGGGAATATGCAAGGCCACACATTTACACTGGCCTGCCTTTGTGACCTTACTAGCCTGAGAACAACTGTGTGACTTCATGTGTTATAAGGATGAGTTGGGCCCCGGAAATGGAAGATATAATCGTCTAGAGTTTGACTAAGATTTCAGGGAGCAGCAGCAATGTAGAGGGGAAGAGAGAAGGAGAAATGGGTAAGTATGAGAGTGTGTAAGAGGCAGCAGCAAGGTAGGGATGAAGCTGTTCAGGATGTGAGTGAGTGTGTGTGCTGAGTGAGGGATGAAGAAGCCTGGAGACAGTGAGTGAGTGAGCAAAGAGTGAGTGGATGATATGAAGCATGTGTATGTGAGTGAATGTGTAAGAGATTAGACCATGTGAAAGAGCTGCTGCTACATATAGGAATGGTGCAAGGTGCCGTATGAGAGTGCATAAGGACAATGTGAAGGGATATGTGGTGGGAGAGCTATGTATGTGAGTTGTAAAGCTATGATTGTGGGGAGAATTATAACTGTAGAGACAAGTAAGAAGCAGCTACATAAAAAAGAGACATAGAAAAGTAAAGTATATAAAAGAAAGATGTACAGACATGTAAAAATAGATGTAACTGTGTAGAGATGTATGGCCATATGTATGCAACAGAAGATAATGTAGTTGTATGGAGACAGGAAGAGTTAGAGGCCATTTTTAAGAAGAAGTAAAGAGAAGATTACAGTCAGAAAGCATATGCCTCCTTATTTTACCGGTCAGATACTTATTTTTAATTACCCTCAGATAAATAATTTCTTATCATTCGCTACTCTGATCCTGGAGTGGATTGTGGGAGCTGGCTTCTCTCAGTCTTCCTTAGAGTAGCTTGAGCATAGAAAACCTTAAAGCCCACCCCCACAATGGCACACTTTTCCCAACAAGGTCACACTTCCTAATAGTGCCACTCCCTCTGGAGCCCATTTTCTTTCAAACCACCATAACCCTCCTCTATGACAGAGCACTAAAGGTGTGAGTGAAACAGAGAAAACCTCTATGCAAAGTAGCTCAACTTCAAACATTACACATGGACAAGGGTTTGAAGACTTTGGCCCATCGAGAGCAAGAACAATAACTGTAAACTTTAAATCTAGCCCAATTTCTGTACACACAGCTCCCCACACTAACGACCTAGCACTAGGAAGCACATGCACATTTAAAGCATAACTGTTTGGTTTAGAAAAGGAGCTGACAAAAATATTATCCTTCAGAAGTGAAGCCTATTGGGAGAGAGAGCCTTGAGGTGGGAGAGCAATTGGAAAGGCAGGAGACAGCATGACAGGGCTCCAAAGAAGGAGAAAGGTTGGTGTGGTGGTTAGGAAGTAAAAGCCCTTGTTGCCAAAGCTCCAACCTAGTTCAATCCCCAGTTGGAAGGAGAGAACCCACTCTGAAAAGGTGCCCTCCAACTTCTACACATGCACCTACACATAGGTGCACACACACACATACATACACATACATAAACACATATATGCACACACATGCATGCACACACATACATACACATGCACACGCATACACATACACATACATAAACACACATATGCATGCACACACATATACACACACACATATGCACACACACATATGCACACACAAATGTAATAAAAAATGAAAATAAAACATGGAGAAGAGCATCCTGAAGAGAGGAAGCTGAAAATAAGAGCAGGAGAGGGGTCAGAAGGGAGGAGGCAGGGAAGGAAGGAAGGAAGCAGGCAGAGAAAAAGAGAGAGGGAGATACTCTCCGATCACACAATAATAATTTACTCAGATCTGTACTATTGTGTATAAAATGTGCCAATTTGAACCACGAAGTGAAACATGTCAAAAGGTAAGGACAAAAGGACACATCCATGTGGGGTGGGCCAAATAACAGTCCCAAATATGGCATGGATATAGGAATCTTCTAACAGAAAATTTTCAAAATTGCTATCAAGAAAAACTGACTGGCTAGGCATGGTGGCACACACTTTTAACTCAGGCACTTGGAAGGCTGAGTCAGGTGGATCTCTGAGTTGTGGCTAACCTAGTTTACAGAGCAAGTTCCAGGATATCCAGGGCTACACAGAGAAACCCTCTCTCAAAACAATCGCAGAAACGTAAACAACATTCAAACTACTGAAGAATCAAAGACCAAGAAGCAACTCCCAAAGGCCACAGGAGAAGAAGGTCAAGTTAGCTGTGATAGGAATTATGGCAGATTGCCAGGATCATGCAACCAGACAAAGTCCCTACAAGACTTTAAAGGATCCAGAGCCTTGGCAACATGGCTCTTAAAAATGAAGTAACATGTTTTCTCTTTAAGATAAGCAAAGACATAATTCTTTATCAGGAAGGAAACTGAAGCCAGCAGTCAAGTTAATTCTATACAAAGAAATATGGTTATGAAGATGAATAAAAGTGAAGTATAATTGACTGTCCTTACTTCCAATCCTTCTAAAAGATAGTTTTATTCAGTAAAATAGCATGTGCGCACAGTATGACTAGTTAGTGTAAAAGTCAAATGTGTAAGAGCAAAGATCCAAAGGACATAGCAGGGCAAGTCAAGAAAACTATCTTGAAATCTTTATGTTGGATAGGAAGTAGAATATTAATAAAAATGTTTATTAATTAAGAAAAATATTGTAGCCGTCTCTTGCCAATGGATGCTTAGTGCTTCCAACAAAGTCCTCACCAGATGCACCCTTTGGTCCTTGGACCAGATCCTTCCTGGGGTTGCCAATTAAGCTTTTGTATTTCTGTTTTATTTGAGTTCTGTGACTCCCAGCAAGCCATACTATACTGCACAAACTCTAGTCAGTATATAATGAAAACCCAGAGCCAGATTGGGGAAAAGCTGAAATTCAGAAAGAGGAAACATCACAGTCAATTCTCACCCAGCCAACTTCTCAGGCCCAACCAGATAATGCCTTCTTCAAGAGTCCTCAGCCTAAGAAATTGTTTCTACAGAATGAATGGATACATTTCTGCCCCTTCCTCCCTTCTATTTCTTCTCTGCTCAGGTGTTTCTCTTCCAGGTTCAACTCTGTATCATAACCCTAGAGTGAAAGGTGTGAGCTACTACTGCTTGGCTGTTAGGCCTTGAACTCACAGGAATCCAGAAAGATCTCTGTCTCCTGAGGGATGGGATTAAAGGCCACATCAACAATGTTCCTGGACATGGGTTTACAAGGATGAAATCTTTCTGATCAGGGGAACCTGTGCTTTGATGAGACTTACAGCTCCCAAGGACAGATTGAATTGTTCAGCAGATGAATTCCCTCCCTCCCTGCCCTCTCTGACCTGTTTCCTTTCTAACGTGTTGTCTTTCCTTTCTTCCTTCCCCTACTAACTTCTCTCTCTTTTCTTTCTTCTTGAATCATTGTTAGTGATTCAACATAGAGCCTTCTTTGCACATGCTGGGCAAGTGGCCTGTTTGTTTTCATACAATGCTGTGTAGCTCGCGCTGGCCTTGAACAAATTTCTCTATATAGTCTGGGCTCATTCTGATTTTGTCATCCTCTTACCTTAGTCTCCCAAGTACTTGGGATTATAGGCCTGCACCATGAAGCCAGGCTCTGATCTCCTGAAATGTGGAAATGTGGTATAATTCAGAACCTTTAGTCTTTTACCGTAGCTGAAGTGGAGAATCATATGTCTTAAAAAGTGATGTAGGCTATTTTACGTCTTTAGGAATGTGACTTCCTCTATAAATTCTTACCTGCATTCAGCCATCAATGAGCAAGCAAAGTACTTGGCTTTTGCAGATCAAGTGATAATTATCTCCAAATCAAGAAAAACTGAAGCCAGTGCTTTGGGAATATTCATGAATTCTAATTTGCAAGACTAGTGTCATGTCCATAGAGGGAAGTGTAATTTCTGCAGATTTAATTCAAGAGAGTCATCCAGACTGTAAACTTACACCAAGACATTATGCCCAACTTTGGGCCCTAAAAGGGAAGTTTTTGCTTGACAAGAAATAGTTCTAAAATATTCTACTCCAAGGTTTCTACAAACATCAGGGTAAGAAAACAAATTCAGGGACCGGACAGATGCTTCAGTGGTTAAGAGCACTGGCTGTTCCTCAAAGAATTCAGGTCTAGTTTCCAGCATCCACATGATAGTTACAGCCATTTAAAACTCCAGCCTGGGAGACCTGATGTCCTTTTCTGGTCTTTATGGGCATTTCATCCATATAGTGCATAGACACAGAAGGAAAACACCCATACACATAAGAAAGAAAGGTTTAAAAAGAAAGGTAGGAAGGAAGGAAGGAAGCAAGAAAGGAAGGAAGGAAGGAAGGAAGGAAGGAAGGAAGGAAGGAAGGAAGGAGAATTACTTGGGGGAAACAAACCAGATAAAAGTAAGTTAAAAAGGAGATTGGGTAAATGTAACTACAGCCGGCCTTTCACATCCATTGGTCTTTTTATGGGTTCTTCTAATTCATGATAAAAAGTTTCGAAACAAAAATTTTAGCTGAAGCAAATACGTACAGACACCTTTTCTTGTGTTGTCCTCTAAACAATAGAGCAGAAGAATTGTATTAGTCACCTTCCTGCTGCTGAGATAGAGCAACATGACCAGAAAGAACTCACGGAAGAAAGTTTATTTTAGTTAGGGTTTCAAAGGGATAAGAGGCCATCGTAGGAGGGAGGAGTGGCAGCATGCCACTGGCATGGTGGTAGTGGCAGAGAGAAAGCATCTACACCCCAAGTGTGAAGCCGACAGCACTCAAAACCAGCCACAACTGATTCACTTCCTCTAGCATGGCAGCACCTTCTCAACTTCCCTGGTCAGTGTCTCTGACTGGGGACCAGTTGTTCAAGCATCTGGGCACATGGGGGATTCTCATTCAAACTTCTCACTTATTCTCTTTAGTAATCCCTAGTGGGACCCACTACTATTCCTTTTTAAAAGAGGATTTGATAGCAAGGTATTATGGAGAGTAAACGAAATAATAAAAGTAAAAATGCTCAGTTATCCCAGTAGAAGGCAGGAAGAGAAGGAGGAAGAGGAAGAAGCCACTACAGCCAAGAGAAGAAAATGAGCTGAGACAATGACTCGAAAGGTCTCAAACTTCAGTCCAAAAATAGGAATAGCAACCTGAGATCTGAACGCCTTAACCAGAAAGAGACCAATTTGTTCTTTAAAAATCTAGATAGAACCTATTTTAGGAGGAAGGACTGACGAGGAAGGAAATGGATGCTTCTGTTCGAAAGAATCTTATGGAAATAGATTTGAATTAGAGTTTCAACTCACGTCTTCAAAATAGAACCACAGACTTATACTTGTACACATGCAAGTCTTTGTATGCAGATGTGGCCCCAAGCGCTGGTCTCTGAGCTGCTTTACACTAATAATGCTCAGTGCCAGACCGTGATTTCTAAACCCTCAATAAAGAAAATCAGAATTCCTAAGGAGAAATATTTGATTGCCTCCAGGACTTTGAGATGAGGCATGATAGGAGCCTGGAACACTTCCCAAGGCTTAGGAATTACTAAAACAAAAACAAAAACATAATTTTTTAAACTTGTCAGCCTATACTAATAAAAATAAATAAATATAGTGTGAGAGACTCGAGATAGCTGTCTACTGCAGGGGAATTTTAAATGACAGGAACAAAAAAAAAAAACAATGGAGAATAGCAGGCTAGTATAATTACTGTAAAGATCTGATGAATCTGGGGCTGGGTCAGAAGGTAAGAGCACACACCATCTTTTTGAAGACCTGGGTTTGGTTCATAGAATCCATGTTAGGTGGTTTGAAACTGCCTGTAACTCCCGCTCCAGGGAAGCCAATACCCTTTTCTGGCTTCCACGGGCATTTGCTCTTCTATGCACACATCCACACACAGGCACACATGCATGAACATCCTTGAAAATGCAAATCTTTAAAAAAGAAGTGATCTTGATGGATCCTAAAATTACTGAGTCAAAGCCTGAGGAGAAAGAACATGTTTCTACCAAAACATTTGTGACTTTCAACTTGTAATTTTACAGTGGAGAAAAATCAGTAGTTCTTGCCATGCCCAAATGAATCGAGGCGAACATCGCCAATGTTAAGACATGTCTAGCTTCATGCGTGCTGAACTGAGAAGGGTCCACTGCCACTTCAACACTTTTATGGGATTCCTGAGTGTGTGAACAAGTGGGTCTCCGTGTTTGAATCTAATTCCTGCACCTTTCCCTTAGCCTCTTCCCTTCTGCTTCTTTGCTTTGTCCTACTTCAATGCATTAGGTTTTGTTGTCTTTTTAAATTTTGTTTTATTAATAATTCTTTAGAACCCTGTTTATTTTCTAATGAGAGACATAAACGGAGTGGGTCTGGTTGGGAGGGGAGGTGGGGAGGAGCTGTGAGGGGAAACCATGATCAGACTATATTGTGTGAGAAAAATGTTTTAAATATGGCAGGGGTGGGGGGGGAGAATCGCAGCACAATGAACACACTTTGTCATGAGGTTACGGACAGACAATCCACCTTTTGTAGAGCACTGTTTTAAATGTGGATGTTTATAGTTAGCTATAAACCACGCTTAAGGCCTAAGTTCCTGGCACCTTCAGTGGGGTTTTACTCCTTTCCTAGATGGAAAACTTCAACTTACTGGAAATCATTAACAAAAAAGAAAATAAGATTATAAACTCGGTTTATAGTAAAAATGCTCTGTCATCTTGTGTGACTCTTGTTTCTCACTGTTTCTGTAATCATATCCAACGAGCCTGCCTATGACCTCACTGAGCAAAAAACAAGGTGTGTGCAGGGGTTGGGAATGTATCTCTTAAAACTCTTTCAGCAGCCAACAAAATTGTATATTTGTCTGTTCTTAGGGCATTTAGACAGGTTCTTCCTCGAGAAGTCCACACTCACACCCAGATGAACACACTAAGCTCCTATGTTTCAGTTAATAATCATGCTTAAATCTTGTTAAAAGCTCTTAAACGAGTTATTTTATTTTCAGTTATGTGTACCCTGTGTATCTCCGTGTGGGTGCATGTCCTGTGTACTGACACCCTCAGAGGGCAGAGGCTTCAGATCCATGGGGAGCCAGAGTTACAGATGGTGGTGAACCGCCTGTCCTAGGTGCTAGTAATCCCGCTAGGGTTCTCTGTAAGGGCAGTAAGTGCTCTCTGCCCCTGAGCCATCAACCTCTCCAGCCCCTGAAGGTCTTTTCTTAATAGCTGCAACTCTCCTTCACCCTGACTGAGTTCCTTTCTGCAGTAGAGTCGAGAATCCCATCTTTACCCCAGTAGAAGTCTCTGAGAAGATTTCCTCGGGGTAGGGCTGTGCCTCTAGTTCCTGCTTCCTACAGGAGGCAAAGGATTAAACAATAACAAGTTGCCTCATGTTGGGATTCAATGAAAATGGTACTTTACTTCTCTAGTGTTCTTTCTCCAAGCCTACAAATCCAGTCTAATGTAGAGAAGACAGCCCACATCAAATACCTGACTTATGCTTTTCAACCGAAGTCACCAGAGAGAGGAAAGAGAGAGCCTGCTCTCTGCCAAAGCTATGAGCAGACAACCCTGTTTTCACTTGTGGCCTTTCTGCTTGGCATCTTGTCACAGCGATGGGCACACATTTCAAAAGGGCTGCCGCTCCTACTTTACACCATCACACCATCCTTTGCTACTCTAAAGTTAAACATTTCAAACTAGATAATTATTATCATTTTTCATGTCCCTCCGTGGCCCCATTTCAAGAACCTTGTTAAAATCTCTCTTGAGCAGAGAAAGTGTGAATTCCAGAGCCACTAACAACTTATAATAGGTATTTTCTGAACTGGACTTTCTGGCCTGGCCCCATGGTCTGGACCGTCCACGCAGTCCCACAGAAATACACAGATGCTTCTACTAATTTTATGCTGATTGACCTAAGGCTCAGACATATTGCTAGCTAGCTCTTTCATCTTAACATTATCCTTTATTCTTATCTTATTTAGCCATGAACCTTTTCTCAGAGCATCATGGTTGTCTTCACTGGTGTCTCTCTCTGCTGGCATCTCATCTGACATCTCTCTGCTGTCTCTCTGGTGTCTCTGCTCTCCTCTTCCTATTCCCAGAGTTTTCTTAGTCTGGCAGCCCCACCCACACTTCCTGTCTGTCTTTGGCCAATCAGCATTTTTATTAAACCAGTGGGCGGGACAATTATTTACAATGTAACAACATAATCCCACTACAACAGCGGCTTGAGGACTTTTCCTGCCATTAATCCGTAATCTTCTACCAAACTCCCCAGAAATCCTGTCTGTAGGGAAATGACTTGTACAAGCCTAGTGGCACCTGGCTCCACCTTGCTACACTGTAATTCTCTCCCAGGCATCTTCAGAGCCACCTTATGTATCTCTGAGACAGAGGGGTGGTAGAGGGAGGGTTTCTTAGCAACTTCTTAAGATGTAACTTGAGAGTCACCAAAATGGGTATGGGTAATAAGACAATGGATTACTTAGTCTGGCTAAATGAGCCTTGGGTCTGCCTGATTTTCCCCTACACATATCACACCGCCACATGGATGGGGCCTTTCTTTTTCTCTCAACCCTGATGCCGATTTAAAAATCTCTTTAATAACATTTCCTGCTCTGCTTCACTCAGGCTCTTAGTCCCGAGATTCTTTTCAGTGTTGAAGCTATGAGTTCCACATCGGCCTGGGCCAAGGACCCTAAAAATCTAGGGCCTCTCCCCAGTGTGTGGCAGTGTGGAGCTGTGTTTCCATCCTCACTGACAAAACTGTCTAAATTAAAACAAGAGGCTTATACTGTCTCTTCTCATTCTTTTCTTTCATTTTTCCTTTTAACTATTCTATTTCCTTCATGTCTGCTGCTCTATACAAGACTGTTGATTTCTCCTTAAGCCAACTTTGGCATTGTATATTATTTTTTAGAAACGTATCTTTTCTAGTTGTTTAAAATCTGCCGGTTAATGTTTATCATGCTCCCAATCCTTCCCACATATCCTCTGTGCCTTCCTCCATTCCCACATCTTTCCCTCTCTCAATCAGTTCTTAAGAGAATCATGTTTTATTTTATTTTCTCAATGAATCTAATTTCAGCTTTGTCAACCACAACCCCACCTCCCTGTACAACTGGTCTTTGTCCCCGACTCCCACCACAGAGCTCCTAAGGGTGAGACATGAGGGCCATTTGTTATTCATAAAGAACCATTTGGTTATATTTGTTTATACTAAAGATTGACCTAGTATGGGGCCTCAACGCTGCCAAAGATGTGATTATAAAATAGGAATGTCTGTCACACTCCAGGAGGAGAAGGAATAAGGAAGTTTAAATGTTAAAAACTCTCCAGCAGTGAAACATGGAAGCAAATGGGTTAGTTAATGCCCCTACATTCTAGAAGAGTGGCAGGAGGTGTGGGTGACCCTCCCATCTCTTACTCTGTGTGTCTATTGCAATTGGCTGCTCATCTTTTGCATTATTTATGATAGACCCTAGCAGAAACTGGGGTGCTTACCTGAGTGCTGTGAGTTGTCCAGTCAAACTACCACATGATGCAAAACACAACTAACTCACTTTCACTTCAAAGGGAGCAGGAGACAGTGCTGCATTCTTGAGCCAACCAGGAGTGACCGTGACCCAGGGACACAGATTCAGGTTGTCCTGAATAATGTGTTCCAAAGTGGTAAAAGGTTTCGTAAAGGTTTTTATAGTTACAGAATGAGAGCCTGCCGCAAATCAAAGTATTTTCAAACCCCTCAGTGGGAATGCTGGGTAGGAGGGTGACAGTGAAGGAGCAAAGTATGTCTTTTGTTCTCTCTGAAGAGAAATTTTTAGTTTTAGTTGATGGAAGCGAGTGGTCTGCTGAGTTAATACATTGCAGAGAATTTTTACCTGATAATCAAAAGAGGAGTAAGTCAGACACAGGTGGGCAGTTGAGTGTCTAAGACAATGTTGGCTCTGCTCGGCAATGTTATGACTCACCACAATCAAGGAAATCCAATCGGTCAATTAGCCTGGTAGAATCTTTAGACATACATATGACGCCCCCCCCCCCCCCCGCCATGCCCGCAGAAACTTCATTTCACACTAACATAAAGAGAGGAAGTTTGAGTATTTCAGTGTTCAGTGGGTAGGTCAGACACATTGGATGGCCTTGCGCATTTGCAACTGTGGTGAAAAGTACTGGGGATCTTGTGACATGGAATCTTTACCTGGGGACAAGCTGGAGTGGAGATCTATACCAAGTGATTGTCAGAGTCACAGTTCAGTAGTCCTCTCGTATACCCACTTAGTGTCAGTGACTTCGGGACTGTCTGGTAAGTAGCACATATTTGGTGTCAGAAGAAAACCTGCACTCTATCTGTCCCCTTTGGGTTTTTAAAGAAATTCTTGCTGACTGCTTGGGATTGACTGTGTTCTGGCTCTTTTCTCCCGGCCACTTTCTAGCTTTTTTTTCTTCATTGACATAGGGACTCGTGTGTGGGTGGTTTGCCTGCATGTATGTCTGTGTATCAGAGAGGGTGTCAAAGTCCTCTGAGGATAAAGTTAAAGATGACTGTGATCTGCATCTGTAGGAGCTGGGAATCAAATGTGTGTCTTTTGGAAGAGCAGCCAGTGTTCTTAACTCCAGAACCATCTTTCCAGAACTTACTTATTTTAAAAAAATAATTTGTTTTGGAGATTTTAATAGGTGACTTTCTATATTTACATCTTTTCATTTTTCCTCTTCAACTCCCTCCCTTTCCCTCTTACTCATGACCTCTTATTTAATTATTGTTTACACACATACACACACATATACACACACATACACACACAGACATGTGCACACTCACACACTCATACACACACATACACACACACTCATGCACATACAGACACACACACGCATGCATACAAACATATACTCACAAACTTACACACATACACACACAGACATGTGCACACACATACATACACTCACACTCACACACTCATACACACACACTCATGCACATACAGACACACACATATGCAGCATAAAACACATACGCACAAACTTACACACATACACACACATACAGACACATATACACACAGACATGCATGCACAAACATACACACACATGCACATACACATATACACGCTCACATGCACACACATGCACAGACACACACACACACACAGCCTGCTGAATCTATTTAGTGATGCTCCTATGTGTATATTTTGACCACGTAGGATTGGATAACCTCTCTAGGGCTTCTTCCCTATTAATAATTGATTCTCCCCCCCCCCAGCAGCCATTAATTAGTCATCTGCTGTTCTTCATATAGGGGCAGGGCCTTATGAGATTTTCCCCATCTACACTGGCATGGTCTTGTATAGGTCAGTAAAAATTGCCTGTTTAGCTTATTCTAATTTGTTGGTGCCAATCCAAGGCCAGCGGTGCCAACTAACCACTTTTCAGCAGAAGCCTGAAATCAAGACGATTATGTAAAATTTGAATCCTTTTATAAAAAGACAGAAATTCACTCTTGTAGTCCCGGTATCCTGTGATTCATTATGTAGCCTAGGTATAACTCAAGCACATGAGGGTCCTCCTGCCTCAGCCTCTGAGTGCTGAGATTATAGGTTGAACTCATTATTCTTGGCTCTAAACTTTTAGTGTTTTTGTAAGTACTGAGTAAACACCCAATGACTGTGAGGTGAAAATGCTGCTGTGAGCCTCCTGATTAAATGTCTCCTAGTGTCTTTTAGTCACTGTTCTGTCGCTTTGAAGAGACACCATGACCAAGGAGACTCTTATAAAAGAAAGCATTTAATTGACAGCTTGCTTACAGTATTAGAGGTTTAGTCCACTATCATCATGGCAGGGAACATGGTGATACCCATGTGCTGGAGCAGTGGCCGAGAGCTTTACATCCTAATCCACAGGCTGAAAGAGAGATATTGTGTTTGGCATGGGCTTTTGAAACTTCAAAGCCCCATCTGGTGACACACATTCTCCAACAAGGACATAATGCTCTAATTTACATGAGCCTATGGGTTCATTCTTATTCAAGCCACCATACCTAGTATTCTGCATCTTTTTACTAGAGGTGCATGTGAATTCTCAGTAAATGGGGTTTTAAGACTTAGGAGTTGACCAACTGACTGCATTTATAACTTTCAAGTTCTTAGAAGTATGTAGAGCAAGATATTTTTAAAGTGTAAAATTTTCATCATTGATTTAACAATTCAAGATTAGAGATGAAAAAATCCTAAGTAAACATCATAAACAGACTTATTGGGCCAAACCCCTGGGCAGGACTGTCCATCTGGCACATGTATTTTCCAAGTAAACACAACAGTTTTTGTATTATTGGCAATTTCCCCTTCTTGGGGCTCAATGTGTTCTCTAGCCCCACAAGGCAGCTTTAAAAAGATTTTCAGAGTATATGCTGTTCATATTCCATTCCTTGTCCGTTCTTTCTACCCCATTTCTAGAAAGCTCAGCACTTGAGCTGAAGGAATAGGTCATTTATTTGTAAATTAGAGGGACAATTTCTGTAACACCTGAAGGATGAGTGTCAGTGAGGAGGAGGAGATGGAGCAGGTGCAAAGTATGAAAACACGGAGACCAAGCTCCTCTTGGTGAGGTAGCACCAGTGTAAGTACCTGCAGAGGTGGCATTTGAAGCCAGACAGTAGCTCTACATTGGCTCTCAGTTTACATTCACTCTCCTTTGCTCTTTATCCCAAGCATTCCTAGTCTGAGGCTACAGATAAAGACACAGTCCACACTGGTCACCAGCTTCAATGAGACACACCTTAGTTAAAATACATGATCTGCTGCACACAGCATGGCCTTTCCCATATCAATCAATGGTTTCAAAATTCAAAGTATGGTTTCCTCTGAATGGGTATTGCTTTGTACCATCACAAAATCTAAAACTAGTAGGATGAGTCACGGTGTCAGGGACTGCTTATACAGAAGTGGGTGTTTGCCTTGTTTAAGGGACTCACTAGATGTCTGGGAACATAAACCTCACAGAGAAGGCAGGAATAGTGTTTGGAAAGTTGTTTAAAATCCTTGGATCTCAAAAACCTCATAGGGTTCCAAACTGGAGATATATTACCTGAAAGAGCTATGAGACCTGGAGGCTGGGAAGATGGCTCATCAGCTAAGAGCATTTGCTGTGCAAGCATGGGGACCTGAGTTTGAATCTTCAGTGTCCACATTTACAAAATCCAGGGTGGCAGTACCTGTAACCCCAACACCATGGGTTATAGAAACAGGGGAATACTAGGGTTTGTTGCCTAACACAAGATTAGGTGACATACTCTGCCTCAAGGGGATAAGACATAGATAGCGGTAGAGTACTAGCATCCTCCTCTGATCTTCCCAAGGGTGCAACACACCCACACAGACACACACCTGCATAGACACACACCTACATACTACACACCCACACAGACACATACCCACACAGACACTACATACCCACACACATACTACACACCCAAACAGATACACATGCACATACATAATACACCCCCCCACACACACACTGACTGGTGAAACTGTACATACATAAGCACCCTCAAATACACACATATGTGTTGGTATAATTGCTCAGTGTATGTTGATATGATGGTATAACTGTGCATGTATGTTATATTCCATATACATACTATGTGTACAAATGCTGGTGTAACTTCATCCCCACATGCACAGACCCCACCCACTCACAAAGAAACCACAGTGCTGTGGGATTATGCTCTTGTACATTGTAACTATTTGCCACTTCCTTCCGTTTAATAAATAAAATGCTGACTGGCCAGAAGGCAGACAGGAAGTGTGGGCAGGGCTTCCAGACTAAGAAAACTGGGAAGAGGAAGTCCGAGAGACTGACACCAGTAGACACAGAGGAAAGAAGGTGAGAATGTTGCTCTGAGAAAAGATCCTATGACACTCTGCTAATCATGGGTTACTTTAGAAGTAAGAGTTGGCAAGTGATATGCCTGAGCCATAGGCCAAACAGCTTGTAATTAATATAAGACTTCGTGCGATTATTTGGGACTGCTGGTCTGGATCTCTGGACTAGGCTGGGCCAGAAACTTACTATACCACAGTAGTTTGTATGATGTTGCAACTGTTTCAGGTTTCCCAAATGGGATTACAGCTCAGGACGCTGAGCAGGGAAGGCTTTTTATGTATTCAAGAGATTGGCGTGGGCTTGAGAGTGAGCCCTTGTCTTGGTCTCTCCTGCCCCTCAAAAGCCATTTACTCTCACCACAACTCTGAATTCATAGTAGTCAGACATGTCTAGATACTTCTATGCAACACTTTAAATAGCAAAGGAATGTGTTTCTATGGCCATAAGTAAAATAGTTTAAAAACTCTAGTTCAATGTAATTACTTCCTTTTCAAATGCTACATATCTTAAAGTACACATTTAAGAATACTGTTGGGGGGAGAGGGGAGTACACAGGTCACAAAAAGTTCCCTGTACCAAATCAACAGAGCATTCAAGACCTCTTGTATAGTATCATCATATCTTTCTATTAACTGTGATAAATATAAGTTTTGATTTACAAGCCAATTCCTGTCCCCAAATTTATAGTCGGACATTTTTTTCTCATTTAAATTTTGTTCTCAGATGAAAGTAGAGCAAGACCACAATGACAGTCTCAGCTGTAGACTATTCTGTAGAATGGGTTAGCATCAAGAAAGCAGGCTTTCTTTTCCTTTTAAATTGTTTTTCAAGTGTATGAATGTGTTTGCCTACATGTGTACCATGTGAGTACCTGGCGCCCACAGAGACCAGAAGAGAGTATTGGTTCCCCAGGAACTGGAGTTACAGACAGTTGTAAGCTGCAATGCGGGTGTTAGAAAATGAACCAGGGGTCTCTTGCAAGAACAGCAAATGCTCTCCACCTCTCAGCTATTTTTCCAGATCCAACATGTACTTCCTTTAAAATTTTATTTTCTGAAAAATCTATTCTATTTCTTTTTACAGGGATATCCATGTATCCCACCTTGAGCCCTCCTTGTTACTTAGCCTTTCTGGGTCTGTGGTTATTCTTTACTTTAAAGCTAATATCAACTTAAGAGTAAATACATACGATGTTTGCCTTTCTGAATCTGAGTTACCTCACGCAGAATGATTTTTTTCCTAGTTCCATTCATTTAACTGCAAATTTCATGATGTCACTGCTTTTAACAGCCAAGTAATATTCTACTGTGAAAATGTACCACATTTTCTTTATTCACTATTTGGTTGAGGGAAATCTAGTTGTTTCCAGTTTCTGGCTATTATGAATAAAGCTCCTATGAGAATAGTTAAGCAGATGTCCTCGTGGTAGGAGTGATCATCCTTTGGGTATATATACCCAGGAGTGTTGGGTCTTGAGGTAGATCAATGCCCAGTTTTTGGAGGAGCTGCCATATTGATTTCCAAAGTGACTGTACTTGCTTGTACTCCCATCAGCAATGGAGGAGTGTTCCCCTTACTCCACATCCTCTCCAGCATAAGCTGTCACTTGTGTTTTTGATCTTAGTCATTCAGTCAGGTGTAAGATGGAACCTCTGACATTTTGATTTACATTTCCTTGAGGACTAAGTATATTGAACATGTCTTTGGATGTTTCTCATTTGAGATTCCTGGATATGAGAGCAGGAGGGAGTCAGTGTGTATATGTGTAGATAGAGAGAATGAAGGTAGAGAGTACTTTGGAGAGACTACTGGACTTGGGGGGGCAGTACTTGAGGGGTGATGGAGAAACTAGTGTAGTGGAAACTCTCTGGAATCTATGAAGGTGACCTTAGGGAAGTCTCCTAATAATGGGGAACATAGAGCCTGAACTGTTTATCTTCTGCAATCAGGAAAGACTTCCAGCAGAGGGACTGGAACATTAACCCAACCACAAAACATTTGATCTACAATCCTGTCCTGCCTGCAAGATTACTGGTGTAATGCTGGTGCAGAACTTGAGAGTCATCAACCAATGACTGATCCAACTTGAGGCTCATGTCACAGGAGGGAGCCCATGCTTGACACAGCCTGGGTAGCTAGGAACCAGAGGCTGGACAGCCTAGAGACCCAAGATAGAATCAAACATCACAACTGGAAAAGAAGTCAATGAAATTATTCCTAATGATCTACTATATCATAGTAGAATGCAGTATACTTATAGATCAGTGCCTAGCCCAATTATGATCAGAGAGACATCATCCAGCAACTGACAGTCACAGATGCAGAGACCCACAGTCAAACAGTAAGTGGAGCCAGGATATCCCCACAGCGAACGGGTAGGGGGAAGGATTCCAGTAGCCAGATCAAGGGCACCATAAGAAAGCTCACGGTCTCATAGGGGCTCACAGAAAACAGAAGCAATAATAAGGGGGTTACATGGGTCTGAGCTAGGTCCTCTACATGCATATTATGGTTGTGTAGTTTGGTGCTCCTGGGGGACTCCTAACAGTAGATGTAGGGGCCATCATCCCCGACTCTTTTGCGGTGCCTGGGGTCCCTTTCCTCCTACTAAGTTGCCTTGTCCAGCCTTGATATGAGGGTTTGTGCACAATCTTATTGAAACTTGTTATGCCATGTTTGGTTGATATCCTCGGGAGGCCTGATCTTTATTTTTTTGGATTTTTTTTTTTTTTAAAGAGAAACAGAGAAGGGGTGGATCTGGAGGAGAGAGGAGGTGGGAGGAGAAACTGGGAGGGGTGGAGATAATGTGAGAGAGAAGAATAAAAAATTTAAAAAAATTATTTTCTGCCCAGAGATCCTGTCTTTCTGTCGCACACTGTTTCATTTGAAGTGAGCCCCAAAGGGCTATGAATAGCTGCCCCAGGCATCACCATTCACCTTAAGTCGTCTGGATATCCAAACATCTGGATAACCCACAGACTGGTAGCTTTGTCTGACCTCTCAGACACCAGTGTCACAGGGGGGGACTCTGTGACTTGAAACCCTGAGAAGTTGGACAGCTGGCACACAAACCAACTCAGGGCTAACGAAGACAGGGAAAAATGAAACTGCCATGCAAGTGGGTAAGAATAATCAGGCTATATTTTCTTGCATGCATGCTGCAGGTCAGGTGACTCTTTTTCTACCCAACACATAAGTAGCCTCAGAATTCTCAACGTGGATCTCCAGGAAGCATCTTATTATGCCTATAAAGCTTACTTGGCACTTTCTAAGTCATGCATCTCCACTGGAAGCTCTCTCATTGGAACTAGAGGACTTCTTTTTTTGGGGGGGGGTTAACATTTTTTAAAGTTTTTTTTTTAACACACTAACCACATGTGGTTCTTCTTCTCTCCCCTCCTACCACTCATCTCCTGACTTCCTCCTAACCCACCCTATCACCCACTCCTCAAAGAGGGAAAGGCCTCCCATGGGGAGTCAACAAAGTCTGAGATATCAGAGTGAGGTAGGATCCAGCCCCTTTCCTCTGTATCAAGGCTAAGCAAGGCATCCCTCTATAGGGAATGGGCTCCAAAAAGTCGGTTCCTGCACTAGGGATAAATTCTGGTCCCACTGTCAGAGGCCCCACCAACTGCTCAAGCCACACAACTATGTCCATATTCAGAGAGGGCTTATTTCTGTCCCATGCAGGTTCACCAGCTGTCAGTCCAGAGTCAGTGAGCTCCCAGTAGCTTCAGTCAGCTGTCTCTATAAGTTTCCCCATCATCATCTTGACCCCTTTGCTCATATAATCCCCGGAGACGCCAGGTAACAAGGAGGGCCCTAAGAGAGACATTCGTGGATCTCCCTAGGAAGAGGAAATAGATAAAATCTCCTAGTAAATTGGGAACATGAAGGCAGGGTAAAAGGGAGCTAGGAAGGGAACATGAGGGAACAGGATGGTAGAGGTGGGGGAGGTATGGAGACGGAGAACAACACAATAGATGTCTTAAGAGAGGAAACCACTTTGAGGCTAGGAAGAAACTGAGTGCTAGGGAATCTCCCAGGAATCTACATGGATGACCCCAACTAAGACTCCATGCACTAGTGGAGATGGTGCCTGAACTGGCCTTCTCCTGTAATCAAATTGATAACCACCCTAATTGTCAACATAGAACCTTCATCCAGCAACCGATGGAAGCAGATGCATGAAGCTAGAGTTTTAAAAGGAATCACTGAAGGCTAGATAAGGCTTGTTGGGAGTTTGGTAACTTGTGAACTTACCTGCAGCCTATTCTGAGTCAACTCCACTGAGCACTCAGCAGACCCTGTGGTTGAGCTGGGGACTGGAGAAAGCTTCTTGGTGTGGTGCAGATCTTGGGGAGCGAAGGGGTTGTTTTGAGGAGAAAACACCAGACCTCCCTACCCTAATACACTTTGACCTAAGAGCAAGCACTTACACTCCGGGAGGGGGGGGGGGGCACAGCAAACACTGTGACTCTCGGGCATTTATAAATACTCACTGTGACTTGGGAGATGAAGGTAAATACCTAAAATTGCTTTAAGGACTTGAAGGAAACCAGGCTGGGGAGAGGCAGGATACTGGGCTGAGTTGAGACGGATGGAAAGTTCTATGGCTGAGGCTTGGGGTGTTGGTATAATAATCTTACTCAGAAAGATCTTTCTACCTTCAAATGTCCATAAGGAACCAGATGCAAAACACAAGCCTGGGGATGTACTGGAGGCCTGCCGGATATGCAAAATGAGGACCTGACTGTTCTAAGGTATTGCTGAGGGGAAGGCTTTTACTTGTAGATATGAGGGAGTATATAGACAGGGGTATCTGGAAGAGTTCAGAGCAGGGAAAGAAATTAGTAGACCAAATTTGGCCAGGATATGGATGAGAGAGAGAGTGGGGGGAGAGTGAGTGGAAGAGAAAGAGAGAAAGACAAAAGAGACCAAAGGGGCTTGGTGCATGGCAGAAACAGCAGGTTACATAGAAGCGAGAGGCTGGGGAAGGGAAACCCAAGAGATAGAGAAGTTTGGGGGGTGGAGCATGAGAAGAGCTGAGGAGACACAGGTACTGAGTGAGCCTGGAGTGATATGTTTAATCTTTAGCAATAAAAATCAGATATTGGGGTAAAAGTCCTGAAAGATCAGAGAAGCAGAGGAGCAGCCACTTCCTACCTCTCTCAGTCCTCCACCCAAAAGGCCCAGATCCAGTCTCCTCCCAGTCTTTCTGCTTCCTGTCTCTTTTCTGTACAGACCTCTATGGTGGCTAGCTCCAGCCTCTAACTCCAAGCGAGCTGTATTTGTCAGAGCAGCAACAACATATCACACAACACTGGAAGCCAGCATGCACTTTGGTAAGCTAGCAGGCACCACAGTTAGCCATTTGTCCTGACACTGGAGAGAGGAGAGGCTTTAATATAGACTGCTGTAGAAGGCCAGTGAAGAAAACCTGTTTAGAATGAAAGCATACCTGTAGCAGAGCAGCGTTGTTGGTCTCTTGGGTGAGAGCTTCAGTGGTGTTCTTTAATGAGCTTGGCTCTGAGGTATTAACGAGAGAGGGATGGTCTACCCATTATGGTAATTAAACATTATAACAAGTTATGGGGCCACACCATAGGTATGTTTGCACTATTGATTTGATGTGGCCAGTTTTCCCTTAAATTTCCTGGTAGAATTGGAGGGATGATTGGAGCTGGTGAGGTGTCTTCTTTGATGGCACATATCAGATGCCAGTCTCCTGACTCATGGTTATGTAGGGATACTGTCAGGGATTCTGAAGCTGATGGACCTTGGCCAAAGAAGACCATATACAGGTCATTTTATGAGGTCAGGGGGGAGGGAGTGGGGATGGGTTGGGTTAGGGAACTCCACATGCTTGAGTTCTTTGTAGTGACCAATGATTTTCAGGAGCTAGGAGAGTGTCAGGAAGGGAAGAGTCTCTTCCTTTCTCACTTGGAGAAGACAAGGAGGGGAAACTTAATGGGTTCTGAGGCACTTATCAATGGATTACCCCTTTGTTGGGTTATTAAAATCCATAATATAATAGATTACTGAGAGGTGCTGAGAGATAGGAGCTGGAACCAATCAGAGTGAGGTAGGTCACTGATGAAGGTCTGTATCTAGGCCTGGCCCCTTTCTATTTTCTCCTCTCTCTCGTATTCTTGACTATTATGAGCTAAGTAACCTTCTCATCCACACAGACTCCTGTTTCTTTGATATTCTGCCTCACCATGAACCCAGTTGTATAGAGTCAAGTGACTGTGGATGAAACCTGATAAAACCATGAGTTAACATAAATCTTAATTCCTTTAAATTGTTTCTACCATGAATTTGGGCATATTAATGAACAAGTAATTAATATAACTCTCAAGAAAGATTAGTGACTAGAATTCAAAAATGAGTGGAACAGATAATCATGGTGGCGATCTTCCAAGTGAACTTGTTTCTATTTAGAATCACTGGAAACATACCTCTACAGGAGTGTTTCCAGCAAACTTAACTGAAGAGGGAAGGCTTTCTTTGGATGTGAGAGGCATGTGTGATAGACTGGGGTCCTGCACTAGATAGACAAGGAGGAAGAAAGCTGAGTACCACGCTTCATAGCTTATTGTCCCCTGGCTGTGGATGTCATGTGGCCCAGTTGCCTCACTCTCTTGCCATACCCCAGGACCAACTGTATTCCTTCTAAGCTATGAGTCCAAACAAACCTTCGTCCCATGCTTTTTCTGTCTAGTCACAGCAACACAAAAAGGACCTGGAGAGCGGCTTATCCTTGAATCAAGTCCTGCTCAGCATTAGAAAATGAGTTAGTAAAATCTCCATACTCCATAAAACAAGCTCAGCAGAAATAAAAAAAAAAGTATCTTTGGCATAACTTAGTGCTTTTCATGTTATAAATGAGAGATATACTAGGAATAGAATAGACTATCCTTAACTTGATAAGTGGATTAAGAAAGTTCGTTGTAAATGCTGGGTAAAAGACGGAACCCACCCCACGAAGACTAGGAAAAAGTGAGCAGCGTTGGTCTGGCTTCTTATAGCCTTATGCTGAGTCTTATTAAGAAATGAAATAAGGAGCAGATGCAGAGACCCACAGCCAAACATTAAATGGTACTCAGGAAATCCTGCAAAAAAAGGGGGAGGAAGGATTGTAGGAGCCAGAGGGGTCAGGACATCATAAGAAAATGCACAGAATCACTTAACCAGGGTTCATGGGGGCTCACAGAGTCTGAACCAACAACCAGGGAGCCTGTATGGGACTGAGCTAGCCCCTCACATATATGCTGTGGCTGTGTAGCTTGGTGTTCTGGGGGGGGGGGGGTCCTAACAGTAGGAGTGGAGGCTTTCTCCAACTCTTTTGCCTGCCTCTGGGACCCATTTGTCTCACTGTCTTGCCCAGCCTTACTATGAGGGGAGGTGTCTAGTCTTATTGCAACTTCATATGGCCTGTTTGGCTGATATCCCTGGGAGGCCTGACCTTTTCTGAAGGGAAATGGTGGAGAAGTGAATGGAGGGGTGGGGCCGGGAGGATGGGAGGAAGGAGAACTTCAGTGGGGAAATGTAATGTAGAAGATAAGAATAAAATAAGACTTTAAAAAGTAAATGAAGCTGAGAGGAAAAGAGAAACAACTCTTTCTCTTCACAGACAACACCATTGTTTCCATAAAAACCTGAAGAATTCATTAAAAAAAAAAATAGACATCTGAACAAAACGAAACCCCAAACCACAAGAACTCTTCAATATGAACAAGACTATGGGAGTCAAAGTTAGTATAAAGTTTTATTTCTATCTTACTAATCATCGATTTAAAATCAATGTTCTAAGTGCAGAATGATTCCCAGTAGCGTCAAAAGCAAGGTGAAAACCAATAAAGCACACAAGCTCTGTGCGCCACGTAATAATGGGCAAATCCTGGCTAACGTTATCTAGGGAGGCAAAGGGGACATGCTTATGAGCGGGCAGGTTCAGTGTTAGCATGCCATCAGTTCTGCTTGGATTAGCCTACAGACACAATAAAATTAAAAAAAAAAAAAAAACCCAGCAAGATGTTTTGTTATAAAAATAAATAGCCTGATTCTGAGATTCAGATAAAAAGGCAAAGAAAGTTGAAGATCCAGTTTTGAGACAGAAGAACTATGTTACTCTGGAGGGGAGTGAGAATGGGGGAGGGGACAAAGAAAAACAAAGAATGGGGGCAGGACAAGGATCTGATCAAGCCCCGTTTATTAAGAGAATGAACTGAGTGTATATAGGGTGAAGGGGTTGGTTATTATTCTTGCTGCTAAACTTGAAAGGAAAAGTAAGTTGCAGCAGGAGAAGGGGGAAGGCAGTTGAGATTATGAGAGCAGTGGGGGGGGGGGGGTGCAAGGACACATTCCATTTCCAGCTAAAGTTGTAAACAGGCCTGCTATTGGCCTGATCCTGTTAATTGCTAGTGAACCATGAGACGTGACCTTGAGTCAGAGTTAGGCAGAGCTTTGCTCTCCACACCATGTTGGTGGACTCTGTCCTCAGGGTGCTGGTACTAAGCCAGAGAAAGTGACTTTGTCTTCCAGACAGGCAGTGAACCCAGAATCTGCAATAAGCCACATGCCTTACACTTTGGGAAGCTGCTTGAGCCTCGGCATAGGCATTCACATGCCCCTGTCACATTGTAGCTGTTCCTCCACTCAGGACATGGTATTCTGGATGCGTGTTGCCCAAACTGAGCAAGATTTGAACAGTCAGGATTGGCTGAGGCCCTTCAGGGACCTGATGTACAGGCTCATAACACCTGATCTCAGGACTTTCCATAGAACTATAGTAACTAGGACAATACGGGTCAATAAAACGAAGAGATACCCATGCCCAGGTGTATTGTCAGCAGATTCTTGATAACAGTAGAAACATAGTTTAAAGGAGAAAAGTTATCTTTTTAAGAAAATATGCTTAAAATCTATATGTAAAATAGATTAACCTTGGTCCATGTTCACCCATACAAAGTAATTAAATCCAAATGTATCATAAACTTAAAAAAATAAAAATCTAGTAGTAAGCCTGGAAGAAAATTTTTGTGATATTTGATTATGTAACAGTTTATTTAATATGACAGTATTAGTGTAAAAAAAAAAAAAAGTTGATAACTTGGACCTTAACAGAGGTAAAAGCTTTGGGATTGGGAATGTAACTCAGTTGGTAGAAGGCTTTCCTGGCACACATGAAGTCCTGGGTTCCAGCCTCAGCACTTAATAACATGAGAATGGGGATTCAGTCTAGTACTTGGGAGATGGAGACCGGAGGATCAGAAGTTCAAGGCCAGGCTGGGATGAACAAGGTCAGGCCGTGTTTTAAAAGCAGAAACCAATGAAAATTTGCTTTCTAAAATCACTGCCAAGGACACATCCAATATTTTCTCCAAGACTTGAAGATGTGTATACACCTAAACACTCAACAGTAATGAAATGACCCAAGTTTTAAAAATGGAGATATTTAAAAATACTTCATCAAGGAAGATATACATAGTAATATGATGCACATAGTGACGAGAATATGAAGATGGAAGAAGTATAAGGGGAGAGGAAAAATCTAAAGAGATGAGAGAGGGATACGAGGAAAAGAAAGAGCAGAAGAATCATTACATATTTTCTCTATGTGTGGAATACACTCCAAACATAAGAACTATTTTAGAAGAGGAAGAAGGGCAAGTAGCTGGGTTAACGTGTGCACATCCGTGCATAAAATGTAATAGTGGAATCTGTTATTTGGGATACTAAAAATTGATTTCCAAGGATGCTCAGCATCTGCTTTCACGGGGGGAATCGCAGTGAGATTATACACCTATTAGCATTAGCTCCCAGCCTGCCTGCTGGCATAAACCTTTAATTCCAGCTCCCAGAGGCAGAGGCAGAGGCAGGAGGATCGTGCATGTGAATATGGAGAGTCTGTCTCAGAAAATCAAGAGCAGGGGAAGTGTGGCGGTGAAGTGCTTGTCAGAGAGGGGGAAGAGGGAGGGAGGGAGGGACAGAGGAAGGGAGAAAGAGAGAGCAAGGGAGGGAGGGAGGGAGAAAGAGAGAGAGAGAAAACACACAAACAGGAAGATAGGTGCAGAGACTTTGAGGCTTTGAGAAGCATTTTGAGTTTCCTGTAGTGCAGACGGCGTCAAAATAGACTTGTCACACAACAGTCACAGTCATAGCAATACACATTTTGGTGAAACTGAAACCCCATGCACGAATGCTACAGGAGTTATATGTACAATTACCTTAACAGCAAACAATTAGAAATTCCTCCAAGTGGGCAAATGACTGGGACACCCCCATAGGAAGAGGTGATAAGCAGTAAAAAGATACACAAGCAGTAGACAGTAAGGATCTCAGTTGCTAGATGCTAAGAAAAAGAACCTGAACTAAAATGGAAAAGAGAAAAATCAATGAGGGATTTTCCAGGAGCTGGGAATAGGGACAAGAGTTTGTCACAAAGTGATGGGTGGCAGACTGTTCTATATCTTTAACTGTAATGTCGCTTCATTCTTGTCAAAATGTCAAGCTATAATAAAATGTCAAATTTTACTTCCTATAAACTGTACCTTAATTATTTGACTTAAAAAACAACAGCTGGGCACAGTGTCATTTTCCACACCTGTTCTCTGTGAGTTGATTTAGAAAACACGGGGAGGAAGTTCACTAGAAGCACAAGTTCCTTAAAGTGACACCCACATGACTATGTATGCAATTCATCTCAGGACATCATCTATCACCTTATATTCTTATCTGAAAGATTAATCTAAGGCTTTATAAGAGATCTACAGAACGCCCTTACTACTATTTTTCCTTTTTTATGATCATGACATCATCTTGGAAAATACAGAACATGTCTAATGTGATAAAATTTAAAAATTACTTGCACATCTCTAAAATATTCCCTTGTTCAATTACATGATGAACAGTTCGAACCAAGCATGATTATGTAAACTTGTAACCCCAGCACTGAAGAGGTATAGGCAGGAGGGTCAGGAGGCCAGCTTCCACCACACAGCAAGTGTGATCAACCTGGGATGTATGAGATCCCATCTCAAAAACCAAAACAGGGACAGGGAGATGGTTCAGCGAGTAAGGTGCTTGTTGCCAAGCCTGACAATCTGAGTTTGATCCCCAGGACCCAGATGGAAGAAGAGAACTGATTCGCACAAGTTATCTTTTCAACTCCGCATGCACACACAAAATACAGCGTTAAGAATTAAAAACTGGAAGAACTGAAAAGCCGGTTCCCCCTAATAGTGTCTCCAATTGCTTATTCTTAATCAGTTAACGATGTATATCCAGAAATTGTCCAAAGTTCAAAATGCTTGCAGTTTATATCCCTTCAGCAGATAATGCTTTGTCAAATACTGATTAAGATAGTACTTGAGGTACGGGTGTTAAAAATGAAAGTCATAGAGCTGGAGAGATGGCTCAGTGGCTAACAGCACTGGATGCTCTTCCAGAGGATTCAGGTTCAATTCCTAGCACCAACATGGTGGCCCAAGACTACCTACAACTCTTGTTCCAGGGGATCCAATGCTCTTTCTTGGCTTCCAAAGATGCCAGGCACACAAATGATACATACAGATACATGAAAGCAAAACATCCCTATACATAAGATAAATAAAATTTTAAAATCTATGTAAAGTAAAAAGCTTGAAAAATTTGAGTATCTGAAGGCATGTGTGAAATGGGTACTTTCAGAATGACTTCTGCAGCTTCTCTGAAGCCCACATAGGTTACATCAATTATCAGGAGGACAGGACATGAAGAGCCAGGACCAACTGTTAGAGTTAGTGTAGGCGGGAGACAGGGTAGTAGATTAGAAGGATTTATTATTGGATAAATTATAATTGGATAAATTGGATACATTGTGTATGTGGCAAATGTCCAGAGATGAAGTGGAAGCCAAAAATCCAGGAAATCAGATAAAAAGTTGGGCTCTAGAAACTAGAAGTTCCTCATTGGAAAGGGCCCCTTTATAACACAGGCCTGAACTAGGCTAAACCACCATTTATTGAACCTTTATTGTGTATTTGACCTTGGCTTATACATATATATGAACATGACAAACTTGTCCACATTATGACTTATTTTACAAGCAAGGCTGAGAAAGTCAGGAAAGGAACTCAGAACTTCCTCATTCTAATGCCTCTGCCTTAGGCACATCATCCAGCATTGGTGCAACCATATCTGAATGGAACAATAGCAAATGTCATAAGGCCAGCACAGCTGCTTGACAAAGATCCAGCCAAGCTGAGTCACATTATGGCCACCATGCCACCTTTGGTTTTCATCTCCACCTTCTGCATACTTGAGGTGTTCTTAATATTTGTACAACTTTTAGAATTTGGAATTTGGAAATTTTCTTAAGAATCATTTATGCCTTCTCCCAGGAATGCTTCTTCTAAGCTTCACCAGGACAGCCCTGAACATTCTATTTCTCCCACTTTTAGGGAGATATCCTTATCTACTTGAAGGTCTTCCTTACACCTGAAGGTTGTGACACGCATAAAGAAGCCAGGTGTCTCTTTATGAAACTATGAGACATTCTTGAAATTTCTGTCCCTCAGGAACTCAGGAACAAGATAATCCAAACAAAGTAAACTCAAAAAGGTCAATAAGATTTAGTGGGCTAGAGGAGTTAGTCATAGTTCTGATTGCAAGTCTCTGCCTAATATACATTCAGACAATTACGTGGCATGTATAGCAACACAGATAATTAGCTGAAGTTACCTCTACTCCACACAGAGATTTATATTGTCAGGCAAAGAATGAGTGAAAAGTTAATAAAAGTATGAGACGTCAGGACCTTTCTTAGAAAAGCTAGTTCATGCAGAGCCACTATGGTGGCATATGACCAAGGAAGAAAAGAATGCCAGGATTAGATATATAGACAAATTCTGTAAAGATATAAAATGCAAACATTATATTATGTCAGAATTTGAATAATAACCACAGCAACTTTGGCCTGAGGATTTTGCTTGAACACTCTGACCACTAAGAACTAATAATACACTACTTGGGACTGGTACTATGCCTGGGCTGGCTTGAAGACTTTGTTTTGACCTAAGGTCCTTGAAGCAACCAAAACTATCAGCCCGAGAATAGGCTGTCATGTGACTCTAGATTCTTAAAAATTGTGTTATGGGTTAATGAATAAAAATGATAACTCTGTTTATCAATGATGTCAAAACTTGGGGAAAAGTGACTAGGAATGATAACTCTGTTCTGTCATAGTTTGTCAATGAATACTAATAGATAAGCCAAAAGAAGTGTGTAGTAGGAGATTTCTGGCCCTGACTTTTGGGCCTAACCTCAAGGTTTAGGCCCGCAGACCCACAGACCCACAGACCCACAGACCCACAGACCCACAGACCCACAGAGACACACAGATGTTTACAATTGTTTTAGGCTGATCGGCCTCAGGCCCAGGCATATCACTTGCTAGCTCTCTACCCTGCATTTAACTCATGATTCTTCCTGTTCAGCCATGTGGCTCAGTACCTTTTCTTAGAGCAGCATAGTTGTCCTCTGCTTCTTTCGGCTTCTCTTTGGCATTCTCTCTAGCATTCTGCTCTGTGCTTCCTGTTCTCAGAATTTTCTGAGTCTGGTAGCCTCACCCACACTTCCTGTCTGCCTTTGGCCAATCAGCACTTTATATCCCAGCTTACTAAATGCTGTATAAATAAAGAAGCACTTTGGCTGCTAGCCAGTCAGGCTGCAAGATTCTGCCGGCCACCATGGCCTGGTTCACTTCCTTCTCCCTCTGACTTTTTAGATCCTCTGCTGGGACCTGTCCAACTGGGGATGGCTCCCCTCAGAACAGGACCAGCCATACAAAAACATGCTACCTCTCTGTCCATCTCTCTTAAAACAAAACTGAGGAGTATTCCGTGTCTGGTTCGCTGCTTTTCATCCACCCATCCAGACCCTGCCCTCATCCAGAGCTGGACTCTGACGTAGTATCTTAGGAGGAAGCACTCAACCTTTTGAATGTTTGGCTCTAGAGCACATTTTCCAGACTTCTGAAATTCTCTCCACCTCTTCAAATATCCATTCCACACTTTCCACGGGATCTTTCTCCTTCAATAGGTCTGCAGCCAAAAGTCTCTCTGGCCTGACCTAGCCTCAAGGTCCTGACCCGCCCACAGCAGCTTCGTCTCAAATAACCACACAAAGGCTTATATTAATTACAAACTGTTCAGCCTATGGCTCAGGCTCACACCAGCTGGCTTTTACAATGTAACTCAATCCATTTCTTTTCATCTGTGTCTTGACATTCGGCTTATGGCTTACCTGTACTTTTAATTCTTGCACTCTGAGTGGCCATCTGCAGTGTCTCTGTCTGATTCCACCTCCCTTCCCCTTTATCTATGCTTGTGTTTCCCACTTACCTCTAAGATGCTTTGCCATAGGCCAAAACAGTTTTTTGTTAACCAAAAATAAAGCATATTCACAGCATACAGAAAGATATCCCACATCACTTCCCCTTTTCTGTCTAATCAAAAAGGAAGGTTTCAATTTCAACATAGCAAAATTATATATAACAAAACAGATATCAAGCAAGAATTAGTTATAATATCTAGTCTAATTGCATTTAGCAAAGTTAAAGAAAAATATTCTTTTATCTACCTTATCCTTGTGGGTCCATAGTTTTATATCTAACTTATCTCTTATTATAACTAAGGAAAACTAAAATTATAACTATCTAATCTTCAACTCCATCAAAGACCACAGAAGGATATAATATTAACTGAGTAAGCAGGAAGTACATTGCAAGCAGCCTCCAAATTCTAGAAATGACAGATATGTCTGGCTACTTGGACAGTCAGTCGCCCAAGGTTCCTTTGTAATATTGGGGCATCATCTTCAGCCTACAGGTCTAGAGTCTCTGCCATATCTTTTAGTGAAGCAGGAATTTTGAAGGACTGTTCTATCTATTTTGGCAAACAGAAGCCTCTCCTTGTGTCCTGTAGAATGTCTGGCAGTTTTCTCTGTAAAGTAGGAACTTGAAGAAACATCTTGGCTTGTCCTGGCAAAGTTCAGAGGTCACTTTCCTATGTGTCCTGTATGTCCAGTTTACACAGTACACTGTCAAGCACTCAAGGCAAGAACAATCTCTTGCCCAGTGGCCAACCTTGTCATAAAGGAAGTAAACTCCACATGGAGTTTCCTCATGAGTAGTATCCTCTTAAAGTAGATTGGTGCTGCCAGGAGCAGACATGTCTCACTGCCCAGAAAAGTCTAAGTTCTTAAAATATTTTAAATGCCATATTTTGTAGGTCTTTGAAGTATTTAAGATTACCTAATTGAAATACATCTTGGTATATCTAAAAAACCTAAAATGACTATAAATTAGATTATCATAGATGCTTAACTATTAATTTGTATTTCTTAATTATACATTACAATTTTAAATAAGTTACCTTAAACAAGAGTGTAAATACAGTGTAACAAAATTAGCCTTAAATTTATACCAATAAACTAAAATCCATATCAATGTATTTAAAAGAAGTAGTAGCTTTTTAAAAGTAGATTTGACAATCTACTTTTAATCAGTGTACAGAAAGACATCTTACATCATAGGTCTTGACATCTCTCTCCATTTTGCCCTCAATTTTATAAATGCATGTGTATGTATTTATCACACATACATATGTGTGTATGCATGTCACAGTAGCATACATAGATCAGAGGACACATCAAAGGAGTGTCTGTCTTTCATCCCGTAGCTTCCAGACATGAAGAATCAGGTCTTAGGTCTTCATAGACAGTGCCCTTACCTGATGAGCTATCTTGCCAGCCCCACTTTGCTCTTTTCAGCCTACATATCTTTACTCCTTTGCAGTAAATTCATTCCTTTTCACTATGTGTCATTTTTCTGGACATAGAAGCATCCTCATCTGCACAGTGTTTCTTGTTAAACTGATCCATATTTCCTTTTCCCTAACAGTGAAAGTCCTGCATCTCTGTAATTGCTCTTATTTCTGAAGTGCAGATTTTTCTTCTTCTCAAGGTAATTCAGTTTAAATTACAGATATACAGATTAGATGGAATCATCTCAAAATGTTATCATACGTGAAGTTTCAAGCAAAAGGTCTCTCCTTTTCCTTAATGTTAGAGCCATACAACTGAAGTTCACGGTACTGCACCTCCTTTTAGAAACATTTATACGGCTGTGTCAGTCAACTTTTTTGTGACTGATAACCTGAGGAAGAAAATCGGCTTCTAAGGAGAAAGGTGTATTTTGGCTTATGACTTCAGTTCATGTTTTTCTGGCTCTGTTGCCTTCACAGTATGGTGAGGAAGAAAGAGCATCATATGGAACACCTCAGCACATTTGTGTGGGGAGATTGTATATGAGTATTTTGTCTGTGTTCCACGTATGCACAGTGCCCACGGAGGCTGGGAGAGGTGATTAGGTCCCTGAAAACAGAGTTACAAATGGATATGAGTCACCACATGGGGATTGGGATTGAATCAGGAGCCCTGGAGGACCAGCCAGTGTTATTAACCCCTGAGCCATATCTCCAGCTCCTGATGGAAAGGCTTTTGATTGCTATGTAAGATCTTTGCCCAGTACATAAAAACCAAAATATCTCAGTGAGGAAAAGTCTAGGATTCTATGGCTTTATTGCTAAAATCTTCCAAGTATTAAACAATAAATAATGTCAAGCAATTGATGAAGAGATATGACTAAATATTGAAATTGTCACAACGGCCTTTTTTAAATGGCCAGAAGATAACTGTTGCAGTCAGGAAGGAACCAGAATTCTATGCAACCACTGGTAGGAAAGCAGTATCGTTGTTCCTCAAAAAAATAAAAAGCAACTACCTTATGGCCCAGCAATTCTGTTGCTTGCTATGTATTCAAAGACAGTATGCCAAGGAGACATCTGCCTTCTCATGTTCACTGTAGCACTATTCAAGAGAGCTAAGATGTGGAATTCACATAAATGCCTGCCAATGAATGGATAAATTGTCATATACATATGGTAGTGCATGTTTATCCTTCAAAAGGAAGAAAATCATATCATTTGAATGAACCTGGAAGGCAATGAGCTGAGTGGAGTGGGCTAAGCCCAGAAAGACAGACTACCTGTTCTTATCTATATGTAGATTCTAAAAATGTCAAATTTACAGAAGTAAAGAAGAAAATGGTGCTTGCTGAGAGTTGAAGGTGCTCAGAGAGTACAGGATTTCAATAAGGCAGGAAGAACAAATTTTAAAGGCATACTTACAACAGGGTGACTATAGCTAATGATGACACATTATATATGTGAGCATTACTAATACAATAGAGCTGTAAATATTTTTTCAGTATTAGGAATTGAAGTCAGGGCTTTCTTCATGCTAGCCAAGTACTGTATTATGAATACCATGAATCTTGAGTCCATGAGACTAGGTCTTAAATGTTCCTATCACATCAACGAAATGAACTATGAGAATATTTTAATTTTATTTTAATTCTCATTTAATAATGTATATATGTATCATGACATCACCTTGTAGAAGATAAATCTTTGTCAACTGTATGTAGTGAAGCTGGTAAAAAGAGTCCTGGGCCCACTATCATACAGTTATACTTCCCTTAAACATGGGGTGATGCTCTGAGAAGCAAGAAGCTGTGTTATTCTGTTACTGTTTGAACATCATAGCATGTACTTATACAAACTAAGGACAGGCATGGTATTGCAGATGATAAAATCTTATGAGAGAACCATTAGAAGCTGGCCATTGTTAATTGGGGTGGAATCATGTGATATATGGCGATAGTTCTCATACTTAATACAGCATGTGACATTGGATGAAAACATGATGGGCAGCTTGGAGTAGGGAGGACTGGAAGTATTGATGGCTTTTCTTCATTTTCCCACATTATCTTCTTTACCACTGTGCATATTTTTAGCAAGCTGTGATCGTGACCATGATGTATATACAGTTATGTGGTCACATTCCTAGAAGAATTGGCATATGCAAATAAACAAATGCTATATGCACTTATATCTATACATATAGGTGAAATACATGCGTGCGTGTACATATATGTATCTATATATCTTTATACAAGGAGATTTAGATATGGATTACTGTTGTAGAATATTCCTTTACACTGTGTGAAGATTGGTTTAGTAAAGACGGAAGCCACTATGATTGATTTAATAAAGACAGAGGTAGCCAATAGCTAAGAAAGAAGAGGTTAAGAGGGACTTATAGGGACATATAAGACTCAAAGAAGAAGAGAGGTGGTGTTGCCAGCCAGAGACAGAGGGAGCAAGACATACATGGGGAGAAGTAAAAGCCATGAGTCACGTGGCAACACATAGATGAATATAAACTGGTTAATTTAAATTATAAGAGCTACTGGGACAAGCCTAAGCTATAGGCTCTTAGCTTTAATAATTAACAGTAAATCTTTGCATCTCTTTTGTGAGCTGACAAACCAAAGAAAAATATTTGTCTACATATGGTGCCCAATGTGTGGGGTTTGAATATCGAAACATAAGGACTGAGAGAGCAAAGTTCTAGACAAGGAACCAATAGTTTTATAGTCTAGCAGTCTCTTAGGAGGGCTGGTGCTCAGTGTCATGCAGTGGTGCAGCTAACAGCTGCTGCCTGTGGGCTAGAGCCAACCAGTAGTGCCATGCACTAAGCTGAGCCATACAACAGATGATACGGCAGCTTAAGATTTTTCTCACATGGTTAGAGAATACTGCAGGTGCTCAGTAAAGATAGATCCAGATGGGGAAAAAAACACCCTCTAAATAGGTTAAAGTGTGTTTAAAAATATGCCTAGTCTCTAAGAAGAAAATAAAATGGGTATAGACAGTCATAAAGTACTTTCTAAATAATAAAAATAAAGACTTTGAAGAGAGAAGAAAATAATAGAAAAAGGATAAGCTGCATAAAAATGGAAAATACATAAAGAGTCTGGATCCTATATGATGTCTTACTGACTTAAATTTTTGGGTATTGATGAGCAAAAGACAACTGCTAGGAGGCATGGACTGCTGAATTAAACCAACTTAGATACTTAAGAATGTCTTAACTTTAAAATGCAAGTTAGAAAATGTATTGCTTTGGGGAAGGGTTATGCTTTTGTTTCTACAGAAAACAAAAGACTCCTTTAAGGTTGATGGAACTCAGATCTGGTTGGAAGAGACTGGAAATCTTGGCTATAGACATAAAGAAATAGAACTAGAAAAACTAAATGACAGGTGACATATATTTTACTTGCTCAAAAATAAAACAAAAATTATCATCCTTGACTGGCTTGTATATCATGCACAGTTCATACTGTGTTAATGCATATATGTATCTTACTTTTGAAATTTTGTGTGTTTTCAGAACAAGGGGACCAGACACCAGTGAAATGGGTGGCCCAGATAATTTAGCCTCTTAATGTGCCTCTGTTAAAATTTTCTCAGAGTTCTACTTCCAAAACAGCTTCAAGTTTGCTAGCTGAGATGGTCCAGCCTTGTAGACTATTCTAGCCAGTACTGCAGATAAATCTTGCACTTTCCCATTTACACAGAGGCTGGAAAACAAATGTTATGGCTAACTATCCCAGAACTTGATCATTATCCTAATTTTCTCAGGATCCCACCATTACCACACAACAGGAAACAGCCTAGAGAACATGATGCCTACATTCCCAAGAGGCAGGGTGGGTGATTTTGGTCATTCAATGGGTTATGAATGTTTGTCAACATTTAGGGGGTTGGTTACAAGTTATTACTGGTCATGATCAGAAAAATTGCTGAACAAGGATATTATACTCAGAAGTTTCTTTCTGAAGGGGAAAAGGATTGATGGGATACAAGGGAAGATTATTGAGTCTACTTTTGAACAAACACTAGTCTAAAATATTTTACATTGGTATGCAATTTTATATACTGATACAATTTAAAGTTATTTTTATTAGAACATACTGTAATATGTTTCTACTACTGTTTAAGGTATTGTACCTATTCATCTCACATAACAATGTAGCATAAATTTCTAGTCATTGAAAGTTATTATCACAAACTCTTTAGGATGATATAAAAAATGCAGGTTAGTAATTAGTCACCAAAACAATCAAACTTGTAGACATGTGAAGCATGCTTTTAAGGCCAAACATATACATATGTATATATATATTGTGTGTATATATATATATATATATATATATATATATATATATATATATATATATATACAGGTGGTTTCAAACACTTAAAAGACCTACAGAATATTGCATTTAAAATGTTTTAATAACATAAGCCTTTTCATGACCGTGAAACATGTCTGCTCCTGGCAGTGCCAATTTACTTCAGAAGAGAATGATGTGTATCAAAAAACCTCCATATGGAGTTGCTTTCATTTGTGACAAGGTTATCCACTGTGCAAGAAACTGCCCTTGCCTCAACTGCTGGCAGAATGCTGTCTAAATTAGACAAGCAGGACACAAAGAAGACAAATGCTAAACTTTGCCAAGACAAGGTAGGACAGTCCTTCAAAATTTCTGCTTCATAGAAAAGTCTGTCAAATATATTAGGCTAGTAGGCCAAAGATAGATGTCCCAATGTTTCGGAGGAACCTTAGATGAGTGTCCAAGCGACCAGCTGTTTCTGTCATTTCTATAGTATTGAAAGTTGTTCTGTCTACACTTGCTGTTTACTTAGGTTGTATCATATTGGGGGGGGGTACTCTGATGGGGTTGAAAACAAGATATAGTTTCTTTGTTATCAAATTCAGAAAAGAAACTTACCAAAAATGTAAAAGTTGAGAGACATAAAAGCTTAAGTTGTTTATCTGAGAAAATGTTTTAATATCTAAAAATTATTTTCAGGCTTGTAGTATAAACTATGATAAAAATGGTTTGCCATAATATCAAAAAATGGTTTATTATAATATTCAAAAACTTTGGACTCACTAAGATAGGACAGATAGCATAGCACGTTCTCCAAATTTGCCAAATTCATATGGGACTAAGCATTGTAAATGTAATTCTTACTTGAAAATTGTTCTTATTGTATATAGTTGCTGTGGTACTATGCTCTTCTACACTGTAAACATTTGTCACTGTAAATATTGATTTAATAAGATGCTGATTGGCCAGAAGGCAGGCAGGATGTATAGGAGGGGTGACCAGACTATGAGAATTCTGGGAAGAGAAAGAGTAGAAGGGATGTCAGCCCAACACAGAGGAAGGAAGATGAGAAAGTTGCTCTGAGAAAAAGGTACCAAGCCACATTTCTAAATATAGACAAAAATCATGAGTTAGTGATGTGGGAATGCCTTTCTGTATTCTGTAAATCTCAATCTTTAAATAAAGGAGCTGTTTTGGGCCATGACAGGCACCATAGAAGAAGTAGGAGGAGAAATCAGAGCATAGGTAGGAGAAGCAGGGTGGAGTCAGGCAGATCGAGCAAGCTGCCCAAGGAGCAGCATGTAAGGAACACAGGTGAGCCACGGGCCACGTGGCAGACAGATTAAAAGAAATGAGTTTAAGATGTAAGAGCTAGGCTAGCAATGTGCCTGAGCCATAGGCCAAACAGCATAAAGTTAATATAAGCGTCTGAGTCATTTTTGGGGGCCTGAGTGGTGGCAGCGGGCAGCTAAGCGGTCTGGCACAGCAGGTCTGTGGGTCTGGGCTTCTGGCCACCCGGGACCAAGAAACCCCACTGCAACAGGTTAGTTTAAGAGTAAGAGCTTGCAAATAATATGCCTGAGTCATAGGCCAGTTTATAACTAATATAAGCCTTTGTGTAATTATTTGAGACTACATGGCTGCAGGACTGGCTGGGTGGGACAGAGAAACTTTTGACTACATATAGTTTTACTTTATTAAAGTTAAAAAAAACCTTTCCTTATTAGACAATACCTGATAATTGTTCTATTGTATATACTTTTACTATATTAGGGTTAAAACTTTTCCTATTTATTTAGTCAAAAAGGGAGAGATGTTGCAGGTTGTTATTTTTACATTAAGATGTGTCACTATGATCAGTTTAATAAAGAGTTGAATGGCCAATAGATAGGCAGGAAGAGGTTAGGCCTGACTTCTGGGGACAGAGAAGACTCAGAGAAGAAAGGTGGGTCATCAGCCAGACATAAAGAGAGCAAGACATGCGGCAGGGTAGGTAGAGATCACGAGTCATGAAGCAATACCTAGACAAATAGAAATGTGTGGAGAGCAAAGCTCTGCCTGGCTCTTCTCATGTGAAGACAGTAAAGTTCTGTCTAAATCTGACCCAAGGTCATATCTCATGATTCATTGGCAATTAACAGGGTAAGGCCGGTAGCAGATCTTATTTACAACTTCTTGCTGGGAGTGGGATGTTTCTTCTCCACGTGTCCTTGCTTTCCCACACTACTCCTCTCATAATCTCAACCACCTCCCTCCTCCTGCAGCCGTAACCTTCTTTTCAAGGTTAGCAGCAAGAGTGATAACCAACCCCTTCACCCTATATATACTCAGTTCATTCTCTTAATAAACGGGGCTCGATCAGGTCTTTTGTCCTGCCCTTGTCCTTTGCGTCTTTCTTTGACCTCCCCCTCATTCTCACTCCCCTCCTCCAGGGTCTCTGTTGACTTTACCCACAGGTCGGGGCAGAAATGGGTTAATTGAAGTTATAAGAGCTGGTGGGACACATGTAAACTATAGGCCAAGTTTTTATAATTAATAAGTTTCTGTGTCTTTGTGTGTGTGTGTGTGTGTGTGTGTGTGTGTGTGTGTATGAGAGAGAGAGAGAGAGAGAGAGAGAGAGAGAGAGAGAGAGAGAGAGAGAGAGAGAGAGAGAGAGAGAGAGCTGGTGGCCCAAAGAAAAATCTGTCTACAGATTACCCTTCTGAAGAACAAAGTGTATACATATATATTAGGTCCTTTGTCCTGTAGAGCTAGAATGTCCCCTGGCAGGCAGTCTCTGCAGATGCCTGGTGTCTTTGGTGTCAGGTCATCTATGCCCCTCATAGTCCTCTCTTACAGTAGGATTGAGATCTGTCACTGCTCTACTTGTGGTCTCAGATTTTATTGAAATTGTTGGAATGTTTGATATTGAGAATAGTTTAGAATAAAGGAAAGGACATTACATTTTCAGGAAATACTGCCAAGAACCAGGCACAAAAGTCTTAGACAGATCCATGGCCCAGGGCTTGCTTTTTCTTCTTTTTAATGTTTCAGATACCTTTGCTATGTGGGAGGTGAGGGACTAGAGACATGCTGGATTGCAGAATGAAACCCGAGTGAGGGAAGCATAGGCTGCCATAAGCCTGGCTGGAAGTGAAGAAAAACTGACAGCTAGCAGCCTATAGCCTACCATCATGACCTCTTTAAAGGCAAACCTCAGAGCTTCCTCCCCCTCTGTAGTTAATAGGTCATTAAGATTGTTAATCCCTAGATGGCACTGTGCCTTCAAATAGAAAGCCAGCTTTTGATCATTGAAGCTTTATATAAAAACACCAACGCTGAAAGATATGTAAAGGGACCAGTCCACCGTGGAGCCTCTCTGGATATCTCTAGACACTGTAGGAGAGCATGAGGAGGTGCTCAGCCACAGGTGTGTATTTTTCAATCTTCCTATTTGACTTCACTACAAGGGCAAGGGAAGGACAGAAGACTAGTTGGGGCTTTGCTGCCGGGGATTGTGAAATCATATGATACGGGCATGAAAATATCTTGAAGTGGGAAAGGATGGCATGGAACCAGGTAGAATAGCTAGGAAATATTACTGCTTCATGTATAGTAAGGATAAATACTGATTTGTTTCAAACTCTATGGAAATAGTGTGTGTAGATACATAGAGATGTACTGAGTTGGGATGCTTTGCCCACTGTGGCTCTAATAATAAAATGTTTGAGAAATATTGTCATAATTTAGCACTTTGCTTCATACTTTCAGGATTCTGGATTTTTTTAAAAAAGGGTAAGATGAAAACTTTAAACTTTTGTGCTTTGAAAGAAATTGTTGATCAACTATTGTGACATAAAAGATAAAACCTCACCAGGCAATGATGGTACAAGCCTTTAATCCCAGCACAAAGGAGACAGAGGCACTGAAATCTCTCTAAATTCAAGCCCAGCCTAGTCTACAGAGTGAGTTCCAAGAGAAGCAGGGCTACACACACACACACACACACACACACACACACACACACACACACACACACACAAGACACACACACACACACACACAAGTCTCTCACTCAATCAATAACCAAAAAAATAAAATAAAATAAAAATAAAACTTAAGGTGGGAGAAAGCTGCCTTAAAAATTGAATTGGACCTGAGAGAAAGACGTCGGACTAGCATGGGTATAAAAAAATTTCAAGGGAGGAGGTTCTATGTGCAAATGTTTGCTGAGACCTCCCAGGAGTCAGAAACGTGCATTCTCTCTATTTGCCGTGTTCCTGCCTCAGGCGCAAACTTTTATCTGATTTCCAGTGGCAACTTGGTAAACCCCCGGGAGAGTGTGCGCCCACTCTGGAGGCATCCAGTGGGGTGTTTATTTAAGGTGTGACAACTTCTCCTGTCTTTACTCCTAGGACACTGCTCAGTTTGTTTCTCAATGTTTCAGCTCAGAAGCTGCTCCTGACAGTACTCTTTATCTCTGTTTTCTGGGTAGTCTTCATGGCTTCAAAAGACCACACAAAGGTAAGAATTGTTTCATTTTACATCATCTCCCAGGGAGGGTCACAGTGGCTTCACTTGGATGCTGCTCTGAAAATGCAAGAGGTAAATGCACAGCACCCTGGCAAGGCAGCATGAGAAGGATCTCTGTTCCACACCACTGCCCTGCACATTATATGTACATATGTGAATCCTGTTTCTTTAGTGGTGGGTAGATTTGTGCCTCTTTTTCCTGCTTGGCATTGCCCTCTGCCTCAAGATTATCTCTTCCTCTGGCCTTTGAGCTTGCCATCCAACTATATCTGTTTCAGACCTTTCCTTCCATCACGGAGGAATTACTATTCTCTGTGTAGTCCACTTAGCTTAGTGCTGCTTGGATTTCCCCTTTCTGCAGTCTTAATCAATTTAACTTCCCGTTTCTCCCCTCCCTAATCATCTTCATCTCACTGCTGAGATGTTATCTGCTTAACACCAACACCAACACAGCCCACCTCTTTGCATTTCTCTGGCTCTGCTTGACTTCCTTAGTACGTTTTACTTGCTACCATACTGTAGGATTTACCAAAACCTCATCACATCCACTGACTGCTGCCCGTCTTCACCTACCATATAATAACCTCTAGGACAACAAGAATTTTGATATGCACTTACTTGCTGCCATAACCCCATGCCAGACACATATCACATGCTCAGTTAATAACTTGTCAGTAACAAAGTAAAAGGTTTTTTCAGTAATCTGACCCAGGGGAGAAGTTACAATGACTTAAGAGAAGGTGCTAGCAATGAGGAAGAAGAAAAGTTAACCAATTTAAGTCAGACTTGGTAATCAAATGCCATGGTCTCACATCTTGGCAACTACAGAGTCCAAACTACAACCCAGACATAAAAGGGTAGAGAAAGATAAATCTGCTGCAGGCATGGAGGATGCTGTCATCATTGGAAAAGCAATGTTCTCTTTGAATGATGGACATGTGAGGAGCCTATACACTCATATGGAAAAGTCTATGCAGAGGAGACACATTCTTGGGTTGCCCAGTTTTAAGATGTAAACTCCTGAGCATGCTCAATATACAGACGTAGATCTTGTGTTACAGACGTAGATCTTGTGTTCAAAAAGGAAAGATGGTGGACACAACACTTCTGGGCTTTCCCAGTCTAACACAGTGATAAACCACAGTGATAAACCACATTGCCTTTAAGGAGGAGTCAGATTGGTGTGGTGACCTTGGCTAATTTCTCATAAACATCTTCAAGGTGTTCTAGCTGAAACAGGAAAAAACAACCTTGAAGATACATATAACTTTTTTAAGGGGGGGGGCTCTTTCTCTTCTATAAGCAGAGGAATCGTAGTGGCACCTCCTAGTAACGGAGTGATAGGGAACTAACCTCTGATTTTAGTACTCTGGAGACTGAGGAAGGATCATGCCTTTGAGACTAGTTTGGGCTACATAATAAATCTAAGACCAGCCTTGGCTACTGTCTTAGTTAGCATTTCTATTGTAGAGAAAAGACAGCGTGGCAAATGCCTACTCTTGTAAAGGGAAACACTTCATTGAGGGGGTGGTTTAACGTTTAGAGGTTCAGCCCATTGTCGTCACGGCAAAGAGCGTGGCAGTCTGCAGGTAGACATGATGCTGGATGTATCTTTATCAGAAGGCAACAGTGAACCATGACCTTGAGAGTGGCTTGAGCATAGGAGAGCTCTAAGCCTGTCTCAGCAGTGACACACTTCCTCCAACAAGCTATTCCAATAAAGCCACATCTCCTAATAATGCCATTTCCCTTGGGGGTCATTTTCTTTCAAACCATCATATTTCAATCCCTGGCTCTCAAAGGCTTCTGGCCATTTAATGCAAAAATGCATTCAATCCAAATCCAAGAGTCCCTGTAGTTTATAATGGTCTCAAGATTGTCTCAAAGTTCAAAATCTCTTCTGAGACTCATGAAAATCTCTTAACTGTGATCCCCCATAAAACTAAAAAGAGATCCCATAATTCCAACACATAAGGACACATGGTATGCATCACCATTCCAAAACACAGGAAAGGGAGCATAGTGAGGAAGCGCTGGACTAGGCAAAGACCAAAACCACGCTGGACAAGCTCCAAACTCTGCAGCTTCATGTCTGATATCAAAACACTCTTCAGATCTCCAACTACATTCAGCTTTTTTGACTGCAGCACCCTTCTTTCTCTTGGTTTCTCTCCACTTCCTGTTAGCAGCTTTCCTTGGCAGGTACTCCATGACTTGACATCTCTAACATCTTGGGTTCCCCAAGGCACCCTATTCAATGTCACAGCTTCACGCCATATTCTTTCCAGGCCTCCATTGAGGGACACCCCTGACACATGCCTGGCCTCAGCAGCTTTCCTTAGTCACACAGGAATGTTCTATAACCCCTTTCTTCTTTCCTTAAAGCCAGAACCAAATGGTAAAAGTTCTCAAGTTCTGCTGCTTACTAAAGCTGGAACATGGTTCCTCATTCAATTATGTCTTTACCAACTTCCTGTTTTCTATACTGCCTCATCTTGGCTCTCCTGAACCTGTATCTGTAGAATATGCTGGCCTCAGACTCAGAGCTCCACCAGTTTCTGCCTCTGGTGTGCTGGCATTAAGGGTATGCACCATCACATCTGGATCTAAGGTTTTCTTTAACTCTTTCTCACAAGGTGGAAACTTCGCTGGGTGGGGTCTTGCCCTGAGGGCACCCTCCCTTTATTACATTTCTTCATCTGTTAAACTCCTCAAACACAGGACTTAGCTCTGTGTTCCTCAAATAGTTCCCTTTGTGTTTTTCTTCATTCTGTTTGCTCCCCCCCCTTTTTTTTTATACTTCTTCCTTAGAGTTACCGACAATAACCATATGACAGGGGCTATATTAAGCTGTTTGGAGAGTTCCTCCACCAATAGAATTAATCCAAATCTCTTCACTTTAGCCTCAAGCGACTCTTTGGACAAGGGCAAAAACTTTATCAAATAATGGTAATTTACCAAATGTACCATTTACAGCTTTACATTATTTACCAAAATATCACAAGAATGATCTCTAGGCAACATGTTAAAATTCTTCTCTTGTGAAACCTTGTGAACCAGCCCCTGACAGTTCAAACAACTCTTAGTACCGTTGTCCCTGCAGGAGACCATTTTGAGCAGATGAAACTGCTTCAGGTTGGTTATGGGTTTTATTTTCAGCTTAATTTTTACAACGAGATGTGAGGATTTTTCATGTATCTAAGCTGCAGGCATGACTGCAGTTTGAATCCCCAGACAGCAAATCTCTGTCTAATGCTGCTCTTTGAAGGGTTGTTCCATATTGGTGGCCCCATCAGAATGCTATTTTATCAGTAATATACTCATCATTTTGTTAGGTTAGTTGTGTTCTTTTTAAAACCCGAGCTGATTGTATAGTTTATTTTTTCAAAATGAGTTCAACGATGGGCAATTTAGTCATTGTCCGGCTCATCTTTGAGCAAAGCAAACCTTCCAGGGTCTGTCTGTCAACCCTCCTCCCTGAGACAAGAGATGCCTGGAGCTTCTTCTGTTTGTTCCAAGTGGAAGAGAGAGCAGAGAGGAGACCCAGAGCAAAAGAAGAGTCTCCATAAGTGATAAGGAGGCTTTGTGTTGACCCGTGTTATTAGCACATCTCTCCCCTCCCCTATGAAATACTCTGCTGTGTACAGTAGGTTATGTTTTAGTATCAGATATATATACATATATATATATGTATATGTATATATATATACATATACATATATATATACATATACATATATATATATATATATATATATATATAGCTTTTATACTTAATAATGACCCTGAGTTCCTTCATGAGATTGTCAGAATACTGAGTGGCCAGTGAGGTTTTGAATTTAAAAATGAGATCCCATATGTTTAAATAAAGCAAAAAGTGGAACTGAAAATAAAAACAAAACTCCAATGCCTCCCCAGTCCAGTAAGACACCAAAACCAAAGAACAAGAATAATTAACAGCAAGAAAACCAAACCCTAAACAACAAAAATTGGAGTCTGTTTTGTGGTCAACCACTCCTAGGCAGAGAGTGTGGTTGATGTATGCAAGGATACTCTGTTGGAGAAAACTGATTTTCCCTTTCACAGAAGATACCAATTGCAATAGCTTCTTGGTTGGACGCCTCCCTCTGTGTCCACCTCCCCTCTCAGAGCTGGGAAAGGAAGAATGACAAGTTGGTTGGCATGGAAGTAGGGAGGGTCTCACAGTAGCCGAGGGAGTGGGAAAGAACATGATAAAAATAAATTGCATGAAAAATATAAAAAAAATAAAATTAATTAAAAACAACAACAACAAAAAACCCCACCACCATACACACAGATGGTTACATAACATGCTTGTGGCAAAAGACAAAAAGCAATTTCAAAAAGAAATCCAGGCTCAGACTAGACTGAAAGGGAGATAGTGTGAAATTGTAATCATTGAGTATATTTTATACCAACCATGCCAAAAAATGAAAAAAAAAAATAAAGCAAACCTAACCAAATAAGTTTACAACCAGTGAAAGATTTATAACTTTGTCGTGTAGTTTAAAAGTTAAAATGTCTTTTCCCTTTGTTGGAAGAAAATTTTCGAGACTTGTAACAGTTCATAGATCAAGGTGGCCTTTTCTTTGGGATGTATTCTAGGCTGTGAAGAGTTAGAAAGGAGAAGTTTTACTCTAGAAAAATCTCGTCTTGTTTTCACACCCATCCTGAGACAGTATCAGTAAAGATTAGAAGTTACTTATTTACTGGAAGTGTTTGTGTTCATTCTTTGTTCTGCAGGAAAGGCCGTGGTTCACTTCTTCCTAGAGGCTTACTAGAGGGACAGAACAGACAAGTCCTTATGACTTCTTAGATCATGGACTTGATACTCATTTTTATTCCCTAGAACACATGACTAGAACAGATAATGTCTCTTCTTTGGGGTGCCACAAATCAAAAAGTCCTTAATAATCTGCACAGGATCAGGATGATAGAATCTTGTGTTGCTGAGTCTCCCAGTCACTTTTGGTCAGTCCACATCCTTGCTACCTCACCTGTTCCTTCTGTTTCTGTGTTAAGATGAGCTTACATTTAATTTGGGGGGAGGATTATTAGGGCTGTTTCTGAAGCCTCGGAACACTACTGTAGCTGATACCACTTTTTGCTCTCAGTATCTTAGTTTTAGAGTCCAGCTCTGATGTCTGTGATACACAGGGCAATTCTGAAGTCCTGAGGCTGACAATAACTCCTTTGGCTTTCAAGTATAGACATCAATATTTATTGTTACAAAGATTCATTTTGTAAGCCTCGGCAGTGGGAAGAAAGTTATCATTTTTGTCTGCCACATCAAGAGTCACACAAGGAACCTCCATGGTGGTCTGTAGTTGCTTGAGTGAGCTTTTTCTAGGAAAACCTGGGAAGAGCCAGGATTTGGGGGCAGCTGGGTCTTAGACTGGATGACCTACCTTTGGAGGGGGGACATCCCCCCTTCAAATGGCGCCCCTCCTTACTGTGGTTTCCCTCCTCCCAGTACCAGAGGGGCCAAAGTCCTCCCTCTCCCTCCCTCCCCCTCCCTCCCCCTCCCTCCCTCCCCCTCCCTCTACTGAAGACAGTTATTTTCCAGATCTCTTGTTTCTCTACAGCTGTGGCAAACCTCAGTCCCTTCAGAATCCTCCCTGCTTCTGTGGACTCTCTTAGTAGATTCAAGTTCTTACTTGCCTAGGGACTTGTGTTCCTTCCTGGGGCCAAGCCTGTCGACTTGCGTACTTCTCTTGTCTGTCATCCTTTGCTGTGGGTCGTTTGGACTGTCTGTATTTTAATATCTAGGTTCAAAATGCCAAAAGTCAAAACGAAAAGTGGGCTACTGTTTGCTTTTGCATTTTTTTCTCAGTGCTGAGGTGGACTGTCTGATTAAATGTATTAAGTATTGGTAAAGCCCAACTTGGAAACTTTTTAAAATAACATTTATTTATAGCAACTTAATTATACTTTAAATTTCAGCTTCTATGTATCTTTTTTGGCAACTATGTTGGACCTTCTGCAGTATGCTTGAGATTTCTGGTTTCGTTCTTAATTCCTTCTGTTTCCTCTTGGAACAATCCTTACTTTAGAACAAAACTAGTTTTCACCTCAAACTCTTTTATCTAAAAGCATTTTTTTTTTACACAAAATGATATTTCATACCTATAATTTTTTATATATTTGTTTTTAATCCTTTGGTTCCCTTTTATCTTTCTTAACTTTTATTTTTCATTACAGACCCGAGAAAACATTTTAATAAAATTTAACTTTATGTTCTGATGGAAACAGGCGAAGCCGAAACAGAAGGCATGAGCATTGTATCTTAAATATCTTGGGGTTGCTAAAACACTATAATGGTTTGGAGAAAGTTCTGTTTTCTCTTGTGAACAGATTTTTGACAAATTATTTGTTCAGGATTTGAGTCCACTTGAAGCAGGCCTTCGAAACTGTCTTTAGGAAGAGTATTGACCCTTTACTTGGTCCACAATGCAGCCAAAAGTAGAATGGAAACCTGGTATCTAAGAAGAGGAGAACTTGAAAAGCAAGGTAGAAGTTTTCAAGGTCAAGAGAAGGGCTGGAGAATGTCACAGCAGAGCAGTTGTTCCTAAATGTTTTGAATTCCAGAACTTGCTGTCTGATTAGGTTCACTCACCTGGCTACTACCCCAAAGCTGATTAACTTAACAAATTCAGTCATGCATGCAAAAGAGTTGCTTATAATGTTAGGAATAAGTTCTTGCCACATTCCACATAGCTTTGGTCTGGGAACCGTGGCTAGGAGAGGTGTGGGAACAAAGAAAGGACAGATATATAGACACCATACAATGACTCTGGGATCAGGTGGGCCTCTCTAACTGTTCCCATTACTGTTGTTCTTACTGATACTGCTACCACTGTACCCTGGAACCTCAGCATGTTTATTAGGTACAGTGTGAGAGAGAGGTTAGCTAGTCTTGGTAGGAAATCTCTGTAGGCCAGTTCTCAGGCTGCAAACATCCAGGAGGGGGAAATTGTGATTGCTTGTCTTTGTACACACATCAGTCATTCATAAACACTCATGCTCAGATCCCCAAGAAAATCTTTGCCATCCCTTTTTGAGCATGGCCCATATAGGTGATGGCTTTACCAATTACCATAGGCCAACTAGTTTTAGAGTTCTCTAAAGGACAGGCTAAACCGATGTCAGAACACACATTCTATCAGGACTTTACTGTACCTGTCTACAGGGTCTTGGGGTACCTTTCAAAGGCGTCCTAGCTTCAGAAAACAAAAGCAAAGTGAGAACCATAAGATACAAACCAAAAGTGCACAGCAGGGAGGTAGAGGGAGTCAAGGAACCCACGGCCATGCCTTAGAGTCAGTGCTTCTATGGCTCACTGGCAAAAGTGCTGAGAACAGGAGCCACAGTCCCAACCTGCTGTCTCCTACAGACTGGGTTCTTCTCAGAGACTTATTGATTTTACAACAGAAAAGAATTTGAGGATGAGTCAGTATGAAGCAGGAAAGACGGGATGTGGGCATGGGCTTCTAAAGAGCGACTCCTCCCATACTCCTGCTGAAAATTAGCTTATCAGAACATAAGTTGTACAATTCTTTACTTGGGTATCAAGTTCAAATGTGACCCGTTGTCAAAAGATTTCAGAATATTTAAAATGTAAAATTATGCCCCTGCCTCTGTTTTTTTTTAACTAAAAATTAATAATAATAAACAAAATAAAACCACTATAATCTCCTTGATGCTCCTTTACCTTGGTCAGGTCTTAAGAATGGACATACCTTTCAGTCTCCCTAAATGTCAATGGTAAACAACCAAGACAGATTCCTTTTGATTTCCCAGGTCTGCTCCGAGGCTTCCTGTCTGTGCCAGGATCTCCTAGGAGACAGATTTTCCTTAGTTTCTCCAGATTCCTACATGTTGCAATCTGCTAAACCTGCTAATAACCCGCACACACATTTTAACCCACCTAGTCCTTCTCCAGTCTGGTATCATGCCTCCACTGAGAGATCAGTAGTTCCAACACTACTGTTGGTCCAAGGAAACTTCTGGACAAAAGTTTCAGAGTGGCTAAAGAATGTTCTTAGTCTCTAAAACAAGGCTTTTCCTCATAGGCTCAGGATCTGCTTCCAGCAAGGAGAAATGCATACCTAGGGTAAAGTGCCTTGTTCACTGACCCCTCCTAACAGGAACTGAGAAGCCCAAGCCCAAAGGCTTTCAACCAAACAATTCTATCTGGGTCATTCATTTTGTAGTTAAAGGCAGTGGGTCTGCATGTTGGTGAGTACAAAGACATAAAGAAATGAGAGTCATAAAGATTTATTTGCAGTGGATAAGGTAAGCAGCAGGATATTTGCAAAGCAACTCTCTCAGTAAATTAAGCATGAGGATTTTATATGGGAACCATATGCACATTTCTATGGGAAAGCATGGGTAAGACTGAACATACTTCTGAGCAAGCTCAGAGTAAAGTCACAGATCGTGTGATCAGAAAGGAAAGAGAGTGGATATGAACATATGTTGATATGCTTAGTTCAAAGTTTCCTCAAAGGTCAGAGGGAGCTATGGAGAGGATATGATTGGTAAAGTGTTTGCCATGTAAACATGAGGACCTGAGTTTAGCTCCTTTAAGCTCGTTAAAAGGAGGAGGAGGTGGGGGGAGAGGTTGTGGTAAAATGCACTTGTAATCCCAGAGCTGGAGAAGACAGAAGGATGCCTGGGGCTTTCTGGCCAGCTAGTTTAGCTGAGTCCATGTGTTTCAGAGAGAAAGGCATTGTTTCAAAGAATAAGGTGAAGAGCAATTGAGGAAGACCATTGATATCACCTTCTGCCCTTCACATGCATCTGCATCTACATATATGTATACATAAACATATACAGAATGTTTACACACACACACACACACACACACAAAACGCACACAGGTATGCTCAGAATCAGAGTGATGTGGTGACTTTAGCTGTAAGTTTTTGCAGTATGGTTTAGCTGAGGGGAAAGGAGAGAAATACCATCTTCGAAGGCATAGGCATTCATTATCTTTTAATGGGGCTCAGCTTCAAAAAGAATCAGCTCATTGAGCAATTAATGAATTGATAGCAAATTTGATTGACTGTGGGAAGTAAAGATTTGGGGTTAACCAGGCACTCTATACGAGGATTGTACAACTTCATGGCTGGTGATATCATTTATTGGAGTAAAGTAGAAGGAATAATTTCGAAGGACAAAAGATAAACTCAGATATAAATGCTTACCTTTAGGGTCTTTTAAAGTCACCTAAGTAGAGATGCCCCTTTGATACACAATTTAATATACAAGTCTACTGTTGAGAAATGCACGATTGATTAAAAATTGATTTATTATGCATTAGATACTAGTGACTGCTGAATTTGTGGAAGTCTGAGACATTGTCGTGTGTGAGCTGTAGAGTGAGAGCTCAGTGCTGCTAATAATGAGGTAAGCAGTGAGGACTAAGATAATAGGTAGTGGCGGAGATACTGCCACCAGGGATGGGAGAGAACCCTCAAGACACACAACAAGTGTGGCAAGAACAGAAGAATAGGGTAGTAGTTAAAGGAAAATAAGATGTTCACATATTGGAGATACAGTGGGCTGGTTCAGTGGTGAAAAGGGCTTGCGGTCAAACCTGATGATGTGAGTCCCATCCCAAGGACCCATGGTAGGGGGGCTGATTCCTAGAAGTTGTCCTGTGACCCCCTAACTAAGTGCTGTGGCACATCTTTTCCTTCCAAATAAACAAATATAATAGAAATATATATTTGAGCAGCTTTAAAATCTTAAGGAAATGATATAATAGAAGGAAGTACAAAACAGAAAAGAAATGTACAGTTATATTTACATTATGGTAGAGAATAAAAATAGACTGATCGTAGGAATATTGTTATAGGTCTGAAAGGGCTGAGACACAAAGACACATAGGCTCTGAAAGATCTACAGCCATGGATCCTAACGGTCTACTTGGAAAATATCAGAACCTTTAGTAGTGATGATTAGGAACCAAATTCTTTAAGAGAAAATATTAACTTATAGAAAACAGGGTGAGGAAATATCAGAGAAGGGGAGAGTTACATAATGTTTGGTCATATTAAATCAGATGTATTGAAGAGTGTAAAATAATTTGGGATCTTTGGAACAACAGGTAAAAGTCAACACATAACACTGCTGCTATGTATGAACCACAAACCTTTGAGGAAAAAAAATCAAGACAAAAATATCATGTGTAGAAACATCTGAAGCAATAATAAATTTAAGGGTATATTGAACCACATAGATAAAAGACCAGTAAACTGAAAATTTCAAAAAAAAATTAATGAGAGAAACAGAAGAAGATGCAGTAAATAGAAAAGCAGGGTGTGTTCATAGATTAGAATGAATGTTAAAATAATCATGTGTAGATTCAGTGCAATATTAATTAGATTTCCAAAGGCATTTTAATAAAAATAACAAAAAATCATAAAATTTGAAACTATCATTAAATTCCCTGAACCACCCAAAATAACAAAACTGGAAACATTTGAGCATCTGTTCTCAAAATCTACAACAACATGTAGTCATCATGCATTTATTGCCAAGAACATACAGTGGAAGAAGCACAGTCTAATTAATTGTATTGTGAAACCTGGAAAGCTCCGTGTAGGAATGGAAGTGGACCCTTTCAGCATAGGGCACAAAATCCCTGTAAAATAAAACAAGGACTAAAAGGCAATATTTGAAGTCATAGAACACTAAAGGCGAATGGCATAGATTCTTGATATTGTTACTGGAAAGGATTTTTGTACAGAACTCCAAAGAGTTATGAAATAAGAGCAAAACTAAGACAAATGGAAGTGTACCCTAAACCTATGCAGCCAAGGCAACAATCCATACAGTACAGAAGTAGTGTGCAAAGTGGGTAAATATTTGCAAGCTGTGCATTGGAAAGGAGTGTTCATAACTACGTGTGTAAGGAACTGAAAAATCCATGGCAAGAAAATAAACCATGATATTAGGAATATTAGGGCTGGAATAGATATCTTTCAAAGGAAGAAATATTAATGACCAACAGACTTATAAACCTGCAACACAACTAATCAGCAGAGGGATGTCAATTAAAGCCATGATGAGACATAGGCTTGTACCTGTTAGACTGGCCATTATATACAGAAAAGTAAAGGGAGTTGTTACTGAGGATAGTGAGGGTGAGGCATAAAAGGAATTATGTGTACTGTTTGTGAGAGTATAAGTTAGCTATGCATTATGAGAAATATTATGAAGATTTCTTAAAAACTTAAAATAGGGGCTGGTGAGATGATGTAATGATTTAAGGGTATTTGCTGCTCTTGCAGAGGACCTGAGCTAGGCTCCCACCAGTCACATTGGACAGCTCATAATCAACTGTAATTCAAACTCCAAGGGACTGAACACTATTCTGGCATCCAGGGCACCTCCACTCATGCACACACACACACACACACACACACACACACACACACACACACACACACACACACACACACACATAATTAAAAATAAAACAAATCATTCAAAATTAAAAATAGAATTACTATGTGATTCGGCAATTACACTTTTAGGTAACACCCATGGTCCACCTAAACATCCACCAGTCTAAATATCCATTAAGAAGTGAATGAACAAGCAAGCATTATGTGCTATATGTTTCATACACACACACACACACACACACACACACACACAGAGAGAGAGAGAGAGAGAGAGAGAGAGAGAGAGAGAGAGAGAGAGAGAGAGTTAAAAATGGGAGAGATGCTAAGTGAAACAAGCCAGATCCAGGAAGACAAATGTTGCCTTATCTCACTTGTAAGCACAATTTTAAAAAACTGAACTTAGATGTAGAAAGCAGAATGGCTGTGAGCAGGGGATACAGCTGGGATGCTGACAGGGATAGGGAGACGTTGGTTATAGGGCACAAAGTGTCTATACAGATACATTCCAGAGAGTCAGTTGTCCAGAAGGTGACTATGTAGCAATAATACATGGTGTAACTGGAATTGTTAAGAAAGATTTAAAAAGTTCTCACAAAAAGATGAATATGAAGTGATGGATATGTTTGTTAGCTTGATTTAATTATTGCCCAACATACACACATATCAAAACATTACAATATACATTATCAACATACACATGTCTTTTGCCAGTTAAAAAACACATTACTTTTTAATTTTTTGCTTCCCCAGTAAGCTTTAAGCAATTACTCCTCATCTTTCTCTGTCTATGAAATCATCCTTAACTCTCAGGCAAATTTGTTGCAATCTCTTCTCTGCACCCATGGGTGTATACTTGCTAAATTGTGTCCTACAAGGTAAGTTCTCAAATTTGCTCTCTTATGTACAGTTGGCTTCCTGAGAAAGTTGTTGTAAACATTTTTGATTCTTCTTCTTGTAATATCTTATCAATAATCAGTTACATTATTAGTATTAAGATTAAGTAAATAGCACACCATCTTTATTATAATAGCCTGTCGAGTAAGCCTGTTTTGGTAAACACACTTTAAAGACTGCTTTTTACCTTTTAAAACTCAGTGTGCTTGTGCATGTCACAGCATGCATGTGGAGGTCGGAGGTCAACTCATGGGAGACAGTTCTTCCCTTCCACAATGGATTCTGGGAATCGAACTCAGTCATTGGAGTTGGTAACAAGTGCCTTTATCTGCTGAGCCATCTGGCTGGCCCCAAGACATACCTTTTAATACACAGGACTGAATCTAAATGGTCAAAAGAATAAAAGATTTTAAAATAGAATTTAATATTTAGAAAATGAAAGTATGAAGGGACAGTCAAATATCAGAAACATATCACAAAAGGTTCAAGGCTTCAAATATGAATACTAAATTTTTCTAAAAATGAACTCCACCAATAGAGGAATAGGGAACTGGCTCCACAAAGTTCCAAATGCACTGTGCTAAAGCTACTCATACACACACACAATTACCTCCCCCTCAAAAAAACCCTGAAGGGACTAACTACATGTTAAAATGGTATCAACTGAGAAATTAAAAAACAAACTTAAGTGAAAAAATTAGATACAGAAAATAGGCAATTTAAATAAAATATATCAGTAGACAGTAAATAAAAATATATTTGAAACACTGATATTAGAATAAGTATAATTTTGCGTAGTAGCAAAATTCCAACTTTATCTGCTAAATCTTCAAGTAGTTTCATTGACAATACTCCACAATTAACCAAAAATATTTAAATTGATGGATTTGGGGAGGGGATTTAGTCCTCTGAGATATGTGAGGATAATCCCATTCTCTGGCAGAGCATGCAGCCATTCAGAGTTATCAGATAAATATGGAATATACAGTGTCCTTTCAACAGGGCAGAATTCATATAAGTATTTTTCTATAATTACTTTGTATCAGAAAACTATTTGAAAACAGATGAAGTGGTGTAGTACGAGGTTTCTGGCCTTGACTTTCGGGCCTAACCTCAAGGTCTAGACCCACAAACCCACAGACCCGCAGTCCTACAGAGACACACAGAAGCTTCCAATAGTTTTTGGCTGATCAGCCTCAGGCCCAGGCATATCACTTGTTAGCTCTCTACCCTTATTCTAACCCATGTCTCTTGTTCAGCCATGGGGCTCGGTACCTTTTCTTAAGGCATCATAGTTGTCCTTGGCTTCTTCCGGGCCTCTCTCTGGAATTCCCTCTGGTGTTCTGATCTGGCATTCTGTTCTCAGAGTTTTTAGTTTGGTAGCCCCGCCTACACTTCCTGCCTGCCTTTGGCCAATCAGCTCTTTTTATTAAACCAGTGGTTGGGACAATTATTTAAAATGAAACAACACAACTTCCCACATATCCCCTTTTCTCTTCTTAAAACAAAAAGAACTCCAAATCTAATATTCTTTCCCCCCTTATCTGTAACAACCTATAAACAACACTGTAAATAAACACAAACATCCATAATCCATGTTTTGGGAATGTGGGCGTTGTTCTCTAGGCTACTTCCTGCTGAATGGGGACGCTGGAAATCCCATAGGAATCCAAAGAAAAATGCAGGATTATGCACAAGTCTTTAGTAGAGTAGTCTCTAAGGCTGGGTCATCTCAGCCAGTCTCCTTGAAATTGTTCTGGATTCAGAGCTCAGGAAACTTCACAGAGGTGTTCTGAAATGCTGAATCATTTGGTCCATCCATTTCCATTGGAGACTTTTCAGGGGGTCTTCCTCTATCAAACTTTATGTTCTTTATCCAGGAAGAAATCCACAATCTTTCATTTTCTGTGAAAATAAAAGGAAAACCTCTTCTCCAAAGTAGCGTATCTTTGCATTTCAATTTTAAAGTAAACTCATTTACAAAATATATAGGTTGAATTACTCTAACAATATTTATAATCAACTGTCTTTTAGCAGCTTTTACTAAGTCATTTTCAGTCGAGAAGCTTAAAGATAAGACAGTAATATACAGTATCCAGACATTCTTTATATTTTCCATCTTTACTTGGCTTTTATTTATTTATTTATTTATTTATTTATTTATTTATTTATTTATTTATTATTTATTTATTCTATTTCTTTAAGGGCTTTCTCTACCTCTTTTTTCTTTCTTTACGCCTATGTATATATATTTTTCAAAACACTCTTTACCACTTAGACTTTTTTTTTTAAACTGTCTTTACTATATATTTATTTCTTAACTTTTTCTGTCTCTGACCACACCTTTGCTTGTCTAGGGTGATTGACTCCACCCAGATTCTATTTCTTCTGTTTCTGAACACACCTTTAATCTGCCAGAATTAAAGGCTGGTATGATGGGTGGATGGCTCCACCCAGCTCCTAGTTTAATTTTATAGAATTTATCTTTTTAACCCAGGTATTCTGGGAATTTTAGGGTCCATATAATTATCAAGTAAAGCTTTGCCATCTGCTACTCATTAACTCCATTTAAGTGTTAGGTAGCAGGGCCTCTTTAAAAACTCACAAGTGTTTTGCTTCTAATGCTGAATCAGGAAGCTTCTCTTTAAAAAGCCAAGCCTCAGTTTGTTTCCGGCAAACAGAGCTGATCCATGAAAACATCAACACTTGAAAGCCATCTTTGATTCTGCTCCTTTTTTGCCCTTTTGAACAGAAACCTTAAATACATCACTTATAACCTTTTCCTTATATTGAGGGTCCTGTGAGACTTCAGGAGCCAGCCATTATATACCTTAAATTGTACTCCAAAAGCCCGCTATTGTAGCTCAAGCCCATGTGCCTCACCAGGGCATCTCTGTACCACGGCTCATGTGAGAGACACAATTCAGAGGCTGCTTTGGGCTTTAGACCATTTTTTAAGCTTTCTATGGCTTTTTGTGGGTATATTTGCCACACGTTGGGCTGCCATTTGTAGTACGAGGTTTCTGGCCTTGACTTTCGGGCCTAACCTCAAGGTCTAGACCCACAGACCCGCAGTCCCACAGTCCTACAGAGACACACAGAAGCTTCCAATAGTTTTTGGCTGATCAGCCTCAGGCCCAGGCATATCACTTGTTAGCTCTCTACCCTTATTCTAACCTATGTCTCTTGTTCAGCCATGGGGCTCGGTACCTTTTCTTAAGGCATCATAGTTGTCCTTGGCTTCTTCCGGGCCTCTCTCTGGAATTCCCTCTAGTGTTCTGATCTGGCATTCTGTTCTCAGAGTTTTTAGTCTGGTAGCCCCGCCTACACTTCCTGCCTGCCTTTGGCCAATCAGCTCTTTTTATTAAACCAGTGGTTGGGACAATTATTTAAAATGAAACAACACAACCTCCCACAAAGTGGCATGTTAAAGATACTTTAGCAAAACTCAAATGACCCAGTGGACACAGTAGATTTTTAACCCTGGCCCCTCTGTGCCATTTTAACCTCTGTCACGGGGTCCCGTTAGGTAAATATACACCTCTGTAGGCAGGGGAGACTCTGGAGACTTGAAAGGATCTGAAATTGGGGGTTACATTATCCTTTCACTAATTTACATTCAGATGTTTATGGTGGCATTTATTGACTGGTAAGTAAATATTTCAATCAATTAAATTTTTCTCTTGGCATTCTAGAGAAAGGTCACTATTTATAGTCCTAATTTGTTTCCTATAATGATTAGTGAGACAGGTGTAGTATGAAAGTTATTTTGTGACGCTGGTGACAATTTAAAAGTTTTACCTTTGAACGTATTTGACAGCCAGCATGGTAGTCTGTGCCTTTAATCCCAGCACCTGGAAGGCAGAGACAGGCAGATCTCTGTGAGTTCAAGGCCAGCCTAGGCTACAGAGTGAGTTCCAGGACAGCTAAGATTACACAACAGAGAAACTCTATCTAAGAAAAAGAAGGCATATTTGGCAGACAGAAATGTCACCTATCACCTTCTTTGACTTGTTGGTACGTACATACTTCAGTATTCTGTTATTGTTTAATTTCATTTCCAGGAACCTACTACGAAGAGGTAATACTATACATGAAAAACTGGGAAATACCCAAGTGTTATAAAAATGATAACAAGTAAATATATTTTGGCTATCTAATATCATAGGGGCCATGGCTCATGGTGTTTTCTTGATGGAGTGCAGCAAAGTATAAAAACAAAGATCACAAAAATTATTTAGCAAGATTTAAATAGTAATAGTATATAGTACAATCGCAAAAAAAGGTGTTAAGACTATATTTTTGGTGTAGCTATAACTGAGTAAAAATACAAATAAAAGGTAAGAGAGGGATCATAAAATATACAAGTGAAATTAAGGTGAGGATATAATTTTAAATATCTGCTTTGTTTTCCAGATTTGGTATAATACAGCGAGATGATTTTCATAAAGGAAAGACAGAAGAAGGGGTGGGAAAGTGGAAAAAACTGAGACGCAATAATGAAATGCATACTTATTATACCCACTTGATTTTAAGCCAGTGATGGTGAAAGAATGCATCTACCAGCAGCAATAGCCATACTATGGAGAAATCAGTTCCTCTTGTTTCCTAACTGAAAGCGAATTAGAATAATTTTATCATCCCGAAAGGCAGAAAATGGGTCATATTAATTTACATTGAAAGCACGCTTCTTAACCACTGTTAGTAAGTGTGTCCTTTTCAATACTTCAGGTTCTGTTCGACTTTAACAACTCCCTCACTCTGAGACGATGGCCCATCTTTAAGGAGTTCATGAGCTCCAAAGAGCTTCGGAACACAACAGCCTCACCCACAGAGGAAGAGGAGGCCGAGGCAGGGGCAGAGCCGATGGTCAAGCAAATCCTGAAGAAGCTAAACCGGCAGATCCCACCCAGACCCTTTGACAACTTCAGAACCACCACCAGTGCCAAAGAGAGCAGAGCCACCATCCTCAACCCTCGAGGCACATACTGCGTAGGTGACCAGCTGGACGTCCTGCTGGTAGCCAAGGACTACTTTGGACGCAGGAAGGAGTATGGTGGGGACTTCCTGAGGGCCAGGATTTCCACCCTGGCCCTGAAGGCTGGAGCTTCTGGAAAGGTGACAGACTTCAACAATGGCACCTACCTTGTTAGCTTCACTCTGTTCTGGGAGGGCCTGGTCTCCCTGTCTATTCTACTCATGCATTCCAGTGAAGGGGTGTCAGCTCTCTGGAGAGCAAGGAACCAAGGCTATGATAGGATCGTCTTTACTGGCCAGTTTCTTAACGGCACCTCCCCTGTGTTCACTGAGTGTGGCCTGACCTTAAACACACATCTTGAACAGTGTCAATATCTGGACACTCGGGATCACGAAGCCTTCTACTGCTTGAAGCCTCCACATGTTTCCTGCGAGGCCCTGACCCATATGAAAACCGAGAATAATAATGTCTCCTACCTCAGCCTTAAGGAGAAGCTCCTTTTCCGGAGGTAAACATGGCTTCAAATTTATTAAGGGCTCTGAAAAGGTAGACTTTGGATCCGACCAAACTGTTTAATGCATTAACTTTGACTAATCAAGCTGTCATCTCAGTGTTGACTAAGTTATAATTAGGTCCATCCTCTGGAGGTAGCTCAGCTAGCATTCTGGATTACCTCTGGGACCATTGCTTGAAAGGAATACAGCAGTGAAATGCCTTACACAGTGTATACATCTTGTTTCCCTTGGTGCATGGCAATTTCAGATTCAGTAATTCCTTTTTATGCTCCAGCATTGCCTATAATGAATTCATGAAATACTGTCCCACATACTATTAATTAAATGAGCAGGATCATTACTCGGTTTATTCTACCCTTTAATCCAACCTATCATCAAATCTCATAAATTGTACTTCTGAACTGCCTCCTGAACCCACTCATTTCTGTCTGTTACTGTTGCCTCTCTCTGGAATGAGCTGTCACCAGATCTCAATTAGACTGTGTCTGAGATCTCAGGGGCTTCCCTCCATTCACATTTGTGTTTCTAAAATGTATAATATTAACATATAGTAACTCTTCTTTGCTTAAAACCATTGCTATGGCTGCACAGCTCTAAAGGTGAGTTCAGTCTCTAACCTGTTTACAGTCTTCTTCCTTCATTTCCATGCTGTTTTCCTTTCTGTCAATCAACCTGAACATTTACTTCACAATTTTCATTTCCAAGCCCTGGATTACTTGCTATTGTCTCCAGGAAGCGGTGTGTGTCACAGGAGAAGGGCCAGTCCTGTGTTCCAATTACATGCTGTTCTTTCCCAACATGACATTATACTGTTCATGTTCTGAGAAACAAGAATTACAAGAATGTATTTTTCATGTCTGTGCTTCTGTACATTCAGGCAGTCTATAAAGTTCTAAAGTTCGTAAGTTCTAAGGAGTGGTGGTCATTCTCATAAGACAGGAAGTCAATGTGCAAGTAAGTTACTATGTAGCAGGAAACCCTAGGAAATAGATTCAAATGTGACATTGACGCCACTTTAAAGTAATAATCAAGTCAGAAAGTATCCTCCCCGCATGTACCCTCCCCCTGTCTAGAGCAGCAACCCAAATGAAGTAAAAGGCCAAGCCATGTGAGCATGGGGGAAAATACTATTCTCAGGAGAGAGGAGTCCAGGGCAAAGATATGCTGGGGCTTCAGAAACTGCCAGTAAGGCAGGCAGAGCCTCAGAAGTCATTTGCGGAGCAGGGATCAACTCAGGGCCACAGGCTTAGTTCAGTGACATTTAGAAGGTCTCAGTGACTGTGCTGAGTGAAAAGAAACAAGGGAAATCCAACCTGAAAATTACAGAATAAGTTTTTTTCTCAGAAACTTGAATACGCGTTCCTTAAACCAGCTTCAAATAGTTCCCAGGCTGAGCTGATGACTCATTTTAAGAGCCTTCAGGTCCCCAGTCTGGGAAGTACTGTTGTTGGAAGGGCCTTATTTTCATGGTGTGTGTCCAGGAGAGCAAATTGGACAGAACAGAGCCCTGGAAATTCAAGTTCAAGTGTGACAATGAACTTTTTCTCTCTATAAGACTCCCTTTCTCCCCTGTCCTCACATTCACTTTTTACCCCTCCCTGCCCCAATGCATGAGAAACCCACACCTTTATTTTATGGGCCAGTTAAAAGAAGCTGGGCCTTTTTATTTATTTATTTATTTTAATTTGAAAAAAAAAAGATCATTAATGGGGCTGGGGAGACTGATTTCTGATTAAGAATACTTAATGCTCTTCAGAGAATCTGGGTTCACATCCCAGCACCCACATAACAGCTCACAATCATCTAGGATTTCAGATCCAGGGATCCAATGTTATCTCCTGAGCAAAGATATATATGTAAGCAAAACTCCCACACACCACACAGATAAAATAAAATAAAAAATTAAGTTATAAACAGAAAACAGGAAGATAATCATGAGGATATAGGGAGAGACCTTCTAGTCTTGGCTATCTCAAAAGCATCTCTTATTCAGAGTAGGAGTCATTGTATATCATTTTTGTCTTTCTTGCTTTCTCAGGATCTCTTAAGACAGATTCATTAAGCCTAGATAGGAAGACCCATCCTGGCAGAGCTTCCTGGTTATGTCTCAGAAAATCCAAAGTCTCCAAGTGGTTGGCAAACCTATAGGTTATATTACAGGCATTTTTCTAAAATGTAATGCTTTCACACAATTATTTTAAAAGACACATTGAAATGAATGCATTTATATAAGCAATACATATTTTAATCTTAATTTAAAGACACGATCAAATTTGGAACCAAATTGATAAGGCGGCCAGTTCTTGTTCTCTTACTGCGTTCAATCTTTACTCAGGCTGGATGAAGGACAATAAATGCTTGACTGTAATATACACTTTTCCCACTTTGCTGGAAAACCCTTCTTGGCACTTGAGCAATCCTTTTTCAGTGTTGGAAAATATCCCCTTTGTCTTTCTTGGAGGTTTCTACAGCACTGCTTCTGAATTTCCTGTCCTCCCTCAGTTCTGGCTCTGTAGAGTCCTGCCTTCCATCAGGTAGAATTCATCCTTTATCAAATGAATTTGATTTCATGAGATACAGTCACCATTTGAATTTTTAGAACCGATAGTTGGAGGTGATGCTTACTAAGCTAGACATCTGGACTATTATAGCAAACAAGACTGACCTCATTCCTACACTCAAGGAGATATTAGAGCATGGGAAGTAGACTCCTAGTGACTTGGGAAGGTGAGGAAGGGAAAGAATGAAGCCAGAGAGATAGATATATTTAGGAGGCTGTATATGTCCTGGTCTTTATTCTATAGACCATCAAGGAAAGGTCATATAAAAGTTTTGTAGAGCATAATGAAATAGTCTGGGTTCCACCAAAGGACCAGAAAGGCAATATAATAACCTAAATTAGTGTTGTCAAAGTGATGTCCTTGGGCCAGTGTCACACCCATCCTCACCCGCAAGGACAACACAACACCAGGCTCTTTTTTCAGCAGTTTATTCAGGAACCTTGAAGATGGCTTCTTCTTCTTCTTTCGGGGTTCCTACTCCCTCCTAAATACCTTCTGGACTGCCAATCACGGGGTGCCACGTGGGCCATGCAAATAGGTCCGGGTACACGAGAGCAAACCAAAAGCTTAGCCTTAGCCAAATAAGGAGTTGTTTACCTCAGAGAGTGCTCACCATTGGGAAGGTGGAAGGCGGAAGCCAGCGCCATCTTTAAGGTGGGGCTCCGCAGCTCTCTACAGTTCCCCCTTTTTGTTTTTATAAAGGAATTAGCAGGTGAGCGCAGAGGTCTACTCTCTGTTGTGCAAGGAACATTATCCCAAGGCTCTTTTTGGGGCGTCCCCTTAGGGATTATGGGACTCATTCGACACCCTTTTTTCACAGAGGTGGGACATTAGGGTGAGAAACCCACATGCAAGCAGACATGCTCTCCTTGAGCCCTCCAAAACAGCTGAGGTGCTCAACTGCAGTGCACTAGCCTCGCAACCTGCAAAAAACCTTAATCTTTTAAGGCAGCTAGCCAAACATAGGGGGACTGTCCAGTCTCTACAGCTGCAAAGGCTTGGGCAGTCATGGCTGCATCCCGGTACTGTCTGGTCCTAATGCGGCAAAGGCACCACAGGCAGACCCCGGAGACCAGCGCCATCAGGCCAGCTATAGCTCCTAGTCCCGCCCACTCCTTCAGATGATCCATGGCAACAGCGAACCAGGTAGCCAATCCCTCAGCTAGTCCAGCATCCATCCGGGTAGAGTTGACAGTCACAATGGCCACCCGGAGATCTTCCATCAATCTATCGAACTGTCCTGTCCAATTACCTAAAAAATAACTTGACAATTGTTTAGATAGATTTGCAGCACGGGTACTTATCAGGACGAGCGCCAGAATTCTCCTCACAGGGCCTGTCATCTTTCCCTTCCTCTGGTTGGACCTTCCTGGTCAGCCATTCTGGAACCCACACTGGATCTCGCTGATCCTGAGGAAAAACACAGACAGACCCTCATGCCCAAGTCAGCATGGATCGGGCCCTCGCCAGAGGCCCGTCAGTATGTCCTTCCACTTAACTAGGCCTCTACATGTGCCATGGGAGTCTTGATGTCAGTCTGCAGCAGAGCCTCCAGAGGCATCCAAATTTAAAAAATTAATGGTAAAGAGAGCCAGAGAAAGTCTCTCCTTTGGGGTGCGGCCGTGGCCTATTCCCCCTTTTTGTTTTTGTAAACATTCTTTTAATGTGCGGTGGGCTCTCTCAACGATGTCCTGTCCTTGGGGGTTGTATGGCAGGCCATGAAAAAGTTGCACCTCTATCTGGTGGCAAAAGGAGGAAAATTGCTGGCCTGCATAAGCAGGCCCATTATCAGTTTTAAGTTGTAGCGGTTTGCCCCAAGCTGCCCAGGCAGTGGGTGATAACATTGCGGGACTTTTCTCCAGTCATGGCTGTAGCATGCATGACTCCTGAACAGGTGTCGACTGACACATGCACATATTTAAGATTGCCAAACTCTGAAATGTGGGTAACATCCATTTGCCATACCTTTAAGGGAAGTAAGCCTCGAGGATTCACCCCAACGCTCGGTGGGGGGGGGCAAAATAGACAACACATTGTGGACAATTAAGAACAATCTGCCTGGCATCCGCATGGGAGAGAGAAAATTTTTGCTGTAATGCTTTGGAATTCACATGGAAAGAGTCATGAAATTCTCTGGCCCGATCCAGTGAAGAGCCTAGAAATACCCAGTCCTTTCGGGTATAAACATCTACCTTGGCATTGCCTTCACTCAGGAGCCCAGGCAATCCTGTATGAGCTCTAATATATTGAGGGAAAAAACATGAAGTTCTAGCTTGAATCAAGGACTGCAGTTGTTGAAACAACGCAGACTGGGCTAGACTGCTTAATGGGGCCAGCAGCTTCTAACACCTTAAGAGCATTTATAACATAGGTAGAATCTGAAATTATATTACAGGGAAGTGGGCAACTCTTAAAAACCTCTACAACTATCTGGAGTTCCACCATCTGTGGTGCCCCAGGGGAAAACTGATATTGAACAGGTGGCTGTGTCTCAATCATGTAAACTTTGCATCCGGTCTTGGATCCATCTGTGAACACATTGACAGCTCCTGGGATAGGCTGAGAGGCTGTCACTTTAGGAAAAACTACTAGATGTTCCTTTAAAAAGGTCATAAGTGGATGTTGGGGGTAATGATTATCAATCTCTCCATCAAAACTACATCTAAGCACTGCCCAATCATCAATGGTAGCACATAATGTGGAAACCTGAGCAGCAGTGCAAGGTACAATTATAGAGGTAGGAGTGATCCCAAAAACTGGACGGTTTGCTGTATTCCACACAAAGCTAAAGCAGCCACAGCAGCAGGATAATACTCAACAGATTTAGCTGGTGAAACCTTGGGATGTATCCACAACACCAGCCCCTCCTGCCACAACAATCCTGTAGGCTGGCAAAGGGTTGGGAGCATGCACAAGATAACTTTTTCTATATCTTGTATCTTATATAGGAAGGCGTCCTGCAGTCGCTTTTTTACCAAATTTAGGGCTGCTCTTGCTTGTGCATCTAGCTGTCTGGGGGAATCTAGGGCTGAATCGCCCTGTAAAACATCATAAAGGGGTATGAATTCATAATTAGCCAATTTTAAAAATCCTCAAACCCAATTAATATCGCCCAGTAACTTTTGAAAATCATTTAAAGTGCATAGCTTATCTTTCCTCAATTCTAGTTTTTGTGGGCTCACCTTATCAGGAGTAATCCTAGCTCTCAAATACTCTACAACTCTATCCAATTGGACTTTCTCAGGGGCGATAGTCAACCCCCTTTTTCTGAGTGCTGCCACCTGTAGGCGTAACTTACCCACAAGGACACCAATACCAGATAGATATTTATTAGAATATAAACCAACACTCACGGTACAGGCAACAGAGTATAATAGCACCTGAACAGGGACCAGAGTCTGCAGACGGACGGACCACGTGAGCCTCCCTCCAGCAGCCAGGAACCAGGAAGAGAGCCTCTCAGCGTCCCGGCAGCCCCTTATCAAGGGTTTGGCCACACCCCCTCCAGGAGCCCAGGACCCTGGATAAGCTTCCCTGGACCCCACCAGCTGACACCCTAATCCCACAACAGCCACCAAGACAAGATAGGCAGACTCTACATCTTTTTAGATTTCGCTGTCAATAAGATATCATCCATATAATGGATGCATCTAACTTTAGGATATTGTTGCCTAACTAGTTTTAAAGCATGCCCCACAAAAAGCTGACACATGGTGGGACTGTTAGCCATGCCTTGCGGCAGGACCACCCATTCATATCTCTGGTCGGGCTCTTCATGATTGCAAGAGGGTACTATAAAGGCAAACCTCTCTGTATCTTGACTACATAGGGGAATAGAGAAAAAAAAATCTTTAATATCAATAACAATTATATGCCACAAGGCAGGAAGGGTGGATACAAGAGGCAGGCCACGCTGTACTGGGCCCATGAGCTGCATCTGTGCATTTATGGCTCGCAAATCATGAAGCAATCGCCATTTGCCAGACTTCTTCTTTTACTATTAGTCAGCTGAACCACTGCAGCGGCTAAGCCAGCGTTAGTCAGAGGACCTCCCAGCTCTCTGCATACCTTTATCTAAGCCTCTAGCCCCTTGCTCTTGTATGGAGTGATAGCGGCTCGACACTCCTTGGTGCACTGTTTGTACACTAGCTGCTTTATTAGGGGCATGGCGACATCTGGATCTCCAAAAATCCTGCCTGTAGCCTTTATCATTCTGGCAACAAAATCAGAGAAAGGCTCCGTAGGGCCTTGCAAAATCTTAGTGAGGTTGCCATTCACCTCTCCCTTATTAGGTAGAGCTTTCCATGCTTTTATACCAATCTTGTTGATTTGCTCATAAACTTGTACTGGATAGCCAGTCTGCTGGTTAGCAAAACGCCCTTGGCGGAGCAGCATATCTCTGTCCCAAGCATTCTGACCTGCAGCGTGATTAGCCCGTGGCTTCTTCACTAGCAAATTCGATTAAGAATGCTTTCCAATTAGGTATTGGCCAGGGCTCAGGCAAGCTCGGGCAAGCCTGCCCCAATCAGCAGGGGTCATACAGTGTCTATTCAAAGCTTCTATCTGGGCTATCGTAAAGGAAGCTGTATTGCCATAAGTTCTAACTGATTCGGCCAGGGACTTGATGACTTTAAAGTACAGGGGATCGTGATACCAATTCCCCTGTGCATCCTGGAACACAGGAAAAGCTACGGGGAGCTCTGCTTTCACAGTTCTCCACACTTCTGGGTTGAATGAACGTCCCCTTCCACCATCCGAGTACAAAGGGGGAGCAGAGGGAGCTATTCTACACTCGGCAGAGCAACATGGAGCCTCCTCCAGGAACCTTTCTAGGGTTTTCTTTTCTAATTTTAAACGTTTTGAATGAAGTAGCTCCTGTAGAGCCAAAAAAATTGGGTGCGAAGGAGAGGCGCCCATAGCAAAATCTTTTTCTCTTTCACTTTTGAACTTTATCGTCAGCGAGCCTTATCCCGCTCTCTCTTTATCTACTGAGAAGAGCAAATTGTCATGTTGTGTCCTGTCCCCCCCTCCCGTCCCCCCCCCCCCACTTTTGTCACGGATCCTCAACCCACCTGAGGACTCTTCCCCGCTTTTGTCGCGGAACCCCAACTTACCTGAGGACTCTCCAGTGCACCCCCTGACCACTGAAAGTTCTGGGCCTTTGTTGACCGCTTTCAGCAGTTTATTCAGGAACCTTGAACATGGCTTCTTCTTCTTTCAGGGTTCCCGCTCCCTCCTAAATACCTTCTGGACTGCCAATCACGGGGTGCCACATGGGCCATGCCAATAGGTCCGGGTACACAAGAGCAAACCAAGAGCTTAGCCTTAGCCAAATAAGGAGTTGTTTATTTATCTCAGAGAGCGCTCACCATGGGGAAGGTGGAAGGCGGAAGCCAGCACCATCTTTAAGGTGCGGCTCCGCAGCTCTCTACAGGCCAGTAGCTTCAGCTTCTCTCAAGAAGTGAAAAATCAAAAAATCTGAAATTCTCAGAGTGAGGCTCTTCAATTAGAGAAGCACTATCCCAGAAAAAGTTTGGTGAGGTCTTGATTTACTACAAGTGGCAAAGACAAGGAAGATGAGTGGAGTTATACAATGATACAGGCATTCCCAACCCTGGGGTATTGTGACATGGTGTTGTGGTCTACAAATATATCAGGCCACATTTCCATCTTGGAACTCATGAAGCATCAGGATGGTTATGCTTGAGAGCTAAATTAGAGACTGAGTAGACTGATCTATAGACAGATATAGATATGTAGACAGATGAGGCTGAGTAGACAGACAATCAGACAGACAGACAGATGCACTGACTGATTTGGCTGCAAATGAATGATAAGTGACACCGTGGATTTACACATTTTCCAACCATTAATAGAAACACCATTTTCTAAAATATTGACCCATTTATTTTATCAGGACATCTCAAGTATATCAAAATAACAACAATCACTCACAGAGAATTAAGAATTCTTCAAACCATCTAAACCAGAAACTCATTCTTAAAGATCTGGGCAGATGCTAGGCTAATGTATTTTCCCATTTCTTGAAGGTTCAACATGGCTGTTGAAGTGATAAAGAATTTGACCATCACAGTCTTGCCATGTAACAGTAAGTCTAGTGTGCTCTTGGCACTGTATTCACAACTTGCTAATATAAATAACTGCCTCACTTTGAGATGTATTTATTCTATCTCAAACATGAACTCTCATTTTTCTGGGACAAATGAGTTACCCTGGGTTTTAAAGAGGGGATTTTATGCTTGGAAAATACTTTTAAAATTTTAAATAGATTTATTTTACTTGATATGTTTTATTTATTATTTAAGCCTTATTTTTGCTTATGTGAATTGGTGTCTCTCCTGCATGCGTTGTCTGTGTGGGGCTTTCAGATGACCTATAACTGGAGTTACAGACAGTTGTGAGCTGCCATGTGAGCACTAGGAATTGAACCTGGGTCCTCTGGAAGAGCAGCCAGTGCTCTTAACCACTGAGCCAACTCTCCAGCTCTACTTTATTGGTGTTTTTTGCCTGCATATATGCATGTGTACCAAGTGTGTGCAATGCTAAAAGAGATCAGAGAAGGACATCAGATCTCTTGGAACTAGATGATGGATGATGGTTGTATGTTGCCATGCAGTTGTTAGAGTTAAATCCAGGTCTTCTGCAAGAAAATCAAATTCCCTTAATTACTCAAAAATATTTTTATAGAAATTTTTTATCATAAGTAAGACATAAAAATCTAGGGAATTGTAGCTGCTCCTACTCAAAATGTCCATGTATTTACATTGAGGCCTATCCAAAGTCAATAGTTGGGTGGTGGTAATGTGCTAAAGTATTTCCAAAGAGCTGGAAAAAATCAGGCAATTTCTTTCTTGGATCCTAATTTCACTTTCAACCAAATTATGTCCTTTAAGATTCTGTGAACTAGCAATTTCTGTTGCTCACCTTTTTAACATATGGACTTCTGCGGCTGGTACAAAGTTATCTTGAAAAGTGTTTCTGTTACCCTGGAATTCAAGTGGATTTTAGTAAATCTAATGATTTCTATACCAGTCAACAGATAGACATTGACCCATTACCCACTTTTGATGCATTCAGCAAATGTTCAGCAAGGGAGGGTTTACAGCATAGAAGCAATTGTGCTACACTCTGGGGAGAGCATAGATGGAGATAAACCATGGGTTCAGATCTGCTGCTCACAGTCTGTGACAGAGTCAGAGCCTTCTGTACTTGGGCAACCACTATCCATGACCAATTTTTATATAAAAGAAAGTTCTGGGACTCTTGAGGCAACTCCATCAGTCATCACAGATGAGATCCCACCTCATTTCTTGCTGAGACAGTGATTTCTATCCAAATCAGAAAATTTCTCACAAAATAATCCCAGTCTCTAAACTTATTCCCTTAACACTAAAGGTGGAAATAGATGATGTAAATGTGCTTTTCGGTAGCTAATATAAAGCTGCCTATTCTGGTTTCATCTGTTGCTGTGACAAACACCATGACCAAAAGCAGCTTAGGTGAGGAAGGTTATTTTGGCTCATACCTCTAGATTCCAATCCTTTTTTGAGTGGAGCAAGGGCAGGAACTGACATAGAAACTTGGAGCCAAGCCTGCTTAATATTCCACAAAGAATTACCTTTAACCAAAGAACTCACTTCTTAGCCAAAGAGGTGCAGCAGGAGCTATGGATAAATCTGCATGCTCACAGGCTTCTGCTCAGCTAGTTGTCTTACACAGACAACCCAGTCCATCTGACTAAGGAATGGTGGCACCCACTGTGGGCTGGTCCCTCACACATCACTCAGTGATCAAGGAAATCCTACGTAGGCCATTACAATCCTGGTGACTCCTTAGATGAGACTCCTCTCAGGTGATTGTACTCTGTGTCAAATTGTTAGAGCTAACTAGTACACCTACCTAGGTAGAACATTCAGTATGAGCTGATGAAGACAGCCTAGGTGATGTCAACAGTGGAGTGTTCAGAACAAGGAGATGATGGTCCTGTTGTTTTCCCACAGAAGACAGACCACAGTGAGGATATTATGTTCAGTCTTAGACACAATGAAATATTTGAGATCTTATTATTATTAATCAGAGAGCATAAGTTTGGCACAAACAAACAGTGTGTGTAGGACTCTCATTTCCCAAGTATGTTTAGACTCTTTCATGAGTCAGCAACTTGAGAAAAGGTAGACTTGAAGTTTCCTCACAGTAAGTGCAATTGAAGTATTCACCTGAACCCTGATCCCTGTCTACACTTTCTTCCCAACTTCAGGTAGCTGCCTCACTTCTGAAAGGCTCTGGGGACGAGCTAGATCTCAGGGGAACGCTGCAAAGGCTCAAGAGAAAGCAGACCCATGCTCTAAGAACATCTATGCAATACGAACGTCTTATTCGTTCCTTGAACATGATTTCATTCAATAAATATTTGGAGAGGAAAGGGGGGCAGACATAAAGAATAACACACGGATGGAAGAAAAATAGTGAGAAGAGGATTAGAGAAGTGTTTCAAATATTTTCTGGAAATCAAAATTACTGAGTTTGAGGTTTTTATTTTTTTATTCCTAGAGAATGAAACCAAGACAAATAAATGTCAAATCGGAATGAAGGCTCCTTTCCCCAGTGGCTATGCTTTCAAAGGAAGGTGGATTTCGACATTTTGCAGTCAGAAGACGTTCAGTGAGATTCAAGATATAAATAACTGCTTGGCTAGAAAACTGATTTACCTCATGGGTGATTCCACACTGCGTCAATGGGTTTACTACTTAAACAAAGTTGTGAAAAGTATGTTTTATTTTTAATTTGAAATTATAGTCAACTGTTGAGGAGTTTTAAACAGTAATCATTAGAATTCTTTTTTTCCCCTCTGATCGTTATTTTATTACTTCTTTCAATAAACCAACCTTTGGATTTAAGCTGTTTTTATTTTCTCAAAAGGTTTTCATTTTCTTTATATTTATGGATGTTTTGCCTGCATATATGTGCACCATGTGCATGCAGTGCCCATGGAGGCCAGAAGAGGGCATGAGATCCCCTAGAACTGGAGTTTCAGGTCGTTAAGAGTGATTGTGTGGGTGCTGGGAACCTAACCTGGATCTTCTAGAAAAACAGCCAGTGCCTTAACTGCTGAGTCATCTCTCTAGCCTCAAGCCTTAAGTTTTCTAAATATATATATATATATATAGATAGATAGATAGATAGATAGATAGATAGATAGATAGATAGATAGATAGATAGATATAGATATATATAGATATAGATATTAGTTATTTAATGATAGACAGTAGCATTATCTTTTCTATTCATATATTCTTATACAAATTTTGAAATTTTGTAAAGGTTTGAAGGCATTTGATAAAAAAATTTCTGCCTTGTAAAAGTAGCAATTGTTTAGTTAGAAATCGTCATGGTCAGAGTTTTACAGACTGTGTGCATTTTAAGATCATGCTATTTCTTTGTATTAACACATCTGTTGATTTGTTTCCCATCAGCTCTAACATTTTTTGACCATCATGGAACTGGGACGTTTCACACTCATGTCCTTCTGGATATTAACCGACATATTTTGGTACAATGGAAAAAACACAGCCATCCTTTTGTTACTAAAAAGCTGTTCTCTGTGAAAGATGACAACTATATCCCACGGGAAATTGACAAGGTGGCAGGAGACAGTCGCACAGCAATTGTTGTTAGTGTTGGCCAGCACTTCAGACCCTTTCCCATCAACCTTTTCATCCGTAGGGTCATCAACGTCAAAAAGGCCATAGAGAGACTGTTCTTACGAAGCCCGGAGACCAAGGTGATAATTAAGACTGAAAATATCAGAGAAGTAAGTGAAAACGTAGAGATATTCAGTGACTTCCATGGTAACATTCAGAATCTTATTTTAAGGGACATTTTTAGAGACCTTAATGTTGGTATTATTGATGCTTGGGACATGACAATTGCGTATCGCAGTGAGAATGTCCATCCACCTGACAGCGTAATTCAAAGTCAGATTTCCATGTTCTTAAATTACATTTGCTAGAGGGTCTTAAGGTGCAAAAGGCACCTCTATCCCTCCCTACCCCTGACCTCCTCAATCTCAAATGTACTGCATAGATAATGACATCTTATTTACAGAGAAGTGAACATTGAGAATTGTAGTTAAATGTACATAACATAAATTTATCATTCAAACCATAGTTAATCCTACAACTCAGTGGTGCTCAATGAAGTCCTATGCCACACAACCATTATTAGAATCCATTTTTGAACAGTTTTCTTTATCCCAAATAGAAATAGAAAATGTATTTATTAACACTCACTACTTGCCCTGACTCAAGCCCCTTGCATCTACAACAATACTTTCTGCCTTTATAAATTTGACTGTTTTAGGCATCTCATATAAATAAAACAATAAATCTCATATAATTCACATCTGGCTTATTTTACTTACACAGTGTCTTTAATTTTCACCCATGTCAAACGTAGGGAAATGTCCTCCCTTTGAAAGAGTAAATATCATTTCTTTCTAAGTATGTACTGTACTTTGTTTTTCTGTTTATTTGTTGATTAACATTTAGCTAGATTTTGTCTTTGGAACATTGTCTATCACAAGAATGCACATTTAAAGGCTTATTTTCACTTAAAGTTTGATGTTTAAATAGTAAACCATCATTATCCATTTCTTATTTTTTCAATTTTTTTTTATTATTTATGTGTATTTGTGAGTGTGCTGGTTAGTGACTCTTGAGTGTATTTGAGGATGTTTGCAGAGGCCAGAAGAGGGCTTCAGATCTTCTGGAGCTGGAGTTACAGGTTGTGACTTGCTCAACGTGGGTGCTGGGAACTGAACTCTGGTGCTCTGGCCATATGAAAAGTGCTCTTATCCATTTGAACCACCCCTCTGGCCACCATTATCCTTACTTTAAAGGAATGTTCAGTGCAGAAACGCATAGCTTAAGTGATCTTCTCAAAGAAAATGTAAGGCATAGAAAAAAAATTTCAGGACCACAGAAACAGTCTTGTTGCTCAGAAAAATTCCTTAAGATCTAATAAGCAATTGTTGCTTCGATGCCACGGTCCAAAGCCTAAAAACTGAGTAAAATTAACATTGATTCTGATTCTATTTGACTCAAGACATGTGATATGGGCGTCCCTCCAGCGACCGCAGTGGACATCATAAGCTTTGTCCTAGAAACTTTATCCTGACAGAAAACACAATTATCTACATCTCAAGATTTGGTGTATATATATTACCAAGGGTAATCCCCAAATTTGAATTGTGTTTCTGAATGAAAAGAAATAAAATTATAATGTTATAACATTAACACAATGATCCTGTCATACATCTTTGGACTAGACTCTAAACAACTCAAAATAAAAATATAAAAATCAAATTTTCCTTCTTTCAGATTGATTTTATTTTTAATTGTGTGTGTGTGTGTGTGTGTGTGTGTGTGTGTGTGTGTGTGTGTGTGTGTATACATATGCTTACAAGTGCCCAAGGAAGCCAGAAGATCCCCTAGATCTGGAATTACAGACAGGTGTGAGCTGCCTGACATTAGGCTAGAAACTAAACTCAGATCCTCTGGGTCTTGACCTTTCCTTTCTTTTTCCTGTGTTTCTCTCTCTCTCTCTCTCTCTCTGTCTGTGTGTGTGAAGGTCAAAGGGCAACCTTGGGTGTTGGTTAGGTACCTTCCATTTCCTGCTTCCAATATCCACTTTACCATCACTGGAACTGTAAGCACATAGCATTGCACCATTATGTCAAAAGGGTTCTAGGAAATCAAACTCAGATCCTTACACTGGCAAAACATGCACTTTGCTAGCAAGCATCTCCCAATCCCCTCAGGCTCTACTCTTTTATGGAGCTCCTGATTGGTTCTAGTTTTTTCCACCCTGCAGGAAGCTTCCATAAAGCTCATTGCTCTTCCAAACAAGTCACTTGTTAAGGAAGTTTCTCCCTCACTCCAAGGTCTCTCAAATTCCCTTATCAGAGTTTTGTTGTGATTGGATTCTTGTCTGCTTACCCCGTTTCTTCAAATACACTGGAGCTTCCTTAAATCACTCTCAGCAGGCCTTCCACTGACCCCATTTCTCACCCTAACACTGCCGCTGTATCACATGATAGACGCAGACACGTGTCATTAGTGAAACTAAAAACTCAGTTCAGTTGTTCTTCACATTGTGATTGTGACCCCTGGTCACATTCCAAAGTATCAATGCCCACAGCAATAAAGGGTCCTTTACCACAGCGATCTTTGCTTAAATTTTCTTTAGATAGTATTTTTCTGTGTTCCGTTAGAATATTTGGGTGTTTTTCAAAAACAATCTAGTGTCACCTGAGGAAATGGCTTGGTAGGGAGGTTGCCTAACAGGCATGAGGTCTGATCACAAGCACCACATAAGTTGGCCACGGTGGCACATGCATGCAGTCCCAGCATTCAGGAAATGGAAGCAGGAAGGTCAGGTGTAGTGGATTTATGATGTTACATTGTAGATAATTGTCCCATCTACTAGTTTAATTAAAAAAAAAAAAAAACAAAAAACAACAACAACAAAAAAAAACACAGATTGGAGAAAGGCAGAAGTGTGGGCGGGGCTACCAGACTAAGAAAACTCTGGGAACAGTAAGAACAGGGCAGAAATGCCTCAGAGAAGCCAGAAGATGCAGAGGACAACTATGCTCTTCTGAGAAAGGTACCAAGCCACATGGCTGAACGGGATAAGAATCATGGGTTAGATTAAGAGCAAGAGCTAGCATGGTATATGCCTGGCCCCCAGGTCAATCAGCGAACAATTAATACAAGCATCTGTATGTTTCAGTGGGACTATGAGACTGTGGGTCTGCGGGTCCAGGCCACCAGGCTAGGCTGGAAAGTCCAGGCCATGAAACCAGGCCAGAAAAACCGAGTCAGAAACCTCATACAACAGTCAGGAGTGTAAAGGTCATCCTTGGTTACAGAACAAGTTTGAGGACAGTCTGGGCTATTAGAAACCCTGTATCAATGAATCAATTGATGTAGTGATAATTTAATTTTTTTAATGCTGAATTTTAAAAAACTATCAGATGTTGGTTGAAAACTCCTGACACTGAGGCCATTTGCCTCTTATTTAGCCTTTTAAAAGAAATCCTGGGATCTAAATAATCTAAATAGCTCAGTGTTCTACCCTTGAAGTGATAGCTCTAGATCACAGCAGATATTGACTATGCTGTTAACGTATAATGACTTGAGCAAGCCATTTGAATTCATAGAAATATTCTTTACTGTTATTATCAAGCCTTTTTTTTTTTTTTTTTTTTTTTTTGGAAAACCCATTTCTGCACAATGGAGTGAAACGGAACTAGAAATCAATAGCAGAAAGAAAAAAAAATCTCATGATATGTAGCTGTTAAACAGCGTACTCTTAAACAGCCAACAACGGGTCAAGGAGGAAGCCCAGGGGAATTTTCAAACTAGCTGGAGACAAACGAAGAGAAAGCCACAGCAGGTAAAGCGTGTGGAGCAGAATGATAGAAGATGGGAGGCCCTAGCAGATCTGACAGTCACATCTCAGACAGCTAGACAAACTAAACCCGGGTAAGCAGGAGAGACACCAGAGAGGTCGACTGTAGAGCAAACGTAATAGAAAACTCAAAAAGTAAGCTGCTTTTGTTGAAAATGTAAAACAACCACAACAAAAAACCATTGTTTTTGAGAGAGAGAGGGAGCTAAAATTAGAAATGGAAAAGAGTACATTAGAACTGATGGCGCAGAAATAAGGCGTATATGAAGGATGACTACACACAGTTATGATAAAGAGCACTGGCTGCTTTTGCAGAGAACCCAGGTTCGGCTCCAAGCACCGACGTGGAGGCTCACAGCCATCTACAACTCCAGTTCAGGGGATCTGATCCCTTCTTCTGACCTCTGTCAATATCAGGCACATCCATGGTGCACATACATACATACAGACCAAATGCTCGTACACATAAAATAAATAAAATCTTCTAAAAGTGATGATTTCAAATCTGTTATTCACTAGTTAATTTTATAACTCTGAAAAAGTTGAGAAACTTATGAGACTACACAACCTATTAAGGATAAATCATGAAGAAATAAAAAGTTCCAAAACATACTTGGAACTGGAAGGACAGTGAGACTCTCCAATTAACAAATGTTAGGACTAGCTGACTTCACAGGCAATACCACCAAACATGGGAAGAATGAACACAAATCCTTCTCAGATTCTTCCAGTGAACAGAAGAGAAAGAAGCACCTCCAAACTGACTTCAGGAGGCTAGCTCTACCCAGATACAAAGCCAGACAGGTTCTTGACAGGAAGGAAACTAGCATTTCCCTGGTGTGTGTATATTCCACCTTTAGGTGTGTCCTAGAAACTGAATTCAGCAACTCATTAAAAGGACCACACACCATAAGCAAGAAAGGGGGAGGGAAAAACCAGTCAGTGCTGGGGCCCGTGTTATCAGAAGAGAAGACAGAGAGACAGGACGCATTTCAGTGGAGGGGGAACAAGTTTTGACAAAGCCAACATTCCTTTGCAAGTAAAACATTCTGATTCTCAATAGGAGGGAGACGCCTCAAGGAGGCAGGATGGATGTCATGTTTGCCTTTCCATGGGCCAGTGGTTTGAATTGTTTTTTCCCCATTGTCATGAATGCAAGGTCAAATAATACTTGGGTAATTGCAGCCCCCCCCCTTTTTTTATTTTACTTGATACATAAAATTCATTGCGTTGTACTGGCAGACAATCTCTTGTCCTTGCTCAGGAAACAGGCAAATTGCTTTAGCTGAGTGGTAGCTGTGGTTTGTCTAATGGTGATATAAAAACCGTTGATAGCTTTAGTCTTCTGTAGATGATAAGACTTTTATACAGTGATAGGAATCTGCCTCCCACCAGCTGGGAAAGGATGGCAAGTCCTGAATTAGCTCATGAGCAAGGGTACAGAGAAGTCCAGGTACACTGTGTGCCGATGAGTGCTAATGCATAACAGATATTGTCAGACTCCCTTCCTGCTGCATGGCTTAGCACTGGGATTTTCTCTTGGCTTCCCTTTTCGTAAAGGTTTGTTGCTTGTGACAGAAGAAAGTTTGCATGAACCCCATGACTTGGGATTCCAGAGGAACAGAATATAGATAAAAAGTCACAGGAAAAGAGTGACTTTCCCAGTCTGGGTCACATGTCCATGTTGGAACCAGCGACCACTGGCCAGGGGGATGGATTATTTTGATTATCAAGCCTAGACCATATGCACAGCCTGTGGCTAGATTTAACACTGAAAGTGGAGGAAGGAATGAATGTAGATGCAAAATATTTTTCTTCTTCTGTACAAGCTACTGGGTAAAGTTTTACAAAAGCAGTACCCAAGGGGTAAGTAGATTAAGTGTCCAAGATTTATTTATCAGGGATTTGTGGTTGTTTTTATACTTTTTCATTTTTCTTTGTTGTTCAAAACGACCACACTTATTTTTTACTTAGAAAAGAGACTCTTTACATTTTAAAGTTAGAGTTTCTGGCTGCTTTTACATTTAATATCCCCCTCTTAAACTTTTTATTGGTTTACTAGTGAGATTATATAATAGTCACTAGTTCAATGTAAATTTACACAGGAAAAAAATTGTGTAAAAATGTCTCTGGAGACCAAAATAGTCCACTACAACAATAGCCAAGATTAAGAAGAAGAAATGGACTTTGTGACTCATGTGTCACCTTTGGAAAGCGATTTTATGGAGAATTGAGAGAAACCCAGGAATACTATAATTAAACTTCTAGAAAATGCTCATGCTTTTGCTGGAGAACTACTGGACAACTCTAGTAGCTGATCAACTGCAGGGCATTCTTTGAGAACTTTGTCTTTTCCCCAGAAGGGCATTTTCAGAGTTAGACTCCCGCATGTACTTGAATGATCCAATAAGCTAGTATTGTTTTTATTAATTTTTAAGTTAGTGTGCAAAATAATGGATTACACATTTTCACACATACATAGCATAGAACCCTACTCATATTCTATTATCATACTTCTCTCCCCAATGTCTTCTCCCTCCTTTACATGTAGTCCTTGCCTCTCCCCCAGTTCTACAGTGGAGAAAAATGTGGTATTTGTCTCTTTCTATGTATGCTTAACTGGACAAGAAGATGTTAAGATGTTTAGACAAACCTATACCAAACTCGTGACTGACTGAATGAATTTTTCTGAATAGTGCATGGGAATCTGTATTTCCCATTCTTCTAACTCACATATTTTTGAAAGCCAACAATTTAAGAGATCAAAATCTAAAGAATTTCCTTTTGTCTTAACTTCAGGTCAAACATTTAACTTATACAGTCACACTCGCCCCACCCATCTGCCCCCTGGTACTCATCTTACCCCCACACCATTTGATCGAGTCTTCACCATCTGATGCCACAGGATGAGCATTAGAAGTGCCAGTCAAGACAGAGAGTTCAAAACCCTTGCAGAAGCTTTGTCCACAGCCTGATTGTTTGCTAGCCCACCTCTACTCCTGCTAACTCAGATCTAAACTAGATCTTCATTTCCTTTCTGTTACATTTTGTAGAAAAATCCACCCGAGGAAAAGGAAAGACACCATGAGGGCTCTATGTGGATGTGTTTTCTGGATCCTTAACTCATCTGTTTTAATTAGCCAGACCTTAGGGATAAGACCTTCATGTCCTCTCTGCAAGGTGAGATCTGGGAAATGAGAGTCTTGTAGCACTTAGCAAAATATTTGCTAGAAGTATGCAGAGAAAGCAAGGTAAGGACAAATGGTGTCATTCTGATTACATCCTACAGTTTAGCCAAGATGTGTTCCTTGCTGGGGCACACAAAAGCCCTGCCCCATCAGAAGGCAGCTTGCTGTCAGGCTACTGCCTCTTGATTATGTGCCCTAAGGCATAAGCTGATATTTCATAGTGCATTCTTCACTTTTCTTGTTTTGACCAAATACCTGACAAGAGGCAATTGCATGGAGGAATGGTTTATTTTGCCTCGCAATTCAGGGGATATAGTTCACCACGGCAGGGAGGAGTAAGGACCGGAAGCAGGAGGACCAGCTTCTGTCCTGACACTGACACACTGACAATAGTCAGTGACTGCCTGCTCACATTTTGACAAACTAGAAAGGAGGGAACAAAGGCGGCCAGTGTCCCTCTGATTTCCTGCACAGTGGTGACACTTGAAGTCAGGATGGATTCTTCTGCTTTGAGTTAATCTCTGAAAATATTGCTTTAACATTTTTAAATTATTTATTTATTTAAAGAAATATTTCTTTAGTGTCTGTGTGTGGGGGAGTGGGGGGCATGTGTGTCACGGTGTTCCTGCAAACTCGTGGGACTGTTTTCAGGAGCTGGTTCCCTCTTTCCACTACATGGGTTTTGAGGATTGAAGTCAGCTCTTCAAGTTTGGCAGTAAGAACTCTCCTTGCAGGGCCTGAAAACATCCTTACAGACACACCCAAAGCACACTTTCACTCATACCCTGGGTGTTTTAATTCAATCAAGTTGACAATCAAAATTAACGATCTCACATACTTTAAACCATTAGATTGAAGTGTTCCATTAATCGATCAACAGAGTGCCTTCTCTAATAAAAATGTGGAACCCCAGTCTTTGGCTGCTGTTCTTCATTCTCTTGGTGCTGGTTGACACCAGGGGTCAGATGACTAATGGCCACTCGCCAAATCTAGGCTGTTAGCATGTTCTTAAAAAGACAGAGACAAAAATAAATTTAAAAGCCCTTTTAGAGGGTCTTAAAAGTGAAATAAAGAAAATGACATTACTGGTAAGTCCCAGAAGATTTACCCACTGCCCTTTCATAGGCAACATTTCTGGTTGTTGTCTCAGAACTCTTTGAGGCTGGAGAATGTGGGCACTTCTGGGATAGTTCTCCTCTTTTTTGGCGTCACCATGAAGATCTGCTAATGAGTTTCCTCTAACTCCACTTATACAGCCGTCCATGTCTCAGGTTAATGCCCCCCCCCCCCCAGCCAACTTTGCAGACATCAAAGCCCTGTTTTGGTTTCTGCCAGTTTCTGTGGAAATTCTCCTTATGGCTAATTTCAAAATGAGATCCTGAATGTGGACTCAGGAAGTCATGCACGTGGTCAGAGTTGATGATGACCGAGTTCTGCACACCATTGTCCCAGCTAATAGCTTTGAGGAATCTGGCACAGGAAAGAGTATATTATCATCAACTGGTTAAGTCTTCCTCAATTAATAGTCAGTCTTCACTGCTAGACAAGTCTGGGGATTGGTAGTCACTTGACTTCCATAGATTTATTTATTTATTTTTATTTGTAACTCTAAAGATAAAGCCACATGACTTTGAGGTACAGAAGTTTGGAAACAATCAATCTAGGTATACCCAGGAGGGCACTTTCCTGCTCTCCCTGCCCTGGCACTATACTATTTTCCTATGTGAAGGAAACTTAATTTTAAGGGTTTTTTTGTTTTGTTTTTACTTTAATTAATTAAACATTTTTGCATGTTTTCCTTGCATGTATATTGGCGCACTATATATATGCTGTCTGGTGCCCCAGGTCATAAGAGGGAATTAGATTCCCTAAAACTGAAGTTGTAGACATTGTAAATTGCCATTCTGGTGCTGAGAATTGAAGTTGAGTCTTCACTGGGGGAATGTTCTTACCCACTGAGCCATATATCCCTCCAACCCTAAAACTTCATATTTTGGGAGTTTCATGTGTTCTAGGCTAGACTTAAAGTCGCTCTGTTAAGTACTTTGAGGATAATCTTAAACTTAAAAAGAAGTCCTCCTGCCTCTTTCTCCTGAGCGTTGGCATTACAGGTATGTGCCACCATGCCTAGTTTCCAGGATGTTGGGCATCTTGTCTAATGCATGCTAGACAAAAAAAAAAAAAAAAAAATCTATCCACTGACCTATATCCCCAGCCTCTGGAAGAGACTTTTTATTCTCTGCCTCTGTCTTCTAGGCATCTTGCACTAATATTAGTTAGAACTGCAGGTGTATTTTATAGACCCTCTTCTGGATCTGTGGTGGAGAGTGGGGGTCAACAGAAACATTTTGTCTCATGAATAATCTCATATTGTGCAAATTGTTCCAGGACTTATAAACAAGACACATTTGGAGAAGATAACACTGGATAGGTTGATCTGAAGATAAAGCTTGTCCATGGAGAATGTGTTTATTCGATATACTTTCGGGGATATATTTTATGGTTATTTTCTCTGTGTATAGAATCTTGACTCAGAGACAGTGAAATTGTTAAGTGGTTGAGCATGCCTACCACCAAGCCTGGGAACCTCAGTGTGATTCCTCAAAACTCATATGGTAGAAGGAATAAAGTGATTCCCCAAAGTCCTCTGACCAACACACACACACACACACACACACACACACACACACACACACACACACACACACACACACACGCGATTTCTTTTTATTTATTTTATTTTTTTATAAAAAATGTCATTTTTATCTATGTATTCCCCCTGCTCCCCTCCCTTCCCTCCTTCCAATCCCTCCCAGTCAGCCTTTAGCCTCACCCCTCCTCATCCACTCATCCCCTCTCCTAGAAGGGCAAGAAGTCCCAAGGTGGGTCAGCTCAGCCTGGCTCATCCACTAAAGTCCAGTCCAATTTCCTCATCCCAAAGTCAAGGCTGGGTTAGATGTTCTCTGCAGGGAATGGGCTCCAGAGTTTTGTGGCTGGCTGGATGAATGGGTATCAGATATAAAAGTCAATAAAATGATTTAACCATGAGCATCACAGTGTTAAAAGACTGGGCTCTTAATATCATGGGATTCATCTCAGCATTATATCTTAACAGTTTTGTATCCTTGATCAATTTTATAACTTTTTGTTGTTGTATTTTGAGACAGGGTTTTTCCTATGTAGGAAGGCTTAACTGTACTGTCCAGGATGGCCTTGAATGCCCAGAGATCCGCTTGCCTCTGCCTCCCAAGTGCTGGAATTAAAGGCATGAACCACCACAGCCAGGCCTGCACTGGCAAATTTTGTAGCTCCTACATCATCTAAAGAATGGATAGTATCTGCCTCTTAGGAGGAAGTTAAACTACATAGTCCAATAAGCTGGCAAAAGGCAAGTACTCTGTAATACTACCATTGTGTTTATCACCGAAGTCTGAAGTACTCACTGACATCTAGAACATGTCACATCTTTAGTGCAATCTATTAATCCAACCATTACTTCAAGAAAAGAAATCTTGCAACAACATAAAAGTATCATTCTAACTTCGAAGAATGCTCAGCTTTCACATATCAGATGTAGCACAGTGAGCTATTTCTATTCTTTAGTTAATTAAAGTTATAGATTAATATTGTGGTGTTTGGATTAGAATACCCCTGCAATGATTTTTTTTGTGTGTGTCCCTCCAGCCAACTTCTAAATAATGACATGGAGATTTATTATCAACTATGAAAACTCACCCTATAGCTTAAGCTTGTTCCTAACTAGTTTTTATAACTGAAATTAACCCACTTCTATTAATCTGTGTTTCACCCTGTGGCTTTATACCTTTCTTTCATTCTGTATACTCAACTCCCTCTGTGTCTTCTTTACTTCCTGCCCAGCTATTGGACATTCAGCTACTTATTAAACCAATCGCAGTAATCTATCTTCACACTGTGTACAAATATCCCAGAATATGCCCCCATAGGCTCATATATTTGAATACTTGGTCCTAGGTTGATGAACGGTTTTGGAAGGATTGGGAGGTATAGGCTTGCTCTAGGAAGTGTGTCACTGGGGGGTTTGGACTTTGAGGTTTCAAAGCCCCAGGCCATTCCCACTTAACTTTCATGATGTCTGCCTCATGCTAGTGGATCAGCTACTGCTCCAGTGGTGTGTCTGCCTGCATGCTGCCATCCTCTCCACCATGATGATCATGGGCTCCAACCCTCTGCAACTGTTCGCCTTCAGGTTAAATGCTTTCCTTTGTAAATTGCCTTGCCCATGGTGTTTTGTCATGGCAATAGAAAAGTAACAGGCACACAGAGTAGCAGGTTCATCATGGCATTTTCACCTCTGACTTACTCTCTGACTTCCCAAGATGCCCCTGAAACTTCTGCCTTCTTATTATGTACACCATTATACTCCCCTTTTCTGCATGCTCTTTTCTTCCCATGACCTCCTTTCTCATTTCATGACCTCAGATGATAAGTAAATAGATACAATAGTATGCAATTTTAAAACATAGTTCTTTGTTTTGGAGAAAAACAGGATACATTTGTGGTTCTGATTTTGGCTGATTTTTCCTTAACATAAGCTTCCCCTTTTCTGGATGCCAAAAATAAACTTGCTGAGAAATTGATGTGTTGGTGGGAATCCCATTCGCAAGAGCAAAAATAATACCTCCGAATAAATCTAACCAAGGAGGCAAAAGAATTTTACAATGAAAATGTTAGAATTGCTGAAGGAAGAGTTAAGGGGGAAAAAAGGAAGATTGAAAGGCTCCCATGCCTATGAATTGGCAGAATTAATGTTGGAAAAAAGCCGTGATCCCAAACAATATCCAACCACATGAGTTTGTGCTTGTCTTGAGTGTCCTTATGTTCCCAGTAAATTCAAGATAGCCTTGCTGAATGTAACCATCTTGGTTCATAGCTATTTTCTTTTTTCTTTTTTTTTTAAATTTTGACAACTGAGATATAGCATTTTATGCTTTCCTGGTTTTTAGGGTTAATGGCGAGTGAGCGGATGCAGTCTTGACAGTTTTGCTCATGCAAGTAGGCTGATGGTTCTTTCCTTTCAATATTTAATATTATTTCACAGTTTTGTGTTTTGACATCTTTATTGCATTACTGGGAAGTTTTTTTTTTTTTCAATGAGGGTCATTTGAATCTCTAAATGTCTCTGTGTTTGTCTTTTCCTATATTTGGGACTTTTTCTGCTATAATTTCGTTGAAGAGATTGTCTCTATGCCTTTAGTGTATACACACACACACACACACACACACACACACACACCTTTTCTTCTATCCCATGGATTTTTAGATCTCTTGATTGTATCCCAGAATTCCTGGAAATTGTAATCATGCTCCCCCTTTTCCCGTTTCGATCTTCATCTATCTTCCCGTTAGTATCTCATCTATCATTTTTTCTATCCCAGATATTTTTTCTTCTGCCTGGTAAATTTTTTTGGGCGACACTTTTAAATGTTTTGTTTTGCTTTTATAAATTTGCTCGGTTTTTTTTTTTTTTCATTTCAGCTTTTCTATCTTTCTGTCCAAAAAAAAAAAAAAAAATCTTAATTTCACTTCTAGCTTTTCTTTCATTGGTGACTTTTTAATCAATATTCCTGGTTGTCTTATCTATTTTGCTGACCTTTTCTTTTGGGCCTGAGTTGAAGCCGCTCACTTATTTGTATGCTGTTTGAGATCACTGAGGAATTTTACTAGAAATCTCCATCTGGCATCTATGAGTTCAGTGGTTGGGGAGCGGTGACCTCTTGGAGAAGTTTTTTCTAGCCTCTCACGGTTGTATTTCTCACTCAGCTGTTGATTTGGGCATCTCTTCCAATTGTGCGTGTGCATGTGCGTGCGTGAGTGTGTGTGTGTGTGCACGCGCGCGTGCATGTTTGTGCACGTGTGTGTGCATGAGTGCGTGCGTGCATGTGTGTGTGTGTATGTGTGTCTTATCGAGCAACTCAGAAGGCTCCGTTCTCAATCCCATTTGAGGAAAATACAAACTCCTACTACAGCAGTAATGCTAGAAATACCCTCCTTCCAGTCCACTACCTCCCTGCCGCCACCGTGGAAGCTACTGTGGAAGGCACTGTGAAGTTAAACATTATTTTAGGCGAGTGCTGTACGATAAAAGGGGAGACACAGACAGAGGAATAGTGGATGTAAATAAAGAAGAGGGCTGGGGAAGAAGGCTTCAAGGAGGGAAGAAAGGAGAAAAATATTTTTAAAAAGGGGGGGGGCTCCCCAATAAGGAAAAAAGTTCAAGTAAAAAAGAAAAATCACAAGTTCTTAAAAAATAAGGTGAAATTAGAACACTATTGTCTGTGAGGAGAGAGAGGGAGGAACCAGGGATCCCAAAGCAAACCAGCCGAGAAACAGCCCAATAGTGGGGAAAAAAGGTGTATCCATAATTAGATGAATATGTAAAGAAGAATAACCAAGGAAAACACAGAATTACAAAAGAACAAAAGCATGAAAATGGTGTTTAAAGGTCAGAGTAACAGTGGGGGACAAAGTACAGATGTTGAAGCTGCTTCTAAGTCCTTGAGAATAGGAGACTGTCAATTAGATGTCCAGTGCACTTGTGGGCACTTGCTTGTCCCACGGTTGCTGAGTCTGCACTGGACTTGTGCTAGATGTCTGCCAGGCTCTCTTTTTCTTTAGAAGGTTTCCTGTGCAATGCAGGGGTCTCTACCAGCTACATTTGACGCTTTATGCATGCACTGGGCATACTCTCCACTCTCTCTCTTCAGACTCCCCAGATTATATCCCCTGGAGTGGCTAGCATTTTAATTTGGATATTCCCCATGTGTGTCAGGGGTGTGGGAAGCACTGCACACCAGGTCAGCACAGGTGTCTTTGTACTTTCAAGACCCCATGAGGGCCAATCACCCTGCTGGAAGGATGCTGCTGTGCATGTTAGGTACATCCCTGAACTTCAGAGTTCTCAAGCACTGAAATGCTGAAAGATAGACAGGCATCTCTAGACACTAACTACTTGTTTGTCTCAGATTCAGAGCTACCAAACTATAGGTGATTCTTGGTGAATGAGGTCTGCCCCCAATCTCTTCCCGTGGACACTTACCCACTTGAGCAGAGCCTCCTACTGTGCCCTTTGGGGTCATCAGCATCTAGTCCTTCTGATTTTACAACCGGCCTTTTCTCATCCAAGGGCTGTGGCAGAACCAGCTGAGGCTCCCTGGCCTGTGATCATTCCCTGATCTTACACCCCTAGGGTAGCTCAGTGTGTGTGTGTGTGTGTGTGTGTGTGTGTGTGTGTGTGTGTGTGTGTGTGTGTGAATTTGTGGATATATATAAATGTGTGTATGTGAATATGTGTATGTATGTATGTGAAGGTGTGTATGTATGTTAATGTGTGTGTATATGTATGTTCATATGTATGTATGAATGTGTGTGTGTGAATGTGTGTGTAGGTGTGTGTATGTTAATGTTTGTATGTGTGTATATATGGCTATGTTAATGTGTGTATGTGTGTTATCAGCACATGCAGAGGCAAAGACTGACTTTATTATCGTTTTCTGTTGCTCTCCACTGAACCTAAGGCTCCCTCATCATCGTACTTGGGATGACTTCAACATTTTTATTCTTCTGCACTTTTGTGCTCATCAGATTAAAGGAACTAAGACTGAAGTGAAGTTAAACTCAACCTGAGTTATGAGAAATGAAGATTCCAAATGCCCAGGGCCTGCCCCTGGAGTGTTCTCTGCCCCCTAGTCATGTTAGCCGGTGCTCGTCTGTGTAACTGAGTCTCAGAGTGCTTAGATTTTTATAGTTGATGTAGATGAATGGGGGAGAACGGTGATGGAATCGAGTGCTCAGGGTATGTATTATGATTGGGGACAGACAGCTACCACTTACTGATAGACCCTCTTGAGATCTCTGAAATGGATCCATCTTGCCACTGTGTGCCTTCTGAGGTGAAGTACTTTTATTCAAAAATTTGAACTGGAATCCAACAGCTTTCAGATTTAAATTCTATTTTACAGGAAACTAAAAAGGTAAAGGAAAGCATTACATAATACTATGATAAAGGAATAAGAAAAACCTAGGGTGTGGAATATTCTGAAGAATAACAGCGTTGCATGAGGAAGCCTCTGGAGGTGAGGAGTATACTTATAATCATAACTGTAGTGATGAGTCATCCATAGTGTTGACTTACATCCAAACTCATCAACTTGTACGTATTAAGTATGAACAGGTGTGTGTGTGTGTGTGTGTGTGTGTGTGTGTGTGTGTATAAGTTATAACTCAATAAAGCTGTTAAAACAGATACTTGAGATACTATAGCCAGTTACCAGAATAAGATCTGCTTTGAACTTAAGAAAGATGTTTTTGGAGAAAGCTGGAAAAAGCTGAAAATTATGTGTGTGTGTTATTATATAAAATTATGATATTTTGATCATGTTTTCCCCACTTCCATTTTTCCCAGATCCTCCCACCTCCCTTCCTACCTAATTTTATGTTTTTTTCTCTCTCACACATCAAATAAACAGCAAGAACAAAACCCCAAAACCAAACAACATCCCATAAAAAGACAGAAAGAAAAATCTCAACAAACAAGCAAAAGGCCAATAAGACAAAAAAAAATTGTCCTTCCAAAAAGAGAAATAAAATAAAAAGTACACAAAATATCACTGAGTTTGTTTTGTGTTGTTCAGCTCTTCTTGGACATGAGTCCTGCCCCAAAGTATGGTTGATATACCTCGTGAGACGCCATTGGAGAAAACTGATTTTCCCTTTGCTAATGAGTACCAGTTGCAGATAGTTTCTCGGTTAGGGATGGGAGCCTGTATCCACTTCCTCATCTCAGTGCAGGAACCCTGTCTAGCTTGGACCTGTGCAGTCCTGTGAATGCTGCCTCACATATTCTCTGTGAGTTTATATGTGTAGCAGGCCTGCTGTGTCTGGAAGAAACTGTTACCTTGGAATCACTATCACCTCTGACTCCTATGACCTTCCTGTCCCTTCTCTGGCATAGATCATTGAGGGGGGCGGGGGGGATTTGATGGCAACATCCCATTTAGGACTCAGTGCCTGCCCAAAGTCTCTCACTCTCTGCACATTGTCCAGTTGTGGGTCCCTATGTTAATTCCCATCTTCTGAAGAAGCTTCTCTCTGGATCTTAAGAACAGCAGCAAGTGGTGGTTAATACAGAGGCTTATGCTGGTCAAGGTGCTGAGAGCATGTGACTATAAATTGTTCATCACTGACTGGGACACTCATGTCGCTCCCAAGAGCACTGGCACCTGTATGGAGGGGAAGGTTAAAGGATTCAAGAGCTGAGTGGAAGAGAAGAGGGTTGCTTTGGCTGTGCTGTGACTGTGGGGTTCATGGACTCATGCTGTTCCTTGCATAGGAGCTGCACAGCCAATGAGCATTTGGTAATAGATGAGGAGGAGCCCTACCCCATTCAGGAGAGCTAATGGGATGCTGGGGGAGAGGAAGTCACAGTCTTCAGTGATGTAGCCACTGGTGAGTACCAATGCTCCGTGACAACTTCATGCCTATGCCAATGGGAGTGGTCCTGGTCAAAAACCTGCGGGTCAAAGCAAGTGGTCATAAACGTGGATGGGGAATTGAGGGAAAGAAGGAAAGGATAAGTGGAGGTGGGAATGAGTGTGACCAGAATGTACTGTGTACACATATGACATTGTCTAAGAATAAATTAATTTAAAAAAAAGAGTTGGGGCTAGAGAGATGGTCCAGTGGCTAAAAATGTTTACTGCTCTTCTATTGGACCCAAGTTCAGTGTCCAGAACCAACATTGGGCTTCTCAAAAGCATACACACACATTTTTAAAATGCACACATTTTAAAAACACACATTTAAAAAATACATCTTTTAAAAGAGTTATCAAATTGTGTTAGCAATTGTAGATTAGTTCTAAGTAATTGTCTAGCTGGCACATTCAATCCACTGGGTTGGATCCCTTGCATGCCCACAAGAATCTCTTCATATGTATGTATGTATGTATGTATGTATGTATGTATGTATGTATGCATGCGCATACTTCTGCACTGGAAGAAGAAACAGCTTATTCAATATGTATAACTTATTTAATGTCTGACTGCACACCACCATGTGGCATCATTTGTAAGAGTCAGTTCTTTCCAGGATGCTGAACCTGGGATTGAACTTGCGTTCTTGGGCTTGGAGGCCAGCATCCGTAGGCACTGAACCATGCCTCTGGCCCATGTTATCGGTATCTGTTTTTAAACATAACACTATCAGATTTTCATCACTTTTTTTTTAAAAAATCACCTTTTTGCCCCCTCCACTTTGAGTAATGCTTTGCCATAAACAGAGTCCCAGCCCCCAGGGGACCATTTCCCTCTCATGGCTGTATCTTAAGCAGCCTTGAGTGTGTTAGTCAGGAACTTTCCATCTAACATTGCACCTGATCTTAAACAAAGGCTGCTTGTGATTGTCCCCAGTGGGTGCCTGTGAATGCATCTGTCTGCCATATGTTCCTCTGCCTCTCCCACCCTTGTCTTTTGGTTAATGATTACTGACAAGTGATGGTTTCTGGGCAGTTTGGAGGAGTGCTCCCCTGGCTTCCACGGCTTTATTGTACCCTTTGGGTGATATTGGTTTCTGAAATCCTTTCTTCCTGATGCTCTCAAAGCTAATGGCCCTCAGGGTGCCATACTTACTAGATTTTGTGGAGAAGCCAGGGGTGTCATGTCTCTACGGCTCTCTGCTGTTTCATTGAATTTTAACCTATGATTCACAGAGGTATATTGTATGCACTAACTATATATGAGCTCCAGCTCAGGTGACTAGACTTCTTATTGCATTCAGTGTCGTCATGCAATCATAGAATTTAGAGTTAGAATGGGCAGCAAAAAGAGTCATCTATTTTAACCTTGTAATATGGTCCTATGTTCTCATTGGTAGCCATGATTTTCAAATTGTGGCATGCTTTATAATCATATAGAGAGAATTCTAATATGTGTGTCACCCCTGCATCCAATTTTAGATCTGACACAAGATGTTGAAAACCTCAATCATACCCCGATCACCTTCATCAAGGTTATGATTTCCCTATCTGATCCTAATTTGTCTAATCACAAACCAAGCACACCACGCAGCCATTGACCATTATGAAACAAAGCTTGACATCACGGTCATGTTTTTGGGTTCTCCAGTCACAAATGTTTTATTTAAAGCAACAAACTCATATGCTTAGCAAAAGATCCAAAGGACAAGTGTGGACATTAAAGCCTTTGTCCTACATGTTCTCCCTCCCTCCCTCCTTCCTGTCTGTCATTTCCCATTGTCTGTTCCTGTTGCTTGTATGCTTTCTGGCAGTCTTCTACTTGGACCCTTTATGTGAATAAGTCAGTTGCATGAATTCTTCATTCAGCTCCTCCTTGGATCTCACCTGATACTCAAAGACACCTCTTTTTTGCCCCAACAGTCTCTCCAGATGAATCCGTATCTTTATGGTTATTCTGAACAGAGAGACCCCAAGATCAGATTAGGAAGAAACGATTACAACCAAGTGTTTCTTGCAAGGTAACCCATGGCAACAAACCCTTGGCTGTTTTTACCTGAAGACGCTTCACCTCCATTGACAGACATTTTAGTTGCACATAAGATTCTATTCATAGACACCTTTTGGAAGAAATAGATTTTTTAAAAAAATGAACATTTTGAAAGACCCTCAGATCTGTTTGATATTCTACTTTCCAGCTTCTGTATTTAAATAAGTCTGTTGGCATTTCAATCCTTGCTCACTTGCTCCATCCCTTATCTGCTTTTTCTGACTGTTCCCGACACTCATTTTCACAGGTGCTATCAAGTGCACAAGAAGTTTCTATGTCTTCTCCCCCAAGACTCTGTAAAATTTCCCAAATCTATTCATGTAGGACTGTCTCTATGTCTAGGATAGTTATGTTCTTTATTTTAAACTGTCGGCATGCGTGTGTGTCTGTGTGGGAGTCAGTGCATGCGCATGGGGTGCCCATGGAAGCCCTCTGGAGCTGGAGTTCCAGGAAGTTGTGAGGTGTCTGTTGTTAGAAACTGAAGCATGGATCTTTGCAGGAACACTATGCACAGCTCTTAGCCACTGAGCCATCTCAATAAGCTTGAGTTTTATGATTTTTCCTTTTTTCTCTCTGTTCCCCCTCTGGAGTTCTTCTTACTAGGTTTGTTTTTTTTTTCTATCATTTTACCTTTGAGTTAAAAAAAATTCTTCATTATCTTCATTCTGTCATTGCACTTAAGGCCCACTGAGAGGAGGGTACTATGCCTGGTGTTAGGAACCACCCAGCTTTCTTAGGCTAGCAAAGTCATGGATCTTAAAAGAGAACCCACGACTTCCACTTTTCTAGACCAGCACATACCCAACGAAACTCTGCTTCTCATTCTTCTAACCACAGACTGCTGATTTTTATCACATCTGAAAAGCTTCCGTTAAAAATAAACGGAGACCTTCGTGGGACATCACAACTGGACACAATGCAGAGATCAACAGATCTCATAGGGCCCAAGCCTGGTAGAGACAACTTCCAACACAGCTCCTAAAAGGATGGCTCAGAAGACTGAGAACTGAATCTGCTGTCATACTCCTCTCCTAGAAATGTCTGTATAAGCAAGACCAGAAGAAGGGCGGTAACGACAGACATATTAATGTGGAATGGGGAAAATCTCATAGGGTCTCAAGTCCTAGACAAAGGACTATAGGGAACTGATAATGCTGTGAGAGAAAGAATTAGCTTGTCCAGGCATGAGCCCTCAGGCGGACTGGCTTTCCAATACAAAGTGGTCAGCTCTGAACCACACACACACAGACACACACACACACTCAAACACACACACACACACACATACACACACTCAAACACACACACATACAAACACATACACACACTCAAACACACTCACACACACAGACACACACACTCACACACACATACTCACACACACACCACCAACAACAACAACAGAGCACAGTTGTATTTATATGCTGTGTGCCTCTCTTTTCTTCAACACTATCCATGTTTCTTTTTTGAGAGGTCTGTAATATATGTAATCATAACAATCAAAGAAAAAGAGGCTGTAAATTTGAGAATGGAGGATACATTGTATAGATTGAAGAGAGGGTACATGGGAGGCTCTAGAGGGAGGAGGGGGAAGAAATTATGTAATTATACTTTAATTAAAATATATTTAAGTTACCATTACCTTTATAATAAAACTGTTGCATCATACAAAGAACAAAACAAGACATTTAGTGTGTGTAGGACTCGGCATGTGTGGCAGTCACTGTGCAGGAATCAGTTTGCCCTTTCAACCATTAGGCTCCAGGGCTTGAACTCGGGTGGTCTGGCTTGGTGGCAAACACCTTCACCTGCGGAGTCATCTCAATGGCACCGTGTCCAGTAACCTTTTTTTTTTTTTTTTTTTTTAAAGAAACAATGCCCTAAATCTTCTATTTGAAACACAGTTTCTATTTCTGTGCTGGTGTTTTCTATTTTATGTACTATATTTTTTTTCTTTATGTAATTCATAATAATTGAAGTCTACTCATTTTGATATCTGAGTCACCCTGTTTCCACTGAACACCTTATCCACCTTGGGAATGGATCACTATTTCCTGTTTCTAGGAAATAAAACAAAGAAATGAAAACAAGCAATCCCATTTTTAAAAAAATCCCAAGAGCGATGGATAGATATGGTAAAGTATCCATATGCAGCCAGTGGAGGCACATGGATTGATGCTCAAGTAGCGAATGGGGAAGAGGAAGTTAAAACAGTGGCGACGCACCCCTGCATGCTGACAAGAATAACTGAAACTGATGAAGAGAAGCTTGAGAAAGAGGAAGAAGGAAAGGTTGGGGGGCAGGAGAGACAGGGCTTCTGGAGAGGATCATTTTATACATTGATGATGGAAACTGGAAAATAGTTTGGTGGTGGTGGTGGCAGTGTGCGTATGCGCGCGCACGTGTGTGTGTGTGTGTGTGTGTGTGTGTGTGTGTGTGTGTGTGTGTGTGTGTTGTACGTACTTGTTAGCATGGATATATGAACATGTGTGTGTACATATAGATGCCAGATGTTGATGGCTAGTGTCTTTCCTTGACCACTCTCCACCTGTAAGTTTTGAGACAGGGTCTCTCATTGAACCTGAAGCTCATTGATTTGGCTAGGCTGGCTGGCCAATCAGCTTCATTGATCCATTTCTTTGTGGCCCCTCCCATCCCTATTCGTCGATCCTCAGTGTGGACGTTATAATTGTACACCAGCACACCCTACCTTTTAATGTAGGTTCCTGAGAGCCAAACTCATGTCCTCAAGGTTTGTGGAGCAGGCACTATGTTGACTGAGCCATCTCTCCAGCCCTTTCAAGTTTCTTACAAAGCCAATTATTCAGGTAAACATACAAACTGGCAATTGTATGATAGGGTATCCATCTCAGAAAAGAGAAACTACATTCTCATAAAACTCTATATATGGAAGTTCATATCAGCTTTATTGGTAATAACCAGTAGCTAGAAGAAGTGTAGATGTTCTTCAGGGGTGAAGGGATAAACACACTGCTGCAATTCATACCAGATTACAACTCAGCCTGCCCAGTAAGGAATCAGAGATTACTGATATTCTTTGCTGAGGTTCTAAAGGTTCTAAAGATTATTCCAGTACAGAAGCAGGCTGTGGCTGGCCAGTGGATCATGCCCAAGGCTTTTGTTGCTGCTGGGGACAACAACGGTCACATTGGTGTTAAATGCTTCAAGGAGGTAGTCACTGCTATCTGAGGTGCCATCATCTTGGCCAAGCTTTCCATTGACCCTGAGGGAACGGGATTGGCAAGCTCCACACTGTTCTGTGCAAAGTGACGGCTGTTGTGGCTCTGTGTTGGGTAGATCTCATCCCCACCCCCAGAGGCACTGGCATTGTCTCTGCTCCTGTGCCCAAGAAGCTACTGATGATGACCAGTATTGATGACTGCAACTCATCAGCCAAGGGCTGTACTACTACCCTGAGCAACTCTGCCAAGGCCACCTTTGATGCTATCTCTAATACCTACAGCTACCTGGCTCCTGACCTCTGGAAAGAAACTGTGGTCATCAAGTCTCCTCATCAGGAATTCACTGAGCCTCTTGTGAAAACCAGCACAGGAGTTTCTGTTCAGAAGACCCAGGTTCCAGCTGTGGCTACTGCATTACAGATTTTACACAAGAAAGGTAGATTAAGTCTGTTAACAACAATGAAGCTAAGAGTAACATCATTGTTTTGTTTTTATGATTTTCCCACTGGCTAGATTTCAGAGTAGCTAGATCCATCCCCCTTTGTCTGTCAACTGTCTTTTTTACACTCTAAAGAAATTCGTAGCTTGTTACTTTGGTTTAATTCATTCACTGTGAAGCCTATCAGTAAGATCTTTATAGTCAGCACTGCCCACATACTTTACTCTTTTCTTATCTGATAATATTTCTCTCTCTTTTTTAAAAAAATTCTTTTTAAAATAATCTGTTGAGTTCAGTGCTGCCTTTTTTGTGTAATGAATTTCCATAGTGTCAGGTGTTTCTTGGTTGTGTGTGTGTTTTATGTAAGAAGTTTTTATTCTGTTTTAATTTTTCTAGTCTACTTTTAATGAATGATTGTAAAGAGATAAGAAGTGAGTCAATACAGCCTCAAGTGATTATAGAAACTGAAACGCTAGCTATAGTTCAACAAGGTATTCAATAATTGACATTTTAGGGGGCATAAGTTTTCTGCTTATCTGGGTTTTACAATTAAACAATACACTGCCCTTTCTTGGTTGCTCTGCTAATGTCATTGGTCAGCTCAGAGAACCAGAGATATTTTGCCAATGCTGGATGTGTGGCTAATAATTTATCTTGTCATACATTGTTTACCTATTTAAAATGCCAGTTTTTACAGTTTCCCTTTAAAGGTATCTAATGGGTGGCGATAGGAGTTCCTGACCTCTAATTTGCTTAGAGAGTTGGTTCTATCCGTCCTGTGTTTTATTCTTATGATATAGATGATTCAATAAGTTTGGTGGCCTCTCTGACAAATAAACACTTTGTCCCTACTAGCACCTATCTAATAGCCACTGAACATCTCTCTTTTCTTACTTTTAGAGACCTTTGCTTTAGTATTTCTGAATGCAGGGTAAGGGTTTTTTTTCCCCCCAGCATGTTCAAAATAAGCTTCTATGAAAGTTCTTCAAATCTGATCTGCATTTCCAGGAGCCAAAAGATTCATCTTTTTATTTTCTACTGTTGGATTCTTCTCAAATCTACACCTCAGTTTTCATCTTCCAAATTTTTTTACAGAAGAATTTCTGATATCTTGTTGATGAAATTTTTGTACCCTCACATAAGTCAAGTTCACATATCTCATATCTACTTAGTAGCTGTGTGAATGTGGGAAGATCACAGCATCCCTCTGAGCATGCGTTCCTTGGTGGTAAAGTATGGAGACTCAGCTTGTATCCGTTTCATAGCAGTAACACGGGACTGAAATAAGGTAACAATTGCACATGTCTTTGGTTGATACTTGGGGAATCAGTAGATATTAAGAATGCCAGTCATTATAGTGATTATCATTATCATCATCATCACCATAACCACCATCGTCATTTTCATTATCATCACCATCATCATTAACTTCTCCATTATCATCATCACCACCATCATCATCCTTATTATTGTCCTCATCATTGTCATCATCAATATCACCACCCTCATTTTCATTATCATTCTTATCTACAGGGGCAAATACTTTTGCCCAACATAGTGGAAAAACATGTAGCAGGCGTTTACGAGGAGAGCTTCCAGAAGAGGAAATCAGGCAGAGCACGCTTTCCAACGCCTTTATTAAAAACACGGTGTCTGTCTACTGACACTCTAGCTGAGGATTCCTCCACGGGCCCATTGGCCAATTTGTGGTGCTGCTGGACAGAAGGCTTCTAAAACCTGCTTACTGCGTCCTTTCTCTGGAAGTGATAACCTGCCAACCTCTGAGTGTTAGCAATTTACGAGGTATTGATTTCTCTGACTTTTGCACTCCTTCCTAGAATGAATACACACACACACACACACACACACACACACACACACTGTAAAATTTGTTTCTTCCTTTCTACAATTGGATTTCTCTTATTTTCTATGTTCTAACAATAGTCCAATTTCGATCTTTGCCCTAGAATTCTACTACTCTGTTTTCCTTTTAAGCCATTTCTCTCCGTGCTAACATCAGCTAATGCCCTAACCTTATCTTCACTGATATCAATAATACCCCAAATCCCTTCTCCACTGGCATCATTTGCAGCTCAAGCCTGTCTTCCTCAATATTGACTAACGCTTTAAATCCTGTCCACAGTGGGTGAGGTAGAGGTGTCTTTGGAACACTAACTGGTATTAATAACAAAAGAATTATCTGAAAAAGAGGCATTGCAGTACGTTCCTATAGCAAAGATTAGGACAGTTTTAATAAGGCATTATGGTTAGTTTAAAATACAATCTATAAATATTCTAGGCAACCTGAACCAGTACCAGGGTCCTGAAAGAAAGAACCACAAGATGGAAGATGAGGAGACAGATAAGTTTAGAATGGGAGGGGTTTTGCATGAACCATGTCTTATGCCAAGCAAGCTTGCTAAGATGTACAGCATCTTGTATTCTATTTCCAGGGGAGAACCGGGTTAAGGTCAACAGAAACTATCATACCATGGGACAGCGTGAGTGAAGAGCTAATAAACAATGTTGCTCAGAGGGAGCACAGGTATCTCAAGCATTACAGACAGATCGTACAGTGGTTTTGGGACTGATAATCATAGCCCACAGACTGGTAATGGTTGGCTTCTCAGAATCTGGCCACAGCTCCAAGGCCTGGCACCAAGCCATTACCGCCTTGGCCAAGAATATACCTGGTTTTGAGAAACAGCTGTGTTCCATCTCCACCAGGGCCTCAGGGAAAAGCCTCCAAGGCTCTGGCTCCAGGCTCTTACTGGCTCAGTCAAGGCTCCAGGGTTTGAGTAGGAGGTATGTTTCTTCTCCACACATAAGGACTGTAGGGAAAGCCCTGAGTGAGCCCAGACCTCAACACTTGGGTTGTTATAAAGGGAAAGTCATTCTGCACAATGAGTGGTCCTTGTCTCAGTACTAAACAGGGCAGGAAGCAGTTTATATGCTTATTTTCATTCTCTGGGTGAAAAAAGAAAGAAAGAAAGAAAGAAAGAAAGAAAGAAATAGACCTAATTGGGTAACTCAGGTCAAAAACACTTTTTGCACAGGCGTTACTTATTGTCTGGGGAATGTGGTGAAGTGAGGCAACAGGAGTGATTCCCAGCTCAGTGAGCCTTCTCCCTTGCTCTCGGTGTATCTCAAATACTTGTTGTATTACAGTAAGAATTCAGAGTGAGGAGGAAGAAGACCTCTTGGGCCTACACCACTGGGGTAGTCAAATGATGCTCACCTTGCTGTTCTGTCTTGGAAAAAGCTGACAGGTAAAGGAAAACACTCTAGCTTTCAGTGTGTTTGTTCCCAGATTCTTTTCTCCAACAGTGTCCTGGAACTTTTGTTTGGCCTTTCACACTCCCACAAAGATGCATTTGTCTCCAGGGAATCATCAAATGGCTGCTGCTGTGACAGGTTGACTGGAGAAAGGCCTCATGCCATGGTCTTGTTGCTGTTACAGAAGACTGAATCCTGAACACAGAGATCCTGCCTGTTGGTCTCATGATTTACTAGAAGAATAATACCACGGCTGTAGGTAGGCAACTATGATTGTGTCCTGAAGGGAGACAAAGATTCGCAGTTTCATTCAGTTCTGGGGAAACAGCTCTTGAGGACAGTGTGATCCATACTGTGTGATCTGTCTGTGTGATTCAAGGCCAACTTGGATCTGGAGGCTGGGCTCAAGCTGGAAAGCTGAAGACTCAGTTCTGAGAGCTGCAAGCTCTTGGCAAGCCTAGCTTATCACCTGGGGTGGGGGTGAGCGTGGTCTGATTTCTGAGAGAGAGAGGGGAAAGGCAGCGAGAGGATTCCCAGAACGTAGGTCCTCAAATTGGATCTTTCCAGTATGTATACTAAGTTCCTTTAAAACTGCCCCGCCCTTTCTTAACTTGGAATTTTAGTATAATATGTTGATGAAGGGAACTGTACCTGTTAGTATTAGTTTTCATAGTATTACGTGTAATTGTGGTAAAAAAAAAAAAAATAGTATCAAACAAATTAGAGGCCTGAAAGAAAGATCAAGCTAGAGTGTGGCATTATCAGTTAGTCAAGAGAAGTATTTTAAATCCATTTGTTCTATGCAGATCTAAGAAATTATGAAATGTTCGCGCACTTTTTACATGTATTAATGTAGACAGCACTGCCTTCTTTTATGGATGAGGTTCAGGTGGGTTACATGTCTTGATCAAGGCAGAAGGAAATCAATAAGTAACAGTACTAAGTAGAGTCTCCAAGGTGACCCTTCATCCATTTCCCACTAGTTTGAAAAATCTGCTGTATGGGCAAATATTTTAAACAAACTTTCTGTTTGTTGAGCATATTCCTTTACCAAAACAAGAAGACGGAGTGTCTCCCCCCGCTTCTCTGACTGTGGATTCTGCTTCCTTTCTATATGCACATTTTGTTGGTTTTATTGGTGATGTTTTGTTTTGCTTTTAAGAAAGAGGCTTTCCAGGTTGACCAGGGAACTCAGGATGGAGCTCAAGCTACCTCAAACAATCTTTCAGCTGTAGCCAGAGTGCTAGGCTTCATAGCTTGTACTTCCAGACCTTGCTTCTCTGTAAGAGTTTTATATATGAGAACTCTCAGTTTATTAAAAATGCAAAGGAATATTTATTATTATAATTATAAAATGGAACAGCAATTATTATGAAAGCTGTTCACTTGATGCATAAAATAATTTAAAAGTTCAAAATAGCTAAATAAATGAGTACAAATAAGCAGTTTTCATAAAATGAAGAGAAATTGTGTTAGGTGGATAACTTTAGGAAGTTACCCTTTCTCTATAAATAAATATTCATAAGAATTTAAAGCAGAATAATAAAATTACTGTGCCATAATTATTTATAGATTTATTTTATGTACATTAAATTAAATAAGGTTTAAAAATGTATTTAAATTTTAATTATGCAGTTCCATGTAAAACATGCTTCTTTTCTTTTCTTTCTTTCTTTTTAAATTTATTTATTTATTTATTTATTTTTTTGCACAGTCCTGTGGGGAGCTCTTCACATCTTGTAAGTATGAATTAAAAATGTCAATTTTGTGACCTCTATATTTTATGGAAAGGGACAACTCTAAAATTAGATATGAAAAGTAGCTAATAGGGCTGGAAAGATGACTCTGTCAGGAAAGCTCTTGCTTTGCAAGCAGGAAGACCTGAGCTTGCTGTCTACAAGCCTCAATTAAGACAGACAGGGACTGGAGAGATGGCTCAGTAGTTAAGAGCACTGGCTGCTTCCAGAGGCCAGGGCTTTGATTCTTAGTGGCTCCCACAGCTCACAATTTGTAACTCCAGTTCCAGGTGATCTAACACCCTCTTCTGGCCTCTGGAGGCACCAGGCATGCATGTGGTGCAAAACATCCATACACATCAAATAAAAAAATAAAAAAAACACACACACACCTCAACCCCCACCCCTAAGAATAATACCTGAGGTATGTGGGGATATGCTTCAAATTTAATAAAAACCAGTCTGAGATATCAGAGAGTAAACACCACAGTCAAATCTCACCCAGCTGTCTTACAGCTTCCTCAGCCTCACTTCTGGCTTCTTCTGCCTGCTCTGTCTTTCTATGTCTGCCTTAAATACTTTCTTCACCCAGTTGTTTCACATCCAGGTTAAGATTAAATGCCTGGCACCACCACTAGCCTGGAACTCCCTCTGTAAACTTAACTGGCCTCAAATTCAGATTTGACGGGATTAAAAGTGTAAGTCACCACTCCCAGATATTCCCTGTGGCTGGGATTAAAGGTGTGAATCATCACTCTCTGATCCTCCTAGACTGACTGTGGGTAGATCCCTCTGATATCTCAGACTGTTTTTATTAAACTTCAAACATATCCCCACAGAGGTGGACCTCTGGTCTCCACATACTTATGCACACACATGTAACATAATTTTAGTATTTGTATTTAGGGCTATGATCTAGGTGCCCAGTATGTCCACTACTATTTAAATATTGATGTTCCCAGGCTCTCTCTCAGAACAGTGTGTGTGTGTGTGTGTGTGTGTGTGTGTGTGTGTGTGTGTGTGTGTGTGCATATGTGTGCATATGTGTACATATGTTTATGGAGTTTATACATGTGTATATAATGAATGGATGTATATTCATAAATTCACATGGATGGCCACAGGGCTCTATCACCACCATCCATTGCCTCTGTTCCTTCTGCACATGAACACCCTACTCACTACTATGTGTGTTTGTTGTGTATCCCATCTGTGTGTAGGTACACATGAGTGAGCATGCATGTGGAGGCCATACGTCAGTCTTTGGCATTATTCCCCAAGGAACCAAATTCACCCTGGTCTTTTTTTCAGACAAAGTCTTATAGGCTAGGAAGTTGCCAATTAGGCTAGGCTGGCCGGCCTGGAAGCCCCAGGGATCTGCTTGCCTCTGAGGCTGTAGGTGTGCTCTATAGTGCCTGCCTTCTGGAAGACTGAATTGAGATTCTCATGCTTGCAAGGCAAGCACTTTACCAGCTGGCCCATTGTTCCAGTTCTCTCCTTACTATTTAATCAAACTCCTGTCCAGTCTGCACTCGTGTGGATGCTCATACTCATGACCCACCACTGTAAGACCCCTCTCTCCCTTCCCCAGTTGCTGTCACCACTACCGTCCATCTGCTAGGTTCTATGGCAAGGCGTCCTGCACATGGTTAGTTCCTCATCCTTCCCAGCCGCTGTCACCCTGAGCCCTGATCCTCTCTCACTTCACCATAGATGCTCTTCTCAGTGTGCATGGGCTCTGGCCTTCCATGTGTGTTTTCTCTGACAACTCACCAGCTCATCTACTCAAGAGGATTCTCTCCTCACCCTCCTCAGGTTCTACTACCACTTGCTCAGGCATTCCCTCAACATTCTTCCTCTGGGCCACCTCCTCCCCACATTTCACTTTGGATGTAGGCAGTTGTCTAATACAGAAGCCCTCTTGATTCAGCTCAGATTCCAACTCCCTCCTCTGGGGACACTGGGGCTTCCTAACTCCTGTACCAGGCACAGAGGTCTCCCTTCTTCTACCTGCCTCATGGCGTAAGGTCACTTTCTCCAGAAGGAAGAGACAGAAAAGAAAGGGCTTGCTTATCATTCTTTTTGAGACCAATCCCTCCTGTCTGGTGTGTTTCTTTGCATTTCACTCTCACGGTCTCTTTCTCCAGGCTACCACACTTCTGCAGACAAATTTTGCCCTTAATATCTGCCATGAGTAATTTCATACAATTGAAAAAGATTTACTGTGCAATATATCCTTAATTTGATCCCTGCCCTTAGGTAATATAATCTGCCGAGAGATTTTATTGGCATCTGCCTTAAAATTGCTTTCAGACTTAAATTTTACTATTTGAGGCTATGGAAGCAATTGGCTTTTCAGTCCTGAAAAGAGTCAATCCTTACACATTTCTACTTCCTTTTATTTCTGCTTTCAAATTGGGAAATTTTTCCCTGGGCTTATTTTTCCTAAGACTGAGCCAAACATGACAAATACCACAAAGCAAGCCCTCCAACATCCTGCTTTTCCCCTGAGCTTTTGTCTCACTCACTTTTGTCTGCGTCCTAAGTTATAGGAGTGACAGTTTTGCTAACTACTGAGTCACCATATGACACAGGAAGCATAACCTTTTTAGCCTTAGATATCTGTTTCCTTGCCAATGGCCATCTGAAAGTCAACAACATGTATTTTGGGTTGTGTTTTGCAAGGGCATTCAATTTTTAGCAATGCAAGCTGCATTAATCGGAATAGACCAATTATGTTCTGATAACAAATAATCCAGAGTGTGTTTTAAACTGTCTTATTTCTTTTTTAATTGTCACAAATGAAACCAAAAGTTGAACTTTTACACTTTTCTAGCATGGTTGTTTGAATCCATGCTGGGATCTATTATCTCTCTTTTGGCTAATTGATAGCTTTGTATCTGAGAAAGTGTCTCAGTAATTCATACCAGCCTATGTTCAAGCTACAAGCCTCGAAGTTCCTATGTAGCTGAGGATGGCATTGTATTCTTTATTGTCCTGCTTCTATCTCTTGAGTGGTAGGATTACAGGCATGCACTGTCCTGCCTGGTGGATGTGGTGCTTGGTATCAAACTCAGGGCTCTGTATATTCTAGGCAAGCACTCTATTGACTGAGATACATTCCCATCCCAATTTCAGCACCCCACACCAACAAAAGGTGATCTATTAGTTGCATTGCATCTGTGCAGGCTCTACTTTAGGCTATCAAAACTGTTGCCATTGAGACCAGAGAAGTGGCTTAGTAGTTAAAGAGTACCTAATCTCTTGTAAGTGACCCAGGTTCAATTCCCAGCACCTACATGGTGGCTCAGCACTGTAACTCCAGTTCCATGGGATCTTATATTCTCTTCTGGCTTTCATAGACACCAAGCACACGCATACTTGGTGCACATACATACACTTGGGCAAATTACTCACACATAAAATAAAATAAATATAATTTTTTAAATGCTGCCATCTTTGACCATGTGTACTGGTTGTCTTGGCATCGGGCAGAGACTGGAGAAGAAAGAAGAGTCTTTTTATTGATGCAGACCAGACTTAACTTGGAATCTTTGTCATAATTCAGTGGCCAGAATCAATTATTTGATCCCAATTAACCGCAAAGGTGGTAAAAGTATAGTCTTTCATGTATCATAGTGGAGACAAGATTTTGACAAGTTTTAGTAATATCTTCTACATATACATTGTATTAGCAGATTCCAATTGTAGGTCTCAGGCTACCACATACTGTTACTTATAAAATGTCTTTTCTAATTATTCAACAGACATTTATTATGTACTTATTACGTTTTAGATAGTCTTCTATAAGCTGCACATTATATATAGCAGTAAATAAAAAATAAGAGCCCATTTACCCTTAAACAGATACATTCTAGATCTATAATGTGTGTAATTGTGATAAATGCCATAGGAGAAAGTTAAACAGAAACAACATGATTCTGGCAATGGAGTAAGATTCATAAACTTAAATATGTCAGTTGGAGATGCCTATTACCTAGTTCACTGTGGTGTGCTGAATGGTAATTCCCTAAATACTCATGTCTTTATTCCTAGAACCTGTGGCTATCTATGTATGGTGGTTTGAAAGGAAAGGGCCTTAAGGGTTCACAGGGAATGGCAAATTAGGAGGTGTGGCCTTGTTGGAATAGGTGTGGCCTTGTTGGAGGAAGTGTGTCACTAGGGGGTGGGCTTTGAGGTCTCAGATGCTCCAACAGGTCTAGTGTGACAGTCACTTCCTGCTGCCTGCTGACCTGGATGTAGAGCTCTCAGCTCCTTCTCCAGCACCATGTGTGTCTGCTTGCAATCTTGCTTCCATCATGACAATAATGGGCTAAACTTCTGAACTGTAAGAAGACCCAGTTAAATGGTTTTCTTTATGAGAGTTGGTCATGATGTCTCTTTACAGCAATAGAAACCCTGAGACACCATGCTACCTAACACAGAAAATGAGCCTTTGAATAGGTGACCAGATTAAAGTCCACGAGATGAGATCGTCTGCCACTCAGGTGAGCCCAGTTTAGTTCCGGAAGGTTAACAACAGAGTCAGAGTCAGAAACAGAAGTGTGACTGTGGAATCTGATGAAGAAGAAAAAGTTGAAGATGTTATACCACAAGCTTTGGGAGTAGAGCAAAGAACCTGGAGTGAAGCAACGTAAGCAGCCTCTAGATAGACTAAGCAGTGACCACCAAAGGAACACAATGGCCCTTTTGGCATTTGACCTCCAAAATCCCTCAGCTACACAACTGCAAGATAATAAATTCATATCATCTTAAGACACAAAGCTTTGAATGTCTTGTTAAACAGCAATGGGTACCTGAAGAAGTGAGGTGTGAGCAAATAACTATGGGGGTGAGGGACAGAATCGGGTGGATATTATGAAGGAGGAGCTTTGTTCAGATGGAGTACAATGAGAGGTCCTGGGACAGCAGTGTGTCTGCCATATGCATGAGTGGCAAAAAGGATGTCATTGTGGTTGAAGCCAAGTGAGGAAGGAGAACCTTCTATGGAAAGAATGAGAGAAGTGTCACAGCCAGGCAGGGAGGGGAGGCTCCTGGGGGTGCTATGATGGCATTGAGTCTGATGGTAGACACTGGAGCATCTTGCCTGGCACATTATGTTGGTGCACGTCATATTTTTTAAAAAAATAAATGAAAAAAACTACTGTTTAAGAGTCAGTGCTGCAGAGCAGGTGAACGTTAAGCAGACCCTAAAAATTATCCACGAGAAAATGATGAGATGGTGAGAAGTGGTCATGGTTGAGTTCTAGTCTGAAAGAAGATTGTAGGAGATTGACTTATATTGGATATGAGATGTGATAGAAGAATAGAGAATAACTTGAAGGTTTACAGCTGGAATATCCAGATGGATAGGACACCATTTGCCGCGGTGAGAAAGACTGTGTGAGTTTGGAGAAGAGCAAAATTTTAGCTTTAGAAGTTGATGAGATGGTTTAGTAGTTAAAATAACATATTGCTCTTTCAGAGGATGTGGGTTTTGTTCCAAGCAGCCATGTTGCATGGCCCATAAGTGTCTATAACTCCAGTTCCAGGAGATCTGACACCCTCTTCTGGTCTACAAAGGCTCCCGCACTCACGTGGTGCATATAAACACACACACACACACACACACACACACACACACACACACACACACACATTTTTAAAAGTTGAATTATAAATAGAGGTTTAAGGTAACTAAGTGTATTCAGGAATCTTTTACACACACTAGTTTGATATCCAGAAAGAGTAGGCCCAAAGATGCCCATTTTCAAGTATCCAGTGTGTGCATGGACTGTGAGGTAATTGGATGATATGATCAAGGGAGATCAGATATAAAGGAAAAGAGGTCCCAGTATTGAGCCTAGAACACGCTGAACTTTGGAGACTAAAAAAGGAAGAAAAAGTAGCTAGACAAAAGAATCAGATAAACAACAACAGCAAAGCAGACAGGGCGCTGTGGGGAAGAAAGAGCAAGAGCACAGGAGACTGGTGCATTGATTGACATACAGTGAAAACCTTTTAAGGCTGAGTCAAATTCTAGTAAAAGGTGAAGTGATGTTCAAACCACTTACCATAGGCACCATAAAATATTAATGTTAAAGTCTCTAACATGAAAGCATTCCCTCCTCACTGTTCAGATTGAAGCCAGGGCCTCATGCATGCTTAGCACATGCTCTACCACTGAGCTACATGCCAAGATCCTCTTTATCTGCTAATTATGCTCAACGGGCTATATTATAATTCTGTCAAATGACATCACTTTCGTGCACATGATTCATTAAACGTTTGTGGTAACAGTCAAATCACTCACTAATCTTTAGAAATTGCTTATTTGAAGGGGTTACCCTATCTAAATGATGGCCCTGTCCAAGCTGTGCAGTGATAAAGAGAACAAAATCAAATATGCAAAAATTCCTTGCTAACTTCACAGTCACTGATGACTTAGGGTGTCAAATTTACATCAGTGGTACTTATCAGGGTGCCAGATTCTCTCAGCTTCTATTGAAAAGCAATTACATTAAAAATGTTCCATCTTTCCCAGTCTTTTAGCTCTGATATTATTGAGATTTTGTATATTAAAAAAATCTTTATTATCAACTAAATCAGAAAAGTCAGTCCGGAATGTCATGTTTAATTGGTAGATATAAACCTTTAGGCCAAGCAAGAGGCGGATGCTTCAGGAACACTGGCTGTGTGCCGGCCCAACTGATTTTAAGTCTCATTTCTAACCCTCAGGCATTAAATTCCCTAGCTGTGCCCCCATTGCTGTATCTGTAAGGATGGGGAGGAGACTGATTACAGTATTCTAATGAATTCCTTTATATCAAACAGGGAGCAAAATACTTATTGAATGTTTTCATTTTTACTATTAAAATTCCCATTAATTCATGTGAATGGAGTATATTTGGAGCTTTAAATGAGCCTAGGCACTTAAGTGAACGTGGCATTTGACAGTCACCCACATGCTGGGAATCCCTGATCTCAAACTGACTCTAAGGCATTATTGGGTAGTATTACAGCTACCCATTTCATCAGCTCCCTCAGAGGCAAACTCCAAGGAGACTACAATCCTATGTGGCTATTGAAATCAGCATTGGGATCAACTACAGGAGTGCCCAGTTATAGTTTTGGAGGGTAGATGAGCTTTAGACAATTTTTTGCTTGAACACCAGCATCACCAGGGATATGAACTACACAGACTAGGGTCTGTTAGAACCAGGATCTAAGACTGGCTCAAGGGAGCCACGATGGGCCTGTTGGCATTCTGTGTACATGGAGGACAGCAGTGAAGCCTTCAATGTGGGTACCGCAAGGATCTTTAGGGCTGTATGTGATGTCTGGCAGAGACTAGATTATGCTCTTCAGGCGTGGCTGCATGAAGGATTATGTGGGCACATACACCAAAGACCAATGACAATGAAAGCTGGCCTACTTCTGGAGATGGAATGTGCTCCCCACCCTTCCCCCTTACAGCAGCCATAATTAGGTCTTTAATTTCCCACCTTCTATGGAGGTGGGAAACAGACTCCAAAGGAGGGTTGTGGCTGGAGAAGACTCTCAGGGGATTCAGAAATGTGGCCATTAATAAACACTTTAAGCTTTAAGCAAGTAGCAGGACCATAGCTCTGCCTGTGTCTGGATATTTGCTACATACTAAGTTAAAGCACATTGAGATCTTACTCTTGGACTTTGGTGGCATGGAGGTGGTCCATGTTCCGGTGAGCTGATGGTGCTGTAAGCCTGCCTGAACGGGACTGGTGAACTTTCTTAACCATTTTTGATTTACATATGGACAGAGATAAAATGGGGATAGAAGTAGGGTATCAAGAGTATTTCCTTTTTCTTTTTTATTTATTTAAATTTTTTTCTCATATCCATCACTGCTATCTCTCCCCTCCTTCCAGTCCTTCTCCGTCATCCCTCCACCCCATCCTCCCATCCATTCCCCAGAGAAGGCAAGAACTTCCAAGGTGAGTCAGTTCGGTCAGGGATAACCAATTGAGGTAGGATCTAGTCCTTCCCCCCAGTATCAAGACAGAGTAAGGTGTTCCTCTGTAAGGGATGTGCTCTGAGAAGCCAGGAATAAATTCTGGTCTGATTGCAAAAGGCTCCACAAACTGCCCATGCCGTTTGTTGTCTACATTTGAAGAGTTTAGTTCCTTTCCCTGAAGCTTCTTCAGCTGAAGTGTATTTTCTTAAAAAGGGAGAGACAGCAGAGTTTTGCATGTGAGAACCCACTTTTGCACCCTAGCCCCAACTTGTGTGGGGACTGTCTAAGGCTGCATATACTTTAAGATTTTCTCCCGTTGCCTACTCTCTCTCTCTAATCTGCTAGACATTCCTTACAATATTATTTTTCTTCTCTTGCTGTCTTGATTCATTTCTGAATATGTCTTCTTCCTCTATTCTTAGTATAAACTCAGCTTGATAAATCAATAAGTACCCGTGTAGCCTGCATATCCTGGATGCGTGATCCTTTCTCTTCCAGAAGAACATTTTAATCTTAATATATTAAACCACAGCCTGGAAAATCAAATACCACTCTATAATACTGCTTCTGCAGATAACTCTATCTATCTATCTATCTATCTATCTATCTATCTATCTATCTATCTATTATCTATCTATCTATCTATCTATCTATCTATCCATTATTTGGGTTTTTTTTCCCTTGACTGTTCTGGAACTCACTCTGTAGACCAGCCTGGCCTCAAAACTCACAGAGATCCACCTGTCTCTATCTCCTGAGTGCTGGGATTAAAGGTGTGAATCACCATGCACAGCTCTTATGTATATCTCTCATCAATCTGTCTGTGTCATCTGTCTTTCATCTATCTATATCTACTCATCCATGTCTATTTACCTCTATTTACAAACCTATCTGTTTTTCTGAAGAGTCCAAACTTCTGTTGGGCTGGCCTGGATACAGATTCCAGCCTCACAGATGACAGCTTCCATGAGACAGGATTCCTCTAGAAGAGGGGCAAACCCATGCACAACTTCATAGCGCTGTTATAGGGAATCCATGAAGGGGGAAGAATAAAATTCTTAGTCCTTAAAGAATCTTATTTACATCTTGTAGCAAAAGATTTTTACCTCATTCTGAGCATCATAGCTTTGCCTTTCTAAAATCTGACCTTTCCCATATTTCTAACTACTGAGGCATGGGGGTGATTGTTTGGCAGCCAATCCTTTTTTTCTAAATGGAATTCTGCCTTTTCCAATGAAATGAATGCCACAGGAAGGTGTAACAGCCTGAAGTGTGTATTTTCTGGTGACTTCCGAGATACATGCCCTGCTACCGGCAGTGAAATAACTGCAGAAATGTATCTTTGGAACTCCAGCCCTTAAATGAAGAAGCAGTCAGTCAGCCCTGCTATTGTTAGTTTTTTCCATGAAGCACAGAGTCTCTGGTTCAGGGAGCATAAAGGTCACCTTTAAACATATGCAACCAATAGCCCCAGTCCCAAATTCCTGTGAGGAAGGAGCATCAAAGGCTTAAATGACATGAAAAAGGACCTTGTTCTCTGGTCCTCAACAGGAGCCTCTGGCAGATTAACCATTTTTATCCTGGCACGGTTAGTAGATGGGCAGTTGTGCTGGTTTGCATAAGAATGGTCCCCACAGGCTCATCTGTTTGGATGCTTAGTCATCAGGGAGTGGGGCTGTTTGAAAAGGTTAGTAGGTGTGGTCTTGTTGGGGAAGGTGTGTCACTGGGGGTAGGCTTCGATGTTTCAATCTCTGTCTCTGTCTCTCCCTCCCCTCCCTTTCTCTCTGCCTACTGGCCTACAGATCAAGATACAGCTCTCAGTTACTGCTACAGATCCTGTCTTTCTGCCTCTTGTCACACTCCCTGCCATAATGATAATGGACTAAATCCTTGAAATTGAAAGCATGTCTCTAATTAAATACTTTTATAAGAGTTTCCTTGGCCACAATGTACCTTCACAGCAATAGAATAAGGACTAATATAAATATGACAGTTATACCTATCCATCTCTGTCCACACTAGACTTCTTGAAATCCTCACAGCTTGCCTTCCATCTGCTAAGGTCTCAGCATCATTTTAAAGTCTGTGTTGTAGTTAACTGGTGATTGTATGCAGATTCAACTTAATTTTGTATTACTGGGGTGAAAACATTCCTTCTTGGGGCTGGAGGGATGGCACAGCAGTCAAAAATACATGTAGTGGATGCTTCACAGTTGCCTATAACTCTGTCTCCAGGACACCTAATGCCTCCAGCTTCCATGGACACCTACACTCACACACATATGACCCACACGCAGAAACACACATACACATGATTAAAATTAGCAAAAATAAACAATTTAAAAGATCTAGAGAACTTATCCATAACACACAGGAAACACTAAGTGGCTCCTAGATTTATTTTTATAATCCAAAATGCTATCAACGGAAGTGTAAACCATCTCCCTCCAGAGAAGTTTCTTTCTGTATCAATTGTACCCTTGCCATCTTCATATACCCACATATTCTTCCAGTGAGGTTGGGAAAAACAACTCTTGCCTCAGTAGTGTAACATTATCTTGGTCAATTTTTTTGCTACTCCCCCCCCCCCCCTTGTTTTAATAGGTCTTGCTATCCTGCCCATGCTGACCTTGACCTTGTGACCCCCTTGCCTCACTCTCCTGAGTGCTGAAATAATTGGTACATGCCACCCTCCCCTTGGTTTTAGTCAATGGGACAAAAACCATTTTGGTATCATTTCTGTTGGTGACACAAAGTCTTTTTCCAGTCTGTTAACTTCCCCTCCCCCCAATGACCTCCCCTCTTGCTCTTGAAGTTTCTTAAAATGTCCATACTATTTTTCTCTTAGAAATAATAATTAAAAATAAAAGTTTATAGACTAAAATAGCCATGTGGGGAGGGGCTAGGAGAAAGCTACCCTTAAGTATAACAAAGGCTCTTCATGAGAGGATCCCAAGTCAGTTGGTCTTCCTGGGGAACCAGAGGCAGGCACAGCATGAAACTCAAGGTGTTTTTAAAAAGGGGTTGGAGTTCTTAGGCACCAACAGATGTCAGAGATGAGCTAAAAGCAAGCACTCACACCACCGAAGAGGCAGTGGCATTTAATAAAGTGATTAAGCAGTGACATTAAATGAATTCTCAGGCCATTTTGAAGTGATTAATGTGGGTGGATGGAGGCCAGAACTCACTGGGGGAAGATATGAGGATGTTTTTTTTCTTGATTAAAAATTACCAGCCCTGATGATGATAAAATTCTCAGAGGGCTGTTCTGTTTGATTGTCCTGGGTAGTAAACAAGATTGATTATTAAAAAATTTTCTCCTCAAGGAAGCTGAGGCAGAAGGATCACAAGTTCAAGGTCAGCCTGAGTTAAGTAAATTAGGGGCCAGTCTAGGATAAAAGGCAAGACCTGGTCTTGAACAACAAACCTATTTTTTCCATTTGGGACAGAAAGTCCCATTAATCTCTGAGAGAATGAGACTATTTATGAGCAGATTCTGAGTGTTTGGGAATTGTTTGGAGGCAGTCTTGGTTATTCTGTGTCTCTCTGTCCTGTTTCCTAGGTGGCTATCACTATACCTGCATTGTTTCCCAACAACACAATGATTAAGCACCTACTTCCAGGATAACTGGGGGGATTCAATGCCAAGTACTCAGCAAAAAAGCCAAATTAACACAGTAGTTGTTAAAACATGTAAGACAACACGGTAGTCATTTACCTGTCTTTACGACTAGCCCTAGGGAGAGCAGCTCTGTGGGATAAACCACCCAGTGCTCTGCCTCTGTGTTCTAAACCTAACTAGCATCCAGATGTGAGAAGTGCACCTGTGCTCACCACGCCCTGCCTGTTTACACACTACCCTTTTAGGTATATGATAGAAACTTGCTCAATGAATCTGACCTGGGAAGAATTTACAGGTGAGTGAAAGGCAGGTGAATAAATCCTTTTTAGGCAAAAATTTTTGCCTCTAGAGCAAGAAATGTTTAAATCCGATTCTATTTTAGGTGGGGTAACGTATAAGGCTGAAAGGATATTTAGCTCACAGTTTGGGGGAGTAGAAAGTTCAAGAGCTTGATCCCATCACCCACTTGGTTTTCCATGAGGGTTTTATGCTGTCTCATAACATAGTAAAAGGAAATTATGGAACAGACTTGCTCATGATAACTTGTTCTTATGATAATGAATTCACCCCAATGAGAATGTCATGAATCTCCTTCATAGACCTCAGCTATTAAAGGACCTGCCTCCCAGCATTGCCAGAATGACAGTTGAAACTCACTATGAGCTTTGGAGAGGATGGACCATACTCAAACCCTACCAAGAGGTAAATGGGATGACTCTTTTGGAAAGGGAGCAGAGATTATCTCATCCAATTTCCTACTTGAAGATGGAAACAGAGTCTCAGCTTTCCTTCACTTGTCCCTTTGTCCCAGTCAGTAGGACTGGGAGGCCAAGTGGATTCTGACCTAACTGTAGGGGAGAAAACTCAGGTCAGAGCCCTACCTTTAACAGTTCATTCCAAATCTGCAGGAGGGGCCCTAAATAATTAATAGTTAATATTAATAATCAAATAATCAAATAATTTAGTACAATTTAAATGCATATAATACACTTATATACTTTTTATATTTGTGTAAAAATAATTGAAAAGTATACAGGGCTACATTTTCTATCGTTCTATACTTCTTAGCTCTTTTTTTAAGTCTCAAATTTTTATAGACATACATGGTTTTCTAAGAAAGCTGCTTATAGAAGTCAAATTCGTACTTAACTAAATGTTGTGTCTACCTTCTAATGCCTTTGGTTTTCTTCACGAGCCTTTTAAAACAGATGGTGAATGAAAACTTGGGCCTCTTCCATACAACCTCATGAACACTGGGTACTGTGGTAATAATGACTCTGGTTCCTTCAGCTTCATGTACACACCTAATAATTAGGATTGAAACCTAATCACCAATTAGACAGTATTTGAAGATGACTGTATCACGAGGGAAGACCCTTATGAATGGGATTGGTACCTGCAGGAACATGGCTTCCTTCAGTCTGGTGAAAGGACATGCTGAGTGTTGTCCTCATGGCGCCCTGAATCTGGATATGGCCTTCTGCGTTGCTTTCATGCTTTCCCAGATATAATCTATAGCTCGTACCAGGCGTTGTGTTTAAATTGGTCTGCCGAGAAAGGGCTGTTTGGTTTATATTTAGCATGTGCTTACTGGCTTTTATTTACATATTTCTCCCAATCATGGTTTTCTGAACTCAAACAACTTTCCTTAGATCATTGCTTTGTCACATTCATGTATAAAAGTACATTGAAACTGAAGTAAAGTTGTCGACAGCACGACAGCATTCGACTGTAGTTGATCCAGTTTTTTGATCCTCAAATCCAGTATATCGAAAACAGATCTGCATAGATCAATGAAAATCAACAGTACTCATCTAAAAGAGGTGCCAGGAAGCTTGCTGGTCTCTCCGCCCAGTGAGAACAAGCCAACAAGCACCGTCTCTAAGGAGCCAGACAATTAATGTGGTAGCATCTTGATCTCAGATGTCTCAGCCACCAGAACTGTGAGAAATAAACTTTTTAAAATCTATGGCACTTTGTTATAGCAGCCCAAATAAGTTTTTTTTTTTTTTTTTTTAAGACAGACATGAAGCGACAGGCATTCTCAGGGCTATTTCATACATTTGTGGTAAAAAACAAAAAAAAACCAGGAAACAAAGAGATTCAGAAGTCCCTTAAGCATTTGAGCCAAGACAGAGAGGACATGGATGAATAGAGGAGTCCAGCCTGCCAACATCAAACACTCAACAGACGGCTCACTTGGCATCAGCTTGTTCTCTCTTTTTTTTTCCTGTCCCTCACATAAAACTCCTTCCTCCTGCTCTCTCTCCTAGTGTGAAGAGAGAGATGAACTTAGCAATCAAGATCATTTCAAGGCTAAGATAACCAACTAACAATAACACTTGCACCAAACTGCAAACACCCCCTCCAATGCAAACTTTTTAATCAAGGAGACAGAGTTCCACATCCCTCCCTAATAGAGCTTAGCCTTCATCCACCAACATCAATCATTCCAAGATGGCCTAAGAACCTATGTAATAATGTATGTAATGTCACTGCCTAATCCCTTTATTAAAGGTCATTGGTCCTTGACTGTGAAGATGTGTTTTCTTTCCCATTCCTGCCCGTCTGTCCTGCTGTCCCAAGTCTAAAGACAATTATTCTCTCATCAAGGATAATTGGAGACCTCTGTTGACCCCAAGTCTTTGAAACCTCACTAAGGTTCAAGACATTTTGAAATGCAACCTATTTCGGTCAAGGTGCTAGAATGTGACTGAAGTCTCCACAAAGATGAATTCAGCTCTGGACCTCGACTGCTTTTCCACTCTCCTTGGTAGAGGTTGGAATATGGAAACACAGCTCTTTGCAAACTGTCATTATGGGAAAGTATTCAGTTTGTGACCTTTCTCGGGATAGGAGTACTATCCTGAGGCACAGCCAGAAAGAAGGACCAGGAACAAGTTTGCCCACTGGCCAAACGTTGGAGACTGGTGATTTTTTTTTTTTTTTTTTTTAAAGACCTTTGCAGCTAAGGATCTTATGTGTAAAGAGAGGCATGTAAACAAAGGAGTAGATGAAAGTTTGTGAAGTGAAGATGTCTGCCCCAGGAACACAGTGCAATACAATTTGGAGCTGCCAAGACTTATCTGGGGACTCCGGAGGGAGAGGAAGGGTTCACCCAGGAGTGATTCCTGAGGACCACCCAGTTAATGTTCTGGTGGATGGGGAGGAGCTTCCCACAGGGCATCCCTGAGCTGTACTCGGGATGGGGCAGTGATGGGAAGTCACTGGCCGGACCCTTGTGCTTTTCGGAGCTTGCCTGTCACATGTGCACTAACAGCGCGAGCGTGGAGATTACACTGCGGTGTGTGCTTAGGAGTTTTACTCTGTGCGCATATCGGAGGCTGTCTGCAAGGCAATGAGGCATATTTAACATTCACTGTGGGACAAATAAGAGAAAATTAAAAGAGCAATTTTAGGAGGAATAATTGTTTCCCATACACTATAATTACAACTGCCTGTAAATGCCGCTATCATAAACGAATCTGCCGTTTAGAGTTCTCTTAAATTCTTTCCGTAATGAACACTTGCTGAAGGCGGGGGACCTCGGCGACGCTCCAGCCGGGGAAGCTGGGCCTGCACTGACCCCTGGCGTCTGCCTTGGGCAGAGCCCTCCCACTGCAGGCACAAAGCCTGGGGCTGGCATGGGACTACTCCCTTGTCCTTCTCTGTCCTCGGCATTACATAAACCCGGGAGATTCTTGGGGCAGAAGTAACTCTTTGAATCTCAACCAACAGTCCCAGGTCTCCCGAGGCGATTCCCTAATACTCGTGTTTTTCTCTTCGGTTGTCTCCTTCGCCAAACCGTTATCTCTCAACTGTCACTCAAAAACCTGAAGGTCGTTTCTGATCTTGCCTACCACGGGGGTGAGCAAGCCAGTGCCCCTCAGCAGCTGAGACTGGATGATGGTGTTGCCTCCTGCGGATCTCTCCATCCTTTCCTGATAGACGCCAGCCACTGCATCCGTCCTGGATGGCATACATCAGCCTCCTGAGTGACAGTCTTGCTTGAGACTTAATGTCTCCGGGGATCTTCCACTTTTAACTCACAAAATTTATTCCTCAAGTAACTTTGATGAACCATAAAGACTTCTGATAATTGCTTTTAATAAGTCGTGACATGAACTTGCCTGTATCACTTGGGCAATCTCCTCTTAGGTTTGGGGCAAGGACGGTGCTTTTCCATCTTTCCGTTCTGAGGATTTTCACTATCAATTCCCTCAGCACACCACCCTTTCCCTTTGTTTCTGAGAAATCTCTTGAACCAAATAAACTGGATGATTAAAATAAAATCATTTCCTTCTTTTCTTGAAAGACAGAGCTAACTGATAATTGGGGCATCTGGCCAGGAGAAGATAACCAACTTTATCATAAAGAATGAACATAATCCCAGCCAAAGGCAAACAACACTCAGATAGTTTATCTGGCCGGTTTGGCCTTATCAAGATGAGATCTGGATCTCAGTTAGCTATTTGGAAATACTAAGAAAAGCATAGAGCTTCATATTACAGCTATCCTAGATTCCCTGCTGTAGTCGGAAGGAAGTGACTCTTGGGGTTATACCTGCTCTGAGATTCTAAATTTCTCCAACACTCACATCCCACGGTCCTCTTATCATTCTCTGGAGTGAGCTTTCTTCTTTAATTGCACCTGGTCCATAAATAAATATTCCATCTCCAATGCTAGCTCTAATTAATTAAAGTTGGGAGGAGTTCACCATGCCACTTGCAAATTGAGCCTATAAGTGTAAAGATCTCAGAACAAATTAATTTCACATAGATTTACTGATTGATTATTTAATGCATGGTAATTAAACACTTGGGGGGGAAGGGTATAAAGAGTCTAATTAGTATTAATTTTTATATCGCCAAATTATATTTCCAATTTCTCCTTTTCTTTTTGGCCCATTAGTTATCTGAACACAGGTATTTTCCTTTGATGTTATCTACCATTCACCCCTTTCCTATGGCTGTGCTAATCACTCATCTCAGGTAAAGGACTGTGTTCTCCATCACCATACATTTGACAATCCTTTTTCTCCACGATGCAAGTCTGGCTTGTGAAAGAATAAGGGAACCAGATTCTTCCCAGTCAATCAATGAATATCAACCCATCTCTCTTCTCTGTTTCTCCCCTTTCTCCCACCCCTCTCCCTTTGTCTCTTCCTCTCTCCAAAACTCAGTATGCAGCTCTTAATGGTCTCAAAAGCAGAGGTGGGAGAACAATACGAAGTACATTTAAGAATGACTAGGAAAAATTGAGTCATGTCCACTCCGTGCTAGATAAGAGCATTCATTAGTATTAAGTTTGAGTGTGAGGTTTACATTTATGTAAAATAAATATGTCCAGAGATCTAATGTGAAGCACAAGAACTATGGTTTAAAAACATCATATTGCATACAGGAAATTTATTGCATAAATTTTCAGTATTTTTTAATTATAAAAGACGACAGCTATGTTAATTTGCTTGTCTGTAGTATTTGCCTCACTATGTTGAGGAATATTAGTGCCATATACCTTAGATCTGCACAATCCTAAACAGCCCAAACTATGAATTTGTCTTTAACAACAAGGTTATAATTCTATAAGAGAAACATTTATGAATTCAACTTGCTTTCAGGTACTTTTGAATAAAAGAAAAAAATCAGTAAAGAAACAAAGGTGTGCTGCAGGGGTGTGTGTGTGTGTGTGTGTGTGTGTGTGTGTGTGTGTGTGTGTGTATTTGTGTGTATCCCTCTACACGACACTGAAAGGTATGTGGTAAGAAGCCAGCGATTGATGAATCTGGGTGAAGAATCTCTGGGTGGTCATCATCCTGGCTTCCACCATTTCTGCAGCTTTCAAACTTTCCAAAACATGCCTTGAGATAAAGCCTCTTTTTAAACCACTTGGGTGCTATCATGTTATTATTTTATCCCTTTTCTTCCCTTAAACCTTGATTCATTTCTGCTGTCCAAATACCAAGAAGCGGCTTTCTCCTTGTATTCAATCAGGATGGGCTAGGTTGTGCTGCAGTGACAATCTGAAAATCCCAGGAACTTAAACCATCAAAGGCCTCTCTCTACTTGTGCCATGTGTCCATCTCAGATCAGTAGGAGATAAAAGCCATCTTTGTGAGCATCTCAAGTACCCTCATTCTCACCTCTTAAGGTGCCATGTCTATGAAGTGGATTCCGCCCTTTATTTTCAAAGGAAGAGGTTTCTTTCCTCTTATTTAAAGATAACTGCTTCGCATGAACTCTGGACCCCCATCTCCTCTGGGTTTTTGTTCCTACAATGTGTGTCTAGTTCCTCCTTCTCAGTTTTTCTGGCCCTCTCCTCTCCTTGTATTTTAGCTTCTATGTCCCAGAAAGATTCTGTTTGATTCTGTTAAACCTTCTAAGTTCCTGCTCCCCCTTCCCTTCTGCTGATGTCTCTCTCCGTTTCCCGACATGCCAATCTCAGCTTCCACACAAGCTGACATTTGCTCCCCAATCACACTGACACATCTTCTTGAAAAGCGAGAAGCCACTTTAGTTCTCCATTCTGTTGGTCCTGCTCTCTCCAGTGAGACGCTAAGGACCATGCTTCCTGTTCCTCATATTCGGACTCTGTGCCTAATTGTTGGGTTCTCTTCCTGTCTTCTGAGACTGCTGTTTCTCTTTCTGTGTACCATTTTTCTCCTGTTATCTTATTCATGAGAATTCCCAAACGTCCCCACTAGTACAGCTCTCACACGATCTTCTACAGCCTCCATCTTACCTCTGCTATTCAGTCTCATCATCCCAACTGTTTCTATGGCATCTCCATTTGAGGGCACAGCCATCGCCTCCAAGGAACACACACTCTCACTTTTTCTTTGGTATTTAAATTTTCACCTTAAAGCCTCCTTTTATATCTGGGTTCATAGCCCAGCTGAGTCTTGTGGGAGACTTTGCCTTTGCCTTTGCAGAGCCCCGTTTTCACTTCTGATCTCCAAGTCTTAGCATTTTCCCCGATGATGGGCCCACTGTTCTCACCACACACACCTTAGCTTATTTAGTTGGCATAGTCTGATGGGAACCGTTTCCTGTCCACCGGTCCCTCCAACGGTCAGTCAGATTGCATTTCTTCTGTCTTGGCAGTGCCCTGTCCCTGACCGACTCACAGGAGCATCAGACTCAGACTCCTCCGATGTTTAGCAGCTCTCCCAGGCTCAGGCGAACTTGGGTCCTTCTCTCTGGAGCACTGATTCTCTGTGTGGTTTCTATTCTTCTTCCTTCTCTCCTCACCTTTCCTCCATTGCCTTTATCCGCAGCCCCAGCTGCTCCCCCTGTCCCCTTCCCTCATCTTCCTCGGCCTCTCTAAATCTTAGCTGTCCTTAAAGGTCTGGCCACCTCCTTCATGAAGGGATCTATCTTGCTCAGGCTTACACTGACTTTTTTTCTTGGCTCATCAAGACCAGTGAGTCACAAACCATTTAGCTGTTAATTATTCAGTGTACACGGTTCTTTCTTTTCCGGCTACCTCACACCAAGTTCTGCACGAAAACAAACCTAGAGATAGGTACAGGGCTGGATCAGGAGACATATGTGAGTTGATTGATCTCTCAGAGATCTGATAGAACGTTTTAGTTATCTTTTTTCCCTCCCTCTTACCCAAGGAGGAATTATATCTGAAAGTTGCTTGAAAATATATATATTTTTTGTTCTCTCCAAAACCATATGGAGAGATGTGTTCCCTTGAAACATGGCTGGTGATTTCAAAGTCCCAAGACAGGCCATTTTCTGTAGCAGCCACATCTATATTATTACGCTGCTGCATAATCCCATCTTATAGAAATCTTTGCTTTGCCTTTCTGCCTCTCTACGCACTCGGTTCGCCTGTATTTTCCAGCTTTGCCATTTTGCTGATGAATAGTAATGTTTTCACTTATGTTAACCCACTTAATCCCTTGTGCAGTTCTTTCAGGGTTGGTCATGCGGTCTGATTGATACTGTTTTCCTGCACAAAACGATACAGCTCAAAAAAGCATTTCAACTGGTTCAAGGTTACAGAGATAAGAATCACATCCAGCTGTTTTGTTGTTTTTTAAAGTTGGTTCCAAGCTCCTCTCTGTCACTTCAGGTTCGTTCTTCCCTTCCTTCCTTCCTTCCTTCCTTCCTTCCTTCCTTCCTTCCTTCCTTCCTTCCTTCCTTCCTTCCTTCCTTCCTTCCTTCCTTCCTTCCTTCCTTCCTTCCTTCCTTCCTTCCTTCCTTCTCTCTCTCTCTTTTGAGATGCTCTTGCCCCTGACTCTCAGTATTTCCATGTACTAGGGAGCATTTATTATATGGAGTGTAATGATTAATTTTGATGTCTTCCCCCTCGTCAGATGGAGAGCTTACTAGGAGTAGAAACTGGGTCTTATTTAACCCTGTATTTTTATTGAACATCCCAGGATATGTCTAACTCAAGCTGTAAATGAATAAATGGGGAAGAGTTTGATTTGATCAGACTTCATCTTAGAGAAAATAGACTTGAAGCCAACTGTGTTCTCAGCACGGGTCATTGTACACAGTTTAAGAAAACGTGCCGCACCCCTTTGTGTTAAACATCCTTTATCCATCTCCTTTCTTAGCAGCCTAGCATCCTTAGAAACACACGTTATTGACATCTATGGTCCAGACTAGGGATCACAGCTCAGGAATGCTTAGGTTTGCATCTTCCTTCTGCTAATTATCAACTGCCTGGGTAGATACAAATAGGTTAGCTTTAATGTTTTCTCTGAAAAAAAAAAAAAAAAAAAAACGGATATAACCATAGTAAAAATTCAGAGTTGTGGGAACCTAATAAAGTTACCTGTTAGAAGCCTTCCATGTTAATGCCTCAGCATAATAATTTGTTTCTGAAAAAATTAATAACTGTTGTTCTAGGAAGGAGTGGTGATGTGTTTAGGAATCACGTTGTCTATCACAGTGGAGCTCACAGACTAGCAAGGTGTCTGATTCAAGTCTGTCAAAGATCTTTCTCTGGTAAACTGAAGCAGAGGAGGCAGACAACAATTCAAATCAATCTGGTACCTCAAGCCTTCTCATGTAAACTCTTGTGAACAGTGGGGATGAGAGGGACCTGTAAGCATGTCACAAAGTTAGAACAAATGATTGGTGACCATCTGTATTTATGAAACAGGACCTTCATACATTCCTGCTTCCCTCCTGCTGCATTGTGCTTCCAAAGTGGTTGAAGTGTGTGCATGTGCATGTATGAATGTAGGCATGCATACATGTTACTTTCTTAGTAGCCTGAGCTGCTATTCTGCATCGGGAGACAGGAAACAGAACATCACAGGTAGTACTGCTGAAAAATTTTCAGCTCATTTGTAAGTCCACCTCCTGGAACAGGTAGACACAGAATTACCATCTCATAAATGTTCCAATACACCCAAGCGCAGGGTTGGGATGTGGATTGTGGGCCATATCTCCATATGTATGATCTCTGGGGAAAACTAAGAGCTACTTCCCTCATCATGGGGCATTCCTCTAATTAGTCCACTTTACAGGTGAGAAAACTGAGGTGCAAGGAAATCAAACTTAGTGTCAGCCTAGTTAGAAAAAAGACTGATGGGATCTAGGGGGAACTGACCAGTGTCTGGTCCTCAGGTCAAACTGGAAAAAGATGAGTCTTTGGCACTACAAAAAATAAAAAATAAAAATGTAGGTTCAAATCCTATCTCCTTTTGACACACTTTTTATTTCTTCTAAATTTTCGGTTCTTTTCTGTGAAAAGAGAACCATGATAACTTCCAGAATGGTTAATTATTCATCTTTTTTTTTTTTAATGCACACTGAAGACACATTATACACCAAAATCTAAGACCATAGAATTAAACAGTATTGCGGTGTTGACCAAACACTAGACCAGTGGGGTAGATGCCCAATAAATGTTCTCTCATCTCTCAGGACTTACAGCTTTGACTGACCTTTCTTCAGGGTCGACTCTGTCTCCTTCACTTTAGGAATGAATTGGAGCTGGAGAACTTGCAGACTGTTGCCTGTATTCCTCTCTACCCCCCCCCCACGTCCCCAACACTCTTCCCTCAGGGCTTTTGGGACTAGAATACCCCACTAACTCTGACAGATGATCTTGGAGGGGAGAGAAGTCTGTGACACTCCTGGCCCTAAGTGACAGCCTAAGGATGTTCAAAATGATCTTGCTCATACTAGATGAAGGCGACTTGTCAAAGGGGGACAGATTGTCTTCAGCATCAGCTCCAGGGAAGTTTGACAAGTGAACCAACTGTCTTACCCATTCTAGGACTAGCCTATGGCTTTCTGCAAATGTGACAAAGATACCAGGGTCATGGAGGAGATGTGCCTACGGTACAGGCGAACTGGGAAGGAGAGTCAATGAGAAGTAGAATGACTCATCAGTAGACTCCAAACTCTCGATGCTCACAAGCCCCTCATTTTTTGCTTTGAGTACCTTCCTTGCAGTGGCCCCAAGGATGGCCCTACATCTTCTCTTCTCCTCTTCCCATGCAACAGCGTCCATGTCTGGCTCTCCCCAGTGCTCTGCTTCTCTTCCCATCACGGTGACAAACGCAGGGAAATATAACAACATAATCCTCTTCACACCACTCAGTCCCCAAAGGTCCTTATTCAGAATTCTCCATTTATCTGGTCATTAGATCTAATTAAATCCATCCAACTTGGAGCACCGATGAGTGTCACCACTTTCTCTCACCAATTAAAATGGAGGAGATTAAAGAATGCCCCCGACACTTTGTCCTTGTGAGGGTGGTGGCTTGGGAAGAGGCAGGGAGGAACACAAAAGACTGCCCTTTATCTCTGAAAGTGCTCTTCATGTCGTATGGGCGCCTGCCGGGAAAATGTACCCTTCATGTGGCTTTTCCAGCTGTGCCCACAAATGTACAGTAAGTAGTCTGTTGTCACCTTCTAGAAATATCTTTTTGCAAAGGTGGTTTTAAAGAGATTAAACAAAGAATGTCAATGAGTCGTAATAGAAAGACAGAACTTGAAGAAAAAAGAAGGTAACAGATACATTAATCCAGATACATTAATCCAAAATACTGTTGAAAATATTTGTTCTAATTAACACAAAATCCGATTGGAGCTTCCTAGTAGTTAAGGCAAAAAGAGCAGTCAATATAGCATATTACCAGAGCTGCGATCATTTTAAAGGGGCCAAATTCACTTTCTTATGTCTTCTACTCGTAAGAGGTGGAAGAAAACTCTGGCTCTAAGTTCTGAAAGGAATTTCTCCAGTGGTGCTTGCATCAGAGTCATTTGGCAAAGACGATGCTTTTAGCAGTATTATTTAAGCTCACTGTCTTACATTCGATAAGCGAGATGCTGAGTATCTAGGGTATGGGAAGACTATTTTCATATTTAAAGGATGACTTTGCCCACATAGGGTTCAAATTGTGAGCACGGTGTTATCAGTCATCAAGATAGTACTGGGGCCAACTTTGGCCACCAGTGTCAAGCTGGGAGGAGAGGAAAGCTACAGATGCCTGCAAACCCATTTCCCATAGGTGCTCACGCACCTGCCCTGCCCCATGACACTGATGAGGTTGGTTTTACATCAGTGATTAGAAACAGGGCTTTCCCCTTTGAGGAGCATGGCTCCAGCACACCCTAGAGAAGCAACTCAGTGTAATCCTATCCCTTTCTCAGAGCTGTATTGAGCCATACCTTGTTTTTAATCCCTCTTGCATCTACACTGTAGGACCTTATTTGGGAAGCTATTCACGAAAACGTTCTCTTAGACCTTCCATTGGAAAGCTCTGAGGATAGGTGGGAATGGGGAGGGGGGGTGGAGGAAGTGAAGAGGCAGCCTCAGTTTACTAATCCCAGAGAAGAAAGGGAGCCAGGCTTCTACTCAACACAGCCCCACCCCTGCCCCAAGGGAAGCATACTTCCTGAGAAAATTTCCTGAGTGCAGGATTTTGCTCCCTACTCCTACCAAAGATTTCCCCATAGAGTCGTTCAGATTCCTGGTCAAGCTCACACTCTGTGTTACCTCAGTCTATCGTGCGCACCAAAAGCCCTTCTCCTGGGTTTCTGCAGCCACATACTCACTCACACAGCTGTGTCTTTAAGATACGCCTAGCCAAGAGCTCCTCTTTGCCCTTGACTCAACACAGATATGTTTCAAGGGTCCTTCTAAAGAGTGGTCCTAATTCTTTCCAGTGGTCTGATCTCTAGTACTTGACTACCTCCTGTCTTCTGACAGGGCTCCTTCCCCAGAATCCTAGATATTTTTTTTTCCTCTGCACATTAGGGTAAGTTCTCAGCTAAGCTCATCTTTGTGAAATCACCAGGTGTGATGGCTCTTTGTACAGGTCTGTTTGCCTGGGACTTGGGATGCCCTGTTACTTAACTGAACAAGGCTGTAAGGGAATGTCTGTTGCCAGGTTTATGGATGAGATTAGCATTTGAATAAGCTGTCCTCACCAAGGTGTCATCTAATTGGATGAGACCCTTCATGAAGCAACAGTTAAAGGAAGAGAAAAACTGTTTCCTCTGCTTGACCACTTGAACCAGGATATCTTTGCTTTATGTCCTGCTTGGGTCTGAGGCTTACAGCCTTGGCTCTGTGGTTCTTACACTTGGAGATTGAGGCCGAACTACAGTACCAGATTCCTTGAGTCTCCAGCTTAGAACTCTGGTCATGGGAATTCTCAGCCTCCATAATAGTGTGAGCTGAGTCCTTATAATATAATGTTCCTTACTGGTCTGGTCCTATGTCTTTGAAATACCCAATTATACCAAACCCCTGCCTCAGATGCCCTTAAAACTGTCCTGATTGAACTCAGAAAGCCCAGAAGTTTCTCCCCTCATGAGCCAGACCCTGCTGTGGCCCAGCTCTTGCTGTGCCAGAGTGTGTTTCTGGTTGCAAGTTGGGCTCTTGTCCTGCTATCCATTCACAGCTTCCAAAACAAGAAGGAAGCAAAACCCAGTGGAAGTGCAGGAAAGGAGGATTGTCTAAAAGATCTCTTGATATCATGACAAGTGTCCACGCCTTCCCAGCCCGAAACCTGGAACCTTCCTGGGCCATAGTGGCTCCTGCTCTTGATTTTAATGGAGAACTGGGAAAGCTTGGCAAAGCAAGGTGAGAAGGAAAAAAAAGAAAAGAAACAGACTTCATGTGTCAGTTACCAGAGGAAACAGTGGTTTGGTAGTGGAGCCTGTGAGTCTTTAGAAACGGTTCCTTGAATTCTTAGGTTTTGATAATGAACTTCGGCCAGATGCCGATTTGTGAAGACTTAGTAGGGTGACAGGTGTGAGGGTGACGCATGGTTCTCCTCACATCGGGAGATGTTGCCTGAACTTGAGCTCAGTATCCTCCTCCACCCTCATCCTTCAAGAGTCAGGGAGAAGCAGGTGTTCCCAGCAGCAATAGGAGACTCAGCTCCACAGGGGGCGCTCTAAGATCAGAGAAAGGACCTTGGGGAACAGAGAGTGTATCCGAGAGGATTGTGAGCCGGTACCAATGGCTGGACATTTTTTTTTTAAAAAAAATGACTTTTATGAAATCTTTGCCTTGATACGCTATCAATTTTCCCAGATGCCTTTTCAATATCTGCCTACAGAACTGTATGAAATTATAGTAAGTCCTACAGCTGGGGATGAGGATGTGACAGACATCTGTGGCTTGGACGAGAGAAGCTCAAGGCATGCTTCTTGTAAGGTCTACTCCAGGAGGCTGCCAAGCTGTGAGCCTTCCCAGTGCAGGGGTGGGGGGGGGGGAGAGCTGCCTAGAAGAGAAATGCCTGCATCTGGTCCTTGTTCCCCCCCTCCTCCTGGGATTGTACCCCAAGCAGGGCACAGATCCAGGCTGTAGACTCTCAGACAGCACAGGCCTTCATCTCCTAGACAGATTCAGGGGCCTCCAGATGGGGTGAGGAGAGAACACAGGATGAAAGAATGGGCCCAAGAATGTGCTTGGGGACATGATTTCTGTAAGAAAGAGTTTACATTGACCTGTACAGCACAGAACTTCCAGTGCTTCCAGAGGGTTGGAGAACACACCCCTTATTTCACTTATAACCTGTTTGGATGTGCAGGGCAGTCCAAGCACGCCCCTGACTGAGTCTGTGACAGCTCTGAGAACCATGACTGTGTCTGGCATGCAGGAAACTGAGTGGAAGACAAGTGGCAGCTCGGGAGAGTATACAGTAATAAGTCTGCTTTGGCAGAGACCTTTGGAGGTGAGGCAGCTGGACAGCAGTGTCACGGATGGGGTTAGCATTCTAAGACCTTTAGCCTCACATCCCACTGCAGAGACCTTGGTGGGACTTGAAGGAACAGGGTCCCCAGCCTGTATTCCAGCAACCTGTGGGGCTGCCAGCTTTACAGTGCTTGTCATTTTGTTTTTGTCCACCTGCCAAACCCATTTCCACAGTGTGCTCAGGAACGGGAGGCTTCGAGGCTCACATCTGTGGCTGATAACACATGGCCTTGTGTGAATCAGGGAGCTAAGAGGCTTTGCTTTGCTGTTTTGGAGAGACCTCGGGCTCAAGACATTGCAGTGGGAGGGCAGCAGATACTGTCAATTACAAACCTGTCCTTCAAACACTGGGGCTCAGTGTGCCTGCTTCTGTCAGCCGTGCATGTTCACACAAGCTAGGGACACGCTTCTGTGTGGGAGCCTGGTGCCCAGAGAGGCTCAAAGATCAATTTCTTTCTCTCCTTCCTTCCTTATTTCTTTCCTTTTTCTCCCTTCCTCTCTCTCCCTCCCTTCCTCCTTCCCTCTCCTGCCCCTTCTCCCTTCCTTTCTGTCTGTCTTTTTTTTCTTCTTCTTGTTAATGTGTCTGGGGGCTTGGGAGATGGCTCAGCAGAAAAACTGAGAAAGCTTCTATGTCTGGAAAAGCATGGGGACTTGAGTTGAATCCCCCCAGAACCCCCTAAAAGCCTGGTGTGGTGGTGTATTCCTTCTATTCCAGTGCTGTGGATGTAAAGACAGGGGGATCCTGGGGCTTTCTGGCCAGTATGTAGCCAAGTAGAAAAACTCCAGGTTGTCAGACCTTGTTTCAAAAAAAAATAAGGTGGAGAGCAATGGGTGATGACATCCTACACCCATATTGGCTTCCACACAAATGCACACAGACATGCATGTACACACATAAAGACACGTGCATACGCCATAGACAAACATGCATACACAGTAGCTCTGGGCAAACCATTTCATAAATATCACTGATATAAACTGAAAGATGAAGCATTTGTATTTCTTTCCTGAATAATTATACTTACCAATGGGCTCTGGGTACATCTTGGACACTGTCCAACTTCTCAAATGTTGGACACAGTCTCTGCTTTCTTTTTCACCTGCACTTTTGGTGGCACTTGCTTCTTATAACAACCATAGAAAACACCTTCAAAAAGGCAGGGCTAGAGAGGCATGCCTGGTACCCTCTGGTCATTTCTTCTCTGACTATTTCACATCCATTAATCCGGGGTCCTAACTTCCCCAGCATGAGGGTTTTGCAACCACTGTGTGAGTGGAATGGTGCTAGACTGGCTCCTCCACTCATCATCTATGTGACTTTGGACAATGTCTGCTTTCAGTGCTCTGGCTTCCACCTCTGAGACCAAAGCCCAGTCATGTGCGGATCACAATGTTTGTCGTGATTCTGAGGAAACGAAACTGCAAACAGGCTCTGCTTCTACCTGGCTTATAGTCCAGGAAAGAGATCCTCACCAAGCAGGCATTTGGCCTAACACATAACAGGTTCTATTTTGTTGTGTGTTTCATATATAAAATGCATGTAGCTGGGCTTTCCTGTTCGGCACCTTAGAATTATTCCCAGAGCAGAAACATTTAAATCAGATCTCTAAGGATGAGTAAAAGTGAGGGAAGCCAAGACCCAGAGGGAATTTGTAACAGTGTCTCCAAAAGAAAAAGAGACTGTCAGACAGGGTCAAGATCAACCAGGGGCTTGGTAGCACTCAGGGAGGAAACTTCAATAATTTCCAAGTATGGTGGAAGCTACTGATGGCTTTTGAGCAAAGGGATGACATGACTTCGTTCATTTAAAAGATCACAGTACCTGGGGCGGTGCACACAGTTTTAATTTCAGGGCTTGGCAGTGGAACAGAAGGATCTCTGTGAGTTCCAGGCCTGCCATGACTATTACAATGAGACTGTCTACACAACAACAGAGAGACAGACAGACAGAAAATCATCCCGGCTGCCAGTCAAAAACTGGGCTTCTAAGAACAAGAGAGAAAAACGAAGGACCAGGTAGGCGCCTACTTGTAAACTGGGCAAGGACAGGACCAAAGAGGGAAGGTTTGAGAATTGGGAGCTAGGATGTATGGGATGGACAGATTATCAAGAGAGAAAGAGAAACCAGGAAGATTCCCAGAAGTCTGCTAGAACATGATCAGAAGGAAACGGGATGGTTTCTGGAAAGTTACTAAGTAGGGTACAGGAGGGACAGAGCATTGTCTTTCATCTCAACAACCCATGTTTTAAAAAAAAAATGCTGGATGTGGTGGTGTATGCTTACAATTCCAGCACTGGAGGCAGAAGCAGCAGCTTCCTAAGACCCGCTGGTCAGGCAACTTAGCTGAACCTGGACCCAAGACAGAGAGACCGAGTCTCAAAAAACCAAACCAAAATGGACCTAGTCAACCTAACTACAGTAACAACAGCAACAAAACCTCTAAACCACCAAAATACAAGCAAACCCAAAGTAAGACAGACGTGTCCTCAGGAATGGCACCCGCACCTTTACAAGTGTGACGTGTATATTTGAATGAACACGCACACACAGCATACACACACCTGCATACATACCACATATATACACTACACACTACACACTACACACACACACACACACACACACACACACAGAGAGAGAGAGAGAGAGAGAGAGAGAGAGAGAGAGAGAGAGAGAGAGAGAGAAGTGCAAAGAACAAGTGACAGGCTCTTTCAAAACCACTTTCTGCAAACACTTCTTATAAAATAGAATTCTGCACTTCCTTTTTGAAATACCCAGGTAACTATCTTAGGTCTTTATTTTGCACAATGGTCAGAGCATCAGGATGGGAGATGAAGAATTTTACTGTGGCAAAGATTACCCCATGACATTCAGGTTCTTTTCTGACCCAAGAACTTATCTAAAGAGCAAATTTTTCATTGTCCTGTCTATGACTGAGCCAGACAGACTATCAGTAGCGTCTTCTCTACCCTCTCTCCAGCCATCTTTCTATCTTGTATTTAAGGGGAGAAAAGTTAATTTGATATTAATTAAGGTGCATGGCAATTTCTTCCCCTAATTAAAGTGGAGACCTTTCCACTGGACACTTTGAAGTGCCACTCTGTAGATACAAGAAACTTCTCACCCTCCACCAGGGCTTCTTCCTACTGCTCACTCCAGTCAGACTAAAACACTCTTGGATAAAGAAGGGAAGAACATTTAACTTAGTCCAATCCAGTCTACCAGGAACAGGGTGTGGGAAGCCTGCTGGACCAGTCACAAGTGCGGGAGGCCGAGGCAGTCACTCAGGAATGGATGGAAAAGGGTCTGTGGAATGGAAGGTGGTGAGTTGGAACTGGTGCTAACCAGGGTGCTGGGATTCATGTGTAAGAGAACTTGGGATGCTGCACCCATGTGTGTAAGGGATCATCTCCATGGGTTGGCTTTTTGCATTGAGTGGGTATCCTCGGTGGAGGGTGGCATGGTGGATGGTTGGTCTTTCTAACTTTCCAGGGATGGTGCCTGAGCTTGGCATGGACTCAGAAGCTACCCTATGAGTCCCAGAGTTGGGCCAGTGGCAATGATCTCATGAGAAAAGAGAGAAAGTGAGGATACGCATCAAGGGTGACAGAGGGAAGAGCCTACCTGAGCTGACTTGTTCGGCTGGAGACACGCTTGACTTTTCTAACTCTGCTGGCTACTGATTTATTCTTTTCCTTCCTCCAACATTTCTTTCTACTTCCTCTAAATGCCATCAAGGTGGGAAAAGAAAGAGAAAGGATCTTGTCCCCTCCTGCCCCAAACCAATTTCTTACAAAAGCACTCTGGAGAGAAAGCAGAGGCCACTGGTTTTTATGTGTGAATCTAATGGCAAGTGCTCTCCCAGTAGGTCTGGACAGCCAGTGAAACACAGCCTGTAACTGCTCCCGTGTGCCCACCTCCTCCCCAGCACAATGCCACCTGGTCATTCTGTCGGACACTTTAATTGGATTATTGTCGCTTTTCCACCTGTCTCAAGATGAAGGTTGGGAGAGATAAGCTCTCCGGGAAGCATGGGAGATGGTAGGGGTGGAGGAGGGGAGCATCATCCTTTCTCACCCCGTCTCTTTAGCCGGGTAAGCTCGGCAGTCTCAGGTAAGAGAGGTGGCTTCTCATTTGCCTAGAAGCCTTGACAGTGAAAGTGTTACCTGTCTTTGAGGAAATAGGGGAGGAAACTGGGGAAGAAGGACAGGAAAGGTGGGGTGTTGAGGAAGAGTTACGGAGAAGCCCTGGAGGCTGAATTCAGCAACTTCAGTTCATGGTCCTGTGAGGACTCCTGACTGCCTAGTACTGGGGATGGAAGGCACACAGTCAACCAGGAAGGAAAGAAAGGAAAAGTAAGAGAAGGGGCATACAGTCCTGGAGGTTAAGTGTGTCCTATGAATCAAAGACAAGAAGGATGCCCGTGTTCTAAGGCAGCAGTTCTCAACCTGTGTGTTGCAAACCCCTTGTGTGTGTGTGTGGGGGGGGTGGGGGCGGGGAACGATGATAGTCAAAGGACCTTTTCACAGGGGTCACCTAAGACCATCCCCATATCAAATAGTTGCATTATGATTCATAACAGTAGCAAAATTATAATTATGAAGTAGCAACACAAACAATTTGGTGGTGGTGGGGGTCACCACGGCATGAGGAGCTGTATAAAGGGGTTGAGGCACTAGGGAAGGCTGAGAACCACTATCCTAGGAGCATCAGGAAGACAGACTTGATCCTGACTAGGATGATCTAAGAAAAGCGAAGGAGATTATGCTTCCCATGGCTTGGGTTAGTTACGTGGGAGAAGGAATAGCTAAGAAGAACGTTCTAGGCAGAGAGACAAGAGATGAGAGGTGCTGATGATGGGTGGGGCCCAGTGCACCTGACTGTTTGGGACTGGGAAGGTTCTGCTAAGGCATAAAGGAGATGTATGGGGTTGATGGGTGGTAATTGTTGAATAAGCACTGCTTCCCTGGTTGAGTGTGGATTTTTTCTCTTCTGTCATGGAAAACCAAGGAAGATTTACGAGGTATGGATTGATGAGTTTAGAACTATATTTTAGAGGAGCAGTTCTGTTCCCTTTGAAATATACTTCCTAATCCTTTATTCCTGCCACAGGGATTACGATCCAAGAAAAGCAAGGAATGTTTAAACACACTTTAGTGTGTAGTTTAGGAAGAATACTGAGCCTCAACACTAGCCTTATTTCCCACTCCTGCTGAACCTGGTTTGGAGCTGCTCAGAATAATTTCTGCAAATCTCTCAGAGAGCAAAGCACAAGACACAGCATGTTAATTCTCAAGGAATTAAATGGGCCAAGGATTATCTTTGTTCTCCATGGTTTTGTCTGAGACCAGGGGTTATTATAACCAATAGTAGGTTGGGGAGACTGACAGAAAAGCCTTGGGAATGCTAATAAAATACAAGGTTAATCGGGGATGGTTTTCTGGTAAGGTGGCCTTGTCATCATGATATCGTGTATGGTGTTAGGATGGTTTGGCAGGAGACATAGAGGCAGGCAGTACAGGAAGAATCGTCAAAGCAGAAACATCAAGTCCAGCAAGGGGAGGACATAGTGTGTTGGGGAGAAGAAAGCAGGCCCTAGCAGAACTTGCATATTAAGACTAGTCAATGGGACTATGAATCCCAGTGATGGATGATTGATGTGTGGTGTCCAAAGAAGGGGCTCTTCTTTCATCTTCCATCTTTTCTTCTGCCTGGGGGTACAATCCCACAGGATGGAAATGAGACCCCCCTCCTCTATTCAGTAGATTCTGAAGTGATTATGTCACCCTCTGAACTTGACAGAGGCAGGAAAGGTGCTCCCGCAAAGGAAGTGACTGTGCCAAATGGATAGAGGTCACACATGCACAGCTATTCTGCAAACAAGGCCTGTGTGATATCCTGCACCCTGTGCTTTGGCAATGAACCTATGATGGCCACTTACAAGAGTTAAGATTGAGTTTTAGATGTGTTCTGAATACCGGAAAATGTCCTTGCACTCTGATGAGGCGAATTCCACTTGGGTGAACACCTAGATAAGAAAGCCAGCTTAATAACCATGCTGTTTTACTATTAAAATAAGAGTCAGCTATGTACCATCTAATGTTCAAAGAACATCGAGATCCCAGAACAATGAAGGGCAATGAAGTCTCCAGGATAGATTGCTTTTGTTACTGCATTTGTTTATTTATTTACTTATTTAGCATGTGTATGTACGTGCTTGAGCACACATGCACTCACAATGCACATTTGGAGGTCAGAGGACAATTTGCATGAGACAGTTCTTAGGGATGGAACTCCCAGTCTTCAGGCTTAGCTGCAAGTGTTTTTACTCAGGGAGCCATCTCACTGGCCCAAGGTAAATTCTTTCACCCTCATTTTATAGATAGGAAAACTCAAGAGAGGTGAGTGCATTTTCCCCAAACCCCCACACCTCCTAATGGTACAGGAAAGACAACCCTATTCCTTTTGAGGCTAAATTGGATACATCAGCTGCTATGGATGCTGTGTTCAGTAATACCAGTTCTTGACATCTGAACAAAATAGGGTTCATGACTGCTAGACTCCAACACCTGATTCTTTTTGCAGGGCTTCCTGAGGTTGGGTCTTTAGCAATGATGAAAGCCAGATTCCAGCCGACAGCCATAGGGGACACCTGCAGGTGTTCTAGCCAATCCAGAGACCTAGAAAGAAAACCCAAGCATTCTTAACCTTTAAAAAGATCTTAGCCTGTGGACAGATAAATTAACTCCAGGGCTCTGGGGAGATTAAACCTTATTTTATGGTTTGCTTGTTAAAAACGCATAACTCCAAATCTCACCAGAGATTGCAATTAAGATAGCACTAGGCTAAAGCTATATGAGAAGTATTATTTACTCTTGGCTCCTTGCAAAGTCCAAAACGACAATGGGCTTTTCCATTTCGTAACCTGCAGTTGATCTGAAGCCACCTGCCTTTGTACCTAAATGCTTTAGGACACACACTTCTCTCTCCCAGTGTTGCTGCAGCCACACTCAGAGTATCCTTTGTGGTTACCCAAAGTAACCATAAAAACCAAAGTTAAAACAAAGTTTCCAGGGCAATCATGTTCAAGAGACACCATGAACAATTTTTTAATCATCTGCTTCTCTTCTGCTCCCACTGAGGAGTTCTTTTTCTGCGTTCCCCCATGGGTCTAGATTACACCAGCCTCAAATAGCTCCCTGATTTCTAGCAATACCTAAGGAAGAACCACAGCGCTCTGAGCAGATTGATCTTCCTAAAACATGCTCCAGAGAGAATGTTCTGGGTCTCCTCAACCGTCAATATTAGACATAGCATGTGGAAATTCGGTTTCCTTGTCTGGAGTTTTGTGAAAATTTGGTTAATTTGTTCAAGGAGTATCACCTCGAACTGGCAAGATTGCCACACAAACAGGACCTGAGTTTGAATCCCCAGAAAACATAAAGCATGTGCCTATGAGCTTTGTGTTCCTACCCAGAGAAGAGAGGCAGAGACAGGAAAATGCCTGGAAGCTCCCCAGCTAGCTATTCTAGTGTAAGCAATGCCAAAAGGCATGAGACCCTGTCCCCACAGGGTGGAAGGCAAGGGACTGACCCATAAGGATGTCTCCAGACTTCTACATGTGCACCGAAGGAGGCACATGCCTGTACTTACACACAGAAACATACACACTATAGGCACATACATATACACCACATATCCATACATAGCAGACACATACACTATACATACATAAGCACACATCACACATGGACACAAAGATTTAAAAAAGAAATTGTCAGGTTCTCTTTAGATGGCTCTCTCTGGGCTTCTTCTTATGTCCCCTCATAGATGGCTCATGGTTTTCATTTTGTTATATATGGAAGAAATACATGAGGAGTGAGAACCTAGCTCTGGGTAAATTCATCCTAGGCTCTGCAGGGCAGAGGGCATCTTTTCTCAAAGGTGTCTTTTCCACCTTAACATTCACTTGAGACTTTTAAATAAACCTTTTACTTATTTGTTTATATACGTATGATTGTATGTATGTACCCGTCTATGTATTTGTGCTTGGAACAGGGTCTTACTCTGTAGCTCAGGCTTACCTCAGACTCTCAGTAAGTTTCCTAAGTGTGGGATTACAGGTATGAGTCACCATGGCCCATGCCACTTGGGACATTTTATTAATATTTGGATTCTAAGTTCTGCTCAGGAGCCAGTCAAGCAAGTCATTGTTCTAATGAGATACATTGAGTGTGGTGGAATGCATGGTGGGCGGGTGTTTGCATGAATCTCTGCTGTCTTCTCGCCAGGTCAGGGTCTTAGCTAATTCCTCCTGGTACGGAGAGGCAGCTGTTAGGATGATGCTTGTGGAGCATGTTCTCAGGGCTTCTGGAGCAGAAGTCCTACAACTTCAAGGTCACACAGCTAGTTAGAGGCAGGGCCAAGTTCCCCACTGGGTTCATGGGCCCAGACAATTGGCCATTATGTGATATTATTACCAGGAAGTCATCATTCTGAGCCGAGGAAAGGACACTCATGCGCTAAGTGCGAAGACCGGAAGACCTCTCATTGGACCTGCTCCCTCTGACCTGACCTTAGTCCCAGCTCCTGGATTACACAAAGCCTCTGAAACAGCCCTGCCTCTGTCCCACCCACCCCCACTCCTTCTCTGGTGATTATGTGGGGCTGATTTGGTCAAACATCTAAGTCTGTTGCCTGGCAAGCCCCAGCACATCTGGAGTCCTGCTGTGGTCTCAATTGCACAGCTGTCCGCGGCAAAGATTCGGTCATCAGAAAGCTGAGGCCCAGTGGAATCCGGAGAGCAATCTTTATATGGATCAACTCTTTATACCTTTGTGTGGATTTCGCTTCTCACTCACAAAGACAACGGAGCGCGTTAGCAGAGTTCATACTGAGATGTGAGTGGCTTTTATAACCAGCACGAGGATGATTTCCACAGAAAAACCTCTTCTTTCCTGGTGACAGACCTGAATTTTTGCTAAGGGGGGGGAAAAGCTCTCTCTTCGAGAGCATTTTGTGTGGACCCAAGTGCTTTGAAATGGAGAAAAGCTAGAAGATTCCTCTGAGGTAAAGAGACATCGCCAAATAGCACAAGCCCCAAATTTAGATTTGTACAGACCGTTACAGTGAAACCATTTCTCAAATGCTTAAGGAGCCAGGGCCAATTTGTAGCTTTTTTTTTTTTTTTTTTGTAAAATTTTGTGCAGTGGGTAGAGAATATTGTTTTGGGGGTGAGGAAGATTGAAATCCGCAGTGAGAGTAAAAAAAAAAAAAATCCAAATCTCTGCTGGAAGCGGAGATTAGAAACAACAAAAAGAAAGAGAGGGAGGGAGGGAAGGAGGGAGGGACGGAGGGAGGGAGAGAGAGAGAAAAAAACAAGCAAGCAAAATTGACCAGTCTACTTAACTTCCCAAGGAGAGAAGAGCTGGGGGGGGGGGGTCCCTTTAAACCTCTGTTGTGCTGGGGTTGATAAATCAGGTCTCTCTTCCACAGGCCACTGATGTTCAAAATGATGATGTTCCCACACTCCAGGGACCCAAAGACCTCAGAGCATCAACTGGAGGCAACCTCAGAAATCTTCTTGTCCATCCCCCTGCTTTTACAGATGAGAAAACTGAGACCCTGAGGTCGCATGGATGGCTGATAAAGAAATTGAGAAAAAACTCCCAACCTCAAATCCTCTAGATTTGCACAACTGTTCCCTAGGATGTCATGGACGGCATGCTGACAAACAGGCTCTATTGTTCGAATTAAACATGGGTAGTCTGTGGAAAATAACCAAGTTGCTTTTGGAGGGAGGGGGAGAGAGATGGTTTCACTGTGTAGCTTGGAACTCACTATGTACACCAGGCTGGCTTTAAACTCCCAGAGACCCTCCTGCCTCTGTTGAGGGCTAAGTCAAAAGGGTGCACCACTACACCTGGCTACCAAGTTACTTTTATTTCCCATATTATTTGATTGCAAGCTGGTGGTGGCTGTGTAAGATGTTAATTTTATTGGCTGTCTCATCCTCTGTGTTTAGCGTTTCCGTAGTTACACACAGCTCTCTATGCGAAGGCCAAAAGGGTGAGCTGGGAGCTGGGAGGATGGCTTCCTCCCTCCTTGCCTGGGCATGTCAGTGACCTAATTATTAATTTTACCTCCCTCCCAGTTTAGAAGCCTGGACACAACCAGAGCTCTTCATGTTATCTGTCCGCACCGTCATTTACACTCACTATCCATAATCCCGAGCTCTGACAACTAGCTTCCTTTATTTTTAGATTTAAATCCCATTTTATAATATAAATATCACACTCTAGGCAGGACACCATTAAGCAATTATTGCACTTCCCAGGTGAGGTGGATTTCTTGGCCTTGCCTCTTGATGAGAAGCTAGGACATGAGATGTGCCCTAATCACTCAGAGACGCTGGGACAGGAGATTATTATACTATTAGATGGACGGGGGGAGGGGGAGGACACCTGTTCTCCTGGCAGGCTGCCAAAGCCCTTCCCTCTAGACAGAAAAGTGAAAGTGGGCTGGTTGTAAGTGTTGGAGAGGGGGAAATACACGAGCCAGAGAGCCCTTAGCAAGGGGATGCAGCCCCATGTAGGAGATCAGGGTAGCCCTGAGTCTGTGTTGTGCTTTGCCATTTCCAAAGTTTGTCTTATCCCTGCAATAGCATTTTGTATTATCCCTGGAAGCTAAAACATTGAACAAGGTCATCTGCAGTACTTACCAGACTTCCCAGGGAAAAGAAAAGGTAGGGGAGGGAAGCAGTCTTTCAAATTCAGATTCCCCTACCCTCACCCCCACCCCCCTTCACTTAAGGTGGGTTTCCTCCACAGCCCTAGCAAATTATTTAATAAAATCAGTCTGGAATATCAGAGAACAGATCCACCCACAGTCAAACCAAGAGGGTCAGAGAGTGGTAACTCACGCCTTTAATCTCAGTAGGGGAAAGACTGAGTGGTGATGTACACCTTTAATACCATCACTCAGAGATCTTTCTGTGTTTCTGTGAGTTCAAGGCCTAACAACCAAGCAGTAGTAGCTCACACCTTTAATCTTAACTCCAGAATTATGATGTGGAGTTAAAGCCCAAGTGAGGGAACTGGGTGAAGAAGATATTTAAGGCAGGCATAGGCAGAAGGTGTGACCAGCCAGGCTGAGGTGGTGCATGTCATTAGCCCCAGCACTTGGGAGGCAAAGGCAGGAGGATCTCTGAGTTAGAGGCCAACCTGGTCTACAAAGTGAGTTCCAGGATAGCCATGACTGTTACACAGAGAAACTCTGTCTCAAAAACCAAAACAAAACAAAAAGGCTGGAGAGATGACTCTGTTCTCTGATATTCCAAGATGATTTTATTAAATATAAAATATATCACCACAGAAATGGATTCTGGGTTCACCCGTTGATGCAACATTGGCATATTGCTACTGATAAACAATAAAAGACCATGTCCCTTTAAGTGTATAGCAATCACTAAGTCACCTAGCCAGTGTGCTAAAATGATGTGTTCTCAAAGGAAATTTTTTTTGTTTACTCCCCCCGAAATGTATTAACATGTGTGTGTGTGTGTGTGCATTTGTGTCCAGGTGTGGGAAAGTATGCACAAGTGTACACATTTGTGAATAGAAACCAGAGGTCAATGCCATATGTCTTCTTCAATGGCTCTACACCTCCGTTTTTGAGATAGGCTCTCTTATTGCATATGGAACGCACCAATTCAGCAAGAATAGACAGCTAGCAAGCCCAGAGATCCTCCTGTCTCCACCTCCTCACCTAAATGCTCTGCTTTTTAATGTGAATCCTGGGGACTAAATTCAGGTCCTTGTACTTGCATGGCAGGGATTTCCAACTGAGCCATATCCCAGATGTACTCTCTTATGATACAGGATTTTACATAATTCATGATGGCCCCAAATAAGCTGTATAGTCAAGCATGACTTTGAATTCCTGGTCTTCCTATTTGTACCTCCTAAGCATTGAGAAGCCAGGTGTGCATCACCGTGTCCATTCCTTTATCCATCACACCCAGTCCTCTGCTTTACTCAGCTTCATGTGGCCTGCTACAGGAGAAGCCAACCATGTCATTTCCCAGGTTACATAATGCTCATGCATACCTACATCTCTGCGCATTCCCCTCACTGCCTCGGTCAACCCACATCTCCCTTAACACTCATCACGGGTTGCTTGCCCATGACACTTCGAATCCTCCTCTCCAGTCCTGGTCTGCTAAAACTGCGCTGTGGAGGTGATGCATGTTGCCCAGGAGTCACAAACACCCTAGAACATCTGCCTGCCCCCAGGCTACTGCCTTAGTGCCTCCCACAACTCCCCAGCTCCTTCTCCCTGCACACTCAGCAATCCCTTCAAACTCAGAGTCACACTTTCCCAGAGCACTCCATGACAAGTTTATCAAGTTGAGAGATGACACTGTCAATGGGCATATTAAAAAAGAAAAAAAAAGAAAAAAGAACAAGAGAGAGAAGCCTGGGGAGCCTCCTGTGATGCTTCAAGGACACATTAGCACACTCTCAAGGTCATGTGGGCAAGCTGGGAGAGGTACCCTCATTCTTCACCATCTTTGGTTCTTAAGTGAGCCTCCCCTGTGGGCACAGGATGCTGCTCTCATCTGTTTGCTCCGGGATGGGGAGGCTCATGCTTGCTTCAGAAGGAGATTGCTTGGTAAGAAAATGGCTGAGCTGATAATGCCCGCAAAGTCACGGCACCCGAGACCTCTTACAGTTTTAAGATCCAATCAACTTTAAAATATTACCGACTAAGGCGGATTTGAGCAAACAACTGATCCCGGTGTATTTACTGAGAGTATAGGCACCCTGCTGAAATATTAATCTGCAACGGAATGGAGGGGAGAGGAGGGGCTGGACATGCTGGGCTACCCAGGGTTTTTATAAAATTCTTCTGACAAAGTTAGTTTAGGGAAATACAACCACCATGCTACTACACAGGTATAATTGTCTATCTATCTATCTATCTATCTATCTATCTATCTATCTATCTATCTATCTACCCACTTTTGTCATCTGCTGTCTATTATCTATTTTAATCCCGTGCTTCACATTTCAAGAACTGACCAGGTATGGAAGCAGGCATATAATGATACTCTCAACACTCAGGAGGCTGAGGCAGAGGGTTGTGAGTTTGAGGTTCGTCAGATCCACATAGTAAGTTGCTGACTGAACACTGATAAAAACAAGCAGGATGAAAAGTAGAAACCGACAAGGTGGCCCGGCTCCTAACTCAGTTATCCCGTGCCACTGTTGGCTAGTCTTCAGCAACTGCTTGGCATCTTTCTTCTTGGCAATCCCTCTCAGTTCCCACTCTCCACTGTCTCACCATCCCTGGCTTCCCTGGGACTTCCTAGATGCTCTTCGGTCTCTGCTCAAGAAGTGTCTTGACTATAAGGTATTCAGAGTGAGAAACCAGACTCTTATATGACAGTCAGGGACTTGGGGGGGGTGGTGAGTTGAAGAGAGGACAGAAGCTGAGAACAATATTGAGCGCTTCAGCCGGCACACATGTCTGACACAGCAACATCAACCCCTGCCTCCCCTGCCCACAGAAGCATCAATAACATCAATAAAACAGCTGCCCCCACTTGGGCCTTGCGGTGCCACCACAAGAAGGACAAAGAACAGCCTCTTTTTGTCAGAGTAGAGCTTGCTGCTTGTACTTGATGAGAGAGGAGAGAGGGGACCAGACCTACGGAAGCCTGAAAAACACCAGCCGCTGAAAGGCAGGGCCATTACTGTAAACCAAATCCCAGAGTGTGCTGGACTGCTGCAGATACCTAAGCCTAGGATTCTGTGCAGAAAGCTCTGGAGAGAAGGCTCCACAGAGAAGAGTCTATGAGAACACGGCCACACACTACACAGTGATATTTTGGCCAATGGCACACTGTGTACATAATGGTGATCCCTTCAGAATGTATTTGTCATGTGGTGGTCACTTGAGGAAGCACCCTCTGCTCTTCTCACAATGATGAAACTCCCAATGATGCAATTCCGACATCACATCCCCAGGAGAAGGGATGTTACCACTGTACTTGAATCACAGTTTCCCATTTGTTCTGAAGACAGTGACCTGAGGGTTCCTGAAAGCCACTCTGCCCTGCTCACGCATCTTTCTAACAGCGTTGTTCCACTTTTCCAGAAAGCTTGGCTTTGTGAATGGTGTCTCTGCCGCCTTCTGATTCATTCCAGAGGTCACCCCTGTGTCAAGGTGGCCTTGCTCTCTTTGGGACATTACTCATTGACCCTACTCACTGTGTCATTGCATAGTGTGTGGCTACTTGCTCCACTAATTACGGCAATGAATCAGAAATTCTCTTGTCTACCCCTTCCTTGGTCTTTCAACTCCTGCCAGTAGGAACCTCCTGTTTTCTATATCCTGTGTTCTGTGATTCATGCTTCAAGCAATTGATGCTTGAAACGTACTGGATCTGCAGAACAAAGCCTCACACCTTCCCTCAGTAAACACTGTTTCCTTCTAAGCTAAATCAATTAATCTGTCCATCGATGTTAGGTCAATGAACAAAATATTAACTTAACAGGAGGGATATTTCAAACAATCACATTGTACATCATAATGACTTCAGTTCAGGACAATAAATCATGAACTTAAAGATTGATAATAGTTCAGGTTTAAATTTTCTTAAAAAATTAATGGTGTAATACACATCTTAATTAGTTTGAGTTAGCCATTCCACAAAATCTGTGCATATACCCAAACAACATGCTACATGTCAAAAATAGCTTCATAAACTGAAACATAAAGCACACATATATGTAATCTTGGCACAAACCATAAAGAAATCATCAGCAATCAAGTGATTTAGAGTTACCAAAATGCTGGTTTTATAAGGTTCTACAAAAATGGCAGTTCCATATGGTTTGGCTCAGGCTGTGACTGTACCCTCAAGAGGGAAAGAATAAAAGGAACCTAGCAGTCAGTAAACTTCCGCTATGTGCTGGGAGCTTTACACATGTGTCATCTCCTTCAATTTAATCTTCATTCACTCCTGATTCCAGAGAGCAAAATAAACACGAGAAAACAAAACAAAATATTAAAAGATAGGTGGTACGTTTGGCATGGGAGAGGATCCTGGTTGACCGAAGAAGGATTCTGGCAGTCAGGTGTCCCCTCCTTTTCTCTGCTTCTCCCCCATCTTTGCTTACCTCCACAATAGCCCTCTTGTGCTGCAGACTTGTTAGTGATTTACTGGTCTGTTTCTCTTCCTCACTCTACCTGTGACTCAAGGGCAGGGACCACGTCTTCTCATTTGCATCTGTCTAGACTTCTAGACCACATCTGATGTAAGGTGGTGCTCAAATGTTTGTTGATGGAAGCACTCAGAGAGAATGATTAGAAAAATTCTAACAGCAACTCAAAAGGTTCCTCACATTCTGGTGGACATAGGCTTGCAGCCCTAACAAGGGGACTTGTGCATTCAGCATGACTCAGGAACAGGGGACCCAAAAGGACTGGGCCAAAGAGGAAGGAGGGCATGATCCAAGAGCAATTACTTGGTCAGTTTCTTTCCCATTTCCTGTGTTTTGTTTGGCCTGATATTATTCTAGATTATACAGCTCCTCCTCAGGAAGATGCATGATACACTTATTAGCCGCTACCGTCTACTGAGTACTCCAGTTAACACCTCTTTCATAGATGGGAAAGTCATATCCTTATCCAAGGTAAGAAGCTGAAATTCTACATCTATTATTCTAAAGTTCATCTCATTTTTAATCTTTAAAGATATATTTTTAAGTATGAGTATCAGTGTAGGTAATGTGTGGATGTGAAGGCAGGTGCAGGTGGTTATGATCCACCATGAGATTACTAGCAACTGAACCCAGGTTCTCTGCAAGAGGCAATATGTGCTTTTAACCACTGAACAATCTCTCCAGTCCAAAAAAAAAAAAAAAAATCAGTCTTCTAAATCACCAAATATTAGCAGTATAAAATCCAGATGGTGGCTTTAGTTCCTAGAGTATCTGGAAGTAAATCTAGAGTCTCTGGTGGCTCCATGCAGTGTCAGGTCCAGAAGGGCACAGGAGGGTCTTCTCCAGTTCTGCAACCACTGGACAAATCAGGCATGTTGGCCCCTCACCAACCAAGCCTCATGCCAGACAGTTCTCAGAGCCTTTCATTCATCATTCTCTATGAGGAATTAATTCGTCGGGGTTGATTTATGTGGATAATCAGGATCCTCTTGGCAAAAGAGCCCTCCATCTCGGTGTTTATCCCCTTCCTGTCCTGGAACTGAGTGCAGAGAACCGACTCACTGCAGATTTTAGCTCATGCCCTCCTGACCCCTAGAACTGAATATTTTTCCCTCCCTGATCTTTAAGAAGGCGTATCTATCTCCAAAGGGAAGGCAGTGCTTCACAAGGAGGAGATGGAGGCGGTAGAGAGAACAAATCTTGAATATGCTAAGAGCTCTATTCCACACTTTGAATGACAGCGAAGACACGTCTTGTCAAATTACCACCTCAGTCAAACACAGCTAACCCTCCCCAGCGTTGACAACAGAATGATTTCAATCCTAAGAGGGGTGAAAGAAGCTGGGAATTAAACCTTGGGCTACAGGGTTCCTATTTCACTGAATTGAAGACACATTCTCATATATTCTTGTGTAGTCCTTCAAATATTTTGCTATTTGAAGACTACAGTGAGAGAAATGTCCATGGTCAATGAATGCTCAACTTTGAGCACAGAAAGAGAGTACTCAGAGGAAGCTGCCTTGAGCCACTCACACCTCCCAAGAACTGTGGAATGTCAATAAAATGCAAGGATGTGGAGCCCTCCCTGCCAGCTTGATTCTGACTACTGAACTGGCACTGTACCACTCGGGCTGGTAGTTAGTCATCCAGGCAAAGGGAGAGGCTATGCCCCTTCAAGATGCAGTGCTAAAATAATAGTGGAAAGGTTCAAGGTAAGACACTATGGAGGGGTCATCACATTTATCAAAGCTGGTGTGACCGAGAGAATGGATACAGTTGCATGAAAGGTGAGCGGAGAGCAGGTGAAGAGCTGGGTGATGGTGGAGGAAGATAGTGAGGGGAGATCCATGCTCCATGTGAAGTTGGAAGGAAGGTGACAGGACTAAGATGTGGTCTTCTCAGCAGCTCCACACACAGAAAGAGCATTGGGGTACAATGCCCTTTTGAAAGTCCCCAGCGCATTTAAAGAGGGGCCCCAGAACCTCATTTCATCAGGGGATGCCTCTGAGCCCCCCAGAAGCAATGTGAACTCTGGCCTCAAGTTGATATTTATATCCTTACGGTCACTGTGGAACTCCATTGAACCTGTCTTCTTGCTTTTAGCATTTGGTTTCCTGAAAATTCGCATTTTTAGGAGGCTCTTAGCTTTTTTTAAGAGGCTCTATAGTACATTTCTTGCCAGCTTAGATTCTGTTCCTTTATCTACTCCTGTCTTTGGGCTTTTTACTTGGTACTTATATTTTTGAATCTCCTTTCTGTATAAGTCTTTTAATAATTTTCAGGCAACCAACTAGTCCTCCTCCTCCCCTTCTCTGAGACTGGGTTTCTCTGTGTAGCCTTGGCTATTCTGGAACTTTCTCTAAAGACCAGGTTGATCTCATACTCACAGAGATCTGCCTGCCATTGCCTCCTCCAGAGTGCTGGGATTAAAGGTGTATGCCACTATGTCACTACTAACTTTTAACTAGCACTTTTGATCCTGGGGTCATTCTTGTTATACTTTTCTTACTACTTCAGTGGGTCCAAGAGAATCATTGCTCTTTACAGGAGAAATAGCAGATGTGTAGTATCAGCCTTCTCTAAATGATAAACACAAGTTCACCAGGAAGTACTTACCTTATCCTCACAGACATTGGTTTTGGGAGAGCTGTCAAGATTACTGAATTTGGTGCTTCTCACATTCAGTATGCAAATCTAGTTATATCAATGATTGCAAAATAAGACACTTACCATCAATTTATCCTGCCGCACACTTCACAAGCGCCATCTCATGTGCTCCTGATAACCAGTTCTGTGAAGTGCACACCGGTGCCTTCACTTAACAATTTAGGAAACGAAGCCCACCCTCTTTACCCCAATGCCATCCTACACTTCTTACATAGGCCTTCAAGTTTCTACAGGAATGTTGGCCATAACTAGGAAGCTATAAGCTGTGGGACATTCTATGTACCTTTGGAGACCTGGCTTTAAGAAAGAAGGTCACGAAGCTGAACCAATAACTCTCTCCTCCTCATTTTTACCCATTGTGCTGATTTACAACCTAGGAAAGTAGTACAAGTTTTAATTCCCTCTCTACATGCTTCTCTTGAAATTTCCGAAATATCCCAACTTAAACTTTTCCTCATATGGCTGTCTTTGACAATACCTCATTACTACAGTGCACCTTCCATTATGATGCATCAGGGCTTCCATACTGTACTGCAAATTCACATTATTATAGTGTGTTTTATGGTCTCCTATAGTTTTATTCTCTTTCATGATAAACTTCATTAGCTAACCCAAAGACTTATAAGACAAGGAGGCTCTACAGAGGAAAATGACCCATTTTTCTCGAATGAGAAATTGCGAAGTGATACAGACACTGCACTATTTATTGGGTGGAGCTGACTGTAGATATGATAGAAAATCCAGTTTAAAGGAGTGAAGTTGTCGGATGCCATCAGGGGAAGCTTTGGGAAGGCTCATAGCTTAACCTGGGCTTTGGCAGCGGGAAGCCCCGGGAACAGCGGAACAGAGGGATCTGATGGCAAACTGTGGGGATAAATCACAGGTGTGTGCTGAAAGCAAAGAGCAGCCTGGCTCCGCACAGACACCTGGCCATGAGGAGGAGGGAAGGATAAGGGTAGAAGTAGAGAAATCTTGACTATAGAGTTGAAGATTCACGTGTGTAAACTTGGAATCAGTGAGAGACAGGGGTGATTTTAAGGGCATTTCCTATAGTTCAGTTTTTCATATATCTCACTTTTGCAGGCCGAGTATTTCTCTGCAGGGCACCTATGCTAATTTCTGTTACCATTCCAATTGACTCCCAGCTGGATTTTCTGTTTCTGTCCATTTCAACCCTAGCACCCTTCCCCTCTTTTGTATTTTGCCCGAATCCCACTTTATCTGGCAAGTGCTGAGATTCCACAGTGAGCCTCTTCCGTCCCAACCTAGACCACGCTCTCAGGTACCTGCCTGCCTCCTCTCTCAGCTGTGTGCCATGCTCCTGTCAGACACTGGAGCACAAATAAATAAGTCAGCTCTCTCTGTTCAGTCTCTCCCCCTGCTCCACATTGTCTGCAAACGAGAATCCCCACAGCCCCATTTCTAGCCATTCCCTCTGCGAACGGGAAGTTATTCGGTTATATCACAGTGTCTTGCCCCCTGCTTCAGTCTTTATTCTACATGGAGTCCCCAGTCTCCAGCACTTTTCTTAGCAATAATATTCTTCAAGGTAAAGCTTGATGTGGTCTCTGGGAATATTTTCTTGTCTACTAAAGCTGAATTAGGTCTTCTCCTTCCAGAAAATCTCGGGCCATTTCATGAGCACGCCATACATACCCAGTATGGATATGTACCTACTACATTGGCCAGGAAAGCAATAGAAAGGAATAGGATGATCTTATCTCTATTGGAAAGCTATCAAGGACTTACAGATTCCAAGGTGGAAGAAAAGGGCTTGAAAAGCAAGTAGGAATCAAATGAAACACAGATATTTAACTCCAGGAACTACAGAAAGAGGCAGCTAATAGAATCTGTTTTCCCTGTATTTCAATGCTACAGGATGGAGCTGGACTCTAAAAGTTCCCACAACTGTATACAAGAATTCTCATTTATGGAGAAACCTTAATTAGAGAATCTCTATCATTTATTTTTCCCCAGGTACCCCAACCTCATAATCGATAGGACTAAAGTCTTCCCTGAGGGAGAGGATGTATAAATTGACCATCAAAAATTTCCAAAGAGCCGGGTGGTAGTGGTGCATGCCTTTAATCCCAGGTCTCAGGAGGCAGAGGTGGGTGAATCTCTGTGAGTCTGAGGCCAGTCTGGACTACACAGTGAGTTCCAGGACAGTCAGGACTGTTTCACAGAGAAACCCTGTGTCGGAAGAAAGAAAGAAAAAAAAGAAAGGAAGGAAGGAAGGAAGGAAGGAAGGAAGGAAGGAAGGAAGGAAGGAAGGAAGGAAGGAAAAAAGAATTCAAAGAGCAACTCTTCAGCTGTGAACCCTAAAAATCTAGGAAATGCACAAGAATAAACCACTTTCCTGACTCAGAGTACAGTGGGGAGCTGGCAGAGTGTATATAGCAAGATGATATCTAATGATGATTTCCAGAATTCGGTAGCTGATAATAATTGCTCACTTAAGTGTCCCGAAGCTTTAATTTGGTAAGTCTGTAATCAATGGCAATTTTGCCTGGAGGTAGCGGGAGGCTGAGTGATAGACAAAAGTAGCGAGCTACAGTATGTTCCCCATCCTCGTATTTGAGGGAATGAACAGAAAGCCTTACATGTTTGCAGATGGGAAGCGGAAGAAGGCTGAATGAGGCTTTATGAGTGAATACCAGGGAAAGATTTTAGGAACTATACAGGGTTCTGTTTGTCAATGGAGATGGCTATTCTTTTACTGTACCTATTCCCCCCATGCCACCCCCAAATCCTCAGCTGGTTCCTCAATCACCTGTCTAATGCTCTACTTGAAGAAGATCCTTTTCAGGGTTATGGAGTTTATATTTTCTAGAAGAATCCAAACCCGGGAGAATCAGTCCTGTATAACTTCATTGGCTTTTCATATGTAATTCTTAATGCCTCATAACTTACTGGTCTCTGTATGTCTCCTGGATTCGGAGGATGGCTGACTTCCTATTTCCGGTTCATTCTTTATGTCATCTTACTAGCTGCTTTGTCTCAAGCATTTGCAGAACCATGATGCCTAGTAACATCTCCATCCTACCAGAACGTGTGCTCACCTCCACTATCGGTCGGCATTCAACACTGTCCCTTAGTAAAACCAGTCTTTTCGAGTTAGGTCGGTTTCTTGGCACATAATCTGTTTACTCTCTTGCTGCCATGGACCCTTTTGCCTGTTTTTGAATCAGCTTAGAGTATGACTGTAAGTGTGAGCCCCAGAACCCATTCAGCAAAAGCTAAGTACCAAGCCCAGGCTGATTCTCACAATAGGTTTTCAAGAGGGCTCATTGCCATATCTTCTGCCTGTCACAGCTTCCTGGCAGGTAGAAGAGAAAGTTGCTTCCATGGCATGATTTGGAGTGTCCCCAGCTTTAAAACGGCTGTCTTATACCTTTGTGTCCTGCCTGGCCTCCACCACTCACAAGGAGACACAGTGATGCAAAAATATAGAATATAGAATTTGGATTTAAAAAAAATCCATAGGTCCACATCTTTGATTCTTGGCTCTCTTTTTTTGTGACTTTGCGCTGATTGGCGGGTTTACAAGGCCATGATTTCTTGCAGAAACCAAAGGGGAAAAAGTCGTTGTAATGTTCTGTCGTCAGAAAGGTAGCTGTAGTCTACAACAGTTAATTACACATTTCAAATAACTAGAGGAGGCGAATCTGCAGGTTTCTAACAAATACAAATGATAATATTTGAAGATATGGAAATGCTGATTACCCTGATTTGATCATTACATCTTCTCTATACGTGTTGAATTATAATACCGTGACCCATGAAGAAGTACAGATATTGTCAATTAAAAATAACATGAAAGGCTTTCGAAAACCCCAAAGCTATGTTCACATGCTCATTTTTTGTTGGTCTTCATTAATTCAGTCCTGGGAGACTTTTACCTTCCGGAACCAAGTATTAATTTCGAATTCTCAAAGGAGAGGTAAAATTTTATGCATATAAGCTAACACCTTGTGGCTCAGAGTCAGAAAACAAGCATTGGAGAAAGATCTAAAGTGATAGTCTTAGAAAAATTCAGAAGCTCCTGGCATGAAGAAGTAGCTAACCTTTCCCTCCGAGAGTAAAACAAAGCCCCTTACGGGTGTTTTCTGTGTCCATATCTGACACTACACCAAAGCCACAGTAAGCCACCCACTTACACATAACTTCTGTTGGCTTATATACAGAGCAATATAAACCAAACATAGTGAACTTCCCATTTGTATATGACTTCTGCTGGTTTATTTGTACTGCAGGTAACCCATAAGAACCTAATTTGTGCCAGACTTTCCTCTCCCCGCTAAGGATGTGGAGGACACATATTTCTGACCTCACAGAGCAAACGATCCAGCGGCTGAAAGCTGAAGGTGGTATATCCATTCCGACCCAGTGGCCCAAGTGCTCAGATAAGCAAAGGGTCATGTGATACAGGACCCACTCAGAGACTACATAATCCAGACAAGCCAGGTTGGATAAGGCTTGCTAGAGGAAGGCTCTCTAGAGCATTAGCAAGGTAAGTGGGGGGTGGGGGGATGCAGAGTTGTAGTGGGATTGTGTTCTGTTACATTGTAAATAATTGTCCTGCCTACTGATTTAATAAAAACGCTGATTGGCCAAAGGCAGACAGAAAGTGTGGGTGGGGCTACCAGACTAAGAAAACTCTGGGAACAGGAAGAACAGGGAGAAATGCCATGTAGCTGCCACACAAGCCAGAAGACACAGAGTCCAACTATGCTGCTCTGAGAAAAGGTACCGAGCCCCATGGCTGAACAGGATAAGAATCATGGGTTAGTTTAAGGGTAAAGATGCCTGGACCCCAGGTCAATCCGTGTACAATTAATATAATATAAGGGTCTGTGTGTTTCAATGGGTCTATGGGACTGTGAGTCTGTGGGTCTGGGCCACAAGGCTAGGCCGGAAAGTCCGGGTCAGAAACTTCATACAACACAGAGTGGTCCAAGCTGACTGAATACTCTAGAGAGAATACGGAGGGGATTGGAATATAATTAGTTTGAGAAATTGAAAATGAACTAGTGCAGACTAAGCACAGAATGTGATGGGAAGTTGGAGAGGTGAATAGAATATGTTAACAGGCTCCATGTCATATTAAGACCTTTAGGCAGGAAGCAGTGGGTCACAGGTTTTATGCAGAAGACTGGCGTTCCCCGCTGTATGACTCACAGTGTATTAGCATAACTCTTGATTTGACTGATCTCCCTGCCCACTCACTAGGCTGCGAGCTTCATGAGAGCTGGAGAATGTCCTATTAATCACTGTATCCCAAGTGCCTGGCGTATAGTAGGCACTATATTAGTGTCAGTGGTATTGAACAAAACTTATTGCTCCTTCTTCTGTACCTTCTGCCATGGCTCACGGGATAAACTGGCATGAAATTGGGAAGGTGAAGTAGAGGTTTCGTGGGACGTCTTTCTCTGCCTCTCAGCTGGGAGCATGCCTCCACCCTTACTCCTTCTGGGTCCTCAGGAAGGTAAAGCCATCTCGGGCTTCTCAGGAATACTCTAGAAGAAAGGTTAGTAAGGCATTTGCTGTTGGGTCTTGATGTCTCCAGTTAGTTCCCAGAAAGTGTTTCATCACTGCATCCTGTGTTCAAGGTGCATAGGCCTCAGCAGCCTGGGTATCACTTTTCCTAAGCTCGTCCTTGCTCTCAATATACCTAAGCAGACATGGTCTGGGAGATGAGACGCTACCTGTTAAGCAGCATTTGCTTATGAGATAGACTCTGCTTGTCAGGAAGGGCCACATGCAGATGATGGGCTTTCCGGTGAGCATGAGAGGGGAGAAGAAATTTCCTTCTGTTAACATGATCAGCTAGTATCCTTGGGCTTTGTTATGGATGTGACTGATTCTGGATACTCAGCTTTGCAGCTTCCATAACCAAACAACCTGATATCACTGCAAGTTCTGATGTGTCAGAACCAGACAGACCACTTTAGGTGATTGCAGAATTGAAAGGCTGGCGTTTCGTACACCGACAGAACCACAGTTAAACTGAGGCACGTCAAAGGTGAAGCAAGATGGGCACCAATGGCTAACTGTGCAGTTCCTTCCTCGTCTTGTTCCGAATTGTGTTATTCTTCTTGTTTTTATCCTGAGAATGCTGTTCTTATATACATTCCCATTTTAATAGGATTTAATCTCATTACAAACCTACTGAGCAACATCGTGGTCTCTGTGTGCCTTAGCGATAGATGACACTTATAAAACTCTAAAGTGACTATTACCATCAGGCGACAGTGACCTGATTCCAATCACCAATCCTGGGAACTCTGACCAGTTTTTAATGGTTTTGCCTTATGACCTTCACCTCTTCTGTTGCCCTGGGGGGGGGGTGTCTTACTTTTCAGTCCCTCCCAGCTTGCCGTAGTTTTCTCTCTCCATCTGTTACTTGGCCCTCGGGCCTGTCACGTGTTTCTTTGTGTCGCTCCGTCCTTTCATAACATTTTGCTCCATCCCTTGATCTCCCTGTTTTTCCTTTCTTCGTCTCTGTATTTCTGTGCCTTCTGTGTGTGTCCCCACCTCCTGGCTGCTCCTCCCTCCAAGGCAGACAGCCATGAAAGACACCCGGCATGGCTTCTCCACACCAGTGTGTTGCTAGAGCGGACTGCTTGCCGCTCTCAGTAGAAAGAGCTTTTGCCTTTGTTGCCAAATCAGAATCTTCTCAGCAGTGAGAACGTGGCTTATGAAAGCAAGTACCTTGTAATTAAATAAATGGGTAATTTCAGTGGTTTTTTTTTTTTTTTCTATTTTTCTTCCCGGGGATTTTCTTAGTAACAGGAAGGAATAGATAGGCGTGTTTTACTTCCCACTGATGGAGAAGCTAATATAAGTCACTCTGTATTTAGGCTTTATTTGGGTATTTGTGATAATTAATAAGAAGGAAACATCTGTCCTAGTGATAGAGAAGATGAGAAGGCATGGAGGGGGGAAATCTGGTGCATCAGTAAAGTCTGTAAGAGAAAGACAGGTGGCAGAAATACTGGTGACTTGTAATTCAAAGAAAAGTTAAAGAAAAATAAGGGTTTCGTCAAACACATCAGAGGATATGTATGGTCTCGGGGAAGCAGGCTCATGGATGAACACGATGATGACACACAATAAATATAAACCGATGGATACTTCGAGGGTGCTGGTGGGGCCAAGAAGAGAGCAGACACATGGAGTCATGATGAAGCCACGTCCCATAGTGGGCTCACTGGGTGGGAAGGAAGTCAGCCAACGTGAATTGTGACTCTTCCGGACCCAAGGTAGAGGAGGATTGTGCAGGCTGTGTCCTAGTAAACAGCATTAAGGGCATCTGAGGCCAGCACGGAATTCCAGAGTTAGAGCGGTGGGTGGGATCAGTGGCTAGAGCATCTATGCTGAGAAGACAGAGGATCTGGGGAGTTGGCCCCTATGCTGAGAAGACAGAGGATGTGGGGTGTTGCCCACTGCTGCCCCCTATGCTGAGAAGACAGAGGATGTGGGGTGCTGCCCACTGCTGCCCCCTATGCTGAGAAGACAGAGGATGTGGGGTGCTACCCACTGCTGGCCCCTATGCTAAGACAGAGGATGTGGGGTGCTGCTCACTGCTGGCAAAGCTGACAGCTTCCACCTTACTCCAGTTTTTGCTCTGCGCCTCTTCTCATCCTAACTCTCTAATTCTCTCAAAAAACAAAGGCAGTAGCATTCTTGTCTGTATCTTCTGGATACTAAGCTCCATTGAAGTTCTCAGAGTTTGTTGACTAGAACCGCATAGAGGAGCCATGATTATCTCTTTGCAGCACAGAGCAAAAAGCATCTTTACCAAAAAGACCATTGTTTCCTTGCATGACGTAATTTTTGTCCTTTGGAATCAAGCAACCCCTCATAAGACCATAATGCAATATTTCTCACTCAAAACTTTCATAATGTTTCAATATCACAATGAAATGTCTGGGTAGATACTTTATCTCTGGTAAAGCTGCACCATATTAAAATGTGACTCCATGATTTTAGAAGTGTGACAGCCTCTCATTTGCCAACCTGATTTCCCAAGGTCTCCCCACAAAGAAAGGGCTTTCTTTGCCACATTTTACTGTTGTTTACAGTAGTGAAGTTTCTATCTTGGAGAATATCTTTATAAACACCTCATGCCTGGCACAAAGTTGCCTTTGATAAATCTTTAGTTTTTGTACTTTTAAAAAATTATCTTCCTTGTATAGAAGCAGTATGATCACATGACTAAATACTGACATACAGATCAGAATTCATAATTCTCAAGTTCAAGTCCAAAACCCATTGATTTTGCTTGCCGTGTACTCTTGGATAAGTTATATCATCTCTCAGAGCCTGAGTTTTCAATACTGTTTAAAAAAATAGGGCACCCACCTCACAGGGTTTCTGTGAAGACTAAATTTGACTAATGTACAATGCACTGTTTGGGCGATAGCAAATACTCAGCACATCATAAGAAACACAGCTGCAGCTGTTGCTGCCATATTATTGTGGCGTTTGATAAAGCTCTGCAACTTAGTCACTTATCTAAGTATAAAACGTATTATAATTGATCCTTATGTAGAATTATGAGGAATAATCTCTTGAGATCTCCTTTATTGGCAAATAAGAGGAACCCGACTAAAGAGCTTTTATCCAGTTAGCAAACACGTATTGAGACTGTGTGTGTGTTGTGTGTATGTGTGTGGTTTTGTGTGTATATGTGTGTGTGTGTCTGTCTGTCTGTGCACTGAAAGGGCCTGGTGCCAATTTAGGGTACTATATTCTTATACAGAGAGACAGAAGAATAAAGGATGATAAAAAGAAGACAGATTGTGATAAGAAATTAACATACTGTACAGAATGTTACTAAGACATCAGAGGTAACTTGGATTTGAGGAACAGAGCAGGCTTTTTTGAGGCATTCAGATGATGAAGAGAAAGCAGCCATGCAAGATCTCTGGGCAGACAAGCGTATGTAGAGGCCCGAGGCAGAGAATAAGCCTGACAGTTTTGAGGACAGAAGACTTAATTAAGGAAGACGAGCTGGCAAGGTGGACAGGAGCCAGATGATGAAGTCTTATGGACCATGATGAAAAAGTCTGAATTTAATTAATTATTGGGGAAGCAATTGTGAGAAATTAAGCACAAGAGTCTCACTCAGATTCTAAAAATGTGGCATGCAAAGATGGGGAATATACTTTGGGAGTTTAGGAATATCAGTGGGAAAGCTGTTAGGAGGCTGTTGTGTTGACCAGATGGAGAAAAGGGAGATGGAAAGAATAGACCTATCAGAAGGGTGGAAGCAGCAGGGCAGGGGATGTCCAGGCTGCAATATTAGGATGTTCCTGGCTTAGTCTTTGGTTTCTGGTAAATAACTTAAAATGTGCCAGGTACAGTGGTGTGTTCCTTTATTCTTGGCACTCAGGAGGCAGAGTCGGGCTGCTCCCTCTGAATTCCAGGCCAGCCCAGCCAGGGCTACATAGAGAGATGTCGTCTTTTAAAAAATGAAAGGAAAATAAAGGAGGAGGAGGGATGAGGGAAAGAAGGAAGACAGACAGAAAGGAAGGAAGGAGGGAGGGAGGGAGGGAGGAGAAAGAGAGGGAGGGAGGGAGGAACGGAGGGAGGGAAGAAGGAAGGAAGGAAGGAAGGAAGGAAGGAAGGAAGGAAGGAAGGAAGGAAGGAAGGAAGGAAGAAATTGGTGTCTAAGTTGCTAAAACATAGATGTGATGAACAGGTAGTGTGAATGCAGGGGTCAAACAGGTGACCGAGGGGTGTGACAGTTAATGTCAATTGTCTACTTGATGGGACTGTAAGGTAGAAAGTAAAGGATGCTTCTGGATATGCGTGTTTCCAGAGACGACCTAAATGGAAGACAGTGACTGATGGGGACAGGATCTCCCTGAATTTGGCAGCACTGTCCAATAGACTGGGGCCCCAGTGGAACGAAAGCAGAATAAAAGGAGGAATCCACCTGTGCGTGCACATCTGCTCTGCCTGAGCAAATGTGTCCTTGCCGCTTGTCTTCATCCGGGGACACCAGACTCCAGTTTCCTCAGCCTTTTGGCATACACTCACTCACACCAGCCACTCTTCAGGGAACTTCCAGTCTTCAGCTTGAGGCTGGAGCCACATTACTGGACCCTGTTCCATGACTTCCAGTCTTTTGGACCGATGCGCTACCAGGTTCCTTCTCTGGCTCCCAAACAGGCAGATGGCCACTGTTGAGCAATCCAGCCTCCAGTCTAATAAACCCAGATATACATGTGTATCCATTCTATTGGTTTTGTTCCTCTCAAGACACCCAATGTAAGGGCTGGGTGTTGTGCGACACATGCCTGTTCAGAATGCTTACCAGACGTCTATGAGGCACAGCTGAACAGGCAGCCAGATATACAGTGTGGAAGTCAGGGCTAGAGCTCCAAATTGATGGCACATCCAGCATAAATAGTATTTAAAGCTGTGGAACGAGATGAGATCACCAAGACGGGGAATGGATAAAGACAAGAAAATGGTTTGAGCCTGAACTTTGGGGATGCCAAGATTTAGAAGTCAACTAAAAGAAGACAATGTAATAAAAGAAAATTCATTAGGCCAATAAACAATCCAGTTGTGGGAAGAATGGGGCTGACCTCAGGCACAATGGGACTTCAGGTCTACAGCGCCATCAGGGGTCTGTCTTTCTTCCCTGCTCTGGGTTCTTGTTCACTTTCTCCTTATCAATCTTTTGACCCAACCTATTCCGTGGTCTTTACTTTAGATATATATATATATTTTTTCCATTTGAAAGAAATGTTGCCACAGGCAGCTCTGAATTCCATGTGAACAACGCAAACAAAAAGTCAGTCTTTTCCCGGTTGAGTTTGAAATGTCCTAAGGAAGACTCCTGATTTGTCTCAGGATGATCTATGGAACCAAGTCAGGGCCAAGAGAACAGTGAAGAGGAATTGTAGTCATGTACACCGTGGGGACATCTAGCTTGCACTTTTTTTTTCCATCAGTAAGTAATTGCTGATGGAGTCACTGACTTAGATATCTTTTCAGTTTGGGTGTCCACCTGCCTAATTATAAGTGCACGTGTCTGTCCCTACCTGCAAGTATAGCGTGACATGGCAGCTTTATATCTTTCAAATGTAAATAAATTATTGGCTCTTATCTGAAGCTGAGATTGATGCATTCAACACTTACACTCTAGCTAAATCCTCACAAGAAGCACACAAGCTCATTCAGAGCCCTTTTATAAGGGCACTAACGTCATTCAGGTAACTGTTTTATTGTGCTTCGTTATCCCCAAAGGTCCAGCTGTTTAAAGCAAAGACATTGGGGATTCGACTCCAACCTATGAGCTCTGATACCACCACCGTTCAAGCCATAGCAGCCTTCATAACTGCCTCACCAAGGGGCACTGCAATCAAGGGGGTTCCCAAAGCTGCAGTTTCTGAGACTGAAGTTTTCACGGTCTAGTGTTTTGCTCTTTCATAAACTTCACTCAAGAATCCAGTGTCATCAACAGAAGGATCCTACTGCCCAGAACTTTGAAAAGAGCATAGGTCAAATCTCTGTTCACCGGGAAGTTAAAGAAAGCAGCACCAGAAGGACCATTCGGCTGTTTCGTGTTGCTGGTGTTCATCCCAACACAGTTACGTCTGTGGTGCCTCAGGGGCTGGGTTTGGGAGTTTTGTTCTTTTTATTGATGTGGTTCCTCCCGCTCTTCTTTTTTGTTTTTTAGATGGCACGCTTACACTGTCACTTTTATTTACCCCTTAAAACGTTTTGGCTGAAAAAGAAATGGTCTATATAGCAGAATCACAGTGAAGAATAGGAATCTACTCAGAATGAGGTCGACAAGGTAATCGCAGAGTGGGTTTCTACGCTTCTCTTCTTTCAGGCATAGATGGTGTGATACTGTGTGACATTTTAAGAAAATGAATCAGACCTGGGAATCTGGATGGAAGAGGAGGACCCAAATGAGGGCATAGGTGGGCAGAAGCACAGCTAAATCTCCATACTCTACCCTAGACCATATTTCAAGTGGACCATATCTATGAGCACTGTAAAAGTACAAGAAGGGTAGGATCCCCTAAGAAATCCCCAAGAAGTGATGCCTTTTTAGTATATGCTTCTACCTCCTTTTTTGGAGCATGTGTGTGGTGGGGGGGCTTGGGGGGTCCAAGCAACACATTTTTCTTCAGCAGCTGAGGAATAGCCGATCTAGGCACAATCAGAGCTGGCTCCATGGTTGTCTCTGTAAGTATGAGATAAGCAAGGTGATGACTGAAATATGATTCTCACAGGTCTCTCCCACAGGGTAACGCACAGCCTTGGGCTGCTTTAGGGGACTCTTAGGGGTTGAAAAAGGGGGAGAGGAAAGTATGTAAATGCCAAAAACTATAACCAGGCTGTGGGACAAAATGATGAAAAATAATTTCAGTTATGCAAGATGGATAGAACTCACAAGAAGACAGGCACTGACTGGGGAGCCTCTATATAGGTTGACAGGGAGGGCCCTATCTTTGGAATAAAAGTAAAGTACCACCACAGTGTCAGTACTAGCGTTTTGTAACATTTGGAGAATGAGCTTGAGATAGCCACGGTTTTTGAATGAGTGAGTTCATTAAATATATAGCAATAAGAATAATTAGTAAGCAATGAATATGAGATATCATCAAATTGGGAGCTTAAAAACAGCCCACTGAAATAGACTGGGAAGGGCCCCTTGAGGCAGCTCAAGTTTCCGATGATTCTTGGACAAAGCAGAAAGTCCCCTTGGGTGAGGCTTCCAAGTTAAAAGGCAAATAGCAACATATATAATAGAGATGATGCCATCAAATGGGCTGCCCAGAAAAACTGAGTAGAAGTCTACTAGGAAAGTGTAGGGGGGGTTAGATAATGCCTTTGACTGAGCACTTTGATATGACTGAACTTTTTTTTTGACTGACATAGTGTTCACCATTCTCTGGTTCCTGACTAGGGAATGCAAGGTGAGTTTCACACTACTCTGCTATGCCTCACCTGCCACAATGGATGGTATCCTTAAACTGTCATCCAAATAAACCTTTGCCTCCTTGAGTTTCTCTTGTCTGGCATATCATTGTAGCCACGACAAAAGTAAGCAATGGAGCCGGTACAGAAGGGCAGCATTACACCGCTGTGAGTAGCATCCTTGACTCCATTTATGGGCATCATAATCTTGAGAAAGTCACTTGACCTCCTTGGACTGCAGCTTCTTCTTCTTTAAACTAAGAGAATGATGTTCACTTTAGAAACTGCTGGTGGAAGGAAGTTGTAACAGGCTCAGCACAAAGTCTGGGACATAGAAGATGCTACACATGCTACACATGTGACAGTCTGTGATCATAAAAACAAGTCGCAGTTAATCAGAGAAAAGACCTAATCAAGGTGGGGAGGGGACTGTGTCAGTCAGATTAGCATTGAAGAAAAACTGATTTCAATCTCATGCAGCTAGTTTTGAGATCCTTCAATTTTTCTTGCTCCAGGCCAAGATTAGCCCTAGCATCCTGAGCTGAACTGAGTCTTGAGGTGAAGTACCAGGTGGCCCCAGCTAAGGATGAAGGGCTACAGAGGCTGAGAGCCCAAATGGGTTACAGGATCACCGGGGAGGGGTGGGACTGTTCTCAATTTTATCTGTGAAGACGCTTCCTAAAAAGATAGATTCCATTTCAAAATAAGAACTTTCTAATAATGAGAATTACTTTAAATACAGAACAGCTGGCATCAGAAAGGGGCATGCTGACTTTTCTAGAAGTGGCCCAGCAGAGGATGAATCCAGAGTTATGAGAAGAGGAGACCCTCATGAGAGGACTGGACGGGGTGACACCCGTAGGCACTCTCAAAAGTGGAAATGGCCAGGTATCACACTTCAGTGGAATTCTGCTAGCTTCTGAACATAAAGCAAAGTCTCCAGCAGTGTCTCAGGAAGGGAATGGAGCTGGGTAGGCTCCGGTGTCTTGAGAGAATTGCCTTTCCTAGGGGTTAATAGAGATGGCCGCCCTTCAGCTGCAGTGTTGGCACCGAGAGTGGGGTGAGAGGTGACAGGAGATGAGAAAATGGGAAAAACAGGTGCAGCCTGGTATATCTGCAATTAGTCTGTACTGTCTATTTTCATAAAACAGACTGCACACTTGAGATCGGAAAGGTAATCATGTCTGATATCAGAACCTGAGTATAAATAGTCAAACTCCAGACCTTATAGCTGTGCCTTGGTGGAAGAGACGGCCAGAGAGGTGCTTGTTGGAGGCCTGGGAGTCAGGGCCACTCTCCCTCCCACATCCTTACTAATGCCAGTTCCCAGGGCAGCAGAACATCTTGAATTTATGGCCCCATACACTGTAACTGCTGCTTCATCACTGAAGATCCTGCCATAAAGAACAACTCCACTAGACCAGGATGCTGCATCCACCCAGTGGTTAGAATAAAAATGTATAATCAAAGGTTCCATCCCAGAGCTGCCTGGAGACAGCCCTCTGGCATTGCCCTCATCCAAGGAGTTGTTTTACTAGGGCGTTTTCCCGGTTTCTACGCCCAGCTTCCTCCAGTAAAGCGGGCAGTTCATTTCTGCCTGTATTCCCAGGGGGTTGGAGGACAGACTGGGCCAGACTGGGTTTGCACACAGAAGCTTCGGAACCTCCAAACGCCTGCCTCCTTGGAAACAAGCCCATCATCTGATGACATTTGTGAGCTGAAGCTCAAGCCAAGGCTCTCATCCATGTGCCTCTTTGCACAGGCTTAGAGGCTCCCACACCTGCATGTGTACATCTGTGACCAAGCTCACAGCAGCACAGTGAGTCTCATGGCGATGATGCTGATTATCTGTCAAATGATCTGGATGTTTCAGTAAACAAGGTTCATCTTAGAATATGGCATTTTGCCACCATAGTTGCTTGGATTAAAGACAAACTCCTTTGAGGTGGGAGACTTATGTGTAATTTTACATCCAGAAGAAGGAAAATACTGGGAAACACATGTTTATGGGGCAAAAATTTCCTCAAAGCCATTCTGATCAGGCTATTTATTTTTGCTGTGGACATTCCAGAAATTCAGTGTAAATCTTGTGGCTTGCACTATTACTAAGTAAGATGGGCAAAGAGGTTCAAGCCGTACTCCCGAGTCCTGTTCCATCCCATACTCTGTCCATTCCCAGCCTACAGCAGAATCACATACATTTATTTACTGGTGACTTGTCCTGGCCCCTGCCCTTAGCCCATGGACCACCTCTTATATTAGTTTTTCTGGTTCCTTCAAACCCCGAGTCACCCGAATAAGATGACGTGGGGCTTAGGCAAGATCTGAATCATGTCCACCCATCCCCCACTTACCTGAGCATTTGTTTTTATGGCTTTATAAAAAAGGGACAATATCCTGGGAATGTTGCCTAGTTTTCCTGCATTGGACTCATCTCCCCGAGGAGGGAAAAATATATGTGTTGGGGTAGAAAACCATGCCCACCCAGGCTCCATCCTTTACTAACAATAATTAACTTTGGCAAAATCACTTAATTTTCTTTTACCTATCCATGGAATACAGTATCTAGCCTGGCTCCTGACTCAGAAGAGATGTTTGATAGTGATTTCCTTATCAGATTAAGTTGCATTCATTTTTTTTTTTCTCCTTCCATTTCTATGGTTCTTCTAGACTGAGCAGATCCCAGGTGGGGGCTGTGACTTGTAGATCCCAAGGTCTAACTCAGTGCTAGAGTCACAGTAGGTGCCTGCCACACGTTATTTCAACTCCTCAGTAACTTTTACATTTTAATATTTGAATCAACCAGTTCTACACATATTTATCATATGCCTTTCATGAGGCAAGATAGCCTATTAGCATGAATTGTTAGAGAAGATCCATTGACACCCGGGAGGAAAGAGAGCAGCAGGCTGGGAACACATAATGTGACAGATGGAAAGTGTACAGTGTCTGGGGTGGGGTGGAAGGGATTTAAGGAGGGTGCAGAGGTCCAGTGAGACAGAGATGGAAGACAACTTTGGAGTCAAATCCAAAAGAAACAGGAAAGTTAAGAGTAGATACAAACTAGGTAACAGAGCAAAAATCCTACACACATTAGGAAGAGTGGATGGAGATGTCCTGGGATCTGAGACAAGGAGACTGGGGACACGGGAGGATGGATGCCAAAGTCAGGGAGGGAGGGTGAGGCATTGAAGGGTTTATAGCTCCAGGTATTCCTCAGGTAAAGGTACTCTTCGGGAAAGATGACTCACAATTAATCTTGTTACTCAATGTGACTTATAACCAATCTTGCCTACCCAGAGGAGGGTGACATTTTTACTTAGGAATAACAGCTGGTGGGGTAGGGAATATGCTGTCGGGGGGAACTCATCCTTAGGCACACTGGAGTCAGGGCTGAGGAACCTTGAGGTGTTGTTGCAGGCAGTTGGAAGCCAAGTTGTATCTGTCAGCAGGGTGGTTGAGACAGAGCCACAGAGAACAACAGAAGAGTGACTGCTTAGCTTGGTCTTGCCCCTCTGAAAGAGGCAGAGATATCAGGGCTTCAAGGGAAGGTAAGCAAAATGAGGCTACTCAGCTCAAGCCTTGTTGGGTAATGTTCACAAAATGTATTTGTTAGTGGACAGTATTAGAAAACACCTCACCACAAAGCCCATCATTTCCTGGTGGCAGGCAGGCAGACCAACGGGGCTTGTGAGAGATCAGGGCAGGCACCTCTATAGCTTCCTTCAGACTAACTGAAATGTTGAGTGGGGGCCATGGCTGGCGTTTCCATCTCAGTAGACGGTGTGCTGTGGAATTCCAGATACCACTTGGCCTTAGATTGGGGAAGAGTCTGGGTAAGTAAGATGAAGACTGGGATGGGGGTAAGAAAGATGAGAAGGGGTGTGTAGAGCTGAAGTAATCTCCCCATTTCTTCTCCTTCCCCACAGCACGCGAGGCAGGAAAGCCATGGATTTCTGTCAACTGTAAAAGCTTTCACAGCAACGGAGATGTCAGCTCAGGAGCCAAACTGCCATCTCTGTTTTAATTGGAGTCTGCTCTGTGAAGATTGGGGTAGGGATGACCGAGAGAGAGAAAGAGAGAGAGAGAGAGAGAGAGAGAGAGAGAGAGAGAGAGAGAGAGAGAGAGAGAGAGAGAGAGAATTAGCACCAAAAGATGTGAGTGATGAAGGGAGCTAAAAAGACAGAAAGAAGGAGTGATCCAAGACAGAAAGTGTGCTCCCCTAACCCATCCTGAGCTTGTGTGTCAGAAACTAGCCCTGGGATAGCAGCCCACACAGCAGTCTCCCACAGGGGACAGGGTAGCCCCTTCCACATAGATGCACAGGCTGTGGCAGGTGAGAGGCAAGCAAAGGAGGGGTCCGAACTGTATTCATTCCCTCTTCCTTCTTTATCATTTATTAAAAAGTAAAAACAAAATCCTTTTTCATTTTTTCCTCCGGTGCCATGACTACCTGTCAAGCCCACAGAATTCTGGATGCTTCAGGGCCAGCTCAGCCCAAGAAAAGCCAGGGCACGGATCTAATAAAGGCTAATCCTCTGCAGGCGCCTAGGCTTTACAGGTAACCCAGAGAGCAATGGGCGAGGTCCTCCCACCTCCACCCTGCCTGGGCCCCAATAATCCTGAGCTCTCAGAAGTGCCCAGGCAGTGTCCAAGAAGAAATAGATTTAAAAGAAACAGCAAAAATTTTCAAAACCAAACCCAAAAAACCATCTCTCTCTTTCTTTCTCTCTCTCTCTTTCCCTCTCTCTCTCTCTCCCTCTCCCTCCCTCTCCCTCTCCCTCTCCCTCTCCCTCTCCCTCTCTCTCTCTCTCTCTCTCTCTCTCTCTCTCTCTCTCTCTCTCTCTCTCTCTCTCTCTGTGTGTGTGCATGTCTGTCTGTCTGTGTATGTGCCCATGTACAAGGTTACCATTGGAATATATTTAATACCTGTTATTTGTGAATACTCTTCAAAATACTCATAAATTTGTTAAAACAGAGGTGAAATACAGCTTTGAGAAATCAGCACATTCAACCAATTATTTTAGGGATGTGAAAGAACCCTAGACACAGTGCTCAGCTAAGAACCTGCATCACAGTTGCAGAATTGGAAGGTAAAGACTAGCATTTAAAGATAGCTTTCTTCTCTTTGCCCTGATGTCTCATAAAATAGATTTCTGGGTTTGGTCACTTGCTTAGGGTCATCATGTGCCAAGTACCTTTGCAAATGTTATCTTGCGAAATCTTTATGAGCGCCTCAAGAAGTAGATGTTACTATTTTACCTAAAATAATAATAATAAATCTACATATTTACACAGCAGATGAATGGTAGTCTGATCCAAGTGGTTTGTTCTTGTTTGCTTGCTTGTGTTTGAGGCAGAGTCTTGCTATATAGTTCAGGATGGACTTGAACTCCTTGTGTAGTCAAGGTTGGCCTCTAAAAGTTGATCTCCTGTCTGTCTAAGAACCATCACGTTAGCATCTAGTGTGTTTCTTTAAAAATATTTATTTATGTGCATGTGAGTTTGCACAAGTGTATGTCTGCATCATGTGCACTCAGGAGGCTTTGGAGGTCAGAAGACATGGCAGATCCCCTGGAGCTGGAGTCACAGATGGTTTGAGCTACCACGTGATTACCAGTAATGGAACCTGGGTCCTCTGCGATGTGGTAAGTGCTCTTAATCTCTGAGTCATTCCTCCAACCCCTCTAGTGCTTATTTTTAACCACTTTTGCTAAGACAACTCTCACTAATAAATTAATAAGAGAATGAACAAAGTCTATGCAATTATTTCTATCAAAAGGTGAAACATGACATTCTCTTTCCAGTACATCAAATCCCTGAACTATAAAAGCAAAAAGACCATCTCGTGGCTCCCCTGAGATCTCGCTTGTCTCAGTTTGAATCACAGATTCTCACTACAGCCAGCTAAGGGGCTGGTCCTTGTGTGCCTTCATTCAGTGTTAGTTAGCTGCATGCTTGTACCGATGACCACAGATCAGCGTCCATGATGCAGCAGGAAGACCCTGTACTAGGTACAGGACAGGATGGTCATTAAAGCAGGAGTTCTTTCTTCGGAGAGCTCATAGTAGACTCAGACAAGTCCACAAAGAACAATGTCCCCAAGCAATGTATTTAAAAAGTGCCAAGGCAGAACCCCACTTTGGGGTAGAGCCCCTAGGGGGACTTCAGGCAAGAGGTGAACATGAAGTTGGGCCTTAAGAAGTCAGTATACTTTGGTTATGTAGAAATGGGAATGACAGAAAATAGCATTTCTGGAGTCTAAAAGAAGAAAAAGAAAATGTACAGGGAATCTCTTCCAGATACACGGGGCTAAAGACTTTATCTCCATTTTCTGCTAGCTGAGCAGTCTGTTCACCCCAGCAGGCCACTGGGGGCAGGCTTAGGGTGGCAGCCCTCTGCTATGTGAACACAGAATGCTTCCTCTGCCTACTTGCTGTAAGCCTCACAACCGCCTTATGCAATGAGTACAATCATTTTCCTCATTTGGCAGATGAGATAGAAGTCACTAAGGTTAAACAGCTTATCAAAGACACACAGGCAGTAAGGAATGCCACTGGGGCTTGACCCCCAGGCTGCCTGACAATGAAGCCCATCCCACTAGGGACAGCTGTGCCATTTTACCAGCTGAGTGGTCCTAGGGAAACTGGCTTAGGGGGGTTGCTTAGTCTTTTCCTTACCTAGGAAGGGGGTAGAAGCTAAAGATTGTGTTAAGGAAGGGGCACAGGCTGCCCACTGGGTTAGAAAAGCCAGGGCCCAGCACCCAGGCAGGAAGCCGTGAAATCTGTCTGTGTGCTAATAACACTTGGTTCCTAAAAGTTTCCAGGGACTTCAGAATGCTTTTTCCATCAATCCAAAGTGCTTAAGGTGCAGACCATCTGTGGAGCCTCTAGCAACACATACAGATACACCAATCAGCACCAAGACTGTGCTCATCCCAAAGCTATGTCCCAAACCTCACCACTCTCTTAAGATCAATGTACACTTCCCCTTTCTTCCTCCTCTCCCCCTTTCCTCTCTGTTCTGTTCCCTCTCATTGTAAGCTCCTCAGAAACTGCCAAAGATCCCAGCAGCCTTTACTATTTCTTATCATGTTTATTTATTTTTTTGCCCATGCGTGCACATGCAAGGAGGAAGGTCAGGGTCACTTTGCAAAAGTTGCTTCTTCTACCATATCAGCTCCAGGAATTGAACTCGGATTTGCAGTTTGTTAGCAAGCACCTTGATGCACCAAGCCACCTTGCTAGACCCTCGGTAACATTCAAAGGAAATTTTAGCAACTGGAGATTTCAAAACCAAGTATAGAACTAAACCTACAGACTCAGGATTCCCACCACCCACTAAGTTGATACTTTGTTTTCCGTGTATCTCTTTGAATTCAAAGGCCAAAGCAGGTGTGTGTGTTTGGAGCACGGAGATTTAGAATAAATGGTCAACTCATGTTCGTCCATGTGAGTCATTCCACGTGTCTGAGCCATTCACGTGTCTGACATAGGAACTAGAGCAAGATGAAGCAGAGCTGACTCATCCGAGCTCCAGCTTCCTGCAAGAGAAAACTGCTTGCCTCCAGGCCCAGCTGCCTCAACCTGGCACCTGCAGCCTGAAGCAGCTCCCAGATCCCTGCACTCAGCAATCGCAACAACAGTAGCAGCAGCACCCAAGCCCTTAAAGCATCTGCCCCTCCCACTCCCTGCCACCTGGGCACCTGCAGCCCTGCAATGCAGCCACTTCCTTCCAACCTAGCCAGCTTCCCGACAGAGCTGCCTTGATGAAATCTGGGAGCTATTTTGAAATTTCCCTTTTTGAGAGAGAGAGAGAGAAAGAGAGAGAGAGAAAAAAAAAAGTCCGAACTGATTAGTTGATAATTACATGTTGGAACATCTGTTCTGATTTGTTTTATTCTTTCTATTTTGGAAAATTGGAATACACTGAAGTTTTGCCTTCTGGAGTTGCCGGCCTGGCTCTTGGGGCGTGAGCAGCCCTCCTGCTCTGAAGCACCTGGCTCGGCCCACAGCCCAGCTCCCAGGGAAAAGAGAAAAAAAGGCACAACTCTGCTGTCTAAAAGAACAGGGTGGCACTTTTGGGTCTCTCCACACTGCCACAGCCTCAGAAAGGTGGAGCCTCCATTTGTCCACCTGCCTCCAAAGTCTGGAGGTCCTGTGGAGAGAACAGGCCCTGTAGATGGGCAGCCAGGCTGGACTGGGTGTGTCCATGACCAGGGTAATAACTTGGGGCTCATCCTTCATCAGCCATCAGTTGTGTGGTGGCCAGTTTCCTTCTGGCAGTTGCCTACATGTTGCCTGTCCCCTTGGGGGAAGAGGCGCTTCCCACTGCCCAGCTCAGATATGCTGTTGTTGAGATATTGCTGAGGCCTCATTAGATTTGCTCATGTCAGAATGCTGGCATCTCAAACCACTCCACCTCTGCATGCCTTGTCGCTGCCATTTGAGAGTGACTGCTCAGAGCCCCAAGGTGTTGCTGACAGGGCTGAGGACTTTCTACCCAATTACTGTCTCTGAAATGCTTAGGCGGTTCTAGAGGCTTGGTGTGAGGGAATGAGGAGAGCCAGCAAAGCGAGTTGGATCTAGACTCCATCCTCAAGGGCTCCTGTGGCTGTTGAACTTCAGGCCTGACTCCCTACTGCAAACAAAGTGTCCTCAAAAACCCAAGACACATATACAGTTAGGTCTCTCACTTTGGACTTCAATGGCTCCCTGGCACCTTTATATTTAAACCCAGAGTCTTTGATTTGGTATGCAAGGTTCCCCTACACATGAACCCAGCTTCCGTGGCCAGCTCCATCTCCTTAGCTTTCCCCATCTCAATCTCCAGCTTCTCCCATCCTGCAGGGCCTCTCTTATCTTTTCTTATACATTTTCCTCTTACAATCGCTATTCCCAGGGTTAGAGAGATGGCTCCATGGGTACAGCGCTTGCTGATCATACATGAAGACCCTAATACCCATATAAAAGCCCTGGTGTGTGTGAAGCTATAATCCCAATACTAAAAGCAGACACAGGTGAATTCCAGAGGCTCTTGGGCTGGCCAAGTCTTCTCAAAACAGTGAGCTCCGAGTTTGGTGAGGGATTCTATTTCAAAAAACAAGGTAGAGAAACGTTGAGGAAGACATACCCACATCAATCCCTGGCCTCCACACGCATCAGCATGGGTGAGCACACATGTGCACCAAAGTGCATCTCTCTCTACCCCCTCCTTCCCTTTTTCTGGTCACATTTCTTTCCTCTTCCTTTCTCTTCATCAGGAAATTTCCTGTTTGTTGCAAGTCTCTGCTTCGATGGAAATTTCCTCAGCAATCCTCCCCCCCCCCCAAACTTCTAAAAGTTAGATGTTTTCCCTACATACCCCTGTGGCATTCTGAACTCTTCCTCAGTAGCTTCACTGACGCTAGCTGCCCACTTAACCACTCTCTTGCCCAGCCTGAAAGCCCCTGGGAGGAGAGATACCCCCTTTGCTTATTATGCCTGTTGAGGCAGCTAGCACAGTTGCATGGAGCACCTAACATATGGTGGTGCTCTATAAATGTTGGAGAAGTAGAAAAGTGCATAAATGAACGGACAGATGGAAAATCACTCAACTTATTAGGGAGATGGCATTTGCACAAATAATACAATACTGGGAAGTATTATGGCGTGCATGTCAGACGGGATTGGCTATATTATGCTGCAGTAACAATCAGATCCCACATCCCAGTCTGTGGCTTATAAAAAAACAAAGGTTTATTTCTCACTCCTACCCCAGTGCTGCAGAGATAATCTGCCTTTACGTAAGAACTGCAGCCCGAGGGAGGGTGCCTCTCACCCCTCCCACCTTTCTTAGAGCAGGAGAATGAGGGCATAATAAACCCTGTACACACTCTTCATGTGTCCACTGTGGGGTGACACAGTCATCTCTTCTGATTTTAATGCTTAAGGCAAGTCACATGACCTTATGGGTGATCTACTCTGGCCGTTTGTCCAGAGGAGTGCTGGAGACATCTGCTAACCAGTATTAATGCTCTTCATAGGAAATCTGGGAAGAGAGCATGCTTTCAAATAAAAGTGACAGATTTAAGAACAAGGTGATGGAGGCTGGAGAGATGGCTCAGTAGTTAAGAGCACTTGCTGCTCTTTCAGAGGATCTAGGTTCAATTTTCAGCTCGAAACTGACTGTAACTCAAGTCCCTAGGGATCTACCAAAAGCCTGTGGCACACAGACATACATACAGGCAAAATATCACGCACAAAATAGTAAAAATAAATCTTTTTTTAAAAGGTGGCATTTGATGTAGGCCTTGGAGAAGAATTAAGATTTAAGTCCCTGAGGTCTGGGCTGAGCTACCTGCAAGGCAAGCAAAGGCCCCTCTGCCCAGCATCACTCAGATAAACAAGGCAGGGTCCCATCTCATAGGGAGTTTGTGCCGCAACAGAAAAAAAAAAATGCATCCTGAATGTGTACAAATATTCATAAAATATGCATGACTGTGCTGTGCCCAATAAAAAGCAAAGTAAGAGAAATGAGTCCCATTTGGGGGTGACAGGCTGTGCTTCTTAGAGGTGGTTGAGATTTCAAGGGAGTGGGAGCTTAGGATCAAGGTGGGGCTGAAAATCATGGCAGAAGAATCATGGATGAGGAAAGCCATGAGAATGGCCATCACAGAGCAAAGGAAAGCAGAAGTTTCCAGAAGGCTGGCCTGTGGCCTTGATGTTAGGGCAGTAGGCCAATAGGATGGGAAACTCCCAGAATTGGGCTCTTCTGGAAATAAGGATAACAGCAGTGTCTTCATTGTATTCATTTCACAAAAGCCCCCTCAGAAGTTTTAGGGGGCTAAGGGGATGGCTCAATCAGTAAAGCATTTGCCACCATAAGCATAAAGACCCAAGCTCAATCCCCAGCACCCACAGAAAATCTAGACACTGCTTTATATACCTATAATTTCAGTTCTGAGGAAGTGGGTGCTGGGGGCTTGCTGGAGAGTCAATTAAGCTGAATCAATGAACTACAAGTTCAGTGAGAGGTCCTGACTCAAAACATAAGGTGGAAAAACCATGGAGGGAGACACTGCATACCCATGGCTACCACTCAGACCCACACACATGATCTCCCTCTCTCTGCCCTCAGAGTCACCATTATAGGGGAGTGATCTTTACAGGGTCTCTGGGAGGCAGCCCTGTGACTTTACAACTTACAAAGGACCTCAAAGTTCCACTTGCTATGAGCCTCATTCTCTTGCCGTACTTACTCTCGGATTTGCCGTCTTGGGAGCTACTTCCTCCCCTTCTAGTGGGAAGGCCAATGCAAAGCTGCATCTGTATGTGTCTTACAGCACCCCCGGGATTCAAGGCCATCATTGGCAGGGACACAGGAATGGACCGGGTTAGGCCCGATCTCGGTTTTTCCTAGATCCATCTGCCACTTTTGCCGACCTCGTTTTATTCCTCTTATGACTCAGTCATTTTTCAGATCAATCCGGTCTCAAAATAATTTGTCAACACAGGGCACTGTGGTGACGGCGACATCACTGAGGAAGACGGCAATGGTTATTATTAGTTTCCATTTTGTCAGGTTCTATATTTTGTCCTGTTTTGTTTTTAGTTCAAATTGCCACAGCCGAGGACTTATTTCCTGGAGCCGGATTCAGGGCCTCTCACTCACTTCACACTTTGACTCATTTATTTTTCCCATTTCCCCAAAGACCTTTTGACACTTTGAAAAGTGTTTTACTTCAATACAACCCCACGCTCTTACCTTGTGTTTCCTCCATTTTCCTCTTCTCACTTTTTATTAATAAGTCATAAAGAAAGTGTTTCCAGGCAAACATCACTCACTGAGTAATAAAACCCGGGGCAGAGGACGGAACTATACTGAGAAGTAGAGGCTAGGGAGTGCCTGTTTCCTGGTCTCAGAGTGGCAGGGGAGCCTTTGCCTGACAACAGGCTTTGCGCAGGTGTGCATAAAGTCAATAAAAGCAAAAGGCACTATGCCATGTGGCGTTATGGGGTCACCAGGGTCCCCTTACCAGCCAAGAGACATAGCCATCTGGGAGGTGTCAGGAATATGCTTACAATATCCTTGCATGGTTGTGCGCCTGGAAACCACAGGCACCATGGGTGATAGAGCTGGAAGGTGCCAGAGTTGGAATGTGAAGCCTCGGCTCTGGCTTCTACAGATGAGGCTGCTGAATTGAGGATGACTCAGCCCAGATGAGTCTGTTATAAGCAGGGTCTGGAGCATAACCCATGTCGCTCTCTGGTTTACAGATTCCATTTGTCCTCTATGTCATGATACACTCCAGAACCCAACTGTTATGTCTGACTCCATTGTGATGGGCACCTTGGTCCTTGGGGTGATGGTTTGGGGAATTTAGCTTAGAAGGAGGTTCTTGGGTTATTAGAACATGCCCTCCATTGCAGGAGACTTCAGACACTTAAGTCTTTCTCTGTCTTTGCTGCTGCTTCAAAAAGTTATCAAAGACTTGTTCCCACATACACGGTCCCACCGTGGCTGTCTACCAGGAAGCAACCCAACTGAGAACTGAGACAATGCAAGTCCCATGTTCTTGAACCTCCCAAACTGAGCTAAATAAGCTTCTCCCAATTCAAACGTAGCCTGTGTCTGGTGATTCGTTACCAAGATGGAAAGCTTACTTGGTATACCATCCTTAAGTCACCTTCTGGCCGAACCTGCTTTCCTGCCCTGTCATATACTCCACAGGCAAAACTCTGTTGACCTTTGCTCTCCTTGACTCCAGATGCACATAACAAATTGTGAGACATTTCTCCCTCAATGACTCATGGACACCTGGGCTCTCTACCTTTTTTACAGTTCATATGGTTAGGATTTCCCTGGAGGCTAAACTAAAAACTTCCAAGGTGGGTTTTTTGTTGTTTTTTTTTTCCTGTTCTTTCTCTCAGCAACGACATTTTACATTGAACCATTTCTCAAGGCTTTCTTCCTATTCCTTGAAATGGTCCTGCATTTCCACAAAAGACATTTTCCTACAACTCAAATCAGATCATATTCAGTTTATGTCTGAAACCTAATGACCCCATGAGAAGGCAGCTAAGACTTGGAGGGGAGATGCTGGAGATTGAGAAGAAAATGGCCTATGCCAAGTCCAGCCCTGATCTCTCTCAACCCAGCATGATGAATGAATGATAGGAACATGAATAAGTTGGGCAGTGAAATGGGAAGAACACAGACTTGCCAGTGAGAACCTGTGAGAGACAGGATAGAAGAAGCTACTTAAAATACCAGTCAGCATAAGGAGTGGTGCCCACTTGTTCCCCCAGCACTCTGGAAGCTGAGGCTGGAAGACTGTGAGTCCAAGGCTAGCCTGAGCTAAACAGTGAACTCACAGCCAGCTTGAGCTACCTAGCCAGACACTGTCTCCAGATGAATGAATGAATCAATCAAATCAATCAAATAATAAGCAAAGAAAAATTACTATTATGTTACAAGAGTCTGGGGACACTTAATACTACATACAATGAAAAGTGGGTTCTATGAAAAACACTTGTCTATGGATCTGAGGCTTCCTGCTTACAGAATATCAGTGTGGGACCTAACTATCTGAATTACCTTCCAGTGTAGACTTCTGGTGTCCGAGGCTCCACAGGACCTCAAGAAGACTTGCTTTTGAGTTGTGGTCTCCTGCTCTGATCCAAGTTCTGCTGGTAGAGGAAGAACACAATTGAAGGCCGGCTCTTTCCTTCCCACAACATATTACACAAATTCTGATCCATCAACCTGGGTGGCTCATTTTTCTATAAAGTATAAGTAAGGAGCCAAAGGGACCTTATTATGTAAAAAAAGAGACTTAATTTTCCTGAAGGACTGGCTCTGGTCCACACTCATCAAAGGGCCAGGGAGCCTCGGATCAAAGCCTGGAACTGTGTGTTGTGGCCAACTCCTTGCCTGTTTCCAAAGTGCTATGTTCAAAGAGACTGAATCTCTCAGGCCACAGTTTGTAAGAACTCTGGAAGGCCTCAGCCCCAATCTCTAGTCACCTCTTGGGGTCAAAAAGCAAATATAAACTCAGAGATCCTCAGAAGAATTGGTTTTCCTCCTTCCCCTGTGAGAGGTTTGAGCTTTGGGATTTGAAATAGAAAAATGAAAAAAAAAAAAAAACCCAGCAGGGGTTGTTCTAGGGATTCCAAAATTGGAGCTATAAACCCCTGGGCATTTGGATGAAAACAAACAAACAAAAATAACAACAATAAAAAACCCCAAGTGCATGGCTATGAGCAATTCAAGATGACAAGCGACATTGTGGTAGCTTGGATTCTACAAGTTACTGCTATCTGTGGCCACTGTGTTATTCACAGTGATGGCGGCTGCTTTCTGCTCAATCTTCTATGACTTCCTATTGTTCAGAGAAGACTCTTCTTTTTGGCAGTGGGCAAAGTCCTCACAGTTGGTCCATCAGAGACCTTCCCAGCTTCCTTTTCATGTCCTTCCTGAACTATGAGTAAATCTGAACGGCACGTATCCTTTAATAACTTGACTCATCTTTCTCATCACTGCCACCAAATACAGGAGAATCAGTTTAAGGCAGGAAGGATTTTGGGCTCACAACTCAGGGGATACTACCGTCCATCATGGTAGGGAGCGGGGGAATGGCATTCTATACTGCAGGAGACAAACATGTATTTGAGGGATTACATATGAATGTTTGTATGAGTATAAAAAGCACCATATGTAGTTTTGCCTGGAAATACAACGTGAGTCACAAGTACAATTGAAAACTTAGTAGTTTGGGCTTAGGAAGAGCTCATGCAGTAAAGGACATGCATGTTTTACATCAGGACCTAGGTCTGTGCCTTAGAACCCATTTTTTTTAATCTTGTAAATCTCTCTCTCTCTCTCTCTCTCTCTCTCTCTCTCTCTCTCTCTCTCTCTCTCTCTCTCTCTCTCTCTGAGTGTGTCTGTGTCTGTGTGTATACTAGAAAACAACCCATAGCGCTTCTTTTCTGCTACCATCATGTGCAATCCGGGGATCAAACTCTGGTTGCCAGGCCTGTGTGCAAGCACCTCTACCAACTGAACCGCTACACCATCTTTTATAACTATATTTTTAAAAGGTCAAATGGGGCTGGAGAGATGGCTCAGTGGTTAAGAGCACTGACTGCTCTGCCGGAGGCCCTGAGTTCAATTCCCAGCAACCACATGGTGGCTCACAGCCATCTATAGTGAGATCTGGTGTCCTTTTCTGGCCCACAGGGACACATGCAGGCAAGAACACTGTATACATGATAAGTAAATAAATCTCAAAAAAAATATTTAAAGGTCATATGAAATTGGTTAATTCATTTTAATACTAAATGTTACTTAGCTTAATAAATACAAACATTTGCCATTCCTACATAAGACACTCCACAAAGCCACATGAGGTAGCTGAAGTTTTGCATGGCACAGATGCAGCACTGGGGGGGTCTATGGAATGGGAAGACGTCATAGTTCCTGGTGGGACGACTGGTTTTCGTTTGGTGGAGGGAAGAAGTTCTCCCCCACTCAGAAGAGAAAGTCCTTGACAAATCAGAGAGTAGAGAAGAGCCTGGTGTGCCCACAGATGCCTAAGGAAGCAAGCCTACGAGAGTGCTGGGGTGGGGGGCAGAGGACGGCAAAGGGAATTTGGGAAGGGAGCCTCTACTTCTTTCTAGGAACCTGAAGGACTCACGAAGTCTGCCCTGTGATTTAGAAAGATAGTCTTGGCCAGTAAGTCGGTGGAGGACGGCCTGGAGAGAAGAGCATGGAATGCCTAGCTAGTTGGAGAGGAGTGATGGAAGCCGGAAGTCAGAAGCTGGAAGCGCTCACCAGTATCCTGCAGGGTGCACCCACCAGCTGCTTTACAGAACTGAGAAAACAAGAAAGGACTTCAAACCTCTGAGTAAGATGCTGAGTAAGAAGAGGATGTGGACAGAGACTTGGTGGAGCCACCTGGACACAAATTTAGCTGGTGATGGGAGGGCGGAAAGGCGTGGCCTAATTCTGAAGGGTGGAGCTACTGTGACAGCAGGTGGCTTGCAGAGAGGACACTGCTCCAGTCTTACCCAGTTTGTGGGTGGTGATTTGCGTACTGCGCTGGCAGCAGCACCTGCTTAGACACTCGTGTTTTAGAAAACAGGAAATTTAGTCTGTCTGATGCCACCTTCTATCCCACCCCCTCAACATAGTCCTTTGGCTTTGATATTATTGATTAAATAATCAACTAATTTATTAAGTCAACACAGCCTCATATGCGTATCTCAGATTTTTACCCCTTAATCGTAGTGTCGTTTTTCACCATATTCTATCATATTCTGGGTTCAAACCAGTAACATCCCTCACCTAGATCACTGCCATAACCCTCCTCTTCTGCCCCACCCTCCTGCCTTTAACTCTATTGTCAGTTCTCCACACAATCATAAGCAATGTTTGACTAAAATGTAAACTAGATGCCAATCCTCTGTGTAAGCCCTCACCAGGCTCCCATCGAAGAGAAAAAAAAAAATCCATTGTTTCTGTCTTGTTATTTCTACCTATTTATTTGCTTACTTATTATTCCATTTAGGTACCATACCGAATAACGGCTATGAACATCTAAGAGTTTTCTGGTGCGAATGGGGGTTTTTACTTTTTCTTTTCTATTTGTTTGAGTTTTGTTTCATTCTCTTGCCTTATAGCTTTAAAACTTCAAGCTGTATTAAATAAGAGCAAAGACTTTGAATACCCTGTGTTGCTCTTGATTGTAGAGAGAACACTTTCAGTTTTCCCGCATTATAGTATGCCAGTTGGCTTTTATTGGGCTGTTTTGTATTCCTCCTATTCTTTTCTTCAATTCAAACTTAATTATGAAGAATTTGCAAATAAAACGCATCACATACAAAAACTAACCAGACCCAAAGTCTAGACACTTTAAGGAATTACTACAGTATAAAATGTAGAGACTAGCAGGGTAAGGAAGGGCTGGGTGCACACCATAAACACCTGAGTCATGCATGAGGACATAAACTGTTTTCTAGATCTAGCTCTGACATAGAGTTGCTGTTTTTGGGTGGGAGAAAGTGCATAAAAACTATTAGACCATGAAAGTGCAACATCTAATGTGAAACCCCACAGCACCAGCCTAGCCTTTCTCACTGTATTGTTGGTTCTTCAGAGTTTTCTCATGAAGGGATGCAAACTTTGTGAAAGGGCTTTCCTGGGTCTGTTGGGATGACCTTGTGATTTCTGCTCTTGTACTTATTGGTATGTTATACTTTAACTGATTGAGATTCACATGCCAGACAATCCCTGCACCCCAAGGATGAGACCAACTTGCTTTCTTGAATTCATATTGCACAGATTTTGCTGAGATGTTTTGCCTCTCTGCTCAACATGGAAATTATGGTGGTTATTGTGTCCTTAACAGGGTTGGTATCGAAGCAATGTTCTTCTCTTTCTCTTTAAGGCAGCTTGAGGGGCCTTGGGTGGTAGCATTTGGTTAAAGTTAGAATGTATCCATCAATCTGTCTGGTTCTGTTTTTCTCTGTGGGAGACTTTTTATTGCTGCTCCAATTTCATTGCTTGTTATGGATCTACTTAAGTGCTTCGTATCTTCTTGATTTAACTTGGGTAGGTCGTATGTATTTAGGAATCTAGCCATTTCTCCTAGACTATCTGCTTTGTTTTTTTAAATAGAAAACTTCAAACTATTTCCTACAAATCCTCTGTATTACATAGGATGCTGTGGTTGATACCTTATCATCTCTAATTTGGTTAATCTGGGTCTTCTTTTTTCTTTTGGCTAATTAGTTGGGCTAGGGGGTTGTCTGTTTTAAATCTTTGTTTGATGATTTTATGTATTGTTCTTTGGGGCTTCATTTCCTGTAAGATCCCAAGGCCCACCTTTGCTGTATCCCGAAGGTCTGGGGGATGGCGTTTTCCTCTTCACGTGACTCTCCCTGATTCCTCCCACCAACCAGCCAGTGCTTATCCGAGTGTTTTGTTCAGCATCTATATAGTCGTGTCATTTCTCTTGTTATTGATTTCCAGTTTGTTCCACTGCCAACTGATCAAATATAAGAAATCGTCTTGATTCTTGCCTGCCATTTAGAATTTGTTGAGGCCTAAAATGTGATCTGCTTGGGGGAAAGTTTCGTTGGCTTCTAAGAATGCTTGCTATTTCTAAAGTGTCAGGTGAAATACTCTCTTAAGTCTATTTGGTTGAAAATAGAGGTTAATTCTGAAGTCTGTTGTATTTTTGTCTGAATTCTCTAGCTACTGCTGAGCGTTGTGTATAAAAATGACCTACCTTATTATACCTGTACCTATATATTCCTTTATGCTTTATAATGCCTGTTTTGTAAATTTGAGAAGGGAAGGCTGATTCGTATTCTTTAGTTGTTTTCTTGGTTGGTTCAACTATTACCTTGCTTTTCTTCTTTACACAGACTTTTTATTGGTACCATTTTGTGAGATCTGTGTTTGAGTGCAGGCATATGTATGTGGAGGTCAGATAACAACTTCCAGGGCTCTTCTCCCTCAAACAGAAGTCTGGGTCCTGGGAATCGAACTTGAGCTGTGAGGCTTGCAAAGCCAGCACTTTTACCAGCTAAGCCATCTTGTCACCCTGCTGGCTCTTTTCTTCAACCCCCACATTTCCATCGGGTGTTTGAGGGTTTACTGAGTTGGAAGCAGCTGATTGCTTCCGAGTTCTCCTCTGTTCACTTGCTTCTTCCCCTGCACTCATGGCTGAGGTTGCCTTTCCCCTCCTTTGTGTGTGGAGTCCCGTTAAGAAGTAGATACAACACTGGCTTGGTGAGCATGAATTGCTTGAAATGTCTTTATTTTTATTTTGTTTTAAAAAGATAACTTTTCTGAACATAGTAATTCTTGTTGGCAGTTACTTACTTCCAAGGCTTAAAATACATCATTCTTTGCTTTCTTGGCTCTAAGGGTTTCTGCCGAGATGTCTAATGCTGCTGTGATGAGTTTGCCTTTGTAAGGAGTTGGCATTCTCTCCTGAGTCTTTTAATGCTGTCTCTTTGTTTTGTTCTCTTAGAATTTTTGACTACCATGTGTTATGATGGGGTTATTCTCTGGTCATGTCTATTTGGGGTTCTAAAAACCTTTTGTTCTTGGATATGTGCTTCTTCCACCGGATTTCATAACTCTCCCCTGTAATTTCAAGGAATCTCTCTAGGCCTTTAGTTTCTTGTCTTGGTGCTTTCTTCTCCCCCATGGATTCTTGGGTTTGATCTCTTGATCAGACCTCATAATTCCCTCAGTCTAGGTCATGCTTGTTTTTCTTCACTCATGTCTGGCTGTAATATTTCCTCAGCCTTTTTTTTTTCGATTGCTGCCACTTTCTTTTCTGGTGGATTGTAGACTTATTGGTGGTTGCAATGATTCTAATCTTTTTTAAAACCATGCATGTGAATCAGATCATAGGGCCCACTCAGGGCAGAAGAGGGCATCAGACCCTCTGGAGCTGGAGTGACGGGTGGTTGTGAGTTGTCCTTCACTGGTGCTGGGGAGCAGACTACGTCCTCTGAGTGTCATGCTTTATTAACTGCTGAGCCATCTCTCCAGCCCCTTAGTGATGATATTTATGATTGCGTGTTTTATTTGATTACGGCTTTTTTCCCCTCAACATTTATTCTCCCCCTTCCCCTAAGATCTTAGTTTTCTTGCTGAACTTCTCATCTGTGTTTCCAACCTTCTCCTCCACCTCGGCTTCTGTGTCCTGAGTTGGTTTCCTTGCTTCATCTGTCTGTCTGTTTGCTTCCTCTTTCCCTAACTGGTTGTTTTTAGAATAACTTTTTTCCCCTGATGTTTCAACCATTTGGATATCTCTGGAGTTAGGGGATTACAGTCTTCAAAAGGTCCTATGCTGCTGTTGTTTCTCATATCTCTTATGTTTCTATGTTGTAGCTGGTCATCTCTCCATAGTTTCACTTCAGGATTTTCTCAGTGAGAATCCTCCTTTTGAGGGCTCAATCCTCAGTACCACTCAGGGAGAAAATAAACCACTGTATGTGATAACAAGATTTAGAAATACAGTTATGATGTATTCAAATTATAACTATAACACCAGTGGCCACAGGATAGAAAATGGCAGAAATAATGCAGAGTATATTATAAAGTTAAAATTATTCAGGGCACATTTAGAAAGAGGCAAATTAATTAAGTAATGGAGAGAGTCATGGAAAGGACCAACAGGGTATGCAGATAGAGGAAGGGAAAAGGGGGGATAATGGATACGATTGACATGTACAGGGCAGAGGAAACCTGGCAACACAATGAAGAAAAAAATAGATGAATGTAAGTAAAAGGATGAACAAAAATAATAAATCCTCTTTATAAGTAAAAATACTAGCCAAGGTATAATAAAAAAGAAGAAAAAGTATGAAGGCTTCTTTCTCCTCTAAATGTTGTCTTTCTGGTATGTGAGAGGGATGTGAGTGGGAGTCGGAGCAGCTTGTTTTTCCTACATCCAGAGCGGTGGCGATTCTAGTCAAGAATGAGATGTCCAACTCGGCTATCTTCCTGTTAGGACCTTCTTTGAGCACCGGAGGCACCTTCTGGCCACACTTACTTAGCCTTGTAGACCATGGGCCAGACAGGTCCCTCTAAGGTAGCTAATGCTCTAGACAACTGCTATCTCCCAAGTGTGTTTGGGGTGAGAAAAGAGACGCACGCACTGAGTCTGGGGAGGGACAGTCTCTGTGCTTTCAAAACCTGCTCACCATTGAACACTCTGCTGGAGGATGAAGCTGCGGAAGTCTATCAGTGACTTCAAAATTCTTGATCCCATTGGCAATGACAGAAGGCATGAATGGCTGCCACCCATTGACCTCAGGTTTGGGGTGATGGGCTCACTTCTTAACCTCAGAATGTAGGACGACTCACTATTGTAGTCTGTACTAACCTTTTTGATATATTCCAGACTGGTGCTCACATTCTCCATGACTGGTCCTTATAGCTGTTTTCCACTCTGGGTCTGTGACAGGATAACCCAAGCCCATTGCTATGTGATTGGCTCTTGTTATCGGCTCCCAGGGTAGCTTGGTTTTAAGAAATACATTTCCTCTCAAGTTGATGCCCAACTGTAATTCTTTGAAACTTGGGGAATGACAAAATAGGGTTCTCCAGTGTGGGCCAGACATGCCAGAGGGGTCACTGTCTTAACAAGAGGACCGGCAGCAATAATAAAATCAATTGGATCTGAGTTTGCTAGAACTGTGAGCTTATCCTGTGGGTAGGACCCCGTTCTGTTCTCACCTCGGTGGGCTGGTTTGACAGGAAGCTTCTGATTTCCTTCCCATTGCTCAGGAGCCACCATTGGAGCTGAGTGTGCCCCCTCCTCTCTCAGCCACAGTCCTTCTGTTTCTCCACATCATCCATCTGCCTGTCATCCCGTTTGTCACTGCCAATGAGTTTCCAATCTTTTTCTTCGGAATAGAGTAGTCCATTCTCTGTTACCCCAGCTCTCCTCCTCCCCTGTCACAAGGCAACTTATAATCTTCCATCTTCTTGTGTCCTTATTTTAAGCCCGTTTCTTACAGTGGCTGACAGGGGTAACCTGGGCTGGAGTTCAGGTTCCCTTTCCATCTCCATTATCTTTGTGAACAGACACCTGTTTATCCTCTTCCATCCATACTGCCATTTTGCTATTTTTCAAGCATGCCAAGAATAACTTCTCCCTGCAGCCCTTGCGTTCACTGATACCTCTACCCGAAATGCAGTGCCAACATACGTGCACGGCTCACTTCCTCACAGGCCTCTCCAGTGTTCTCCTTCCATGAGATGGATTCTAGGGATTGAACTAAGATCATCAGACTTGGTGGCAAATGTGTTTATTAATGGAATACCAAGCGCTCACAGCTGGAGGGTAGGCTGGCCAGCCAAAGTACACCTGTTACAACAGTGTAACATAGATAACTCATTTTTTTCCCTCCTCTTTGGGGTAACGGCTGCAGTGTGGGATAAAATGATGGTGGACCCTTTCAGTACTGACTTTCTCCTGGTCTGCCAATGGCACATCATCGACCTAATACAGGCAACCAATCCTGTCAAGCCACTCTACCCCAACATCACATATTCCTCCGTCCACCTGCTCTCAGAGCTTCTCAAAAGTTCCTCACTTTGAAAGTGCCTTCTGTAAAACCTCATGACTTCCAACAGTCTCATTTTTATCAGCCTGGTTGTGATTTTGTCCTTCTGGCCCAGCGACTATATTTTTCCAAGAAAACAAGCTTCTTCAAAATGCGCTGGCCTCTGCCAAGCAAGGGAACGCTACGTCATCTGTGGTGGACACCAGCATTTAGGAGGGAATAATTTTCTTTCATCTGTTCAAGCAAATCTTTCCCCAACACTTGTAAGGCTGATTGCTGCCAATCTAGCGAAGCAAACACAGCCATTTAGAGGGAAAGGCATCAGAAATCCGCAGCTACTTAGAACATTTAAAAGACAGCAGACTCCTGTTCTTTCTACCAGGTTGTGTGTGCGTCCTCCCCCTCAGCCCAGCATTCATTAACTCTTCTGGTTTGGAGGAAGGAGGTGGAATATATTCTTGTGTGTTCCATTACATCGCATAATGAAAATAAAGGAGATAATAACATGCTGTCTACGCACACATGTGTATACACCGATGTGTGCGTGCACAGACAGTGTGCAGATGCCGTGTACATGCAGCGTTTGTACGTGGCAAGAGAGAAGAGGAAAGAGAAATTCTCCCTTTGAGCTCATTTCCTTTCATTGCTGTCCAGACATGAAAGGAGGCAGTGCAGACATCTGCTAAGCTCCATCCTGGCCCCACGCTTATTCTCCATATCGTATGCGCCAGGTACTGCCTGCCACTTTTACCTCTCCAACGTGGGGAAAGAGGAGGGGGGAAAAAAAAAAGAAATAAAACACTTCCTCCAAAGAGCACAGCCACGGGAATCGCAGGACTAAGAGCAAATAATGATTTCCTTCTCTGCTTTTTAAGTAAATACTGCTGCACAATGGGCTATCGGCCAGGACAGGTGCAAAATAATAGACTCCTTTCTGGTCGCCTCAGCCCCCATGGGGCCACTGCTAACTGCGCAGGGTACTCAATTTTCTTTTGTTATTTAAAAATGTGTTTGTGGATTCCTGGGGGGTGGGGAGGGAGGGGTGAACCCTGATCTAGAATCATCAAGAGGATTTGTATTTTTTGCTTTATTAATGGAAAGCTACCAGGATCTGTCTTCCTGGGGAGGCTTTTAAGGCATCTATCCAGTGAGATGAAGCTTGGTCGGTCGGGAAGGCCACGGTAATCATCAGCAGACTGAGTCACATGGGAACAGCAGCATGGACATTAGGAAGAGCTTCTCTGGCACAGAGGAAACCGAGGCCTTAGGAAGCCCAGTTTCCTACTCTACGAGAAGAGGGGGTGTTTCTTACCTGCCTCAAATCGTTTGTTCCTGGTAAAATTATTATAATCCCACGATGGCCACGGAATACCACAGCACCTCAGGACAGTCAAGAGACACACAGGAGTAGCAACATGGAAGAGGTTCCACTTCAGAAAAGTTTTATTCAATTGGGTGACGAATCCTTTCTCATTCTTCCTTAGAACAGTTTATCACTTCAGATAAAGCCATACACAATTGCAAAGCATCTGGCTGCAGGGGACCCCAGAGCTCTTCTCATTCAGAGCCTCCCCTCCAGCCTGGGTATCTCCATGGCTATGATGGATTCCGGTTTTCACCTCTTATATTCCTCATGTACATCTGTCATTATCAAAAGAAAAATCTAGAATGAAGAAGATGTGTAGCCTCGAGCAATGATTTCTGGAAATATTGTATTATCAGTAATGATAAATTTTGTAGTCATCTCCTATTTGCTCTCCTCCTGTCCCCCAACAAAATAATTGAGTTCTTTTAAGATTTATTTTTAATTGTGAGGATATGTGTGTGACTATGTGTGGGTATGTTCGCATGAGTACAGCTGTCTTTAGAGTTCAGAAAAAGCTATCAGGGCTCCTGGAGTTGGGCTTGGCAGTGGTTATAATGCCCAGCATGGGTACTAGGAGCCAAACTTGGGTTCTCTGTATGATTAGTCTGGGCTTTAATCCGATGAGCCATCTCTCTAGCCTATAAGAGTGGTTCCTGCAATCTGCTAGGGATGCGTGAGGGTGTTCCTCCTTCTGCATCTAGCCTCTTCTCTGAATTTTCCATAACAAAGTTGTGAAGACAATCTAGATCTTCCAAGGGCAGGAATTAGCTTGACACCTGAGAACTTGTGAGGTTTCTCTTTCCATAGCTTGGATCAGCTAGCACAAACTCGGAGGACTAGTGTGTACACTCCGCTTTGCCTTGGAGCACTTTCCCCTTGGGAGCTCCACTTCCCCAAGGACTGTCCCCATCTCACTACCTCACCACTAGGTCCTCAGAGCTCTTCATATGTGCTATGGCTGGGAGGTCAATGTCTGCAGTGAAGATGGACCAGGGTGACTAGGTGTCTACTGCAGGTGAGGTTCCAGCTAGTCCCCCATGGTGTCTTCCCCTTCCTGCTCAGCATGGGACTAATGCTTTCTTTTCTCTTCAGGAGGATCCCTGAGGAAGGTGATCCTGCACCATCTGGAAACTAAAATTTATTATTTGTCACTTGGTTGGAAAACTTTGCTCAGTTTTCCTTTCACTGTCTACTCCCTGGCTTCTGTGGGTATTAATTCATTAGCATTTATTAACAACAGTCCAATTTAGTTGAATAAATTAGCAGAAGCTGTGGCTTCTAGTTCTAAGGCCAGGGACACTCTGGAGAGAAGAGAAAGGTTCAAGGACATGTCCAGAGCTGAGGGCACTGCCAGCAGGGGTCAGGACTAGTGGGTGCTCTGGTCAAGGTCTTTGATCACCTGGGGCAGCAGCAGGACAGTGGCACTGATGGGGTGAGATGGTAGAGCCCACATGACACCTGTCCATCTGCATGATGGACACAGAACCCAGCTAACTGAAGACGAACTGACCTGCCTCACAGTTTTGTGTATGGATGCAGCTTCTCCATTAGCTGGAGCAGTGGGAGACTCTAATTTCAGTACAGAGAGACATTAAGAATATAGCATGTTAGTGGGGCAGTGGTGACTCAGACAGGCTGATTTCTGTGAATCCAAGGCCAGCCTACTCTACAAAGCGAGTCTGGGAACAGCCAGGGCTACATAGAGAGAGCCTGTCTCAGAAAAAGAAACAAAACCCCCCAAAACAAAAAAGGGAAGAATACTGAAGTGTCACAAATTTGAGATTTAAAATTTTATTTCTACTTTTTTATTGAATTTTATTTTAGGAAAAATATCTTGTAGCTCTGGATGACCCTGAATTTACTATGTGGCCCTGGTTGCCCTTAAACTTGGAGTCTTCTTGCGTCAGCCACCAGAGACTAGGGCTATAGGTGTGCATCACTGCACCCAAAAGAGCGGGATTTTACTTGTGATTCTGTAATGTATCAAGCCAAATTGTTATTTAACTGCCAAGTTAGAGTTCCCTTATCTCAAGACAGGCAGCGATGATAATTCATAAGATTATTCTGACTACATAGTGAACAGAATCTTGAGAAGTACCAGCTCATGAGTGGTTAGCTAATGTTAGAGACTTTCTTAAACACTTAGGACTGCTGTAAAGCAATTCTACGACAGGTAGACTATGTCTTAAGACAAGCTTCTCATAGTTCCAGAAGCTTGATACTCAACGCCAAGGTTCCCGAGTGTCTGGGTTCTGCTAAATAGTGTCTTCGTAGCCAGCAGGTAGTTTTCCTTTTGCTTTGTTCTCACGTAGGAGAGATGAGAGGGAAGCAGCTAGCGCTTTAGTGTCTTTGCTTCTAAAACTCACCTCCTATGACCTAATTGCTTCTAAAGTCCTAACTTCAAACACTATCACTTCTGGTATTCAACTTCAGCACATAAATTGGGGAAACAAAAACATTCAGACCAAACCAGGTATTGTTATCCCCGCCCCCCACCTGCCTGTCTGAAGGACTCTCTTCCTGTAGACACACTCTCAGGGAGTATTTTAGAATGAGCCTTACACCCAGTCTATTCTGCTATTTCTAATGTCAACTGCTCTCCTGGAAGAGATTCTTAAGAGATTCCCTTAGCACTGCGGATTAGTTGTGTTCCCTTAGACATATGGGAGAAAGACACCAATATCTAAAGTTTAACAGAAGAAAATAAGGTGCTCAATAAACTAGATAAACATTTACAGAAACAAATGTCAGGCTTCATTGTAATAGCCATGAAGGTAAAAGACTATTAAATCATGAGCTATTTTGCAAAATGAAAAGGGCTTAAAAATATGAACAGTCTTTGAAAGGATGCCGGCCAGGGCAAGACACACATAAGCTGCTCACAGGGGTATAAAGAGACAGACCCTCTCCAGGGCGAACTGTCACAATATAAAGAAACCGACTCAATGCAGCAGATGAGAACATCCAAGATGAATTCATAAAGCATGAACATTCAGTATGTTTATGATGAAGGCGACATTTCAAATTAACAAAGTATGGGTGAATAATCAATGAATGCAGTAGGGAACAAATGGATAGCCATCTGATAAAATATTCATTTGGATCCCTGTCTCAACACTTATACCAAAATAAATTCCAGATAGGTCAAATAAGCAAACAGGATAAAGGAATCCATAAAGGTGCTGTGAGAAAGTAGTGGGGGGGGGAGGGGTAATCCGTTATAATCTCAGAGTGAGGAAAGCCTTTCTCCAGAGTAGCCTTCAATTTTGTTTCCATAAATATATGATTTATTAGGTGCTAAGCAGCCAGAAAAATATTATCATGTGAAATACAGCCCGAGCTGGTGATAGCTGTGACTAATACTTCCGTAAGCAGATTCATCTGCTGACTTTGTGTCTGCAAGGAAGGCGTTTTGTGATTCCGTGATGTCTTTTACAACACTTCCCATGAAGAAACACACCCAGACGCAGGCAGATGATGATTCACCGATGCAAAATCCAGACTGGACCTTGTAGTAAAGGAATCTTTACTTTCCCCCTTCCTGGGTCTTCTGCCTCTGTGTGTGGGAAGCAGCAATATGGAAAAAGAAAATAAAATAATAATTTTTCTAAATGTTTTCCAGTTTTTAAAGAGTCTCAGACCACCGAGTTCTTTTATTTTGTTTTTGGAAAGAGCATACTGTGACTACACTGTATATTATGAAATTCCTCCTCTAGCATCTGGGCAGTATGCTACAGCTGAAACTGTTTCTGCAGCAGGAAATGGATCAGTAGCTGCTCAAGTGAGATGGATAAAGAACTCACATTAGTCCACATCAAGTTCTAGACTCCAGGACTTTCCTACTGAATTTATGAAAACTCTTAGCTTCCAGAGCACTGTGGTAGGAGAAAAAGAGTTTGTGTGTAGAGGGTACCTACATATCAACAGAGCAGGAAGAACTAACTGTCCATTAGGAAATAAAGGTAAGAGCCCTCCACAAGAAAGGAAATTCAAATGGCTTTTATGTGAGCAGAAAGGTCACTGATCCCATTGCTAATGAAAAACATGCAAAATAGAGAGAAAAGAACTTACTCTTCTTGTACCATCAGAGCAAACACCTGAAATTGAACAAGATGTGTATTGACAGAGCAGGGAAAGCCATACTTATAAGAGTTGTTGGCAAGAACGTCTACCACTCCTGAGGTAAGCTATTTACCAAGTGTGGTGGCTTGAATGGGAATGTCCCCTATAGTCTCGGGCATTTGAACACACTCTCCAGTTGATGACATTGTCTGGGGAGATCTAAGGTGCGGCTTTGCTGGAGGGAGTGGTCACTGGGGGCAAGTCTGGGGGTTTAAAGACTTGAGCCACTCACTCTCAGGTCCTTCTCCTTTCTGTTTGTGAGTCAAAGTGTGAGCTCTCAGCTTGCTGGTCCAGCTACTGTGCCAGCCACCTGCTGCCACACTGTCCCTGCCATTACGGACTCTAACTCCCTGGAATGGTAAGCCCAAGAAAATTTTTTCTTCCATAAATTCCTTTGGTCTCATCACAGTACCAGAAAAGTAACTAAAAACCTAGGTCAATAAACAGTAACCTAAGTATGTAAGTTCCAGCAGGGCTGGACATACAACTCAATTAACAGTGTGCTTGCTGAGCATATACAAAGTCTTGGGTTCCATTTCTACCAACATATAAAACTAAGTGTAATGGTGTATGTTCTCCTTGGTTACACAGTAAGTCAGAGGCCAGCCTGGGCATATGAGGCCCCATCTTAAAAAATTCAGTCCCATATCTAGGAGCTTATTTTAGATCTTCCTAATGATAGTGCACTAGTTAAATGTGTCATAATATTTATAACATAACTTATAACAATATATAACACCTAAAAGAATGTGACCTGACATAAAGCAATACTAATAATCAATTGACAAAAGCCAACCAAAGAACCTAACAATAACCATGAGTTCAGTTCTTCCGCACCCACATAAAAAGCCAAACATATCAGTGTTGGGGAGACAAAGATGGGAGATGTTGGCTGGTCAGCAGCTCTGGGTGAATCAGCCAGATACTCGGTCCTTCCCAGAAAAAGATGGAAAGTAGATGTCTGACCCTGACCTCTTATCTACACACATATTACACATTCACATATATCCCTCTACACACATGTATATGAATGCACATGTATATATATACACATATTCCCACACAAACACTCTAATACAGAGACATTGAGTTTATTAGAGTAAAATTTGCAGGGTGGGAATTTTTACATATAAGTTTCCATTTTGTACCTCAAATTGTCATAGATATTAAACAAGATAACACTGTACTTAGGTAGGGAAGCTAAGTGGCTGGGACACAGAAATATCAGGTGAATATTTTCATGTACATGTATGTTTCTCCCTTTGCATTTTTATTCAGGTACAGTTGCTAAAATACAGGGAAAGATGACTTATTTACATCCAGATTTAGAGGATCAATCTAAACAGCAAGCTATGGTAGTTTAGATAAATAAATTATGATTTTTTTCATAATAGACTACCATGAAGCCATCAGAAATGAAGTTATGGAAGGATGCTTATGCACTTGGTGAGTAGTTTATGCTATATGGATAATTTAAAATATAACCTAGAAAATGGAATGTTGTTATATTTCTATAAAGAAAATCATAAAATGATGTATAACCAAATAAGGTAATATACTTAGGAAAGGGCAAGAAGAATCTGAGCAAAAAGTATTTTCATCACAAATATTCCCTGAGTTCTGGTACATGAGCTCTTCAGGATGCTAGGTGCAGTGATGTGAACAAAACATCATATTTCTCATACTTATATAGCCAGGCAGGAGAAATGGTAATTGAAGGGAACACATTAAATAAGAAATGATGTGAGGGTTGGTTGGAGGAAGCATCCCTGAAGAAGCTATGGAGACCTGAAAGATGCTGAGGAATGGTCACCCAGAGATGGATGAGGACATGCACATGGGGCTGTGGGTGGGATCTTCCATGGGAAGGAAGGAAGCCCAGTGAATACAGAGCAGGTGATGGGGAAAGAACAGAAAAGATGGGGTAGGGAGGTCAGACACGGAGCACCTGGGACTTTAGGGCCACTGCTTGCAAGGACCTAAGATTTTATTCTCAACACAGTATTTTTGAGAGTTCAGCCATCACTGTGTCTGTGTCTCCTCAAAGTGTTTTTCTTCTCTCTGCTTTAATATTTCCACCATCTGTGGTGTCTTAAAGTTCACTATGCCACATCTATGAGTGGATTTCTTTGAAAGGACTGTTAAATCTATCTTTAAACATTTCTGGAAAATTCCCAGCCACTGTCACTTCATAGACGGTCTTGGCCTCATTCTCATATCCATGTAGATCTTGAATTAAACAAAGACCAGATCTGACTTCTGCGCTCTTAATAGCTATGATCTTCCCACCACTTGTAGTGTGTTTCAGATACCGAGGAAGCTTCTGGTTCACTAACTCCGCCTGCTGTTAAACCCATCAGCTCAGCCACAATCATTCCAGTTTTCATTTCTAGAAATCTCACTTACTTCTATCTCAAATATCTTAGGTTGTTTCTTTGTAAGCTCCCATAAAGATATTTGAAACTCTTGTTAACCTTTGAGTAAATGCAGGTATTTCACAATGCTTCTGTTAACTCAGTGCAGAGTTGGTGGGTCTGCTTTTGCTGTCTGTTGTTGAGAGCGAATTCCCCACTATTAATTTTCACCTAGTACCTGGGTATTTTCAACTGTGCTTTAACTCACTGCTCTTGGACATTCTTCTGATACATCTCTGAAAAGCATTTTCTAGAAAGACAAATTGGGTTTAGATCTGCCCATTTGTGCTTGCAGAGTTTGGCCTCAGCAAACCATATTCAAAGCAATTAGTTGTATTTTGGTTCAAAAGAATTTATCCCATACATGAATTAGATGTCCCTTTTGTGCTTACAGTTTCTAGGGGAGAGATTATTTTCTGATGCCCCATCTTCATAGGGCTATAGAACATGTTTTAAATTCCCAAAGTTGACAATCCAACACCCTGCCCTGCCCCCAGCTTTCCATGAGAGATGGCTAACTTATTATACATCCCATCCAAGGCAATCTTAGGGATTTGATTTTTGCCTCATAAGTTTGTGATTGGTTTACCCATTTCATAAAATGCTGAAGGAGTCAAACCCACCACAATAGTGACACAATCCAATTTGCTTCTCTCTCTCTCTCTCTCTCTCTCTCTCTCTCTGTTTTACTACATAGTTCTGGTTGGCCTGCGGCCTGCATCCTACTAGGTAGACCAGGCTAGCTTTGAACTTGTGACCTCTGCCTTCTGAGTGCAGGGATTACAGACAAAGCCACCACACAAGGTGGTTTCTTTCTTTTCTTTTCTTTTCTTTCTTTCTTTTTTTTTTTTTTTTTTTTTTTAAGAGTTAGTCTACAGTATAAATAATGGAGTGGACAAGGCAAGAGTGAAGTCAGGAATTGTGATGAATGACTGTTGAGTAATCTGGGTGAGAAGGCGGCTGGGCTACAGTGTGAGAGAGAAGGACAGGCATAGATAACTGGAGCTATGTTTCTAGATTAGATAAGAGGTGATGTGGGAGTGGCTTTCTGTATGCTGTGAATACCAATCTTTAAATGAAGGAGCTGTTTGGCCCTTGGTGGACACCATAGCCAGAGACAGCATAGGTAGGAGAAACAGGGCAGAGTCAGATTAGACGGAGCCAGCCACCCAAAGAAGAAACATGTAAGGAACACAGGTGAGCCACAGTCTACGCGGCAGCACAGACTAATGAAAATGGGTTGAGTTAAGATGAAAGCGCTAGCTAGCAATGTGCCTAAACCATAGGCCAAACAGCATGAAGTTAATATAAGTATCCGAGTCATTTTTGAGGGCCTAAGCAGTGGCGGGTGGCTAAGCAGTCTGGAATAGCAGGCCTGTGGGTCTGGACCTCTGGCCACCTGGGGCCAAGAAACCTAACTGTAACAAAGAGGAATTGAGATAATTATATACCAAAGGAGAGAAGGGGGGGTCATCCAGAGTGACCCCTACTTTCTGTCTTATATATTCACATGGATGATGTTGCCATGGGGAAAAGTGCCAGATAGATGATAGATATTGTGCTGGTTTGGTCCAGGATGGTGTGTGTGTTTTCTATCTCTGTGTGTTTGTGTGCACGCGCATGTGTATGTAAAGTTTAGAGCTCAGTCCTAATTTTTTAATGCTTGAGAATTATCTAAGATACACAAGTATAGCCATTAATAATAGTCAGGCGGTGAGATTAAGATAAACTCTCCTTTTTCACAGTTTTATTACTAGGCATATATTTTGTTTTATCTTTAAATTTTTAAGTCTTATCTCAGGCATATTGATGTATACATGCAAATGTATATGTCTTCTGCATATGTCTGTGTATCACCTGTGTGCCTGGTGCCCACAAAGACCACATGGATGCTGGATATTGAAGTCAGTGGAGGTGCAGTCAGTGCTCCTAACTGCTGAGTCATCTCTCTAGCCCCAATAGAGAGAAAAGGTTATTTAAAAATAAAGGTAGGCTGGCCAGATGGCTCAGTGGGTAAAGGTGCTTGCCATACAAATCTGATCCCCAGAACCCATATGAAGATGGAAGGGGAGGACCAACTCGTTAAGGCTGTCCTCTGGCCTCCACCCAGATACACACACACACACACACACACACACACACACACACACACACACACACACACAGACAGAGCGAGAGAGGGGGGCATATTACATACAATATATATAGAAGCATATCACACACACACACCCCACAACAATAACAAAATAGAAATAATAATAAAATGAAGCCTCTGCACACCATATAACTTATAAGTTCTTCTTTATTGGGGCTATCACTCAGTGGTGGAATACTTTCCTAGTTTATATGAGGCCCCAGCTTTGATCCCTGACACTGCTAAAAATATACGTTTTGGGTAGTAGAAACTGATGATTTCCATATTAAGCTTCCCATTTTTGTTTTGCATATATTATTCGTGTGTGTGTGCACGCGCACGTGTGCTCATGTGTGTGCATGCACATGTGTGCACACGTGTGTGTGCGTGTGTATATGCCCTACACTGTGAACCATGTCTGATGTATCTGTTGTCCCTTCTCCCCCAGTCTGTGACATTGCTCTGCACACAGTCAATGGTAGATAAATATTGAGTAAATGAAAGCATCTATGTGATGAGGATGCTCAAGAATTCCTTCTGATTCTTGGATCAGAAGATCCAAGGATGGTGTAATCACAAACCAACATTTTCCCCATTCAGACCATTCAAAGCAATGGTAGACAATCCTTAATTTTCTACTAAATTTAGTATGTGTCTTAGTTAGGATTTTTATTGCTGTGAAGAGAGACCATGACTATGGCAACTCTTATAAAGGAAAACATTTAATTCGGGTGGCCTACAGTTTAAAGATTCAGCCCATAGCAGTGTGGTGCTAGCAAAGTAGCTGAGAGCCCTACATCTTGTAGGCAACAAGAAGTTGACTGAGACATTGGGAGGTATCCTGAGCATAGGAAACTGCAACACCTGCCCCCACAGTGACACACTTCCTCCAACAAGGCCACGCCTCCTAACAGTGCCACTCCCTATGAGATTAGGGACATGCTATAACATTGCCAGTATCTGCCTGCCACTGGAGGGAAGTACCTGGCACAGTGGACTTATGAATGTTAGTTTTTGTTTCCAGACAATCAAAGCCTAAGGTCAGGCAAGCATTCCCATTGTTTGGCCCTTGAGAGCTTCAGGCCTAACTATTACAGTTTGGATCTAGAACAGTCCTTAAAAGTTAATGTGTTGGAGACTTCATCCCCAGTTAGGGGCAGTGCTGGGGGTGTGTGTGTGCTGGGGACCTTCAGAGGCTAAGTCTATTTGGTGGGTACAGGTTATCCAAGAGTTTGTCTTTTGTTTCTTCCCACCTCTATCTCTCTCTTCCTCCGCTTCCCCCTTTTCCTCTCCTTCCCCTTCTTCCTTTCCTTCTCCCAGCTCCCCTTCTTGGACCTCTCCTCCTCCTGCCCTGCCCTCTCCACCATGACATAAGCACCAATGTCCTTCCCGTCCCTCACAGTTATGCTCTGCCTTATCCAGAGTCAAGTGTCTATGGACTCAAACCACGGGCTGAAACAAGTCCTTCTGAGTTGTTTGTGTTGGGTATTTCTTCTGGTGGCAGTGACCCGTAACGGTTGGAAACCTGCATAGAAGCAAACAGTTGTATTGTGACCCAGAACACAGAGGGGAAAAAAGATGCACAGGGTTCTCTTTGTTCCTTTAGTAATACCCAGGAGAGCTCAAACGGCCACACAAGGTCTGCCTCATGCCCCCTGCCACCCACCAACCTCTATCAGGTCCCACTTTGCAGTAGTGCCAGCCCAAGGGGTGTAAGTTTTTACATACGGGCCTGAGGGGGTAGCCCCATGCAAGCCACAGCCCTCAGAGAAGTTGGACAGCAAGTTATAGGCATAATGGGGAAACCTAATGCTTCAGTCAGGCTGCAGCAGTACCAACCATAATGTATTTGTTTGCCTCCCGGCTTTGTGACAGCGCAGATGGTCTGGAGACCTCCCCCTGCTCAGGACCCCCAGACACAGCACGGGCCTGCCTTCCCCCATAATGAGCCTCCTCTCTCTCCCACAAGAACAAACTGCAATGATGATATTTCACTCAGAAAATTCTGGAAGAGAAAAGAGGTTGGTTTCCTCTTGTTTTATTGTCTTAACTGTGGCATAAGTCTAAACCTTCTTAGAAATCCCTGTGTGTAAAGCCCGAGATAGGGCCACTTCTCTGGAGTCACAGGGCCCCTCTCTTGTTAATTATGCGCACACTGGTGTGATTCTCAGGGCCCGACTATGGGGAGGCTATATAGTATAGATAACGATTTAGAAGTCAAATTCACTCAGTCTCTCAATGGGGTAGTAAGCAAGATGTACAACACAGATCAGAAAATGACAAACACGTCCCGGAGTCCATAACTCTCTCCCCCTCTTCTCCTTTTTCTGGAATTTCTCCTTTCAGCTGCAACCCCAGTGGTACACAGACGGAGACTTCTCAGGATTCCTGCAGGGAGGTGCCTGGTACCAATTCTGCTCCAATGTCCCACCGGTTGGCAGCTTCTCAGAGGGCCTTGCCAACACCACAGGCTATCTGGGGAGAACACCCAGCTGGCTACCCTGAAAAACATCACCACAGAGACACAAAGCCAGGCCTAGCCAAGCCAACGCCAGCACTTGCAATGGTGCTTCGGGGAGCGGAGGCCGCTTTGAGCTCTGTGTCAGCAAGGCACCAAACAACATCCGAAGTCCCTCCCCACACACACACAAAGCCAATGCATAATGCAGACATGTGTGCTACTGCTTTCTAGTCCTTCAGATATGAGCTACAGAGAAAGCTCCTACAGGATATGTAAAATGGATGCCAGTGCATGTTTTCCACCTACAGCCATGTCCTCAAATCCTCCTGCCCATGGCTGTTTCCTGTAGTCAGGCCACTTGAGAGTTGACACCCTGTATACCACAGAGGAGTCTGACATGGTAGCAGGGGCATGGTGCTTGGTTTTCAGGTTATTGGTGTTCAAGTCAAATTCTCTGCTTTCTGAGCAATGGCACTGGAGCCCAGGACGGGGCTGAAGAAGGAGCAGGGTCACTGGTGCAGCAGGACCCCCAGTACTGCCCCATCTTGACCTAGGAATGGGTACCAAAACCCCATCTGCAGTTATTGGCTGCTCCCCCAGGAGCAGCTATCCAATGATCCCACAGCTCAACTGAAAGCAGCAGGAGAAATGTCCAATACTTCATTAAAAGCAGCAAGAGACACCATTGTAAGCCCACGGCTCTTGCCCATCAAAGATCAGACACAGGGATCCAAATCAGCTCTGGTTTCAATCAGAGACCAGATACTTGAGAGGCGTTTTTCAGTGTGTGTCCTTTCTATGTGCGGCAGGAAGCCCCACTCTGGTTTCTCCTGTTTCTATCTTATTTTTATACCTTATAGAGCCCTTCAGGAGCTGCTGCTGGTAACACACACACACACACACACACACACACACACACACACACACACACCCTCATTATGCTGAGGCAGGGGGAAGCAGTCGAGCACTTCAAAAGCTAGGCACAGACTTAAGTATTCAGGTTTACTAAATTCTAGGAAATGCTGTCTCTCCTCCTGAGAAAGGTTAGTGTTTGGTAACAACTTTAATCTGGCCAAAGAAAAAAAGAAAAGATGAGAGAGAGAGAGAGAGAGAGAGAGAGAGAGAGAGAGAGAGAGAGAGAGAGAGAGAGAGAGAGAGAGAGAGGAGTTAGCTGAGGGAAGTGATGGAGGGGGTCGACTGTTAATTTCAATTGATTTTCTGATAAGGTTTCATATCCTGAAGTGTGCTTCAAATCTGAGAAGTGACATCTGCCGAGATAGCCCGTCAGTGTCTGAATTCTCCTGAATGTAATTAGATCTGAGACAAGATAGAAGACTCGCTACGGTGGCCCTTAGGGAGGAAATGGTCTTTGAAAAGAATTATGTTAATCAGACTAGCCTTCTTCTTGCATCTGCTCTGCTGTTATTCTGGGTAAAATTAATAGGTCTAAGGAAGGAGCCGATCATAATGACAATCTGGTCTTCACAGCAGGAGGTTTTATAAGGGAGCTGAACTGTGCCTTGTTGAGAACACTTAAAGTAATTAGTTACAGGGCTACTCACTTTCTTTCCTTTTTAATAATAATAATGGTTATTAATGTTTACAAATTAAAGAGTCTTGCTCCAGATGAAAGGCGTACTGAAATGAAGACTGGTGTAGGAGCCTCATACCTTTCTGCCTCCTGGACAGGGGGCTCAGCATGTCAACAACCCCTTTTGTCCACAGGATCACACCACCTCCCCTTTACCCGGGGCACCTGGGGCTTGTAGAGGACAGGAGCAGTGGAGTTCAAGGCAGAGGTAGAGACTTCAAGCCTCCATATGCCTGCTACCTGGCACAAAGTAGATGTTCAGTAAGTATTGATATTTGCTGGTTAGACTTTAGAGAAAGAAAGAAAAATAGTTCTTTTTTTTTTTTTTTTTTAAGGAGGTAAGTGGCTGGAGAGATGACTCACTCCATGGTTAGGAGTACTTGCTGCTCGTCCAGTGAAACCTAGCTCAGATCCCAGCACCCACAACAGAAAGCTTATGACTGCCTATGACTCTAATGCCCTATCCTGCCTTCTTTGGGCATCCACACACGTGATACACACACACACATATCCATATACATAAACAAAAATAGCAAACCTGTTTCTCATAAAGGAGGTGAGACTTGAAAGAAAATAAGGAAGAAAGTCTGGATGGGAAGATGAGGTGAGAAAGAAGGAAAAAGACAGGAATAGCTTTCTCACGGCCTCACAGAAGGATGTAACTTCAAAGCAGGTACAGGCACTGTTCTAATTTGTTATAATTTGTGTTCCAGCCTCTTCTTCATCAGGCTATAAACCAGGGGTGGGCATACTATAGCCAGCAGCTAAACTCTACCCACCATCTGTTTGCATGAAGAAAGTTTTGTTGGCTGGTACACTCATGGTGTCTGTAACTGCTTCTCCACCACTCTGTGTTTGATAAGCTGCAACACCCCAAGCCTAAAAATGTAGCAGGTGGCCTATCACAAAGAAAGCTCATAAATATTTGCTGCCATCTCCTAAGGTGAGTGTGTGCTAAGATCCTTGAGTAAGAGACTCATCTCAGAAGAGGGGACAGAAGGATCATAAGAGCCACAGGATGGCAGGGATGGAGGGGTGGGGTGGTAGTACAAAAAACCATGGTCTTCTGCAAATGGCAAGGATGTTGCCTCCTAGAAGTTCCCACAGCTCTGACTGCCTGCACAAGACCACACCACTCAATATTCATCAAAGGGTTCACAAGGTGTCTTAGTTAAGATTTCAATTGCTGTGAAAAGATACCATGACCACAACGACTTTTGTAAAGAAATAATTTAGTCTGAGTGGCTTACAGTTTTAGAGCTTTGGTCTATTATCATCATGGAAGGAAGCGTGGCGGCATGCAGGCAGATATGGTGCTGGAGAAGGAGCTGAGAGTTCTACATCTTGACCTGCAGGCAATGGGAAGTAAACTGTTTACCATCCTGAGTGTAGCTTGAGCATAGGAGACCTCAAAGCCAACCCCCACAGTGACACATTTCTTCCTACAAGGCCACACCTCCTAATAGTGCCACTCCCTATGAGGGCCAATTTCTTTCAAACCCACTACACAAGGCCTCACCCTTTAGCTAAGGAACCTCTTTGTGGTTGTTGATGGCTACTGGGGGAGAAAGAGTCACATTTTAGAGGGAAGTGACTACTGGTGATTTTCCCATGATCCTTTTTCCATATGTACAGAGTACATAGAGGCAGTATGAACTGGACTCACTGGGTTTTACACACACACACACACACACACACACACACACACACACACGAGGGAGAGTGTTTAGAAAATACAGTGGGAAGTTGGAGAGGAATTGAGGGTAGCTATGATCAAGATCCATTTTAAATGGGTATGAAATTTTCAAAGAATAAGAATAAAAGAAAAAACGTCCCTGAATAGAACTAATGTTCTAGAACAGAGTTCCAAAATCTTTAGTCAAGTAAAGTACATGTTGGGGACCAGATGCAGGGCAGGGCAGGAGGGCAGATGAGATAATGTTGCACTTCAATCTGCTTAACTTGGAATTAAGCACTGAGAGAACAGGGAAAGGTATATATCTGCTTCGTGCCCACGGGGATGGGGAGTGGGCCACAGGAGCAAGGCTGGGGTCTACCTATCCTCTGACACTCAATGTGGTACACGATCTGAATTAGATCCAAGAGGTTCCTCCTACTGCCTGTCATCTCACCCACCGATAACTCAGGACCAGTCTTTTCACTTGTCAAATGTGCTTGGAGATAGCACTTCATAGTCTTAATGTGTTAGGAAAGCAAAGTATATCAAAGTTTGACGGCCATGCAGACTTGCTCAAACAGTTCACAGACAATACAATAGTCATTATAGAATAATGCAATGGACCTCGGTAAGCTGACATGTGGATGCTACGGAGATGTAATAAGAGTTAGTGGTCTCAATAGCAAGTTACATGCCTTAACGTCATTTTTGGTTGGGTACATTAAGGCCACCAAGCTTGGACCCTATATACCTAGTAAACTTCCATAAAACCTTAAGAATTTATTCTTATGCTTATAGGTCTGATGGTCAGCTGGGACTTTGCTGATCTAGGGTAGGATAGACTTGGCTGAGTTGGGCTGTAGGTTACACATCTGTTCCAAAGAGAAAGCATCTCATCACGTTACTTAGATGAACAGTTTCTCAAAGCATGTGCTTTTCACAGTGATAGTGAGGCATATCCACCATGTACATGCATCACAACTATAAATAGTCCATTTGTCACAGCAAGAAACAAGAAAGTATTCTTCTTTAAGTTTAAGGCCAAGACAACTCAAACAGCCACATGGCCAACTGATGGATTCAGAAGCACATTCTACCATGGAAGTCAGTTGATGACATTATTTGTTGAAAAATTATCTGCTATTGATCAAGGCATTAGCTGAGCAGTGTCTGGCACAGATCCAAGCTACTGGATCCAGTTGCTTAAATGTCGCCATTTTGATGCATGCTAATGGACAGACATCAGAACAGGGCTATAAATCCTCTTGCCAACCTGGCACCAAGTTACCCTTGACCTCATACTTGTTTTGTGTTTTATTCCTATCTGTGAATTATATACTCAAGCCAAAAAAACCCCCAAAAAACCAAAAACCAAACCAAAACAAACCAAAACAAAAAACCCTGCAGTATTTCTCCAATAACTCAAATGCATTGATCAATTTTATAGAAAGGTCTCAACTACTTAAGAAGAAATTAGGGCCTTTGGGAGAAATACAGGCCTAATAATGACAGAGTAAGATTAAAGGTGGTGATAACAAGGAAGCAAAAGAAGTCCAGGACCAAAGTCAGATTTCAGCAAGAGCTGAGGTCACCTTAAATAAGAATGACAGCCGTGGGCAGGGGGTCCAATTAATTAATTACACTTTAATTGAGAAAAGCTGCCTCTGTTCTTGCATTGTCCTCACTGTCCTCTAGAACTCTGGGGAGTGCTGTGGCACCTGGGGAAGGGAAGGGACAGTTTCTCTGTCTCCCTCTCTCTTCCTTCTGATCCACAAGAGGTAAGAAAGAGGTTACCATGGGATCAACAACTTCATAAATATGCAGAAGAAAGACAAATCAACCTGAAATCCAAAAAAAAAAAAAAAAATTTAAAATATAAATAGACTTGTTTGTTTCAAGGATTTGCAATGAATGCTTGACTCAGCCTGAAGATTAATCAGTGATGGGTAATTATACTCACACACATGCGCACACACATATTCATGCACACAAAGATAACCCAGGTCCCCTCTCAAGAGCACAAGTGTTAAAAACAGTGTGAGTTTTCTAGTTCAAACAGAGGTGAAGTCAGCTGAAGCTCCTCACTGGGCTCAGGAGTTCTTGTCATACCTCAGTCTCCAGGCCAGGATGGCCACAGTGGGCGTCACTGGGATCTAGGCGCAAACCCCTCCTCTTCTTCCTCCTTCTTCTCCCCACTTCTCCCCCTCTCCGCCTCTACTTTGTCTCTCCTGAATTCTTTCTGAAATACTATTTTTTTCTTACCAAGAGAGATGAGTGAGTCTTCAATCCATAGATATTCATGTACTTTCTTTCCCACGCAAGTTCTGCCATAAGTGAAGAGTTGAGGACACTCAAGTTCTGACCCCAGGGACTCAGCCTAGAACAAGAGCTGGGTTTAGCAATTCGCCCTTGTAAGCCCTGTGCAAGGGCAGGAGGATTGCTGAGTTTCAGGGCGGCCTGAACTACACGGAGAGTCTAAGGCCAGCCTGAGATTTACAACAAATAAAACAACAGGGAACAGTCTTTCTCAACTTGGAACAGTTTTGATTCTCCAGGAATATTTGACAGTGTCTGGAGACATGGCTGATTGTCTTGGCTTAGGTGGAATATGACCAGAATTTATTATGCACAGGCCAAGGGAACTGTTAAATATCCTACAATACATAAGATAGTCACCCCCCCCCAAATGTATGGTCATAGTGAGGTTGGTTGAGAAACTCTAAAAGAAGAACTTGGCCCAGCAAGGAAACCAAAACATAAATACACTAATGGGCAAGCCCTTTCAAGCTTGTAATTAAGGGTCCTACATGTACTATGGCACTTGGGCTGGGGCAAATCACATGTCTTACATCTCTCTCAACTCTGGGTCTTCCAACTCAGTGATCTTTTAGCTTTACTGTCATATCTGAGTCATAGAAATGAAACATTATGTTCCCTGCTGTGCCATTCCTGAAGACATCTTGGTATCTGATCACCCATTTAACTTATCTACCTATCCACCCAGCAGCCTTTACCTGAAATAGCTAATCAACCAAAAATGGGAAACAAATCCACACTCAGCATTATAGACCACAAAAGACCATTGATGGAATATTACGTGGCAGTGGCTTGGCTTAATGGCCACAGGCAGTGTGCCAGCTTCCTTCTGTTGCTAACATCTTTAGCTGCCATCTGTTCAATGGGAGCCTTATTCCCAGTCACTGAGTTCTTCCTCAAGGCTGACACTCAGGAAAGAGTCAAGGTGACACTTTGGCCTACTGTTTGGAGGTAAGAGCCTGGGAATGGAGGCTATGGTGATTGTACCTAGACGGAGCCCCCACTGGGGTTTTTTGGCTTACACCTGTACAATGAGATGGTAATGACATGTTTCTAAAAGTCACCACCGTCACTGACTAAGTCACATGCAAGGTACTTAGAATAGTAGTGCTTGGTACATAGCAAGTGATCAAATTATATTATCTATCACTCCAAATAACCATCATGGTGACCAAGCGACCACCAACCTAGGGATCATGAAACATCTCATTAAGTGCCCAAGGTTTGCTTGGGGAGCAACAGTGAGAACCTGTATTCAGCAATGGGAGCTCTAAGGAACTCCTTTCTCCACCGTTAGGGCTTTCAGCCTCAGCATTATTGACATCTAGGGCCAGGGCATCTTTTGTGGTTGGATGGGAATGTTATTAACACTATAGGATGCACAGCCTGCTATCCCAGGCCTCTGTTCCATAGATGCAAGTGCCCTTCCTGCTCCAAATGTCTTCCAACACTGCCACATGTCCTCTGGGATGCAAGATTAGTTTAAGAATTAATGTTTTAAATAATAACAATAAAAATTCACTGACAGTTATAATAATCCTTTGTAAGGAGTTACCCTCTGATTATCCGCAACTTTTTTTCAGCTGAATACAAGGGTAACTGTGTGCGTTGAATGGAAACAGAGATGTTTTGAAAATAAGCTCATTCTGCAAATCCAAGACTGTTTCTCACATTAGCACCCAGTCAGCCTTCTAAGGCAGTGGGTTTCCAGTCCATACAGTTACCATGAGGTTTATGTGTTGCAAAGAATTGTTGAAGAGAATATATCCCTTCTTGAGCATCGACAACTGGAGATCTCTTGATTAATGCATATATCCCACCCAATTATGATGTTAATATAAACATGACTTTGGAAAGATAACAATATAAATATAGATTAATCAGCAATCACGTATCTCTATCAGACTTTCAGTCAACAGATCTTGACTGGAACCCTCGTCACAATTACTACTGAGATGGCTGCATGCCAGCTGAGCATGGTCTCACAGCCTCTATTTCGCTTTCTAGAAAATGTGGCTAGTGATGGAGGCTAATGTAAAAGAATTCTTAAGTAAGTGAGAAGATATTAGTACAGAGAGAGGCACAAGCGAGGGATCCAATAAATACTAGCTGCTGTTGTTAATGAAAAGAGAAAATTGAGTAAAACAGAGTGTTAAAACAAGACTAACATGGGGCTAGAGAGATGGCTCATTAGCTATGAGCACTCAAAGCTCTTGCAAAGCACTTGAGTGTGGGTCCCAGCACTCAAGTGGTGGCTTATGTTCATGACTCCAATTTCAGGGGATCTGGTACCTTCTTCTGGCCTCTTCTGGTACCAGACATTAAGTACAAGTGCACACACACCTAATAGTCTTCATCAGAGTGTAAGAATCTTGAGACTAAGTACAAGCCTGCACACACAACCTCTAGCGTGACAGAAGTGGAAAAGCTAGTATAGAGGAAAAACATTTCTAAAAACATTTCTAGAAGCTACTCCAGGAGAGTGCTGGACACAGAGAGTAAACTAGACCTTGGACAAATGTGAACAGTGAAGCAGTACGGGATTGTGCTTTTATCTAAAAGCTAAGGTTGGCTCAATGTTCCAGTTACAGCTAGCGGCATGACAAGCCACCCTGGCTTAGTGTTATAGAATGTAACGTTTTATTTAAACAGGTTCTGTGTGCCTGGAGTTGAGCAGGGTCACTGGGCATGTGTATGGTACAGCATGCCTTGGCCTTCATTCAAAGACTCGGCAGTTGGAGTGAAGGGTCTGCAGGCTAGGATCAAAGGGTTGTGTAATGACATGTCTGGTGGTCAGTATCAACTGGCACTGTGAATCTAAGCACTGACCCTTGCCTTTCTGTGTAGTTTGGGTTCCTCACAGCATGGCAAGTGGGGTTCAAGAGCAAGTGTCCCCTCAAATAAGATCTTCAAGAGAAGCAGGTAGATGCTGCTGACCTCTCCCGATTTTGATTTCACTGTTTTCTCTTGGTCACTTCTTGATGGCAGTGTCTTGAAGAGCAGCGTGTGGTGTGAGCTAAGAAAACCTCATTGCACTCACCCATCCTTAGAAAACAGAATCTAGAAAAGTATGAGTGAATAGCATTCCTCAAGATTGGATGAGACAACACAGAGATATGGAAACTCCTGAGGACAGTGGCTTCCAACTGGGACACAGTCTCAACTCTGCATCAGCAATGTCTCACCCTGTTCTCTCTATGTGACTTCACAGAGAGTGTCCATACCCCCATAGCTTTCACTCTGAAATTTGGATGCATGTGGTATGGTAGGTAGCTTATATTGACAGGCCAAGTCTAGAAATCTCCTTAGAGAGCCTGAAGCAAACATAACGGTTTTTAAGTCTTCCATGCAGGTGCACATGGGGACGATAGTTATTAGGTCTAGAAAACACGTTCCTTCAGGAAAATCTTGAGATGACAAAACTGTAGCCATGGATCCAGGAGACAGTCCACCACCACATATCTACAACCTGGAGCAGTGCCAAGCCAATTTCACATTGGGTACATATTGCTTAGTCAAGGGTGACAGTGGACAGCCCTGTGTACTCACAGTTCTGCTTGTTTTCATCATTTGCATGACTTAGTAGCTAGTCCATGTAAAATCCCGAAACTGAGTAGAAGGAACCAGCAGACGTTCTTTGGGAGGCTGTGGTCGGAACAAGAAAGAACCCTGGGGAGATTTGTGGTTGGGAGCAAGGTCCCAGGACTGTAATAGCGGGTATATAGTACTCATCTCTTTCACATGTCAATGGGAGCAAGCAGAAGTGATCATCCGCAAAATCTGGTAATGTCTTGTCAAAATACAATTGACCTCAAAAAGATAACATTCCATCAGAGAGCCATCCCTGCTGGGAAGGACCTGGGCTCAGCAGTTACTGTCTATAATACCCACTTCCACTTGGCAATTATTATACATTGTCCCATACCTTTTTTTTTTTTTTTTTTTTTTTTTTAAATCTCATGTGTATTTGAGTACTGATGAATTAGCCCCACATGCATAGGGAGACTCTACAGCAGGTATGATGGCCTCTCTGAAGTTTTACATACTTCAGATGTGCAACTCAGCACCCTAAATTCCTAGTACACTACCAAGCTTCTACAGTTCTCTCCCTTACATCTCGAGAATATTCCATGTCCCCTCTTTCAACATAAATGAGACCAGTATCTCAAGACCAAACCCAATACCATGTTCGCCAAGGCACTCTCCAGACTTCTCTGAGAGTATGAACCTCATGCTTATCTCCTCCTTTCCAGAAACTTCTGCCACACTTTCTCTTTCTCTCCCCTACCCTTTCATGAGGGTCTGCCATCTCTTCACATTTAACACTGTATGTCCACGCTGATCTTTCCACCTGGCTCTGAGCTCCTGGGATAGCAGAGACCAGTTCTTGCTGTTTCCTCCACAGTCAATGACCAAAACAAGCCAATCCATGCCATTCCTCTTGTCCATACCCCCTCTGATGGAGAAGAGACTTAAGGCAAGTATGGCTGTCTGAAGATTCATTCAGAAGGATGGAATGAGAGACTGAATCTGAGCCTTTTAAGAGGCGGGCACATGCTGCCCTCCACACAAACACAAGGCCATATGTGCCCTTGAAACAGTCATGAAAGTATTCGAGGGTAGTGGTAGGCTACTTCCTTTAAGGAGCACACCCAAAACATCTAGCATTCTAAAGATCTTCCCAAGAGCCCGATAGATAGATAGATAGATAGATAGATAGATAGATAGATAGATAGACAGACCTAGCAGATAAGAGCTATGATGGCCCCTTGTACATTGTGTAAGGAGACAGAGAAGTTTGGGACCAGTAATTTGCTTGGGAGTCAGAGAATGAAGCACTCAAGCCCCTGCTATGCGTCACTGCCACCCCACATCTCTCCCTGAGCACACTTCCACTAGTGAGTGTGAATGAAACGTCTTGGACAGAAGCTATTTCTGTAAACACTGACTGGTTATGGGAAGGTATTGGAGCGCTGCAGTTTCTAAGCCAAATTATAATGGATCTTAGGCAATCTTTAATTTACTGGATAGCCAGCCATTCCTTGCCCTTATGTGTGTCAGAACTTTCATCCTACTAAACAGACTTTTGGAATGTTTGAACATAAGAAAATGCTGATTTCCTACCAATCAAGACCTAAGACTGCTGTCAGATCACACCGAAGGCCTATAGCAGAGCTCTCTCCATATGTCACCAGATATTACCACCAATGTATTTGAAAAGGGTCTTGATGTATGGCCCTTTGTTCTGTCTCTATAAACAGTTCAATGCTACCTCACTGAACCTGGTGTTTGGGGAAACCTGTCAGGGTCCCTAGACTACGGTCACTTATATTTGGCTCTAGAATAAGTCATGTCTTTTATTCCTTTGAGGTGAGAGCTCTTTAGTAAACAGTAGTAACCCCCAAGTGAGGCACCTAGTGCAAACTTTGAAGGATCTGAAACTCCAATGCCCAGTGCAAGTACTGAGAACAGGGGTGTTTGGGGAGACCCCTCATCAGTATACTTGCCTCTATGTCTTCTCTTGGGTCTTTCTTGCAAAGGGCCTTTGTGAGTATTCTTCATACAGGGTAGGGGTTGCCAATTTTTTTCATAAAGGGCCAGCAATAAAATACTTAGGCTTTCCAGGCTATTTGATTTCTGTTAGAATTGTCCATCTCTGTCATTAAAGCATAAAGGAAGTCATATTTCAAGTAAGCATGGCTGTTCTAATAAAAACTTTTATTTACAAAAAGAGATGGAATGCTGGGTTTGGCTTGTGACCCCTGATCCTGGGCAATCTGTTTCTTAGCCTTGCTCTGTCCCTGTGGCCGAACTCTGGCTTCCATAACCCAGGCCATTTCAACTGCTTCTCCCCTTCCTGCTCCATCTATATTCTACACATTTATTTTAAGTCTTTGAATTTTCCCCATGAAAATTTCATAGGTTGCTCCAACCTGTACAACTCCAGAGAGTGTTTTCTGTAGCCCTGCGGCACTTACAGCGAGTACTACAGAATTTAGAGTCTAATTATTTCTGAGCAGGAGATTCTGGAGTGAAGAGAGTCTTATGTGGACATATATTTCCCACATTTCTCATAATTGTGCTTGGCACATAGTATGCCCAACAAATGATGGCTAATTGATTAATTGACAAATAGCCACGGCAGTATTTGTTGGCCTCTTATCCATTTGATAGGCTGATTAATAGCCCCTCTATAGGATGAGGGATGCAGACATCTTGGGGGAAGGGGCATTACTCACTCAAGAACTCGACAGTGTGGTTGAAAAGAAGAAATTCTTCATATCCAGTAGAACCACGGCCAATGTGATTAAGTTAAGGATCCAGGAATGAAATGATCCAGAGTTATTTGGAGTGGCCACCCTGTAGTCCCAGGGTGTCCTCACAGGGGTGAAAAATGAGAAGCCACAGTGACAAAAAGACAGAGGCAGAGACAAAAAGAGTTTTAAAGATGCTCAGCTACTGGCATTGAGAATGGAAGAGAGGCGTAGCTAGGGAGCCCATCAATGGAAATTGGACACAAATTCTCTCTTTGAGCTTGTGTTAGAACTGGACCTACCAACTCCTTGGTGGGAGCTCAGTGGAAGTCAGTGCAGAGTTCCAGCACCTGGAATTGTGGGAATACCACTTGTATGCTGCTTGAAGCCGTTGCATCTGTGGTAATATATTGCAGAAACAATGGGAACGTGTTGCCCTGCTGCAAAAGGAAACGTCTACATTTGTGCGTCAGAGTTGGCCAGACTTTTCCAATGCCGCGAATACATACCCAAGCAAAGCAAACTAAGGCTGGGGATACAGCTCAAATGGGTAAAGATGCTTGACACCAGCCTGCCAACTGCCGTCAATCCCTAAAGTCCACACGATGTAAAGAGAGAACCAGTTATCACAAGCTGTCCTCAGACTTATACACACGTGCACACTATACGAAAGTGTAAAGAGCTTTAAACGGGAAAAAGTGAACAGGTGAAGGGAGGAGAGATTCTGACACACTCAGAAGTCACAGCACATCACGATGGGGAGGGTGTGGTGAAACTAAACACATTACAACACGGAGCATGCGCCAGGCTTTCTATGGCGCATGCGCCAGGTTTTCTCCTTTCCTTTGATTGGATCCTGGCTCCTCATGGATGGCAATGCGCTAGATGAGTCTTCCTGCCTTGTTTAATTCCTTCTGAGTGTGCCCTTAAAACACACCCAGTCCAGCTGACAGCAACAAAGGACCATCACAGCCCCTGGAGCTGGACTCCACACCACCCAGAGCATTTATCCTCCACTCGAGAGGAAACCCAACATAAGCTATTTAAAAATACCATGAAAAGTCTTTGCAGAAGAAATTTCCTAGCGATATTCTGTGCACAAGCCACTCTTCTCAAGTTCTAGACAAAGAAGCATTGCTTGTGGAGATTTGTGTCTAAGGGCCAACTCAACAACCTGCTATATGACTTTGGACTGAGTCACTTAACCTCTTTGATGTTAGAACCTGATGACTGCAATGGTTATAGGAGATCTGTCCAGCCCCATTAATTGGCCCCAGTGAGGGATATTTGGCCTCTCTGTTCATCTGGACTTAATAAGACTTGTACTGCAAGCCTGCAATAAAACTACCCAGTGAAAAACCCAAGTGGCAGCTCTATCATCCAGATTTCTCAGGTATTCAGGACACCAGCTGAGTCCTCTGTGAAGGAAAACAGCAATCCCCTCCTTGGTGACTTCTCTAGCCAAAAACGCTACCAGGTACAGGGCCCAACAACAGGCATGTATTTTCGGAAGAACAGGTTATGAGTGTTTCTGGGGATGCTGATTATAAGCCTAAATTAATTATGGAAATCCTGTTTGCAGACTCAGATTATGTTTTAAGTTTTATTTATTTATTATGTATATAGTGTTCTGCAGTGTTCTGCCTGTTATGCATCCTTGCAGGCTAGAAGAGGGCACCAGATCCTATGACAGGTGGTTGTGAGCACCATGTGATTGCTGGGAATTGAACTCAGGACCTCTAGAAGAGCAGTCAGAGCTCTTAACTGCTGAGCCATCTCTCCAGCCTTACACAGACTATTATTACTGCCATATTAACAGTGATGGTAACACTGATGGCAGTTTATACTCATTCATTCATTCATTTTGAGATAGAGTCTAGTATAGCCAAAGCTATCCTGCAATTTACTAGGTAGCCAGAGGATGATCTTCAGCCCCTGACCTTCCTGTCCTGACTTTCCAAGTACTGGGATTATGGGTATGCATCACCATGCCCAGCATGGTGACAATTTTGCAAAACTATTATAATTTATCTTTTCCAGTGCCAGAGAAGTCTTAGCATTCAGGACCAAGTGTACTACATTAAACTTCGCAGGCTCTGCTGGGCTGGCTCCTTAACAAAGTTCCTGCCAAACCTGGCCACCCTTTTCTGTCCAACTCATTCCCTTTCCTCAGAAAACCAGCCATCCACCATGACTGCCACACCCTCCTTTCTCTTCACCTCCACCTCTTTAGGTTCTTCTATCTTCTCTTTATGAGAAAACAGAACATTTTGCTACCCACTCACGGCTAGTCATTCCAACACTTCATCAGGTCTATGCCATCCTCTCTCTCCTCTTTCCCCTACACAGTCAACAGCTTCCCTTCCTGCCTCTTCCCCATAGCCTACCACATGCTCCAGTTTCTCACACACTAATATGTCAAGCAAATGAAAATCTCTTTTTGGAGCCCTGCTCTGTCCTTGAACTACCTACTGGGCTGTTGCTTCCCAACCCCTGTAAATGCTACCACTGTCACGCCTTCCTGTCCACGCTACTCCGGCATCCTTGAACATGTTTCTTCCAACTCTTGTTAAATAATCAACTCAACTTACTCTCTGCTGAACCGTTCTTAATTGACAACTTCAAGGGCTCTTTCCCAGTTCCTCTTTCCTGCTTCTACCATCCACCACTCCTCACCACAATCTCTCTCTCCAGCTTGCATAATAGGACCCATTTTGCACAGTCTTCTGTGTTTGACAATCCATTTCTCAGTCCTTGCCTTTCCTCCCCTATCTTCCCAGAGATCAATGGGTCCCGTGTTTGGACTTCGACTGTCTTCTTCACCACCACCCATGCTCAGCTGACCCCCTCTCTGATTACTGTTTCAAACTCCGGCTCTACTTTCCCAAATATACTGTAGACATCACCCCATGGACATTCAGTTGGTGTACTGAAATAAGTCTAAATTGGAACCCATGCTAACATTTGTGAAGAAAAAAATTTTTAAAAGATGGTTAAGAAAATAGCTTTTCACGCTTTTATAGGCTCTAGTTCCAGGATTCAATCCTCTTTGGCTTAGCTATGTGATCCTTGGACATGCATTTTTGTGTCTCTATCTCCTCATCTACAGTAGAGGAAAATAAAATTACCCGCTTTGCAGCATTTTTGAGCAGGTTTTAAGAGTAATGCACTGAGGTCACATTGTTATTGCCTGGGGCACAGCTTTGGTTCAATAAATATTAGTTGCTATTACACCTAACTTAAATTTTCCTGAAAATGACAAATCCTTTCTCTCTGTCAATCAAGCTCAGGTTGTCATCGTGACTCCATCGTACTGTCAACTACAGTCATCCCTCAGGTACGTGGGGTGTTAAGTTCAGAACCCCTATAGATGTAAGAATTCAAGGATGCCTAGTTCACTTACATTAAGTGATAAGGAGTTTGCATAAGTAATCTCTAGATTATTTATTAAATGCCTAAGACAATATAAATACTATGTTAATTGTTGTTATATGAGATTATCTAATAACCACAAGAAAAATCAATGTCCAGCCCTTGTTCAATACTGACATGATTTTACTCATGTCCACAGTTGTTGATCCTGTGAGTGTGGAACAGAAGGTGCGGAGGGTCAAGTGTACTGCATGCCTTGCTTCTAATTATAGTTTTCTACTTACTCACTTCCTGTTAGGACACTCGTGGCCTGCTGCTGGTTATCTCTGCTGTTCTCTCTTCCCTCCCATCCCTCCTGCACACCTGAGAGTTTCACCTTCCAGAAGCATAGACTCCACACGTTATTCTTCTGCCTCCAAATCTCCAATGGCTCCGTAGTACATCATAAATAACGGGGATTCAAGGCTTGTCCTTTCCCAACACTTTTCTACCATTAGGCATTGTGCACTCCACTGACACTCACAGTACCACCAGCTTTTCTGATCTGTCCCTGCCTCATGTCACATTGCCCCTAAAGTCCACCAGCAGCATCACTTAGTGATCATAAACATTTTGAGTTACAGCTTCTTTGAAAACTCTAATGAAAATTTGGATTTTTTTTCCAACAAAGATATAAATGAACCAATGTGGTGGTGTGTTTAATAAAAAAATAGCCTGAATTATCAGAGGTCAGAGAATGGTGACCTACATTTTTAATCCCAGTACTTGGGAGGCAGAGATCCATCTCTGTTCAAGGCCAAACAGAGACAGGCAGTGATGGCACCCACCTTCAGTCCTAGCTCTAGGAATGTTGAACAAAGAAGTAAAAGGCTGGGTGGGAAAAAAATTATATAAAGAGGAGAAGGCAGAAGTTCTGCCCTTTTGTCTGTGTGCCCAGTCAGTCTGAGGACCCATGGAGACGGGACCTACCTGCCTAAGGAGTTGGCTGGGTGTGAACTGGCTGTGGTTTGTTCCCTGTCTCCCTCTTATTTCAGCTTTTCCCCAATATCTGGCTCTGGGTTTTAATATAATACTAAACAGAATTTGTGCAATAAACACATTCAAGTATAATTTTAGAAGCTCATGAACTACTACTTCACTCCAATATTCTATTGCTCATCTTGGAGTTATTTTTTCTTTTCTTCATTAAATTCTTAAAAGAATATGAATACATTTTAGAAAACCCATTATACTATTTTCTACATTTCTGTTATTTTTATTGTAGGCTTAGAGATATGTTTTCTTTGATGTGTAAGAAATGAGTTTCTATATAAGGTGCAGAGGTTATCAATATTGAAAGCACATGGCAATAGACAAGACTCTTGGGTGACACTCAGGACCAACAACAGAATTTTGGAAGGTGATAGGGAGGGAGCTCCTGACACTCTGTCCCATGTGTTGACCTCCTATGACGCTAAGGGGCTATAGTGTCATCTGTGATGAAACTAACGTCACAGAGATAAAATGTAAAGAGATGGCTCTGTTGCTCACTAGCCTTTCTGGTTACTGGCACTGGCAACAGGAGATGTATTTCTCCCCCATCTTCCTCTAATCTAGTTGGATTATTTCTCTACTAGCACCTTCTGAACACTGAGACCGGTGTGTGCTCAGGGGTCCAGCATCTGGCTCATCACCTCTCCTGATGCTGCTTTCTTGTTTCACACCCAGCTTACCATGGTGAGAGGTTTCTGCTTTGTCTTGCTTTGGTATATCTTAACACGTTTACAGAGAATTCCAACTTGCCTGAATTATGATAGTAATTTGGGTAAATGCCTTATCGTACCTTTCTGACTGTGATGCTCTTAAGAGTAGACTAAACCAATTTCCAGGTTTGGCACAGTCATTGTACTGCCTTATTTCACCCAGATAGATGAAACCTTTCCCCCCCTCCCTCCCCATTTTAAATAGGCCAGAGAACATTACAGCTTCCATTTTTCCTCTCTACCACCTGCCCATGTTGCAATTTTCATTTTTTCCATAAATCTCTTCCCAAGAAGTTCTAATGTGTGCTGCACACTCCACTTTTAAAATGCTCAGAGCACTTACAGCCTATTTCAACTTTTTAAACCTGAAATTATATGACACAATGGTTTTTATGGTTTGGATTGGGGGGGGGACGACACAAGATGATTCATGTGTGAAGAGGCGGGGTTCCTAGAGCAGTGTTATTGAGGTGGGGGACCTTTAAGAGGCAGGGCCCAGACTGAGGCAATCTAGTTTCCTTCCAGTTTCTGTGATAAAACTTTCTGACAAAAAGAGTTTAGCAGAGCAGAGGATTAATTAGGCTTATGCTTCCGGGTCACAGTCCCTCATTGAGAGAAGTCAGAGTGAGGATGGAAGCAGACACCATGGAGGAATGCTGCTTATTGGCTTGCCTTCCTATACAATGCAGGAATGGTGCTGCCCATAGTGGGCTAGGCCCTTTTTATGCCAATTAATAACCAAAGTCTTACACAGACATGTCCGTAGGCCAATATATGGGCAATCCTTTATTTGAGCTCCTTCATCTCAGGTGACTCTAGGCTGTGCCAAGTTGACAATCAAAGCTAATATAGGACATGAGGTGACCAGAAGTAGAGCACTCTGCTGATGGGGTTAATGCAAATATGTTGTGATATTTTATTTGTGTTCTGACAAATAAAGCGTGTCTGAAGATCAGAGGCTGGAGTTAGCCACTAACTAACCATAGAGTCTGGAGGTCTGTACAGACAGGAGACTGGACATGAATATGGCTGGGTGGAGAGAGGAAGTGATAAGGTGAGATAGAGACAGGAGCTCTCCCCCTTTCGGTCTGAGGAGTCAGAGAGGTAAAAGATGACTTGTGGCTATAACTTTGTTTCTCTGATCCTTCGGTGGTTACCCTGATATCTGACTCTGGCTTTTTACTATTAAGACCGATTAGAATGGAGCTACACTAATGTGCAGACTGGATTTGGTCTCACAGCACCACATTGTTTAGATTTTCCAATTACTAGAATTTTAGATATGGCCTAGTGTCAAATATTTGGTTACAGAAACACATAATAGACTAAGACAGTGGTTAAGTCCATAGACTTTATATCCAGTCAAACTAGATTTTAAAATTGCATTCTAGCTTTAAATAACAGCATGGTTTAAACTTAGCTCCAGGACTCAGTTCAACATCTATAAAACAGAAATAACATCACACACATACACACACACACACACACACACACACACACACACACACACACACACACACACACATATCTTGAGGTAGTTTTACAAGACTTCAATGAGATAATGCATATAAAGCCCTCAGCATAATACTCAGGACATAGTAAGTACTTAACAAATGTTAGTTTTATAGAGCTGTCTTGTATAAGGCAGATTAGGCTAAGTTACACTGTGGTAAGAAGTAACCTCAGACACTGCTCCAAACAGAAGCATAGGGCTATTTCTTGCTTTTGCTAAAAGTCTCAGGGAATCAACTCTACATTGCTTGACTCCAGGAGCCAGGCTGACAAAGGAGCGGTTCTGTATGTAACATTGCCAGTCACAACAGAAAACGGAAGTGAGATGGCTGTAAAGCAATAATCGGCTCTCAGAACTTCTGCAGGGAAGTGACACCTATCACTTCTCCTCACACTCCATTGGCCAGTCACACAGCCACACAGGTGGAGTTTAAGTATACCACAACAATCTCAGAGAGGGAGGGGAAGAAGCAGTTGTAAGGGCTTCATTTACATTTGGTTTACTGTCGCTGTAAATGATTGGCATGTCTCAGTGGCACTGAGAACCCAGCACACAGTGGAAAGTAAATGCATATTGTATGGATGGATAGTGAATGTTCATCGTGTCTCTGCATTCTGAATTGAGTTGAGTGATTGGAGGAAAAACTCTTCACTGATACATAGCAAGTGTCTGAGAATGTCAACAGATAAACTGACAGCAGAGGACCACAGATCCCTGCTTCTTAAAACAAATGAAGCCATCCACCCATGACATGTACTTCACCTGAGTATCTTCAGAGTCCATTTGTTACGGCTACTCTTGGTTGGCAACTTGACTACATCTGGAATCAACTTAAACCCAAGCAACTGGGTACACCTGTGAGGAGTTTTTCTTAATTACGTTATTTTAAGTGGGAGTACCCACCTTTGGTCTGGATCTTCTGAGATGGGAAGATCCACCTTTAATCTGGATCACACCTCCTGCTGGCAGCCTAAATATACAGGACATAGAAGAAGGAAGCTTGCTCTGTTTGCCTGTTTGCTCTCACTGGCAGATACATTTCTTTATTGGCATTAGAGTCTACTTCTTTGAGGTCACGACAAATACTGAAGACCAGCTGAGACATCCAGCCTTGTGAACTGAACCACTACTGAATTCTTGGATTTCCTTTTGGTGGACAGCCATTGTTGGACTAGCTGGACCACAGTCCATAAGCCACTCTATTAAATCTCCTTTTTATATTTATAGAGATGTGTTCTATTAACTCTGCCCCTCTAGAGAACCCTAATACACCACCTTTGCCTCAAGATTTACTATCAGATAAGTCGTCAGCAAGGTGGCTTAGCAGGATGCCTCACTGGATAAAGGCACCTGCTGCCAATCATGATTACTTGAGTTTCGATCCCTGAGACCCACATGGTCGAAGAAGAGAACCACCTCTTGAAAGTTGTGTGCTCTGACTTCCACACATGTAGTGAGGCATGCGTGCAACTTTCTGAGACACACACCCACGTGCAGCAAAATAAATAAAACACGGTGAAATAAATTTTACAAACGATTTCCTATTTATTTTCCTGTTAGTTTTCTGTAGAATTTGTACTGTTGATACCAAGTTTATCTATAGATTCATAAATCCAAGGACCATGTGATTATTTTCTCCTTGACATCAATTCGGACATGATGGCTTTGCATCACCTCAGGGATAAGCATATAGGCTGTAAAACTGGGTACCACGTAGATCTAGTTTGTGGAAGGCAGTTCTTTGAAAAGAGAGGTGTCTGTTGCCTGGAAGTGTAAATCTTAAAGAAAATAAGACTTTATCCCTCAGGAAACTTTGGGTATGTCTCTATAATTATTCATTATTATTGATTGTCTAGCCTCAGTTTTATCCCTAACTTTGAGGGTATTTCTTTCATGTCACTCTCAATTTTGGAACTTGCAGCTGAAATTGCTTCCTGGGGCAATATTCCTGCCCCCACTCCTTCTGGTAGCTTCACCAGAAGCTCCCATCCCTGGAGTCTGTCTTCTGCTAACAGCAGATCTCACCTCTACTGGGAATATCACTTCACTCAAGCTTTTCTTCCTCAGCAGTGATCAGATGTCTCACGTGACCGAGCTACCACGTTCTCCCTGCTCAGGACTAGAAAGGCCTTTCCAGTGGGGCCAATCTTCCTTTCAAGTTCCCTACTCATGACTTAACCCTTTTTTTTAGAATCCCAAATGGGAATGGATGTGACAAAGTCACTTAAAGCAGCTGGTCCGGGGACTGTGGGGTAGCTGGGAGACCCATCAAAGAGTCTCATGAAAGGGAAGGATGTCAGCCTATTTACTCACTCTTTCCTTCCTAGCTTCCTAGCTTCCTTCATTTGTTCTTACCAATATTTCCACTGAATTATACGTCAATCAACTTCTGAAATGAATCCCTTTAGCCACCAGCTCTTTTGTAATCTGCTTTTGATTTACACCATGCGCTTTCAAATGCTACATGCCTCTTTCCAATGCAAACGGGTAGCAGGACATATTGCCATTTAAATGTACTTTGTAACTATCGTGCTGTGTGTTACAAATCAGGAGAGCTAAGAGTCCTCTGCTTCGTTCATAACTTCCACATCTCTGGAGTTTAACACATTTCATAACACACAGAAAATGTCAATTTGAAGTCAGGAGTAAAAGTGTGGAGGATGTAGTGTCAACCAGCCAGCAAAGCCAGCAAACTTCCTTGGCTCAAATCCCATTTCCATACCCACTGCTTCCACAATCTTAAATGATGCATGTAATTATTCTCTGCCTTAGTTGTTTCACCTATAAAATGGCTGCATCTGGCTTCACTGGAAATAACATGAACACTTAAGGTTTCTTAAGCAGAGAAGGGTTGAACATAGGGGACCAGGTACTTATAAAATTGTTGAAAGACACAGAGAGCAGACTCTAGCCTCAGCCAACATTCAGAAGTTCCAAAATGCCATCACTTTTCTAGCCAACTAAGAGGACACTTACATCTGCCAGTCAGAAAGATGGGGAAACAGGAGGCCACTGTCCAAACTTCTGAACGCAGGATCACATCACCACAGGAGTAATCCAAGAACACGGGGTACGAAGAGATTTGGAATCTGTCACTACCACCGCTGACTTGAGGCAAACTGTTAGACCATCTGGGTTTGCATCAGAAAACCGAATAACACACTTCAAACTCCTTATCACCCTACTTAGCTCAGTGAGGAGTTCCGGTTCTGACTTCCAAACGGATGAATCAAAATCACACGAGGTCTATAAAGCTGCAAGGCATTCTGGGAAATGTAGTTTTAACCAGCCACTGCAGGACAGGACGTAATCCTGGAGGGGGTGCAATCGCCATCGGCCACGATGGTCCACAGCTGCATAGGAGTTAACTGAGACTGATAATGAAAAGTGCCTTACACAGTGTCTAGCATATAGGGGGCTTTTTGTAAATGTCTCTTGTTATCATTTTACCTAACTCATTGATGACGACTGTCCCACAATTGTCTGAGTGCTGTAGACATAAAGTAACCAATTTAATCCAACAGCGGGACTCTTGTTATTTTTGGTACAGGGATTGGCAGAGTCCATGCATTCCTGTCTGTGTTCCACATTCCTGTATTTTTTCCAGATAAAAGCAACGATGTCTTTTCTCTCTTCTGACAAGATGCTGAACACTCTTGCTGAATATTGCAGAGTAGCCTAACTTCCTTGAATGCATAGGCTTGTAGTTTAGATAATTGCTTGATGCTATTGTATAGATATTGGCCCAAGCATACTGTTTACAGGTGTTTCATCTGATGGCTATGAAGCAGGGACTTGTAGGTGTGTGTGACTTATGATCATTTCTGCACCCACATTCTCTCCTCTTTTCCAACATCTGACTTCAACCTTCGGAGACCAATTCTGGTTCTTATTTTGCTCTTCAGGCAAATTCTCTCCTATGCTGGGTCCTAAATATCAAGTGTAACCAAGCTCTCAGGGAATTTTCTTTGTATATTAGAAGACAAATATGGTGCTTTCGAACAAAATAGAGTAAGCAAGCTGCTGTGATTGGCATCATGAAGCATGACTTACAGTATAAAAAACACAAGCTGAGGTCTGAAAGCAAAATGATCAGTGGGAATTTTCCAAGTCAAATGAACTTAGGGAATTAGTACATTCCATGGAAAGAAAGACATGTCCTAAAAGATGTCCCCACAGATTAGTGGTTAAAAGATAGATAGGTGAAGCTAAAGCCAAGTTTCTGTTCTTCTGATTATTGGAATTGCACTAAAATCCAGATTGACCTCTGGAAGAGTGGTGTCTGCCTCTGAATATGGTACTTGCATTGTCAAGCTGGGTGCTCTGCCACCCTTGGCCAAGCTGTAAACAGGTAAGATACTCTGGAGTGCCGAAGTATTCTCTTGAATGGATTGAAAGAACTGGAAATGTTCATTTATCAAAGTGACATCGGGCTCTCTGCTGCCTGTGGTTTATGATACTTAGGTATCTGTCTTGCGTGAGGCTGTATCTGCAGTGTTTGCTCAGTTCAGTGTGAGAGCTCATATTTTCCAACAGCTTTAGTTTTAGCCTGAGTCTCTGTAGTTCACAACTCAAGAACTTTATGGAATAGAAAAGAAAGTCTATGAGCCCATCTAGAAATTTTCAGACATACTTGCATGGGCAATCGCATAGGAATTGGAGCCAATTTTTGCTGCTACCCCTAGGACAGAATGCTATATAGATTACTTATGTCTTTATGCCTTGGGGGGGATGGGCAGAAAGATACATCATCGCAGGATATGATTACATGTGATCTTTATGGTGTTCATTGTGCCTTCTGATGCATCCCAGAATTTCTATAATAAACTGTAATGGGAAAAATACTAATAAAAACAATAAAATACATGACTGTTCCACTTCATGGGACCGCTGTGAGAACCAAATTAAATAACGTGTGTGAAAGCTCCTGGGAAATGGAAGGCGTAAATGTGAATGCATCCGTCTGTGTTCAGAGCTGGTGGTGTTTACAGAGTCCATCCTTCGTAGGCAGGACTACACAGGCACAGCCTTGCTCCTAGGCAGGCACAGCTAGGGTGCTTTACCTAACAACTTTTGTTCATGGACTTCAGCATAGGCATCCCCCTGCAGCATCACTGCTTCCAGGGGAGCTGATAAAGTGCCGCCTTTTAGGAATGTCTTTGATGCTGGAGAACTAATACCACCTATGTGCTTGTACCAACATGTTCAAACTGTACCAACTCAAAAGAGACAGGGGATGTCCTAGAGAAGTCTCACGGAGCCAGCTGCAGCCAAGAGAGTCTTCCCTGGCACCTCTCATACCAGCCTCTGCATTCATGCTGGTAAATAGCTGGACAATTCTTTGTATCCAGAGGCCAGAACCCTAGGTAACTATCAGCTGCCACATTTATAGGAACTACCATACTTGTAGGAACTACAAAGGCCTTTTGAAAGGTCTTCTCTGACTGTCCCTTTGGAACAGTAGCTGCCTGTCCTGGGTCCTGTTTAGGACTGGGGAGGCAGATGATTTCTAGGACCTAATATTAGATTCTGATACCTGTCCATGAGTCTTTTGATCTGTGGGCATCCTTGAAAATCCAGGCAGATTTATTCACGATGGTCATGGTCAATATTGATGGTGTATCAGCAAGCAATTAGCACTAAAGGTGATTTAGAAACCTTCAACTGATAAGTAGACAGCTCCACTCAAATTCAAACCCATCTCTGTTCCTTAGACCTTGAGGGAAAATGAACTGTCTTACCAATTGCATTCCCACCCTACTTTATGCATACCTCATTTACAACATTTATCACAGCCTGCTAAAGTAATATGTATTTCCTTATCTTTGTTCAGGAGTTCCTAGAGGCAAGGAATAAGCATTATCTACATATCTGTTCCTGTCATGTAACAATAGCCTTAGTCATTGTCTGAGATGTAAACAATTCCTTCATCTAATCATTCAACACATTTTATGAACTAGCTACCTTGGGCCAGAAACTATGGGCATAAAGGTAGTTGAAACAGAATTCCAGCCTTCATGGACCTGACCTTCCTGGGGTAGGAGTGGGGAATGGGGAGGGGGCAGCACAGATACACGGTTATAGGTGCCTGAAGATAAATGAAGGGAAATGTCAGGTGTGGAGATTACAGAGAGAGACCTAAGTGAGTGAGAAAGTGGACCCATTTAAAATTTTCAGAACAGCTGTTGCCAACAGATGAGGGAACAAGAATGGATGCCAAAGAACGCTTGGAAGGGGAATGGAGGACTAGGAGGAGGTGAGACTATGGCCAGAGCCTAGTTGAAGACAGTGAGAAAGCTGGATTCTATTCTAGAGGAAAAGCTGAGTTATTGGGTGTCTGTACAGACGTGGTATGTGTTTTAATTGAGCCACAGGAGAATTAACTGGAAAGAACAGAAGAAGTGACTGTGATTAGGAGATTCTTAGACCAAATAAATGTGATGACTTTGGCAGGGGTGGTCAGGTCTAGCGTTAGCTAACTAACTACCTATTTTCAGATTACTAGTTGGCAAGAGTTGAGGATGGTAACCAAGAAGGATCGGCTGCCGGCATCATTGCGGAACTCTGGGCAGGCTGAAGCGTCAGTGGGGTTCAGCAATCAGAAAGCTCCTAGATGCTGTTGCTTAAAGAGGAGGGGAAAGGGGGCACTAGAGGACCCCGTGACTGCTTAGCCCAGGGCCTTAATTTCCCCCACTTCACATACTCCCCAAAGCCCCAAACCAGGTGCTACAGGGCCTGGGATTCTGGCAACGAAAAGCGCTGAGACCTCCGTAACAGAGCTAACAGCTGCTGTATCCCCACCGGCCCTATCTGCCAGAGTAAGACAAGGGGAAAAGAAACCGTAGAAAAGAAGTTCCTGTTCCCCTGCCCCGCCCCCAGCCAGGTCTTGTTCTCCAACATGCTGATGGGGACGGGAACCAAAAGGTATATCCTTGGAGACTTAGCGTACCTTCTGTTGTCTCTTGGGTTCTCTAGAAGCAGCTGGCTGTGCAGTTTTCTCGCAGAAGTAGGGCCCGTGTTGGCCACCAAACTTCAGGGTTGAGAGCCCCTCTGAATCAAGGCTCCTAGGTGTCACATTTATGTACTTCCTGCTACTGACGGCTGCAGGGGGTGACAGCGAAAATACCCACACAAGGATCCGATGTGATTTATCTTAGCGCTCGTTAAAAAGCATTCGTTAAAAAGCATTAAAAGGGGGATGCTGGGAGGTGATCCAAGGGCAGACCTAGCTGAGGGTGCAGACCTCCTCCAAAGAAACTGTTCAAGGATATTTATGACCCTCAGAGTGGCTAGCTAGCCCTGCCTGGCATCAGAACCCACGGAAATCTGGACCAACACACCTAGTACCTCCCAATACACCTCACATTTCTTTCACCAAAACCTTTTATCTCAGTTCACTGTGGCCTCAGTGTTCCACCCCCTCCCACCCCCCAGACCTAACTCAGAGCCCTCTGTATCTGAAGCATCTTTCTACTCAGCTTCCTGATTCCACTTGGAGTGGACACTCAATCCTGTCCCTATGAGTCTGCCTCAGCTGTTGGGCCCAGATCTCTGTAGCAGTCAGAATAAAGATCCTCCAACAGATCCATATTCTATGCCCTGTGCTCATGGCACCTTTCCTGACAGAAGGGAATTATGGCTGAGATAAAATGTCTAGAATGGGAGATTATCATGGGCCACCTACCTGGTCAGGTCCAATGTAATCAAAAGTATCCTTCTAAGATGGCAGGAGCTCAGTTGGTAAAGTGTTTTCTGTGCTATCGTGAAAACCCAAGCTCCTTTCATCCTAGTGCCAGGGAGAAGGAGACAAGGGGATCCCGGGAGGACCACTGGATAATGGATCTAGCCTAATAAATAAGCTCTAAGTTTAGTAAGATAGCCTACATCAAAAAATAAAGTGAAGAGTGATAGATAAAGGCTGACCTCCACATGCATGGCATAGGTACCGGCATATTAACAAACTCAAGTGCACACCACACACACAGACACACAGACACACAGACACAGACACACACACAGACACACACACACACACATACACACACACACACACACACACACACACACACACACACACACACACACGATGTGCCAAGAGAATCAGAGGTTGAATGATGTGCTTTTGAAGGTGGAGGGAAGGACCTTGAGCTAAAAAATGCAGAAGTTTCCAGATGCTGGGTACAGCCAAGAACATGATTTTCCCATGACGCTTCCAAAAGAAGTATAGACTTCCAATGCCTGGAGTTTTGGACTCCTGATACATAAAAAGTCTGAAAGGAGAAAGTCTGAGTTGTCTTAAGTTAGTAGGTCTATAGTTGGCTTTCAGTTTGTCCAACACAGCTCTGCAAGCTCCTGTCACAGAACATACATTCACCCTTTAACTACTGCTTCATTGTATTCTGTCTCTCACTGTGCCATGGCTAGATATATACAACATACACTTTATGCCAAATTAGAAGACAGATTTTAAACACATTGACCAAGAAGGCCATGGAGACAACATCTGTGATCATCATTAAGCTTGCCCCGTGATGAGAACAAGACCTGTCTTAGAAGGGACCACTTCATAAAAATATAACCTTGGTTTGGAAATCCTCAGTTCAACTATTCTTTGAGTTTTCTGTGTATCCACTATAGTCTTAGTCTTCCTCTGGGCTTCTAATGAGCTAGAGGGTGTCACACCAGCCATGCTAATGACAGTTGGCTCCTGCAGAGTTTCCTCTGTGTCTCCATAGGTCTCTGGGACTTGGATGCCTCTAAAGAGTGATTCACATCCATTCTGAGTGTTCTCTCCAGCAGTGTGGTTAAGAATTTCCTGAATGTGTCTACCTGCCAAACTACTGATCATGGTATCTGGTGGGGGAACAAAACTCCTTTAGGGCCCCTGCCGAGGGGACAATGGAAGGGGGCTGAGGCATTATACTACACCGGGCTCCTGTTTTCTTCTTTCTGAACTATAGGAGGCGCAGATTCTCTAGAGAGTGTGGAAGATGATGAGTTGCAATGATCCTCCATATACCACACAGCATGAGGATTCCCTGTCCTGAACCCTTCAGACCACGTGACTAAGCTCAACTTATCCTGTTAGAGTTGTTCCTCATTTGCGGACATGTCTCTGTGCAGGTTTCTGTTATCACCTCTCTTCTGTGGGGACTTCTGTCTTTAGTCCGTCACACATGTCGGCAAAGCTCTGCACTCAAAACAGAGTAAAACATTGGATTATTTTGCATGGAGCTTCTGGGCTCTGGGAAAATCATGGGATGGTGCTTGACACCTGTAACAGTCTCTAAACATTTGCTGACAGAGTGAATTTTCTCTGCCCAGAGCACAGAACAGGCCGTGGGGGGGGGGGGGGTTGCTTAAACTTACAGTTGTCATATTCTAGTCTCAGCCAGGCCACCCCTTTTCACCCATTTGTACTCCAATCTTAAGAAGTGATTTCCTAGCACTTTGAATGAATTACATGATATAGGAGAACAGAGGCAGGGAGATTGATTCTGTCCAGGGAAGATGGCTTGAGAGAAAAGAGTTGGGATAAGGTGACACCAATACTCCTTGACATCAATTGCATAGCCTACATAACAACACGGTACCCTGTTATCACATCCCCTTGTTGCCCATCCTCACAAGTTCTGCAGATTGTACCTTCCTAGATGTGATTATAAAGAGACAGAATGGGCTGGGGGAAAAACTTTGCACTTCAGATCAGAGAACTTTGGATCACTTCCTGGAAAAAGCAAGATCCTCATGACCCTTGGGCCCTGAATGTGACTTTCTTCAGAAGGGCACTCCACAGAAAACACCTTTATTGTTTTTCTTATAAAACTGTGAGTCAAATGGCTTGGAATAGGATCACTCTTGGCAAATCATCTACATATATAAAATGAAAACAACAAAAAGAATCCTCACCATAGCAAAAGAATCATCATAAAAAGATTAAGATACATCAGTGGGCCAGTGAAATGGTGGGCTGCAACTTTCCAGTGCATCCTGTGTACTTGTGCTCAGGAAAGCCTACTTTGGGGGAGAGAGAAGTGTGCAAAACCGTATGTTACAAGCTCTTCTGGGTTCTTGATGAGGAGGACAAAGATGATATTCTCACACCAAGCTGTTAGGGCTTTTGAGTGACATGCACATTGATCCATTGTGTTAGCTGCCCTAAAATGATCTTAGAACATGCATGACATCAGCATTTCAAGGAAATGCAAGTGTCAGCAGCGGGGGCACTGTTCTCAAGGACCTGTGACTTTCCAGAGCACCAGTTCCCCACCCCCACAGGCTTAAACCTCTCCCTCTTTTGTTCCCCACAAATTATTTCATGTGTGGGGAGAGGCTATCCCACTTCTGTGCTGTAGTTGTGGATATCAAAGGAGGCTGCAGAGAGGGAAAGAGACTCCTCACACACATTCAGATAAGTGGACAGAGTTGTTAAAGGGAGGGCCAGGAGGGGGGCAGGGAAGCTGAGCCAACCTTGCCTTGCCATGGAGTTTGTTGAATTACACAAAGAACAAGGAAATTCTGTTAAGATGAGGTGACCCTGGCTGCTTGAATTCCATATGTAAGATGCATATATAGAATGTTGGTGGATATCCACCTGGCCCATCATCCTTCTTCTCCTCTCACTTATGGGGATTTGGGCTCTGGAACTGAAGATGTAAAGGGCCGAATACCCTGTGTTCAAGGGACAAGATTGGGGAGATGAAGTTAGACAGGCTAACCCTGGACCCTCAAGCAGCATGGATGTGGGAATAGGGAAACCAAGGCAATTATAAGCCAAGACTGAAGGCAGGAGGTGAGAGCTAGGAGCTTGGTGACAACAGAAGCAAGACATAAGAGGCACAGCAATGGTTAACAAGGGACCCGCAAGTCACAGCGTGCTTTTGATGATTGCCAGTTACAAAGTATGCGCCTGAATAGAGATGGCTTAAAGAGAAAAGTTCGGCCTTTTTTGTTAGGGTACTTTTGTTCCTTGAAGCATTTATCTGTTCATTTCTAGGATCATTCCTCTCCCCACCTAAGCCCCTTCCTCCCGCTGGAACATCCCCCTTGCTACTGACCCAGTAAACCCTCAGGTCTCAGATCTGTTCACAATGGACCCAGTGTTTGATATGAAACTCTCCCTCAAGAGAAACCACTTCCCACCCAGGATGCAACCTTAAGGTTGCTCTCCTCCATCCGACGTCCAATTCCTCAGCAGACTTCCTGTGCAAGTTGCTAAGAAGCATTTAGCACTTGCACACTGAGCATGTGTTCATGGACCAGGAAACAGACCCGAAATGTCTGCAGAAAAAAAAAATCTCAGCTTGATGAAAGCCCATAATGATGCTTAAGTCACAACTTGCACTGTGTCATATTATTGCTGATATTAGAGCATGATAAGCAATATCCTAGTTGATTTATCATTGGCTTCACCTGGTACTTCTGCAGTGTGTGCATTTTCCTCTCCTGGTCCCCAGAAGAGAATAGCAAATATTTTACTTTACTAAGCACTTTGAGGACAAGATTCAGAGACATCGAAGCCAGCATTTAGTTGCTTTACGGTGTTAAAGAGTTTGGGCTTTTTATATCCTCTGGTGTTCTTCAAGCATCTTTTATAATGGTGTTAGATAGGCAATTTCTCTGGCTTAGTTCTTTTGTTTTGGGTTTTTTTTTAACCCCTCATCTTATTGTTGTGAGTATATGTGATATATAAGTTATTCTTCCAAGTACTGAAGCTCTTGGGTTAAATGGAACCACTGAGAACCCCTACCCTCCTGTTGTACACTATCTGCCCAGAGACACTCATAAACAAGATAAATAAATAGCAAAAGTTAACCAAGTTAAGTATACAGTATGGGGTGCTGGTAAGGTATGTCTGGGGAAAAGTGTATAGAAGGAATAATTTGAAAAATATAGGGAGTATGGCTAAAAACTGGTCTGAAAAAATGATTTTCTGACAAAAGTGACATTTAAGTGATGGAAAGTGAGAGAATTAGCCATATGGACTCCTTGGGGAAGAACATTCTACAGAGAAAGAAAAGCATGTGCAAAGGCCCTGGAGCAGAAATGCTCGTGAAATATTTAAGAGAATAGTGTGTCTGGAACAAAATTAATAAGTAGATAGCAGAAGATAATGGAAATGGGGAGCCAGGTCAGTCCTAGCCTCTGGGACACTGAGGACTTGGGATCTAGCCTGAAGGCTAGATCAGATCAGCTATGCTGCTATGGTAAAGACAGAAGAAGATAGTGGCCAAGAGCAGAATTAGGGAGAATAGTCAGAATTCAGGAAGATGTGGCTGGGAGCACAATATGGCGATGGGGTCTGAGAGAAGAGGTTGGATTCTGAATACGCTTTGAAATTATATTTTGAGGACTTTTTTGACAAGTCAGGCAGCTGTGTGAATAAGAGAGCAACAGAGCTGTGGGCAGCACTGAGATTTTCAGTTAGAACTGACAGAATGTAGTGGAAGAAGCTGGCTTGGTAGGAACTTGGTCAGGAACTGTGCTTGGACATGCAGGCCTCCTGATATCTTCACAGATGTGGGATGTCACAGGCAGTATGAATATACAGATGTAGGAGGAAGCCTGCTTGGAGGATGTCATCTAAAGCCACAGGAGTGGGTAAACTTGTGCCTGAAGGCGTGAATGGGTAGGTGGAAAAGAAAGAACTCCAAAGCCTGAGCCCTGGTATGCTCCAGTATTTAGGGGTTGTATGTAAGAAGAAAAATCAGCTGGGTGTGGTATCACATATCTTTAATCTCAGCACTTGGGAGGCTGGTGGATCTCTATGAGTTTGAGGTCAGCTTGGTCTACAAAGCGAGCTTCAGGACAACAAGAGCTGTTAAATATTAAGAAACCCCGTCTCAGAAAATAAACAAAAAAGAAAGAAAAAGAAAAGTTAGCAAAAGCATTCGACAAAACAGAAGCTTAATGGAAAATAGTGAAGGTGGTCATCTAGAGGTCAGGTCCAGTAGAGAGGGTTACAGGGTAAAGGGATCCAATGTATAGATGCCACCATCAAGAAGTCAAATAGTGTGAGTCCCGAGAAATGTCTGTTAAGGTTGGAATAATCCTCATAAGAAACTTGGCGCAGTGGTGGGAGAAGAAGGCCAAACTGGGCTGAGATATGCAGAGAATGACGGAGAGAAATTGGAGAGTGTGAGAGGAGACAGCTGTCTTAGTTACTTTCTCATGGCTGAGATAAAATAACCCAACCAAAGTAACCTGAAGGAGAAAGGGTTTATTTCGTTCCAGAAGGATATACTCAACCAGGGCAGGGAAGGCATAGCAACAGGCACAGGGAGCAAAGCACTAAAGAACACAGCACAGGAAGTAGGGCTCTGCTGTAAAGGCTCAAGGCCCGCCCCCAGTGACTCACTTCCTCTGGAGAGGCTCTGCCCTTGCCTTGTTTCTGAAGAGCTCCACCTGCTCGGGATCACATGTTCAAACATAATAGCCTATGGGGAACGTTTCACATTCGAATTACCACCACTCAACAACTTTCATAGTCTTGCTTTAAAGGGAAAAAGAAACAGATGGCTATAAGAGAGGCGTTGAATGCAAGTGATTTATCACAGAGGGGAGCCATGAAGCTTCAGGAGATGTGGTTCTGGAGTAATGTTCAACCAGGATATGGGTGCTAGAATGTGGAGCTATTGGCTTGGCTATAGTCATGGTAGCACTTCTTCCTCACTAAACAAAAGGCATAGTTTATTTGTTCATAGAAGGTCACTGGGGCATATAATTTAACCACTGAAAAGCTATGCCAACTGTACCAGGATCCCTGAGCAGGTGGAGGCAGTGTTTGGAAAACAAATTAAGAATGGAATTTGAAAGAATACAGTAGAACAAAATTAACCCAGGTACTGGACCTTCTTTTCTTTATATCCAGCATTTTCTACTACTTTGATAGTCAAAGGCACTAAGGATTTCTTTATGCTAGGCTCTAACACGGTGGTTTAGTTCCAGCCATAAATCTAAGGCCATGCTGTGGCCATATGCAGTGCATATGATACACACTGTGTAATTAGACACAGTAGTGCCTAAAGAAGTTATCATTCCTTGAGAAAGATTGAACACAGGATGCAAAGAACAGAAATAAATAAATGCCATTCTCTTCTTTGTAAGCTGATGTCAACCTACAATGGTAACCTAAGGTCCATGCATTTTTATTGGCTTTAGAAAAATAATGGAGACTGGTGTGAAAGTAACAAACTTGGAAGCTGAACAGATGTATAAGTTTGATTCTCAAGCTTACATCTCAGGTAGATATGTTTCTTGATCCAAATGAGATTAATCTATGCAACAGGAACAGCAGTTGCTTCTAACTTACAGAATTGTAAAAATGAGGCCTAGGAGGTATCTCAGTGGGTAAGGGTACTTGCCGCTCTTTGTCCCTGGTGCCTACATAAGATGGTTTGAAACTGGCTCTAACTCCAGTTCCAGGGGATCTGATGCCCTCTTCTGGTCTCTGAAGATGCCGTCCACAGACCTGGTGCACATATAGAAAAGCAGGCATGTGCACACACACACAAACAAGAATAAAACCAAAAAACCATGACAAATCTGCTTTGTGACCTTGTAAAATGCTCTGAATTTTATATCAAACCCACAAGAGGTTCCAGAATGTTCTCTATAGCTAAGTAAAATACTGCTTCTTCGTTTTAACACAACACCACCATTATGAGGCTTTGATGTCTTTCTTCCTCATTCCAATGAGATGACAAATTCTCACATTCTGAGTTATTTCTCTTTGTTTTCAGGTCTGGGTTTTGTTTTGACACTCTAAGATTTTTGTTTTACCAATGGCTGTAGGGCAGACATGGAGAGTACTGCTTTGCTTTGGGTCAAGCCTTATAATCCTCTTCTCTCCCAACACATCTCACAGACATATCACATGTAGAAGGAGTTAGGTGAAGGGCATCTGTGTGTGGGTGACGGTCTGTGACCATCCCTGACTAGATAAGCCTTACCTTTACCATGTCAGCAGAGGAGATAACTCTGTAGGGCTTCTTCACCCCCAAGTATATCTTTTGTGACTATAAGGAGATTTGCTTGATATCTCTTTTCTAACACAATCAAGGATATTTTTCAGGGACTATTGTAGATATTAAAGATGGTTCTCCCTGGATCCGGAAAAGGTTTGCAGTGAGAGGCCATTCTCAGCGACCCAGGACCACTTACACAAAAATGAAAGTGAGCAAAAGAGTAACAGGCTTTAAAAAGAGGATGGCTACCTAATTATGAAGACGCTGTGGGTAGAGCAAGAGAAATATTTTAAAAAAGAATGCTTGACGAGAGATTATGCAAGAGTGTGGTCAACAAAACTGTCAGTTTCCAAGTTCAAGCGGGATATGTTCTTCTCTCCCTTGTTAATTGACATCCCAGTCCCCACACAATTCAAAACATACTAATCAGCATCCAACTTCAAGGAACTCCCAAAGGTCCTGAGACGCTTAGCTTCCCTAACACCATCTTTCAACATCTTTGTGGATGAATGGCCCGTACTGTCTTACTTTAATGCTTCCCAGGGTTCTTCACTCAGCATTATATCACCTTGGCAACTGTCCATCTAATCCCTAGAAAGACTTTTAGAGCCCAGAGTCACTGCTTAACTTCCCAACCATTCCAAGTGCTGATGCGTAAATATTGTCAGGCACACCATCATCTCCATATACAGAATCCAACCGGGAAACTATCCTTGACTGCTTATGTTTCTACACATTTCCACATGAGGAAGATGCATTTGGAGAACACAGCAGCATCCTAGAAGAAACCCAGTCAGTGGGACAAAAGATGGAGGTTTAAGGCACAGGCACACAATGATAATACCATAGGCAGTGCTTGAAGATTACTGATGCTAGGCTTGGAGCTGATTACTCTACATAGTATTGAGATTTTTGTTATAGCTACAACAAATGTCTAATCATTGTCCCAACTATTAAAAAGAGAATACTAAGCTTAGAAAGCTTGTTTAATTCTTGACAGTGATATAAACAGTAATTCTCACAGTATCAAGAACCTAGAGGCCCATTTTCTTTAAATTTACCTATTTTAATTTTTTGTGTTTTGTGAATACCTGCATATTCATCACATGCATACATTGTGCCCTCTGAGGCTAGAAGATGTAATAGGACCCCTGAAACTGGAGTTAGAGACCTTTATGAGGTCCTGAAATGGGTGCTTGGAACCAAACAAGTTAAGCAAGTCTGCTTAACTACTGAGCCATCTCTCTAGTCCCTTGGACCTATGCTCTTAACTAAGTGGTGCTGCCATTATGTAAGCCAGGAAGGGGCAGCACAGAGGGGTCGAGAGATTCATTCTTGTTGCTTGATGTGGGAAACAGAAGAGCTACCTTGATCCCAGTCCTGGACAGAGGTTTTTGAGGACCTGGAGAAATGCGTGTTGGGAAGGGCATCATGCTGTTGCCACAGGGTCTGCCTAGCCTTTGTCTCCTCTGAAATAAGAACCTTAACTAGCAGGCTGCAGTTGTATCTGTGGCCTGATTTTAAGAGCTGTGGGAAGATAGTGAGATCTGAAATGGGATGAGTGGAAGCTTGGGGAATCTCACTAAAATTTCAAGATTGTGTTTTCCTTTCATTAGTAAGGAGAACGCGGTACAAATACTTGGTCATGATTCTGCACAAAGAGCCACTAGGTGCCTCTACCACAGCCCCAAGTAGTTGATCCCCAAGCTAACCTTGAGCAGGCTAACCTCCCTACAAACCTTCCTACTCTCTCCATCCATCTGATATAAAACTCTAAGCAGCTATTGAGTGTCAGGTAAGTTCTTCTCCTGCCTTGAGTTGAGTTCCTCAGAGAACTCACTGAGTTTACCAGATGGATTTCCCACCCTACCCTGTGCAAGAGTGCAGAGACTCACTAACCAATAGTACCTAAGAAGAATAAAGGAATTGCTAGTGATAGCTGGGTGTTAGCAATTGGAGGCCACATGTTCCCCATAGGCTGGTGTGTTTAAATGTGATCACCAGCTTGGAATGCTGTTCAGGAGGTTGTGGAACCTTTGGGATGTGGGACCTCGCTGTAGGAAGTAGAACTGTGGCCAGAACACTTCTGGTATCCCTCTATCTCTGCTTTCTAATGCTGGGATTACAAATGGGGCCAGCCATCACAGTGTCTTTCTTTTTAAATGGGTGCTCATGTTTGCATAGCAAACACTTTACTAACTGAGGCATCTCTCCCCAGGATTGGAGTTCTTGTCACAAAAACATGCATAAGGTTTCACACACAACTCTAGTGTGAGCAGGGTTTCCTATTTAACAGAGATTAGCAAGACTCCACGCTTCTCAGAGTGCATGAGGCTCCTTTGGTTTTATTTCTAGATATTGGACTCACAAAGGATCCTGTCAAGAATCCCAAAGGCTCCATATGTGTCTAAGCCATGTGTGCACCTCTCACCCAAGGACACAAACACCAGGGCAACAATGAGCAGCCAAATTATGAGCCAAAAAATTTTCCTCCTCTTAACCTTCCAGAAGAGTATAGACCACTTCAACTTTCAGAAACTCCTTGGGACCATGCCATAGTGCTGTTCTCAGGTAGCATGGTATCCTGCACCAAGAGAGTCTTGGTTGCTGTTTCCAATGCTGGAAGATCACACAGCATTTCTGTTGCCTCTGAGAGCTGATCAAGAGGCTTAAGCTGAAGCTAGGGGGATTTGGGGTTAGACCAGCTTTTGAAGAATGCCCATGAGATCTGTTTATAACAGGGCTAAAAGCTGCATGTTAGCCGGAAACTTACAGGTATGCCCACTGATTGTCCTTCGGAAGAACCACAGAGGAAGAGCATCTTACCCTGAGGAGGGTGTGTGGCAAGCCCAGGGAAAAATGCTCAGAACCCTATTTTAGTCACAGAGGCCAATGGAAATCTTCATGGGTACCAAAAATTAAGGTGTGTGTTTTGTTTGGCAAGGTAAATAGATTACTTTTACAGTATTCTTCACTCTGGCATGCAACCTTTGAAAGCCAGAAACTCAAAGAACACAGCCTTATCTTTCCAACCTTTGCCTTTTCTTCCTTTTGGCTTCTCTGGGAGAACATTAAAGTTGTCCCTTGGTTGAGCCAAGATGGCCAGTGTCCAGACAGGAAGCCGAGCTGTGGAGGTGGTCAAATGGGGATTGATGTCATTTGGAGGAAGATCTGAGAGTATATGCAAGGCCAGGAGGCTGAAAGCAGGGAGTATTTAGCTAAGCCAAGAGGGATTAGCTGCAGCTTACCAGGTTGGGTTTTCAAGTATCTGGAGAAAGACAAGCAAAACAGCAGGTCGATGGGGAGACCAAAATGCCTGTGTCCACAGAAGTCTGAAAATGTCTGCAGGGACAAGGCAGTGGTGTGTGTAAGTTAGGAGAGAAATGCTTCCCCAGCCAGCCTCAAGATAGCCAGGATTCTGAAAGTAAATTTATTTTCTGCTAACAAGAATTGTATAAAAAGGACTTTAGAGCAAGCCTTCCTCACAAGGCAGAGGTTTCAAATTCAGTTTAGAGCCCACTCATGTTGGAAGCATTCTGTACCCCCTCATGCAGTAGATTCAGACTCACTGAAGTTATTAGTGGAAAGGGGAAGCTCTGTCTAAATTGGACAATAAACATTTCCCCTTCTCACTCATGACCACTGCCAGTAGCCTTCCAGCCATTTACATTTTCACATCCCAGCTCTCAAGCGCACACAGACATATATACATGCATATGCATGCTCATATTAACCCTGTTCCTTGCTCTGTCAACCTCATTTACATATAACATCGTGCAATGGTTCTTTTGTACTACGGACAACTTAGGCAGTCTGATGAAATCCAGGAACTCCCTTGGGAAAAGGTGTTAATGCTGAAATACTTGGGATTAGACACAAAACCTATCAGTTTTAAAATATCTTTAAAATTTTGGGATTTGGGAATACATGTGCTTCCTACTTTAAATAATATTCAATGATGGATCTTATGGACCAATAGTGTAAAGACTTTAAGTCATATTTTTATATAGCTCAAAGAACTATAAGATAATATGAAAATTATGACATTTCTATTGGCATTATGCTCATAGACACCACTAATTCTTCTGTGTTTAGTTGCTTATAGGTGATAATGCAGTTCATGATGCCAAAAAATGTTACTTACTCAAGTTCACAAATGCTCTTTCATCTTTACCTAGAGCCTCAGAGATCCATGAACCCCAGGTTAATGATTTCCCTAACATACCTATAATAAATATTTATAAAGCACATGCGCCTTTATTGATTACATTTCTAAACACATATTCACCAATGACCCACCTATACCTTTCTAAATCCAACTACAAAAACGACCCAACTAGCTTTCACTCTAACACAAAACTACCTACATAACTGTGAACTGGTAAATGTTTATCAGTCGTCTGCCCAGATTTTTTTTTTTTTTGTTATTGTTGTTGTTTTAATGGGTTAGTCCTGTTAGCATTCGTGGTGTTAAAATGCCCACCATAGTCAGCTTCAAGCTATCAGTGCAAGACCATGGAGCCCAGAGCTGGAGGAAATGAGCTGTGGACAATACTGCATTATATTTCTACCACAGAGATGGAGCGGATGTAAAACACCTCAAGGAAGCATGGTGCTGTGATACCCATGTTTATAACTCCACCCCTGGAGTGGAGGAGCAAGCAGACACTGACAAAATTCTGGCTTGTTAAATCATTTCTGAAGTTATTGGCCAGCCAACCTCGCCAAATCAAGAAGCTCTCCCAGGTTCACTGAGAGACTCTGTCTCAAAAAGTCAGATAAGAATGATGGAGACATTTTACTTTGATCTCTGCCTCCCCTGATGTGTTCATATGCACACACTCACATACAACAGACAGAAAGACAGACAGACAGACACACACACACACTATACACACTATCTGGAGTCATAGTTGAGAGCAAATTGCAAACTAAATTAGAAGGGATGAGTTTTGGTGATCTATTATATTTATTGTTATATAATTTATTTAACTAAGTATATACTATCTAATTTTTAAATATGTTTAACAACCAGCTCTCACAGTTCTTACATTTAACATTTGGTTTATATGATGCTGTATAAATTATTACCAATATATGAGCATTGATGAATCTAACCTAAGATTATTTCTCACACCAATTGCCCTCACGTTAGCCATTATCCTTGAACCCCTGTTGAACATTCTCTCCACTAACATCTTCATTTACACACACACAATCACAGCATTTAGATCTTCCACCTTTTGATAAATTATCCATACATACCACACATAGGTATCACACACATCACTATATTAAATATAATTGATACATACCTTCAAATTCATATAACCTCAATCTTGTAAATATAAACATATTACTCCAGTTATATTATTATTATTCACCCTCACAACCATTCCAATAAAATTCCTACTCATGAAAACACACATACACACCCCAACACTTAGTTACATTCATAAAAAAATCTTAGATATGTAAATGCATCCATCTATACTGGTCAAACACCCTCAGGTGCTCCTGAACCATTCCATGTACACTCTGATGCACATGTTCAACTGTGTATAATTCTCCTATACTGTTGTTGTGTGATGCGATTTCTGGGGAAACTTGAACAAATGTCTGCTTCTTCTAGGTATGAAACTGATGACGGGCAAAAGTAAGGATAAGCACAAAAGTTAACTTGATGAACTAATGAGTTTTATTTAGGACAGAGGTGTATGAGTAAGGGGTTACTAAAATGAGCATAAGTGGCTCAAGGACAGCTATATCACCAAAAGCCCACCCCACTGTGGGTGATGGCTCATGAAGCTGAGGACCTAGAGGCCACTCCACAACTAACAGGCAGATAGACAGTTGAAGGGTGTCTTTAGGGCCACTTTCTGGTGTCTGTAGCTTCTAGATGTTTGAAGTGATCTGATCCTCTTCTAGGACACTTATTTTGTCTGAGCGTATCTCTGAGCAGTCTTAACACCTTATATATGCTAGGGGAGGGAGGAGCCTAGTGAATCTGGTCTGTTTCAGGAACTTCCTGAAGATATTGAGTCATTTACCTCCCGAGTCTAATGAGTTTCCCTGCAGATTGGAATGTTTCACCTCCATTAAGAACATTCTGTGTCTTAATTGAGCTTCTCCCTGGGATATCATGTTTTATGTGAGAAGAAGCTACACATCAATTCCCCATAACTAACACATATAACTAACCACCATCTCTGCATAAATTCACGTATATATACATATTATCCATGTGGACTCATTCATGTAGCTTTCCCATCCCCTTACAAATACAGCTTACATATTTTAATACCCACCTGTCTGTGCCCACTCATACCCACCTACAAGCATATGCTTGCTTTCTCCTTCATAGAGAAGCCTACTCCTTGCAACTGACTGCACTTTAAGAATGTGAGCTCAGATGAATGCATCAGGAAGAGCTAGGCAGCAGCTTAGCCAGAGAGCCCATTTCCTTAGGGGTGCCTAATCTATCATTGTCTCTTCTTTTGTCTTTGACTTCTGACTCAGTGAACTTCAGATCCATTTCATCTCTGCCAGCAAAAGTGATTAAATATGTTTTGCTGAGAGGAATGGATGACAGAGAAAACCATGGAAGCTATTTCTTTGCTGCCATTGAGCCAAAGAAATCTCCACACGGTTTCCCATAAATTGGGTTTGGGTGCATCAGGCAGAAAGGATGTGCTGGGTCTTGGGAAAACACACAAGGTGGAGGGGTAGGGATGTTTGCTAGAGTCAGTAAGGGAGGGCCTCTCTGAGAGGCCATGGCCTTGGGACCTACGGTCACAGATGAACAGGGACAGTCTGGTCTCCTTACAGATCCACTGGCCTGACTCTTCATGATGTCATTCAGGAACCCGCATGTGGAACCAGAAGCTCTGTTTTTTGCCAAGAGTTTCCTCTGCCTTAGAGCTCCAGCTGCTTACTAGATTGATCTGAGGATTATTAATGTTTTATAAAAGATATTGCCTGAAAGCCCCCAGAGCAAAGCCGTTCTGACCAGGCCCTGACTCAGCAGCTTATAGTCCCGGGGTAGGAAGGGTTCACCTTGCATTTCAGAATCATCCATGGCAGCTGGCATCAGCATCTAGCCCCATCTGGTCCATTCATTGCTTTGGCTAGGTGACTAGATGTGTTACTTTCTGCCGTTGTGGTAAGTTGAAGGAAGACTGTTAAGGTTCACAGTCTCAGAGATTCTGATGTATAGTCAGTTAGTCCTGCTGCTTTGGATGTAGTGGATAGATTCTCGTGGCATTCTCGAAAACAAAAAGTAAAGTTTGAGCCAAGAGCCTGTGGTTCTCCTCAAGGGCACACCTCTAGTAACCTAACTGACTTCCCCCAGGCCCTTCCTCCTGAAAAGTCTATCAGTTTCTAGTCACATAAAAGTCTGGAGACTGAGCCTTTTGGAATCAAACTGTAACAGTAGAGTGAGGCTATAGTTGGCACACCCTATCACGATGTGATTTGGGTGGAAGAGAGCTTGGCTCTGAGGCCTATGTCACAGAGTGGCTGAGTGGCTTGGGACATTCTTATACTTCTGAGTTACAGGTACATTAACTGAGAACACAGTGCTTGTTCTAAATGATTTTAAGTTCTTGGTCGTCTTGGGCTGCTGCTGTCGTGGAGGTACCGGGAAGCTCTAGGCACACCATGAAGAGTCTCAGAGGGTCCTGTCCCAAGGACAAGAAAAAAGACTAAAACCAGAGAGACAAATCTAGTGTGATGGGTTAGAGCTGTCAGTGTCACTGGATCTAGAGCCACCTACGAGATAAACTTTTGTGCCTGTCTGTCCTAGACTAGGCTTGCTGAGGAAGGAAGTTCCACTCTAACTGCAGGCAACACTCTTCCGTGACTGTGTGAAACACTCTTCCAGGCTCTCTGACTGAGTGAAAGGGAAAAGTGAGTTGACATCTGCTTTGCTTCCTGACTTCAAACACCACACGTGTTACCGTGTCACCTTACCGTGCTTACTCCACCATGACGGGCTGTGCCCTCGAGCAGTAGTTGGATTTACCCCTTGTTCCTCAAGATGCTTTCATCGTATATTTTCCTCACATTAAGGAGACAACTAACGAGCCCAGCCCTCTATTCAGCTGTTTATGGAGCCTGGATAAGGCTATTTCTTTGAGGATAAAAGCTATTATTAAACAGTGGGAGTGGAGAGGCTTGTGGATGTCTTAGTTGCTGCCCTTAATAGGACCTGCTCTGGAGAAGAGCCAGTTTCTAAACCAGACTTTCAGAGGTATGCTCCAGGCAAGCAGGAAGACAGGAAGGAAGAGTGATGGGCAAGGGAGGCAGCCACTTGGTCCAGCCTGCCCTGCTGGGGAAGCTGGAAATAGCAACAACTTAGCCTGTATTGTTTTCTGTGAACCCTGAGAAAACTAAGTATCGTACTTCCCTTAATATGCATTCCACTCAATGGGTAGATGCTATTGGCTCCGTTATTGCCTGCATTTTATTGCCTGAAGACAATTTTCAAACAGGAATGGGTAAAACCGGTTGCTACACCTGGAAAGTCCAAGGGTAGAGCTAGCATAGTCTAAGGTCTCAGACAATCCCACTGGGATTGCTTCTTACCTGTTCACTTTCTTTCAGTTGCCAGCCCTTCTAAAGAATTCTTCTAAAGAATACTACACCCCTTGCTAATATCGTTAGTGTGTCTGTCTAACCTGCAGCCAGGACCCACTTGGGTTGCAAGGAGCCTGTTGAAGGCCCATTTGCTCAACACATAATGGGGATTAGAATTCATTAATGCACTACAAATTAAAGTATTAATAACGGCTGCAGAGTTTAAATGAGAGCCAAGGAAGGGAACCGGGTGAGTGGCTGCCCCTCCTGTGTCCCCCACCTAGCTGTATTGTTCTGGCAGGGGCAATTCTGAGCTCTTTAATATGCTGTGACAGCCGCTGAAGTGACCCCAGACAATAAACAGTGCCTCCTAGTTAAGTATTAATCTGCCAAAAGAATGACCTTCATCCACTAAAGAAGGGATGTTTTTAAAAATCTCGCAAGTGGAGGAAGGCTCATTTGCTCGCTCATTTAGCATATTAAAAGGGTATTATTGCTACAAACAAGAAATCTAAATGAGGCCCGGGCAGGAGCTGCGGATAACACTCCTGATTAAAGGTGCAGGGTAATGATGAACACGGAAGGCTGAATCTGTTATTGTTCTTCAACATGGCAGGACCTGGCTGTCAGGATGATAAGAGAATCGAATCTGGACCAGGCTTTGTTAGACCAGAGTGAAGTACGCCTGGCTGCTGGCTGCTGCCTACCAGAGACAGTTAGTTGGAGGAGGGATGTCAGAGGCCACCCTAGAAGAACCAGAGCCTTTGACCAGAGAGATGGTGTCAAAGAATTCCCTACAGTGACAGTCTGTATTTCTTATTGTCATCCTTTGAATTGTTTACTTCTTGTGTCTGTGCTGGGCCATTCTGTGGACAGCACCTTTTCCCTAGAGTCCAGGAAGTTCTCCGGGGGCTCAGCTCCCGCAGTTCTGGAAGAAAGATTCTGACAGAGAAAGAAGGAGGAAGGGAGGGCTTGTTTCATTGTCTCTTTTACCCAGGAGAATGCTGAGTCCTGTCATGTCACAGGAGGGAAAAATCTGAGAAACCAGGAGTCTACCGAGAGAGGATGGGTGGATTGGCAAAGCCGTGGATGAAGAGAAGACAGAAGCATAGCTGAATGAAGAAAGCAAAAAATATATAAATGCTGGTCTGGAGAGATTGCTCAGTGGTTAGGAGTACATGCTCAGTTCCCAGCACCACTGTGGTGGCTTATAACTCCAGTTTCCTGGGATCTTACTCCCTCTTCTGATCTCCATGGGCAGCAGGCACTTAGGTGGTGCATATACACGTAAGTGAGTGTATCCACATATTTATCCACATACAATTAAGTGAGTCACTAAAAAAATGTAAAAAAAAATATACACAAAATTCAGATTCAACAGCTATCTACGGGCAAAAGAACAATGCGTCACTTAGTGAGCTGACAGGTGAGTGAAGGGGTAGAGCCTGGGCAAGGATAAGTCTCCTGAAACCATCAAGCATGATATCAAGTTTGAAGGGCACAGAAATTCAAGAATATAAATAAATGGCTGACAACAGCAAAGAGGGCAGATGCAGAGAATGAAAAGGGGGGGGGGGGTTTGCATTGTTCTAAGAGCCTGTACTGTTTGGAAACTCACTTCTGTGCTACATGATTCTTGAGGACAGTGACCCTGTCTTGTTTTGCTCACATTTTCATCACCAAGAACAGTTCTTAGCAGGCACTGGCACAATTGAGGCCATTTTTTTTTTTCTCTCTGCTCAGGTTCCTCTTCTAAGGTTCAGACATAGGAATATTTCTCAGCCTTCCTTGGAGCCAAATTATAAGCAGATGACTAATGTTTGACAGATAAACATGGATAGAAGTGATGTGTCACCTCTGGCCCAAGGCACAGCAGTCATGGTGTTCCTCACCCATCCCTTCTTCCCTCACTTTGACAGGTGTGTGATGAAAGAGGGTCATCACAGGGTGGAGGGGGCTGGACTCCCCGTGTTGTGGCAGGAGGAGATCCCCACTAGCTTAGATTAGCCTTTTCAGGCTTTTGCTATGTAGAACAACTGAGAGTTAGAGGCTTACTAATGGAGGTAGTAACTGTCCTAATTAAGAAATGTGATACTTGACAAATACTTTGGGAACCAATAAATGTATGTTCACCCTTAATCCTCACCGTAGTTGTAGGGTAGGTATTTCCAGTTGACAAAGAGGGGGAGTCAGAGGTTAAAAAAAAAAAAAAAGTCTGAGGTAAAAAGGCAATATAGAAAAAAATTAAAATTTATGCCTTTAAATTCCAGCCCCCATTTCACTATACTTGGCTGTCTTTCAAATATATATATAAATATCATGTGAAATTCTGCCAAGAAGTTCTTCAGTGTAGTAGCAGTTTGGGACTGTCCAAATAAAAGTTTACTGGCTGATGACAAGGCTGTCCTCTTGGATGCAGTCAAATCATCCTGAGTTCAAACTCATCGAAGAGAGAGCTTTCTGTCTTTGGTGTTGTGAGGAGAGGCACTGCATTTCCTAACTTTCTGTAAACAGAAGGTCTGTCAAGGTCAACATCCTCTAAAAGGTCAGTGCATCTTACCTCCAGAAAGAATTTTCAACCTCTGTGCAGCCCCCACAGCTTTGGATCCTGACCCACTGGAACTGGTACAACAAAGATATGGTATGAGCTAACAATGAATGGACACCCTCCCTACACACACACACACACACACACACACACACACACACACACACACACACACACACACACACACCTAGCCACTGCCCCAGAGAAGGCAGAGGATGGCCTGAGGAGAAGGAATTGCCTCCATTCTAAGCTAGAAAATTGGTTGAGTAGGGTCAAAGGGACCAGAAATAAATTTAACCACTGAGAGAAAAATGATAAAGAATCAGCCATAATGGAAAACCTCAGTTATGGTAGAGAACTATGAGACAAGGATCTGGATTATTCTCTTCTTCCAATGCCAATGCTCCCAGCTTCCTGAAGGGTTTGGTGCTCATTTCAGTCAGAAGAATTTCCTGAGTAAAGATTATGTGCCAGAAACAGAGCTGGGGTCGCAGGTGCAAGTGAGAAGATTCAAGCTCCAGGGTCTGGGTCAGATGGACCACTCTAGTCCTGAAAGACACATCTGGTTCCCAATGGTCACTAAACAGGACTCCTTTGCCCAATGATGACTCCTATAGAAACCTGGCTGCAGTAGGCAGTGTTGCTCAGTGATTCCCCTAGTAGCCAAGTCATCCTGGTTCACATCATTTCTTCACATTTCCATCATTCCCTGTGGGATTTGCTCCTTTTGGACCAGAACTCAAACCCATGCAGCTCTAGACATAGGACCAGATGAATCTAAAGAGACCGTTATCAAACAAATTCTCTACCCTAAAGGTAAAGAAGCCAAGATGCAAAGAGGTAGAAATGACTGAATGAAAATCCTTTGGATTTTCTAAGAACAAAATGACACACCATTGATCCTCACTATTATTTAAGCAAGAGAATCTACTAGAGTTTATTTATTTATTTATTTATTTATTTATTTATTTATTTATTTATTTATTTATTTATTTATTTTAGTAAATCAGTTTACGGATGGTCAAGGTGGGCAAGAAGGAAAGACCTTCATCTTCTCAGAATGGGTCCTCCTCTTTTGGATTCATCCTGCAGTCCACTCCCCGCCCCCCTTTGTTGCAGGGGATCTATAGTCTTTACCTCTAAAATGATTTGAATACACAGGGAAATGCAAGCCTGGGAGAGCTCCTTTGGCTGAGAAATCACCCAATCTACTTACCCTTTCCTACTGTTTTTACCTCTAAGGAAGCTATCCATGGTCTCAGCAAACAGTGAGCATGAAGTACTTGCAAGATGGGTCCTCAACTGGCAAGCCTGGCCTAGGGAGCCAACTTTCCTTCCTGGGACAGGAAGACTGCATGGTCTCCCTACTGGCCTGTGGGCCTTGACCCTAGTTCTTCCACATTCCCATAGGTGATAGCTCACTCACAAATATTCTTTAGAATCCAAACCCGGCTCAGTTATCTATCTTCTCTGGCTCCCTCACCAGTTCCCACATACCCAAATGCATCATGAGCAACACTCTTGCAGCATTTACTGACTGGTGCTGCTAGCCTCTGCCTGTATCTTTCTCCCTCAACAGCTCTGAAGTTTCCTGAGGGGTCGGGGGACCCTGATGTTTGAGTCCACGGCACCAGCGTAGGTCTAAGGCACAGTGCAGTAGCACATTGCTTAATTCTGAAAAAAATGAGACGTTGTGTGACTTCCTCTTTGCACAAATAACAGATAAATAATATTTATAAAATTAAGATGTTACTAGGTGATATAACCTAATGAGATAAATGTGGCCTATTCTGCCGATCAAAATTTTATATAGTGCACGATTGTAGTGCACTAAATAAATTTATTGAAATTACATTAACATTCATGTCATCTTCTAGTCTCTCTCTCTATGTCTCTGTCTCTCTCTGTCTCTCACTCTCTGCTTCCTAAAGTCTTGTATAGCTGGGAAAAGTGCCACTGTAAGCCAGCATATGTAGTGGGGGAACATGTATCCTTCCACCCGGACCTTAGGATACAGCCCTAGGGCACAGCTTGGATCCATAAGCATCTTGCTCCCTCGGGCTCTAGGTTTAGAAGACCTGACCAGCAGAGTGAAGCTGCCCTGTGCCAGTCCAGCCTTCCAGGAACATGACAACTGTATTCACCCTCTGGCATCAGGGAGTGCTTTTCTTTGAACCCTTTAATAAATAATCTTTCTTTCTCAGGCACCTGTAATTTTCTCGCTATAAGTATATCCGGGTATAATGACTAGGTCTTCCCATGAAGAGCTCACAACCCTGTGGGATAGGCTTTACCATCTAGCTTTATCTTAAGAAACTGTGGGTCCAGAGCAGTCAGGCAACTGTGCTGAGGTGTACAGCAGGTGTACAGCAAAATTGGGTGGAGCTCTGGCTTGTCTAACCTAGGCTTCTCCAGACAGTGCTTTAAAACTGCTGACTCAGCATGTCCTAGTTACAGAATCCCGTGATTTGAGACTGTCAACACTATCTGTGGCCTTGGTGAAAAGACTCCCTTATTTTCTGGGATGTCATAAAATCACAAATAGCCTAAGAGTAGACTTGACAGCCTCATCACTCAGTGACATCTGCCTCTACATATGGTCCCTACTCTGCTGGTAGGTAAACCACAGTATCTCTGCTCAGTCTGCCTCTGGCTGCCATGCAGGCTTCTCTTGGATTCTCTGTCCGTTTTCCTCATGAACTCTCTTGGCTCTTACATAATAATGACAAAGTCAAAATCCATCTGCAACAAACATTGAAGACAAAACTTTTCTGTCTTCATTCCTGGTTTTCAAATAGATCTCACTTGTGTGCACTGCCAGCTTTGACTCTGCCTATGATGTTTACATAGAATTTATTGTACTGTAATTTACCCACTTCTGTTGATCTTATTCATTTATCTCTATTCATACTCCCTAAAAAATGAAACAAGACCCATATTAAATATGGAGTCATTTAGAAAACATCTCTTTCCTACTTTCTTTACACAACTTACTGTATGGAATCTCAACGGCTAAGGGACACTTGTACATACATCACCTGAGGATAGAGGTTGGGCAGAAAGAAGCAGAGTTTAATGGAGAGGAGAAGAGGCTTGGATGAGTGTAGGAGCTGAGAGCTAGAGACCTGACCTTCCAAGCACTGGATATGAATAGTGGAAGCTCTTGGCATTGGAGAGCTAGAAAAACCGGAAGAGGCCACAGTTGCAAAGAGAACAAAACGAGACGGTGCCTGTTCCATGTCTTGTGTTCTGGGTTGAGAACCCTACCTTCCCCACTAGAAAGAAGAGAGACTGTCCTTGAGAATACCTTTAGCTTGGGCCTGGTGCCAGAGAGATAAGGGCCCAAGGGATATGGAGCTGCTCCAAGTCCATCTGGAAAAGTCTCTGAAAAGTCAAGTTAAAATATACAAAGAGGAGAGGCCCTGTGAAAGAAGATGTCCCGAAAGAAGCAAGGGGCTAGAAACGATGCCATTGCAAATGTCTGCATTTTCTTATAGACAGTATGTCTCAGAGGCTGGAAAGAAGCAGTCTGCACAGGTGCTGGGTCACCCCAGTCCTGGAAATAAGACTCTATGCCACAATTAACCTCTTGATGAGAGATTTCTCTCAGTTAAATTTTAGTTGACAGGCAGCAGAATCTGGACAACTTTGAAGCTTAACTGACAAGTAGAGAGGATGAGAGCATGAATCCATCACCTTGTATCCCTTCACCTCCCCACCTCCTTTCTCCAGTCCCTTCTGGGCACTGAACACTTCTGACTTGTGAATATTTTGAGATCCTCCCATGTCTCCTCTCACTTCTGCTTGAATTAAGGTCTCTTCTGTCCTCCACTGGGCCCCTCGGAGCTCACGGTGCATGTTTTAAAACGAGCACAGGACATTGTGTGTAGAACTCCGGATTCCCTTTCCAGACTGGAAGTTCCTCAAGGCTGAGAGCTCCAATTTGTGCGTATAGTTTGCTACTGATAGGTTGAAAGGTGTGACAAATACTTCTGAATGAATGGTTGCATCAGCACTCATGAGACAATGAATCAGGTCCAGAGTTATCCACCCATGGCATGCTAATATGGGGGCTTTAGGGTATAAAGACTCATTTAAAGAAATTAAATGACTTGAGATAACACTAAACCAGTCACCTCAAAGATACTTTGCAACCATCACTGTAGTATACAAAACATCTTGCTGTCTCTATAAAAATGGGCAAAGCTATTGCAGTGCTCACTGAGTGGAATTATTTGCCATTAAGACTGCTCTCCCACAGAGCTGGACATGTAGCTCTATGGCACAGCCCTGAGTCTTGTCCAGCATTCACAAGGTCCCAAGCTCAATCCTCAGCACCATAAACAACAGAAAAACAAGGGGCAGAGATCTCACACATCCTAACAATCATGGGCACCTTTGGAGGCACCTTGGACTTGTTAGTCACAGGACATCATGCCCACATTACACTGTGTAAGAAACATGGGTTGCTCAACACTGCATCTGACAGCCATCATAAAAATATTGGAAGAGACATAGATAAAGCTCCTCCCCCCATGGAATAAACTACCTCTTGCATTGGTTCTTAGAGTAAGCAGGGGTATGAAAGAGAGAAGTTGCCTTGTGATACAGTGATTAGGACTCTCCCAAAATTCTACAATGTCCCCCAGACAAGGAGGGCAGCAACAGTCCTTCTTGAATTCACTGAGTTGGAAAGAAACTTTTCTGTGGCTACTTTCCAGATTACTCTTGAAAAACAAAAGAAAGTTGGAGAGCCACAGTACCAATTCCTCATGAATAATCTTTCTCACAACCAAAGGAAGACATCAGTGTTGAGAAGGGCTCCACGTTTGCTTCATGCCTATGAGTGAGGAAAAGGGTAGTGATGGATCACAAGGGTTCTGAGGAGAAAGAAGCATAACTGTGTGGATTTCAACCAGGCTATATCTTAGCAGGTAAGGAGAAAGGGTGTTTCAGTGAGACCACACAACACAGCACAATACAGGAACAACAAGAATAGAATTTCTAACATAGAATCCCTGAGTGTTTAAAGTCATAGCCATGATAGATTAGGGGCAAGCCCACACACACGCCTCTGAGCACTGGCACCAGCGGATGAAACACAACATCCGGTGTCTCCTATAGGAGATTCAGTTCAAGTCCTTTATCTAGAGAGGGAGCTGTTACCATGGAACCCAGTCCATGAGCAGTCTGCAGCAGGCTCACCTAAGTGGATGTTCAAAGGGTGGATTCTATGTTTAGGGAGACTGGTCTCTCAGCAGCATATTGCTTTACTGGCATAAAGAGTTCCATGCACAGCCACTAGATAATTGAATTTTCATATGGCTAGTTCTCTAGACTCCTGTGCACTCTGAAGCTTGGAACCTCATGCCTTAGTGTTAAGAGGACTTTTTTTTTTTTTGAATAGGAGAAATTAGAAATCTGATAATGCTTTAAATCTATTAGTAGTTCTGAGAAGTTAAGCTTTTCCGACTCTTAGGTTTCCCCATAGGGAAAAAATACATCGTTATCATCATTGTCCTCATCATCACCAACACCAACACCATTGGCATTAAACATCATTAGGCATATGAGGTGAAATGTTTTGGTAAGTGTTGCATGTAGTGCCTTACACATGATAACAGCTGGAATTATTATGTAGTAACCATCACAGGCTTTTTTATTTATTTAATTAATTTACTTTTTTTCCCCCCAAGAATCCAATGAGTCTCAAGTCTGACCATATTGAGTGTAGGGTAGTCCTGTAGAACATAGACAACCTATTGAGACTATACACACCCTGAAGAAACCCTCCCTAGCAGGTTTGTTATAGTTGTGGTGTGTGTGTGTGTGTATGTATGTGTGTGTATATGTGTGCATGCATATGTGTGAGTGTGTGTATGTGTGTATGTATGTGTGTATATGTATATGTGAGTGTGTGTGTATATATGTGTGCATGTATATGTATGAGTGTGTGTGTATATGTAAGTGTGTTTATATGTGTGCATGTATATGTGTGTGCATGTGTGTATATATGTGTGTGAATGTGTGTGTGTGTAAGATGTAAGGCTAGAGGGGAAGTCATTATCTGATCTGCTGTAACTCTCTCTAAGACAAGGCCTCTCACTGAACCTGGAGCTAGGTTAGCAGCCAACCAGCCCCAGAAACCTCTTCTGTCTCAGCTTCTCACAGCACTGGGGTTACAGGTATGTAAGTGATAGCATTTAGCTTTTTACATGGGCTCTGGGGATTTGAACTCAGGTCCATGCACTTGTACAGCAAACGCTCTTACCTGCTGAGCCATCTCCCTAGTCTTTAGATGCTGTAGTTTATACTATGCTAGACATTGTAAACATTACAAAATAATTTTGAGACAACAGTCTATGTCTTCAGTGGAAAAAATCACATACGTGAATTCATTATGCTTGCAAGTAATTCCAGTCCTCTAGACTTTGTGTCTGTTTGTCCACACATGATCCACTCAGCAACCTCTATCCTGTATTTTTGATTACCTAGATGTTCACATATCTATTTTGCTCTGGGAGAAGGCAATACCAGCTACTGGAATGTGAATCTTTTTGGCTTAACATTGCAACAATTGATTTAGTTCATGGTTTTGTGCAACTTTGGATAGGCTCAGCCAGGTTCTGGTTTCAGTTGGGTTCATTCATGAACCTGCATGTGGGTGCTGGTTGGCTAGGCAGCTGCCCTTCTGGAGGCTGGATGGGTGTGACAAGAACATGGTTAGATGGGGTTGACTAGACAATATGGTCTCTTACCTGGCAGATTGGCCAGAGCTTGTTCCCTTGGTAACCTGGCAGAACTCCTAGAACTAATGGAAATTGACAATATCTCCTGAAGGCTAGGTTCAGATCAGATACATTGTTGCAGCTAGAATCAACCAGCAGAATCACGCACATGGCTAGCCTAAAAGAAAGGACGAGAAAAGGGGTTTCATTTTTGATGGGAACAGCTACATTTCAAGGTGGGGACAGTGCTACCTACACATTTTTATATTCTTAGAGATTGGGGGCAAGCTGGCACTTACTGATGCTATCAGAGCAAAAAGCCAGTTCGGGAAAGCAGAGAAGGATTCTTCAAGGAAGGACATTTAAGTTGAGGTTTGAAGAACAAATAGGGGTTGGCAAAATGGAGAGCATGCAGGTCAGAGAGAGCAGCACATAGAAACTCCTGGAGCTGGAAGGAGACTTGGACTTTCCAGGAAGATGGGTAATGAGTAAGGTAGGCAAGGGCCTGGGCTGGGGGCTGGAGAAATGACAGGGCAGGCTTAGGATGGCATAATTGAGAGCCCTGTAAGCCTTGATAAGGAATTTGGACGTCATCCTAAGAGCACTGAGAAGTCATTAGAGAGTTTTTAAGAAGAGGCGAGAAGTGATGAGACCCGTGTTCCTAAGAGATCACTTCCACTGGGGTATACAGAATGGATTAGAGGAAATGGGAGGATAATGAGGCCTATTTTATTTGGCAAATACCTCTAGCAAGATGAGAAGGTTGCCTGCTTTAAGAGTGTGATATGGGGCAGAGTTCCCATCCCCCTGACCTGGAGCTTTCTACTGAGAGTAGAAAGAGGAAATGGAAGAAGGCCCTCTGGGGAGCCCACGCATATTCCCAATAGTGTGGGACTCTTGACAGTACCTCAGGCGTGAGGAACCATGGACGGCTTATAGATTAAGATTCTCTACTTTTCTATTAGCAAAACTAATCATTTGCCTTTAAGTAAGATGTCTCATTTTCACTAAAGCAGTAGCCAAGAATAATCAAAAAGAAATTTCTAGAACATTCAAATCTAACAGTGTTTCATTTCCACTCAATTCTGGGATCAACCAAACTCTTATCTCTATAGATACCTAATGACAGCTATTGTGTATTGAGCACCTACTTTGTGCCACACATACAGTTTATGCCCCGTGGTACTTCCAAAGATCTCCCTATGGAGATTAGAGAAGCACATCGTTTATTCATAGTGACATGAGGTACATCCAATTCCAGCACCAATATATCTGTAGTAAGAGGTTTCTGGCCCAGACTTTCGGGCCTAACCTCAAGATTTAGGCCCGCAGACCCCCAGACGTGCAGAGACACACAGACCCTTCCAATAGTTTTATGCTGATCAGCCTATGGCCCTGGCATATAGCTTCTAGCTCTCTACCCTCCATCTAACCCATGACTCATCCTGTTCAGCCGTGGGGCTCAGTACCTTTTCTCACAGCAGCATAGTTGTCCTTTGCTTCTTCCAGCTTCTCTCTGGTGTTCTTCTCTGTTCTGCCTGTTCTCAGAGCCTCAGAGTTCTTCTAGTCTGTTAGCCCCACCCACACTTCCTGTCTGCCTTTGGCCAATCAGCGCTTTTTATTAAACCAGTGGGTGGGATAATTATTTACAATGAAACAACACAATCTCCCACATGTATCTGTCAGCCATTGCCTATATCTTGCAGAGTGCCAGACATTGGAATGGGGCAGGGATGGTCTGGGTTTGTTTTGCTAATTTCATCTTCACTGTCCCTCTGAAGTAGGTGACATTAGCACCTGCTTTTTACTGTTACAGAAAGCAAAGGTCAAAGAAGATGAATAGCTTATCCAAGACCACACCACCAAGTACAACACAAGCCTCTGACCCTCACTCCATGTTTTCTTTATAACACCATGTTGTCTTTGTTTTAAAATATTTTTTTTTGTTTTTCTCTAGATGTCTGTGTGCATGAATCTGTGTACAAGCATGTGTTATGTATTTCTCTGTGGAGCCCAGAAGAGGGCACTGCACTCCTGGAAGCGGGTGTTACATGTGGTTGTAAGCCACCAGATGTGGGTACCGGGAATTGAATGTGGATCCTTCGGAAGAGCAGCCAACTCTGCTGAGCCATCTCTTCGGTCCTGATACCATATTGTCTAGAAAATGTTTTTTTTTTTTTTTTTTTTTAAATTCCCTCATTTTTTCCTACTCTTACGTAAACATAGCTCTCCATGTCTCTGCCATTCTCTTCTATGTCAACTAGATGCTCCTAGAAGAGTGGGCTAAGCCTGAAGCCATAGTCTCAAACCCACTCCAGCACTGGAGTTCTTGAGGTCCAGAATGTCAGTCACACTCAGTCTGTAATGGTTCTCCCCAGCCATGGCACCACCTTTAGCTTCAAACATGCCTAGCCGTGCCATGGACTGGGTCTCCAGGCAGCCCTCCTCTGTGTAGCATTTATTCAGGGAGGAGTCATCTCCAATCTCAGATCAATGGCTACCCAGGCCCTACTCCCCAACTGCCTCAGCTGCCCATGGGAAGCTGACTGGAATGTCACTGCTACACCAGTTCCCAGCATGAGAGAGGCTGGGCTCCAGCTCCACAGCCAACAGCAATGGCAAGAATAATTAGCTGCTCTGGGGGAGGTAAGAGCTTTCTGATCAAGAGACAGATAGGGCTGTCACTGTGACAGATAGACCCAAAGGTCCCTCCTCCCTAACCACCCCCATGACATCCATTCCTCTGCCCAGGTTTGCCTGTCTCTTGACACAGATTTGACGTTGTCGCAAAGGGGCCAGAGGAGAGAAGCCATATAGTGGTGAGGAAGGGAAACGGCATAGGGTCGGTGTCTCTGGACTGTATGTAGGGGTTGGCTTCGTGAATTGCACTAAAACTCCCTTGAGCTCATATCACCCTATATCATCAGCTTGCTCATGCAGAGGGATAGAATAATAAATACATATTTTATGAGATTCTTGTAAACATTAAAGGAGTCAATAAAATATCTGCCAGAAAAAAACAGGTGTCCTACCCACATGGATCCAGTTGTAAGATTTGAATGAAGTATCACAGTGAATAGGCTCTTGTTACACTGAAAGACACCAGGCAAGGCTTGTTCTTACCACGGCATTAGGTTAGGTACTGTTAGTTATGAAATAGCAATGAAGATAATTCTATGACTAGGGTCACCATAACATAAGGACCTGTATTCAAGTGTTGCAGTGTCAGGAAGGTGGAGAAACACCGGTGTAAGGTGTCTTTCAGGCTTTAAATGCTAAAGATACCAAACAGGTCAGTTCCTAAAAATGGAAAGAACATGAGAAGCCTTCCTTCACTCTTCTCCTGTGTCCCCAAAGCCAGACAAGGGAATTGGGGAGAACAGGGGTGGAGATGGGGGGCATGAAAAAGCATCTAGAAGACAGACCACCACTGTGGGCAGAGAAGCAGGTGTCTGTTGTGTTTGTACACATAGACGCCACACATTCTGCAGTGGAGATGGGTTTGGGCAACACAGCTGGGGGTGAGAAGTAGAGGGGTTCAGGAGAGAAATTGAGAAGAAAAAGATAAGATGGAAGTATGCCTCAGCTTGAAGACATCCCCCAGATGCTCATATGTTCATGACTCTATTCCTTGCTCAATGGTGCTGAGAGTGTTAGGTAAAGGGCACCATCTTCATGAGAAATTGTGGCCGTCATGGGATTGGGTTCATTATAAAGGGAGTGGGGTCAATTCTCATCTATTTGACATGTTTTTTTGCCTTCTCACCTCCCACCTTAAGGTGATTGCAGCAGAAGACCCCCATCAAATACTGACATTTTGTTTCTGGTCTTAACGAGGTTCTGTAGCTTGAGTCAATTGGAATTCTACTGTTTATATATTACCAGTCTCAGGCATTCCATTATAGTCATTTGAAATAGACTAAGACAAAATACAGGAAGAAAGTGGGCTATAGTTGAATGGAAGGAGCAAATAAGAGAATCATATCTATCTGCTTCTTAAAGGGAAGGTTCTCTGGATGGCAGAAAGCACCTTTAACCACTGAGGCATCTCTTCATGGCCTGCAAGAGACAAGCCAGCATCTGGCCATGCACACACACTATAAAACAATGTGGCAGAAACTCTTGCCTTGTACCTACATAATCATACAAAACACCTCACATTCTACTTCTGGATCTTTGCCATTAGGGTCCTTGAGGGGAGAAGGCTTTCACCTTTCTTGTCTTAAAAACTTCCAGACATCCCCAACTATCAGTACTTGGGAGGTCTTTGTTGAGCCAACAAGGCCAGACTAGTTTTTGAAGCCATCTCCAGCTAGACCGGGACCATGTGCGCAGCTGGGTGGCATGTCTCACCATCTCCTTGCTGTGGATGCCTTTGTCTGTGATGAACAGAGCTCACTCTTGCTCATCTGTGTGCCTGGCCTTTGATCTGTGGATCTGCCGCATCGAGGGGGTGGCGGAGGAGGAGAGTACTGAGAACAGGAGAGGAGAAGACAGAAAAGGGAATAAGGAAGATGAGGAGAGGGGGATAGGAAGGAGAGCAAGAGGCCAAAAGAAGGGAGGAAAAATGACCTAAGAATAACCAAGAAGAGTAGAAGGGAAGTGGGGGTGACAGACACTGGAGGGAACAGGAGACCCCCGCGGGGAATCTCAGCACCCAGGACCTTGCTCCAGGGTCTGTCTGGCTGGCTTCCTCCCACTGCTTCTCATCTTCACAAGGTGCCCACACGGGCCTACACACATCAGCGTTTCTGTGGGTTGGGGTGACTGTAAAGCCATGGCACAGAGGATGTGTGGCTTTCTTCACAGGTCCCACGCTGCAGACCCCACTGTTGGCTATTTCATATAGACTGTTGTCACAACACAAGGGAACAGCCCGCTCCTTCTTTCCTGTTGTTGCCTCCCTAGTAAGATATGTATTTCTAAATTTGCTATGTGAAATGTCTTTGTGGGACAGACTCAGGCTTGATTCAACTGGTCCCAACTGGTTTGCTATCACTCCTGAATTTAATCCCATCAACTCTCCCAAAGTACCTGCCTCCCACCCAGTTTTCAGTAGCAGTCTATGTAGATATACTGGCCTGGAAGTCCATATCCATGTGTTTTCAGGGAGAGCCACACTATGCCTAGGAGATGCTCAGCATGTGCTCTGGGGACAGAAACACTCCTGGGTCTTCCCCACTATGGGAAAAGGGCCGATATGCCTTTCCTGTGTAATTCTCCATACAAAACAGCAGACTATATAGGTTCCTTGAGCTGGAAGTCAGTTTCATTGGAACAGGGTGGCTGCTGGGGCTGGGTAAAAGGAAATGGTTCTTCAGTCATTCTGAAAGCCCACTCGACTCATCTGACTTAGCTCTGGCATCTTGGATCTTCTCTCCAATGCCTGTTTTGGCTTCACTTTCACACAGAATATGACTAGACTCCATGTTCCTCTTTCTTTCTTTTAGCTTTTTAAGATGGAGGGAAAGTCTGTATTTCTAAGGCGGAGGTCAAACCTAGTTCTCTTGGTGGCTGCACTTAAAGATTGTCTAGGAGTCACCAGACCTTAGGGTAGAGAGGGATGAATAATATGTATGCAGGAAAAATTCTACAGAGTTCTCCATCTTTCTGGAAGACAGAGACAATTTTTCTCCAGGCTATATATCAGGACCAGAGATGTCACCATGTACCTAGTCTTTCCTTCAGGGGAAGGTAATGAGCCAGCTGAAATTTCAACTCTCTTGCGTCTGCTCGAGAGTGCAAATGGCCAAAGGCTAGATGTGGACAAGAAGAGGAGGTAAAAGTCTAGAATAAGTTCGAATCCAGACAGAGTCGCGACTCCTAACAGATAATGAAATTAATCAATCTACTTCTTATTGTTATTTGATGAATAAAGGTTGGCCCTTTACTGATAATTTTAGAAAGAGAAGATGTTTCTCCCTGAAAACATTGGCTTTCTGAGTGATAGAAAAGAGCTGTAGTAATGAATTAGCCCTGAGATGCTGAAGTGCTCATTGTATCTACCCCATTTCTGCTTCTTTGTCTCAGAGACTATACCCCTCTCTTGGCCCATACTTGGGTATATCTGAATCGCTGGCCATGAGGGAAGACAGTTTAAACCTGGAAAATATTTTCAGTGTGGCCAATCTTTCTGAAACCTCAAATTCAGGGTGAGGTGGGTACAAATTGAGGCTGGCTAGTGAGTTCAGAGTCTGTCTTACAGATAATGAGAAGCAAAAGACTGTCAAGCAGAGAAATGGTGGTCAGGCTTACAGAGTCGAAGGTCACTCTGAGCCTAGTGGAGAAGACAGATAGGAAGAGGTTTGTAGACAGATTGGACAGACGAGCTGCCAAGAGTCTGGAGGAACGAATCAAGGAGAGGGTAGAGGTCTGTAGGACAGAGATTGAACACACAAAGGGAACCAGAGCTCTTGGCATTCAACATCCACAGCCTTTAAGAGACCCGATCAAAGGCCAAGAGATGGCTCAGTTGGTCATGTGCTCACCTTGTAAGCATAAGAACCTGAGTTTGATCCCCAGAACCCACACAAACAAACCAGGTGTGGTATAGTTCTAGAGTTGGGAGGGCAGAGCAGAATGAACCTCTTGGGCTTTCTGGTCTTGCCTATTTGACAAGTTTTAGGACAACGAAAGATTTTGTGTCATAATAAATGAATAAATAAATAAAAGAGTAAATGGTGCCTGAAGACCAACACCCATTGTCCTTTGGCCTCCTTATGCATGTGCATACATGTATGCCGGCACATACACAAGAATACACATAACATATATACCCAAAACAACTGAACCCCAACAAAGCAATACATTCCTCCCTATCCACAAAGCTGTCTTTTATTCAGCAATCATTAATAACTGATTTGATTCTAGCCATTCCGTTTTACAAATCCTGTCTCTCACAATTTTTTTTTGATCCTGGTAACCATTCTATTGAAGCATAAGAGGCACATTATAAATACATTTCATATCGCTCACTGTATTTTAAGCAAATTTGAGACATCTCTGATTAGGCACCTTCCCAACGATAGCCTTGTTCAGACAGATAATTGCATGCTGATTTTTTTTTATTTTATTTTATTTTGTTATTCTTGCCCAGCTTCATTCTCTTCCCCCTTGGCAAAGCTCCAATCTTGCATACACACGTCAGTGGATAAAAACCCTTGAAAGCAACTCTTCAGAAGAAATCTAATTTACTTTTTAATCTGGTTCGGAAAATTTGCCAGAAAAATTTCCATCGACAAGCATTGCCATTTATTAGCACTTATCACACACCCAGGCTGTGCTTTGGCTGCGGATGGGGCTAATGTAACAGGGGATGAATCTTCTGATACATTATTTATTTGATACAATCCCACCAAGATAAGATCTATGGGCAGCAGAGGACGAAGTTTGACCTTATCCTTCGGCTACAGAAAAGTAAGGAGTCTTCCCGTTTGCCTGCTTAAGAAACCTTCCTTTCTCTGTGTTTGAAAGACTCAGCTTCTCTTAGAGGCCAGCGACTGTCAGCCCACAAAGACTTGGCTTGGAGGTGACTTTCTTCCCCTGAGGTCTCTACCACACCCTTACCTGTTTGCTTGTGTCTGACCTTGCATTCATTTTCAAGGGTTTTATGAATGCTATGCTCTCTTAAAGACAAAGACCAGAGTGTCGTCAATCAGCACAGACCAATCCAAGATCCATGTCAGATGGTCCCACTTTGGGGCAAGAATATGGAGACGGGCCAGCTGGTGTCTTTGTCCATTGACATCCTCCTCTTCTGTAGAATGAGGGGGAAATCTTGATGACCACCCTGAGGCAGCTCAGGAAGAACTGAGGCAGAAGACCAGTTCCCAAGTTGTACCATTGCTCTTTTCTTACTGGCTCATTTCTGGGAAAGACGGATGTCTGCGCTCCTGCTCCCTAGTGTGTCCACAGGGCACTGACTCCTCCCTTGCCCACCTTTGAGAGTTATTCCAGGGATAATGGCTAGAGAGAAGCTCTAAAAATGGGCAAGGACTATGTAAATGGAGACTTAATTGTGAACTGATTGGTTAATTAATGGAAAGACACTGTGAAGTATCTGTAGAACTCAGCAAGAAAAGGTGCTCAGAATGACTAGGGAAGGTTTTCCAGTCTCAGATGTTAGGTATCTAATGCACACGGCTGCTCACAACATGAATCTTGAACTCACATGGGGTTGTATAACTCAGTGTGGCAAGGGGTCACAAAAATTCCACAGCAGCCAAAGGGTTTCTGATTGAACAGTGACCAAAACTTAATGAAAAACCAAACACATGAGCTGGGTTTGAAAGGTGCTCCCGACAACACCCACCCGTTTTACACTATGCAACTTCACTTCAGCCTTGGTTCTAAACCAGCACTTCTCGACCTTCCTAACGCTACAACCTTTAATACAGTTCCTCATGCTGTGGTGACCCCCAACCATAAAATTATTTCCATTGTTACTCCATAACTATAATTTTGCTAATGTATAAATCATAACGTAAATATCTGATATGCAGGATATCTGACATATGACCTCTCTGAAAAGGTCTTAGAGTCTCCTCAAAGGGATCACTACCCATGGGCTGAGAACCACTGTTCTAAACACTCAGGACACACACTTTGAACCACACATGCCATCAGACCATGTGAGTCAGCCAACAGCACCTGAAGCCCCTTCTGTCAGATTCAAGACTATTTTATGTTAAGACTCTTGGGGATTTTACTCTTGCCTGTAGTTTTGTGCTCTTACAAAAGCATAATGGCTTGATTATAGAAAACAAAGACTTTTCCCACCATTACCCCTCAGCATGTAAAGATCCAGTTAGTACATCCTGGTTTGCACTGAGTTAAAATGGTTGACTTTTAACATTACCATTTATGTTGATGAGTTGCTTTATACAAAAAAAAATCATTAAATGAAGTTGTCTTGGGATTAGTAAAGAATTTCTAATGATTTCCGAAATGCCCCTACACATACTATTTGATGTTATGTGTTTATGTAAAATGGGATTCTCAGCACTGATGATTATAAAATCAAAATATTGATCAACTCTAAAAAGTTTCCAAGATACTCTATTTTCTGCAGTATCAAATAGTCAACCAAGATTTTATTCTTTATGTAAAAATAAACAAGCACAGATATTGCAAAGCAATAGCAAGCAGATCCTCTTTCAGTTTTACTAAATGGTAAATTATCTTTAAAAGATTTTCTTTATTTTTATTTTATGTATGTGAGATTTTTGCCTTCATGTGCATAAGTATACTACATACGTGCAGGCATGCAGTGCCCATGGAGGCCAGAAGAGGATTTTCCTGGAACTGAAGATACAGATGGTTGTGAGCAGCCATGTGGGTGCTGGAAACTGAAACTTGGTCCTCGCAAGAGCAGCCAGTGCTCACAGTCCTGGCGTCAGCTCTCCAGGTCCAAAGTTATTATCTCCAAATAATTTTATACGATTTTTATCAGTAAATGCTTGGTTTGTATTCCTATTTCATATAATTTATAAATCCAGGATGGCATTAAAAAAATCTCTTCAGGAGAGAGAATTATGAATGGAAGGGTTGACAAGGCTCTTAAGTACGCAGTACTAAGAAAAGGAGGGGTCATGATTTTGATGTCCAATATATTTTGGTTGAGAGCTCTTGGCAGATGAAGAGATATTGCATGGGGTGGGTAGATCAATGAATGAGTTATTAATGATTTTAAGTAGTGGGTGATTTTTTCGTATGATTGTCATTAGGGTTTCTATGGTTGAATTACAACAATGATTTTTCATGTCATTAGTCATAGTTAGAATCTATGTAGAAATTATGACAGATTATATTTATATTTTAAGTTCTTTAATTGTTTTAGGGTGTTTGGGAGTTTCTTTGAAACCTTCACCTATTTATGGGGGTTTATGTTTGGTTATTAGTGGTTGTTCAGGGTGTTTAGCGGTGTTAGGATTAGGTGGGTCATTTATAGGGTTTATAGTATTTTTAATTTATTTAGGAGGTATGCTTGTAGTTTTTGGTTATACTGCTGCTATGGCTACTGAAGAATATCCAGAAACACTGGTATCTAGTGATTGTTATTTTTATTAATGGTAATAGGAGTATTATTGGAAGGTGGTATGATATTGGTTATTGAGAGTTATGATGGAATAGAGGTAGTGTTAAGTATAGATAATGTGGGTGGGTGAATTATGTATGATAATGATGAGCTTGGGTTAATGGAGGAAGGTGGTGCTGGGGTAGCAGCTTTGTATAGTTGTTCTGCTTGATTAATATTAGTGTCAGGTTGAACTCTTTTGATGGGTGTATTTATTATCATTGAGGTTACTCAAGGGAGTTAAATTAGTAGGAAGATGGGCAGGCCATAACCTCTTGGGAACCCCAAAACTTCCAGGAGAGAGCAAAGCAAAACAAGAACAAAATGGAGTGGGAGGCAACCCCCCAACACTGACCAGAACTATGTCTGGCCTTGCTGTAGATGTGCACACAGTGAAAGTTGTGAGAATTTCCAAAGTTTCCTGAACCTTCTCTTTCATCCATTATATACCTCATGGGGTCTCACAAGTTAGTGGCCCAGTGATGTTTCATGTAGACCCTAGTCATCCACCATCAGCTAAGTTCTCCTCTGTGTCTCTGGCACAATGTCTGTAAGGCAAGCAGAATTCCATTACTACCTGTTAAATGATGAATGAACAAATGAATGAATTGACTCATTAATGCAATATACAGAGGTCAGTGTCATTGGCTGAAGAAAATGTGTTTAAGATAATCAAGACCGTTGAGTCCTAAATCCACTTTTAAAAACTTCCTCCCCACCTAATCTCTTCCTCTAAGGCTTCTTTCCATGCTCATCTTCTTTTCCATCCATTTGTCTTTCAGAATTTTCCAGCCCTACTGATTCTTGCGGATTTTCTATCCTTAACCATCCATGCCCAGCTAGTGAGCTGGTGGTGAAGCCCACTCTCCTCATCACCCTGCTTTTGGTGTTTCTATCTCAGAGCTATTCCTCCTGTGGGAGGAGTAAATATAGAAAAATGACAACATGTACATTAATGCTCGTTAGAATGTCATCATTATACTCTGCAAAGTGTCTGCCGAGGGGGTCCCTAAAGGACACTTAGAAATGGAGCAGCTGCTCCATATTTGCTCCAGCTTACATCTTGAAGAAATGACATTGAGATAAATTCAGGAGTAGGGGGACAGTAGGGCTTCTCTGGAAAAGGAGGTGATAGTGAAGAAGAAACCCCATCGGTCCCCGGGATATGCAGGAAAAAAAAATGTGCAAAAGGTGGCAGATCCTGAGATATACATGGAGGAGGAGCAGGCTCTATCGTGGGATTCCTGGGCTCTAGCCAAGACACTGCCTATCTAAGGAGACTGAAAGCAAGGGAGCTTTTTCTTCGGTTTTAGCAAGACCAGCCTCTGGAAGAATGCCCCGCCCCCTCATCAAAACCGAGAAACAAGCCTAGAGAAGGGATGACTGATCAGATAAATTGTTTGCCACAAAACCATGTTTATGTAAGTTTGGATCCACATCCAGTATGTAAAGAGTTTAATATGGTGTCAGTGCATGTCTTCAGTCCTCTAAGTAGGGAAGCAGAGATAAGGAGATCCCTGGAGCTCACTGGCCAGCTAGTAGCCAATCAATCTAGCTAACTTTTGTACACAGAGAGAGAGACAGAGACAGAGACAGAGACGGAAACAAACTAGACAATGGGACAAAAGAAGTCTTACTGCACTTTATCACTAGAAGTGACTACAGAGAGAATTTAGAGACAGGGAGGCAAGGTGACATCAGAATTCTGAGACTACCTATGAAGATATAAACAATCAATACCAGTGAGTATCCCTTTGTTCTGTTCATCCACACAAGATGTACTGAGTCTCTAAAGAGCCATAGGATGCCACATCTGCCTGCCGCTTATACTGCACAATACACACTCTGGTCGATAGCTAGGTAAGTAAATCGTCTGATATGCCAGTCAAGTGCCTTAGTATCCCAGCACCCTGAAAAAGCAGGTGACATGTGTTGTGAGACTGTCCAGAAATAACTTTAATTTTTATGTTTTGTTCAAAATGATAATTTTGAGTCCAAATTATAAAATCACTACAGATTCAATCTATCAAGCCTAAAATGTATGGCCTGTAATGCAGTTTAAACCTATAGTGCTTTCTATGCACTGCGAATTCTCACACTATTCTTTAAAATAAACAGGACAAGCCTTACGACTCCATTTTACAAATGAGAAAAGTGAGGAAGAGGGTTTTCAATTACACTTAAACACATTTATTTACCTGGAGTATTAACATAGCATATAACTCGGTAAAAATGCCTTTGAGACAGGAAAACCACACAAAGAGATATCAAAATTTACACACAGCCCACAAGACTCTACCAGGCTGTCAACCCACTGATTTAACCTGCCAGAAATCAATAAAATGCACAGCCCCTTAGGGTCAGAACTCTGTTCTCCTGGTTTGAGCACAACAGCCTACTGACCGGGAGATACAGGGTGACTTCAGCCATTCCTGGAATCTGACATCTCCAGTCAGGCACCAGTGTCTGACAGATAAGCCAATCCGAAGTTCAAGACAGGACTGAAATGTGTAGGACATAGGCTGTAAACATGGATATAAGATCTATATGACCTCCTGTGTCACCCCTCCTCACTGCAACTAATCTTGAGTTTTCTGAAGCCTAAGATTTCTCCGTGGTGAACTTGGGGATTGAATCTTGCCACTTACCAGATTTCTGAGGACTACCACCCACCTTTCAGAGTAGGACTAAGCATGCAAAGCCTTCTCTTCTGAATGATAGCCTGCCTCTTTGACCTCAAGTTCATCAAAGTATTTACTATTGCTTTGTGGATGAAGAGCCTAGACCCTAACCCCCTATACACAAACACACACACACACACACACACACACACACACACACACACACACACACACACACACACACACTTCCATCTCTTGTTAATCCCAGGAAGCTGGACCTACAGATTAATGATTAATGATCTTTATACTCCAGTACCTTTCTATAGCCATGAATAGGTAGGTTTACATGATGTTGTAGACAGAAAACTCCTTGTGATTGATTAGATGTGCTAATACCCTTGGGGAAGGCACAAAGCTGCATCCTGGTCTCTCCCTTGGAAAATTTGTGGTCTCATGGGAAGGTAGAGTCACCGACATTCTTCAGGCATCAGTTTTTTTGGTTAAGAGTAGAGATAATGTTAATGACTTCCTTTTAGAGTTGTTGTGAAGATAAGAGATAGTGGGCAGAAAGTCTTTAGTGCAATGCTTACATAGATAATCTCATTATTCTTAGTACTAATTACGATGAAACTGGAGCTGTTGTTGGGCCGTGGTATGGGAGAGCTGAAGGCAAAGTCTTTTCAAGATGTGGCCTCTCAATCTTGAACTTCCAGGCCTGAAGAACCATAAGAAAAATATTTTTCCCTCAAGAATTGTTCTGGCCTTGGGTATTCTGTCATAGCAATATTAATAATAATAATAGTAATAATAATAATAATAATAATAATAATAATAATAATAATAAACCTCAAGCAAGCCAGAACTACCTACAGCTCTTCTAAGTGCTTTCTAAGTAGAGAAAAATTGTTGAAAGAAAGGGGCACAGCACAGGATGGTTTGTCCTGGAGAAGGTGCTTCTCACTAGAGGTACCCAGAGGGGAGCAAGGATTCTCTGATGACTTCAAGTGCTCAGCATAATGTGCTGTCAGTGATGAGAGAGCAGCAGAGCTTCTGCATCTGTATCTTCTCTCTTGGAGAAGGCAGCATGAGTAGAGAGGCAGTTAGCTGCCTCTGAGCATGGTTATTTTTCAGAGATTTGCCATACAAAAAGGGAGAAAAGAAGTTAATCCACGTATGAAGGCTTCCCCCACCCAAGTTCTATTTGTTATTAACCTTGGAGAACCAGAAAAGGAAGATGATTCGGTTTTCAATAAACCACAAACTGGTTAGTTTTTGGTGTGTTATGTCAGAAAGGCAATGAGAAATGAACTAATCATGAGGACTCACAGGGTGATAGACTCTGAGAAATAGCTTTAAAGTTGACAGTGGAAGAAATGGAAAACCCGAGAAGACAGGGCATGAGGCTCCTTCCATGCACATCCTTTCTATCTCCATAATGCCTAAAAGTCAACTCATTTCTCCCTTTATAGCTGCAGCTGTGAAGAAGGCTAACCAGACAGAGAGTCCTAGCATAGACCAAGAGTAGAAGGTTAAGATGAGTGGACAGTTTTCCCTCACTATCCTGTTTGATCAATGTGTCTCATTAAACATGACTATCTATCTAGAAAGCTTGATGCTTAGTGCTAATTTCTGCGGCTGGGGGACAAATGGTAGCCTTAGCAATGTGCCTGTACCCCCCTTTTTTTAGTTCACTTAGCTAGTCATTCAAACCACTATAGCATGGAGAACAAAAGGCCCTGAATGCTGACCAAGTTTCTCGGATAGACAAGGATCTAAGACGCCTGGATACAGAAGTAGAGGTGGCGGAGTTGGGTAACAGGAGTACCAGGCTGCCTGCTCAGTTGCAGCAAAAGCTTTGTTGTATCAAAACCAGGGGGAGAGGGTATGGATGGACTTTGAATTAAAACACACAGGCTTTAGATAACAGAGGAGAAACGTGGCATTGCAACGCAGCATCCTGGGAAGGAGGAGAGAGGAAGGGAACCCTTGCTTTAGAGAGTTGGTGCATGTTGGAGCCATTGTTTACTAGGTATCACCACAGACACCATGCAAGATGAATAAAACACGACCATTTCCTTCACAGTCAAATGAGGGAATGGAAGTGTAAACAGAAAACAAACTCACTCTGGAAAAAGTCCCAAGTCAAAGGTATGTACAAAAATAATAAATAATCCTGAAACAATTAGGAAAAAGAATCTGCTGCTATATAAGGAAATAAATGGAGTAATTAGCCATTAATAGGATTTTGGTAAAATAGTGGAGGCTGTCTGAGTCCCTTCCCTTCACTGCATAAATAGGTTCACTGTCCTGTCAGAGAAGTTATTACAGGGATTAAAATGTATGGATTGCCCTCCTCTTGAGACCTTCTTCCAGGTACCCATGAAGCCAAAGACTAATCCACTGACTGTAAAACCCCTTCCTTGCTCATTCCCCAAAGATGTGTCTGGTTCAGGGGCAGAGAAATCGTCTTTGGTCATCTAAATTTGTACTCTAGTTTTCTGACTCCCTTTCTATTATATCTCTTTCCTGTGGTCACCGGGAAGTAGCTGTTTAAATATACCCGTCTTTGGGAACCCCTGGACGGATCCTGCTCTCCCCTTTTCTCTCTCTGGTGCTAATTTCATGAACCGCACATGCCATTTCTCCATCCTTTCTCGTAGCCTCCAGCCATCCATTCCCACTATTCTTTTGTTCATGAAACAGATAGTTGCTGAACAGCAACCATATGCCTGGTCTGGAAGCTAAGAATTCAACATTAAAAAATAAAGAAAACAAAGCAAAAAGCAAAAGTGAGTCCCATCCAGAGGAGGAGACAGAAAAATGAGCAATTAAACACACAAATGCTAGCATGCTGCCAGGCAGTCATAAGTTCTTATTCTGAAGAGCACTTTATTCAGAGTGCTGGGCAGAGGGCTCTGAGCTTGACAGTACCTCTCTGAGGAAGGAATCTTAGAATATTAGAGCTCTGAGAAGAGATCTAAGAGAGGAGGAGGGAAGTCAGATGGCTGGTAGACCATGAAGACGAGTTGATGAACATGTAGTAAGAGAGTAGAGTTTCACAGAGAGAAGCAGTAACCATTCTAAGATCACTGAGTGATTTAATGGAGATGATTAAGCTATTTGAATGTATCAGGGCTCTTGCTTCAGTTGGGAGAGATGTCTCTGGAGAGCTTGGAGGCGAGGAGGTACAAGCACTGCTGTCTGTGTCTTTGCAATGATCTGCTGAAACTGGTCCCTGAAGAAGTCTGGGCTCTAGGAGGAGAGTGAACTGGTCTCATCCACTTATCCCAGCCCATCAGTTCAAGAGATGATGTGGTAGGGGAGAAGGGGCAGAGTAAAGCACAAAGACCAGAGTTCAGACCCCCAGAACCCACAGAAAACCAGTTAGAGTAGTACATGACAGAGGTACATGGATATACCGCCTATAGTGAGGTAGGAGGCAGAGATAGGAGAATCCCCAGAGGTCTGAGGACCAGTTTTTCTGACACACACATCAACTGAGCAACAAAACCCCACCATCTCAAACAAGGTAGAAGATGAGGGCTGGCATCCAAGGCTGTCCCCTGACATCCAAATGCAGCCCCTGGCACATGTGCGTTTACACGTGCTGAAGATTTTTTTTTTTTAAGATGAGTAATAACGAAATATGGGGAAGGGATGAGTAATTAAGATGCGCACACTGGGAAGAAGAGATAAAGGGGGTTAAGAACCCCACATCTGCCTCTGAAGCACTAACCCAAGGAAGGGCAAAGGGCAAGAGGGAGGGGTCTAATTAAGCAGCCTAGGGAGGAACCAACAGGACCTACTCAGGTGAGTGGATGTAGGGAGAAAGAAATGATAAAAGCCAAGGAAAGCTGCATGGTACTCAGAGAGCAACCGAGTCACTGCGTTCACACTGAGTGAAGCAGAAAAGCAGGCTTGGCACCCGGAGTTGATGAAAGCAATGTCATTTTAAAATATCATTTTTTTTTTATTGAACCTTTGAGAATTTTACATCATGTGCCCCAATCCCACCCAGCCACCAGTTCCGTCATGCCCTCTCCTCCTCCCTGCAGCTGTCCCCCCAAAACAAAAATTTAAAAAGCAAACAAGTGAGCAAATAAATAAATAAAAATAACAAAATAACAAAACAAAACAACAAATAACCCTCTCCACTCCTCCACCGTTACCTCCGACACCTCTTCATTAGTCCTGGTGACGTCGGGAGCCTTGGTGTGTCAAACAGTGCACCCTTTTGTTCAATTGCCTTTACTTGCAAATATTCATTGCAATGAGTCACCGGTTTGGTTCAAGGACTCTGGTTTCTACTAGAGCGTCATCACTGGACCCTCACCATTGCCTCCCAGTCATGGAGGTCCTGCAGTTATTATTCCAAAGGACCAGTTCCATATCCAGCTCCAGAAGGTCCTGAATGAGGAAGATGTTAAGATGGGCCAACTCCAGACCCATCTGTGTTGCTGGGTGATAGCTGAGTTGGTCAGTCCAGGCCACTGGGGCTGCTCCCGCACCCCAGGCAAGGGGCAGAGCCAGCTCCTCTACTGGTGGTGAGTAGAGCCATTTCTTCTGAATGTGGGGGAGGGAAAATGGTTCTTGGTGGCAGCAGCAGGGTTTGGATATCGCCATTGCCTCAGGTGGCAGTTCAGGCCACTTAGGTCAGCACAGCCCCAGCAGCAGCATAGGCCTTAAACGCTAACGTAGCCCTAGACCTTGGGCATCCATATTGTCTTCAATGGTAACAGGAACCTCAGTCATCAACATAGACCCCGGTTGCATTAGAGCCATGGACCCAGACATGGCTCTCACCTGCAGCTAAGGCCTAGACATCACAATGGCATGTGTAGCAGTGTAGGACACTCAGATCTTCATGGCCTTGGCTCCAGCATGACCCTTGGCCACCCAGGTGGCTAACCTGACCCCATGCATCCACAGGGCCCTCAGTGGCAACACTGGCCATGATCTTCAACACAGACCCCAGTTGCAGTAGGAGCACGGACTCAGATATGATCCTTGGGAGCAGCTTGCTCAGACATCATGATGGCCCCAGGTGGCTGGGTAGGCCACCCAGACTGGCATGGCCCTTGCTGCAGTGCATCCCTCAGACACCAACAGGGCCCCAGGTCGTGGCCCAGACTCCAGGAATCCACATGGTCCTCGTGGCAACAGAGGTTACAGGTATCAATACAAACCCTGGCTGCTACAGAGCCATGGACCAATACATTGCCCTTGGCAGCAGCCTGTGCCCTGTCAATGCCATGACCCTAGGTTGTAGTACAGGACACCCAGATTTGTATGTTCTTGGCTGAAAACAATGTTGGAATTAAGAAATTTCCACCAGGCATCTAGTTGATGATATAGTGGATCTGGGAAGTACAATCACATGACATCAAAGGGTTGAAGAGTTTTGGGGACAAGATGGAATCACTCTGAATGTGGCACCAGGAGCTAAGGAAAGAACACTTCCGAGCAGAAAGTCTGGTATGAAATGAGTCAGTACTTGGGTGGGCTACAGAAGGAAGCCAGGCCAGCAGAGAAGACTTGGGTACAGCTACAGCAACAAGATAGTAGAGCTCTTCTAACATGATGTTGAAGAGCCCAGAATACTCAAGGGAAGACTTCATGTACATGATGAGGGAAGAGGAACTCGGTTACCTCACAGGATCTTCGACCAAAAAGGACTCAAGACCGTGAATTGATTATCCATTCTCTTATGCCCAGGCAATTTCTCCATGGTATTTGAGAATCTATGAACGTTGGTTTCTCCAGAATTTCTGAGTGAGGCAGGGCAGAAAGACAAAGGTTGTAAATGAGACTTCTGAAAAAAATATCAAAGACCTATGTTTTCTAAAACACATGTACTTGGCTTCTGAAGGTCATGCCAACCAACTAGATAGCCCAAACCCTGCCACTACCTCGCTTTCACCAGTGTGTTACCTAAATGTTCTAGGGATAGTAGTGGTCATCCCAACAAATGCAAGGAAAGGGAGGGCGGTCAACTATTCTCCTGCAAGTCTGTGGACAGAGGTTGGCAACACAAAATCCAAATCCTAGAAAAACTCACACACACACAAAAAAGATTCCAGGCTGCAAAGAAAATGATTTCTCCAGAGCAGTGAAAGATGGACAGGCAGGCAGAACAGTTAGTGTGCAGGCTCTTGAGAAATGGGAAGCTTGATTGTACCGCAGGCTGGGCAGGAAAGGCCGTAGAAGAGTGAGTCTCAAAGGGGTCCCTTAAAATGAAGATCACTGACTTGACCACCTGTGGTGGTGGGAGAGAGACGGCCAGCCTGGATGGGAATCCATCAATTCAATAAAATGCCTCTGGGTAAGAAAGGCCCATTTACTCCTTATCATTATCCTTAATAATTCTGAATTGGAAATTGATGGAAAACCAACCCAGATCTCATTTCAGAGTGATGTGGGAAGAAGGAGAAAAACACATCAGAAAACAAATTCATCTTCTCTACACAGAGACAAAGGACTGGGGCTTGGTCTGGAACTAAAAAGACTGATCCTTTCAAGGCTAAGCTAGTTTTCAAGACATTCAAGTCAAGTACTGATAAAAATCCCACTATTCACTGTTATATTAATGGCTTCTCCACTGTATGCAGATTCGCAAGCATCGCGTCGTTATTTGCATTTTTTCTTTTGCCTCCAGCTCACTGAATTTTCCCCTTATCTGCCAAGAAATGTCTACTTCTAAGGTATTCTCTCATTTCCTCATGCCATTGGCTGTCAAACGACTTAATAACTTGCCCATCACAGAAGTCAAATATAGTTTATTAAAAATGCATGCCTCGCTCAATGGATGCCCTTTGGCAGCCTTCAGACCTTGACGACTCTGTCTGAAGGCTTGGGGACACAGAATGGTCTTGGCTGGCTGGCTACATGGTCTTGCTTTCTATCATACTGGCTGGCCATATGTCCTAGAGCGAAGAGAAATGGAAGAAGGTGGTAGGAACTGTCCAAAGGAGGGGAAAGGGGTGACAATCTGAGTGAGGAAGTGGGACCCAGGTCTGGGCACCCCCAAGTTCCTCGGGACCTCCAAGTCACTGGGTTCCAAGGGAGGAATGTGGTATTGAGGATGGGCCTAGTACCTGGATAAGAGGGAGAGAGGACATGGCATCCCCACAGAGTGGCTGTGTCAAGGGTACTGCAATGATAAATCATTCTGTGATGGCTCACATAGCATGGCTCCATCACTATTTACAGGGGCTAATGAGGCATCTGCAGTCCCTATGCAGAGTCAGAATATGGCTGTGGTGAGGAGAAAGCAAGGAGTCTGAGACAAAAGGGAAGGGGTTCTTATCATCTGCCACAGAGAGGCGCACCCCCTCCAAGAAAATCATTCCCATAAGATACATGAACCTATACCCAAAACTCTCTGAGAGCAACCCAAAGCATCCTGGGTCTCTGTTTCTAATTGGTCTTGAGTTTCCTGGTCAGTCCCTTCTCCGTGGCTCCAGTTTAATCTTTCATTCTTGTTTTACACTCTATGGAAAAATGAGAAATAGCCCGCGAGCCTGATCCTTTTCAGGGCCTTTTGGTGCTCTTCAGATTTGCAGATTTGATTGAGCCCCCTCTCCTTGAGACCAGTTAATTCCTGAATCTCGCACAGGAATATTTTCTCATTGCTTTCCCCTTGCCTTGCTCCTTCTGGTTTCCACTAGTTTATTCTACCCTGGACCAGTCCTACCCAGTCCTCTGCCCTCAGGTATGCAGCACATGTCCAGCTTGTCTCAGCAAGAGAAGGTAGATGCCAAACGTCCAAGCGCATGGGCAATGCATCGGGAGGAACGAGAAAGAAGCAAAGAAGCAAATGGCAAGAGAGAATTGCCACCCTGGAAGGGGGAGGGGTGTTCACAGGGGCCAGGGACGGCTGGTGGCAGGAGAGAATGAGGAGGCACAGATACAGGAATTGGGTCATGGGACAGGACAGAAGGAAAGAAAAAAGTGTGGGGAAGAAATGAATGAGACAGCCAGAGAAGGTCCAGAGCCAGATTTTAAAAAAAAAATCCAAAGAGAAAGCAAGAAGAAATACCAGAGGGGGGATATGGTGGAGGCTCAGAAACCCTGCAGCCGCAAAAGGGGAAGCAGAGGCAGGTGCTCGTGGACAGAAACATTGACAAGAAAGGGGTGGAGGGGGAGGAGGGATGGAGGGAGGAGAGGAAAGGGAGGGGTGTGTCAGGACAGCACCTGTAGGGATGGCAGATGGTCTGATAAAGAAGGAAAAAGGAGATAAGAGTGATGGGTAACGGGGAGAGAAATAGGGAGGGATGTCACGGTGTTGAAAGGACCAGAGCAAAGGACATGGAAGGGGATCGGAAGGAGGTGCCCGAGACTGGAATCGGAGCTATGGGAAGCAGATTGGGTCCTCAGCCTAAACTTTTGCCAACATCCGAGGTTATTGTTCAGATATCCACTTGTCACTCATCACTGAGACTGGCTGAGAGAGCTCAGCTTCAGCTTTTCTCCATGATAGAAATGTTCCACTCTGGTCTGTACCAAGGATAGCTCTGAGTTTCTAAGTGAGCCAAATACAGTTAGAACGAATCAGAGAAGGAGGCAGGGCTGGGAAGATGCACCATTAAGAATCAGAGATAGAGTCAGTAAGTGACGCCCCGCAGAGCTCGAAGAGACACTTCCTTAAATATATCTATTACTGTCACTCCTTGGGTGGGGGCCTCAGTGCCACAGGCTGCCATCTATTGCCTATGGGGATTCCAGGACTAGGCTGTTGACCTGTGGAACCTTCATTTAACCTCCTTTACCCTTTTAAGTGCCTGTTCAGAGACCTGCCTTTCCCATGACCTCACACAGGTGCTCTCTGCCTGTGCAGACCAATCAAGAACTTCAGAGTCTCCCAGAGAATTCCGGGATCAAGCTGAGTGACTGGGGAGAGAAGCCAGGATTTCTGGTCCCCAGACAGTCTTCTCCACAAGAGCCCTCACCACAACCGACAGCTCAGCACTTGCCCTTGGACTTGGGGTGACAGCACTCGGAAACAGGGACAGAGGGAGGACGCGGAGATGGCGGCATGCTCCACTGCACCTCTCCCCAGAATGCAATGTGACACGAGGCATCAGGAGATGGCAGTGAAAGTTCAAGGGAAAAACACAGTTATTTATGGCTCTGGCATCTGTTGTCAGCTCAGAAACAGAGACCTCATCTAAGGCAAATCCAGCAGCCTGTACCAGAGCAGATGGGGAGGTGTGTGCACTGCTCAGTCCCTTTTCCACTCACAATTTATTATTATTCCTCATCTCCAGATCCCATCTCCAAAGCAGACATTTGTCTTGGCCATGATGCCAGCAACCCCCGGATGGGTGGACAGGCAACCATGAGTGTCCTTCTGCTGATGGGTGCTCATTTCCATTGTGTGGCTTGGAGCCTTCTGGGCTAGAAGAGAGGTTATGGGAAAACATACAAAGGAGATGTGGGGTAGGGTCGGTTAAAGCAAGCCACAGGCTGAATAGCAAAAGGGTTGGCCTGAAGTCCAGAGATTAGAGTTCACCTCTTCACTGCCCGACTCATGCAATGACCTTGAGTGTGCCATTTTTAACTGTCTGGATGTTTCTACTGTTAAATGTTTGAAGTTTTGTTACTGTTTATTCTTAATGTTTTACTCTCTCTCTCTTTTCTCTCTCTTTCTCTCAACCTCTCTCTCTCTCACACTCTCTCACACACACACACTCATGAAACACTAGCTCAGAATAAATGTGCAGGGTCATGACTCTAGACTCAGTAGTTTTAGATACAAGTTTTAATTTTCCAAGAACCAGCCCTGTCACTCAAAGCACAAAGACACGTCCTCCAATGGGCATCATTGTCACAAAGAGAGAGATGAGTTTACCAGATATTTCCCTCCCATGACGGTCTCACAGTTCCATGGGAAGAAACCTGAAACATGTCATATGGTGGCTTAGAGAACCGGATGAGGCTACAGCTCACTTGAGGTACTGGGCAAGTCTTGATTGATGAGGAAGGTCAACTTCTGATGATAGCTTCTGGGCTATTTTGTGCCCTCTCAGCACCCAGCAAGGCAGGCTTATCACCTTGAGAGACACTCACCTAAGGTCACAAAAACCTCTCAAGGCAGCATCTGCCTGGTCCTTTGAGGGCATTGGGCCAATGATAGGAAGAAGGAGAAATGTTAGAGCTCATAAGGAAGGAAGTCGGTCCAGAGGATGCTTGGTGACCTTGACCTGAACCTCTAGGCTTGGTATTGGACACCCACAGCAGATTTTTAAAATTTTTTTATTTTATATGTGTTTGAGTGTTTGTATGTGTTGTTAATCCTAAAATTCACCAGAAATAAAACAAAAACTAAACAGTTTCACCATTTTGACCAAATTTAGGCATGCTTTTATTAAAATGTTAAATATTGACCAAGATGGAATCTAGTCCAGACCCTCACCTGGAAATTTTCCAGGTAAGTGGCCTGAAGACGCATATTGGCAGGGCTTTTATGGCCAAAACCCATAGGCCACTGTACTTTCCTATAAGACTTTGTCTTTTTTTTTTTTTTTCAAGAAATGCAACTCCCAGAATTTTCAGTTACCTCGCCCTTAGGTTCTATTTTTAAAGACTACAATTCCCAGAATTCCATGAAATTACTTGGTCCTTTGAGCAGGTGAGGTTTACAGGTTTGTCAGTGCATTACATGCATGCAGTATCCATAGGGGCCAGAAGAAGGCGTCAGATTCCCTCTAACAGGCTTTATAGACAAGTTGTGAGGTGTCATTTGGGTACTGGGAATTGAGCACGGCTTCTTTGGAAGAGCAGCTAATAATCTTAACCACTGAGTCATCTCTCCAGCCTCCCAGGGAGGATAATAATTTTCTTTGTTTTAAAAGAAGGCACCTTAATCCCAAGAGACACCTGACTCTTCTCATTTGAAAGGAAACATCAGCAAATCTCATATGTTTCATTAAACTGCAGAATTCCATCCTCCAACCTGTCATTTACACTTTGGTCTTCGTGTCTCAGAGGCAGTGACTTGGTGAAACTCACAGCAGAGGTCAAGGGACTTAGTCATCCCTAGAGAGCAGAACAAATAGAATTTCCCTCATCTGACTGCACGCTTGCTGGGAGCTTCTAGCCCCAGGAGGGCTATACACATCATGAAAACTAGGTAGTCTGATGTTGTAATAATGGTAAATAAAGACCTGGAGCGAAGCTTCAGGTAGACAGGTGTTTTGATTGACTAGACATAGTTGTCTGTCGCCGGTGTCTGAGTGGAGCTAGGTGATAGAGAATCTGCCTTGCAGCTCCCAGAGGCTGTCAGCTGCACCTCACCTGAGTATTTTATTTCTTCTCACTCTGGTAATCAGAAAGGACCCAAGGCTGCTGATGGTTAATTAGCATTTGCTGGAGACTAGGCAAGACCTCACTTTTCCCCAGGTTTTATTCCTTCCCTGGGGTATCTCTCTGGGAAGGAAGGAAGGACAGGATTGGATGTCTCTAAGTAAGGGCTGCTAAGGAAGTCTCCAAGGTGTTTATGTTGAGACCAGAGATCTGCCCCGTGGCTGAGCCAGAACCCCTGAGCAAGGAGAGAGAGTGAGCCAGTTCTGATTCCCCCAGGCTGATAAGCAGAAGCCTCGGAGGAAGGCAGCAGATGCATCTGGCAAGATGATGAGGTGGTCCATTTCCCCCAGCCCTGGCAGGCTCTCTCTGCAGCCCCGAGTCTCAGCAGTTTTTGTCTGTGTGTTGGCACCTGTTTGCCGCTTACACCAACTAATGTCTGTCAGTGGACTCATTATCATCAAGGATCTGAAATTAAGAAATTATGAATGTGTAGACACTTCTGTTCTCATCCTAATGGTTTGTTTGTTGTTTAATGGTTTGTTTATTTTATAGATGGCATCTGTCCTCATTGGAATGTTACAAATTGGACGTGTGCTTGGCCCTATTCGAGGTCTGCCCATTTCTACCTTTGATTTTCTAACTGCTCCATTAGGACATAGCAATCGGTTGCTTAAACAGATGGATGACAGGCCGATGAGGCCGGTGTGGGGTGGGGGTGGGGCAAAGGGGAAGAACACTAAATAGGAACAGTAAGGCCTCCCATATAGCAAAGGCTTTGGAAATCACGGTTTTTTTGTTTGTTTGTTTGGTTTTTGTTTTGTTTTTTAAAGAAGCCAATCATTGGAAAGGGAAGATTTAGCCACGTGTGTGGCTCATGTTTGTAATCTCAGCCCTTTGGAGGCCAAGGCAGGAAGATAAATAAGGTAGTTCAGGGGCCAGCCTGGTCTACATAGAGAGATTCTATCTCAAAACAAAACAAAATGAATATTTAAACAAAACACAGAGGTTGTCAAGATAAGAATTGTATTTCAAAGCATTTTTTTTTTAGTTGCGAAGAACACACATGCGGGAAACATGAAAATAAGCACATATTATACCCCAAAGTACCGTGCAGCTATCTCCCGGGTCAAGATATTTAATACTGCCGCATGCACCACCCACTTCTTGTCTTATCCAAACACACACACGACTTCTTGATCTCAGGTGGGACCACAGATTCCATAGCTCGGTCTTCCATGGCATCATTTAGAAAACTGTTTATAATCTAGCTATGTAAGCCAAATGATATCATTTATTTGTGCTTGTTTTTAATTTTCCACAAATAGAGTATAGTATACTGATTTGTTTTTTTAGAAGATTCATGCATATTATAATTACAGTTTGCTCGTTTTTATTAGTGTATAGTTTTTCCTTGTACGAATATGCCCTAACTTGTTAATTCAACATAATGTCAGTAAATATTGGAGCAGTTTTCAATTCAAGGCAATTAAACTGACAGGGATGCTTTGAGTCTTTCCCTTTCTGAGCACCCTAGGGCACCCGCCTGGGAGAGGAGTCTGCACGTATGGGCTGACACTAAACACTGCCTTTTAAACGGATCATTCTGACTAGCAAGGATGAAGCTGAACTTCTCAACTTATTTTTTTCACGCCTGTAACTGTCAGACTTTCTAGTTCCTGCCAGTGTGATGAGTATAGACCAGTATTTCACGGTGGCTTTAATTTGCATATACCTAGCTATTATTTGAGTTTAGTGCCCTTTCACATGTGCATTGGCCATTTGAAAATGTCACCTAGTCCCTGATCACTTTTCCTTCAGTTTTTCTTCCATCTCATTGCTTGGAGGAATTGCTGAAAATACCATGAATTAAAATCCTTGGCCACATATATGTATATTAAATATCTTATCCTAAAATATGGGCTATATTCAAGTTTTAAGTTTCTGGATGGGCAGAAACATCATATGCATCTGTCTTCTAATCTGTGATTAGTTCATTTTGTCATATTAAATTTTTTTCTTTGTGCAGTCTAAGTTCAAATTAAGAATTTCCTATGTGTGACATAGACATGTAGATTGTTTTATAGAATTTGGATCAATACATCTGCTACTAGAAAGAGAAATAGTAGGGTAGAGAGACAAAACCTGGGTCATTTTGCTCCCTGGTACCCAGATGTTTCCATCTAGATATGATATGATCCATCAAGGATGCTATAAGGGAAAAACAACTTCAGTGAGATGTCTATGGCTTACACAGCCATTTTAGAGTCCAAGACTGTAATTAGTGGTCTATTCCTCTTCTCCATGGAATTATAACCCACAGGAGGGGCTTCAGACATGACAAAAGTCGCAATACATTAAAAGCTTATTTTTATATACAGTTCTATACACAGTTATATATTCATACACCTCATGTCTCATACTGTGTTTTTAGCACATGTTACCCAGCTACAGATACCATTTTTCTCTGTGACCCTCCTCTGGTTGGCAGAAGGATTCTCAGCTGGTACCCAGAGTCCTTTGATATGGGAATGCCTTTCTGTATGCTGTGAATATCAATCTTTAAATAAAGGAGCTGTTTTGGCCCATGACAGGTGCCATAGAAAAAGTAGGAGGAGAAATTAGAGCATAGGTAGGAGAAGCAGGGCAGAGTGAGGCAGACTGAGCCAGAAGCCCAAAGGAGCAACATGTAATGAATACAGGTGAGTCACGGGCCACGTGGCAGACAGATTAATAGAAATGGGTTGAGTTAAGATGTAAAAGTAAGCTAGCAATGTGCCTGAGCCTTAGGCCAAACAGCATGAACTTAATATGAGCGTCTGAGTCATTTCTGGGGGCCTGAGCAGCAGCGGCAGGCGGCTAAGGTGTCTGGGGCTGCAGGTCTGTGGGTCTGGACCTCTGGCCGCCCAGGACCAAGAAACTCCACTGTAACAGTCCTTCACCAGATAAAGTATAGTCAGTTGAATAAAATAGTATTTGCACCAGGTTAGCTCAATGTGCGGCAGTTCTTTGGTGAGCAAGGCCAGGAATGGGAAGCAGCGGCTTCTGCCTGGCTGGGACTGTCTCCAAATGTCTGACATGCTGGCTGCTAAGGGGCCAGCCCAAGGGTGTGGGAGATGGAACTTCAGAGGCAGGCAGGCAGCATGGCCTTCACCAATGCTTAGAGAGCAGAGAAAGTCTAACCCTAATCCTCAAACACAGATCTTCCTCTGGTCTGTTTGTCTTCCCATAATCCTCTAATATTTAAAGCCATTTCAATCCTGTTTGAAGAGACTTCCCAGCAGTTTGAGTTTGGGGCCCCTGGAGGGAGAGGTGTGGGGAGGGAAAAAGGAAGTAGAGGCAAGTAAAGAGGAGAAAAGTAAAGAGTGAGTCTGAGGGAAGTGTCGGGGCTGGGGGGACGACTGGAGAGAAGCAGGTAGCCACTGATGACCAGAGGGATGCTGGCTTGCTGGAGCCCCCTCTCAAAAAGGGCTTCTTTATGATTTCAGAGACAGTGAGGATGGAGAAGGAAGGGAAGGAGAGCCTTAGGCTAAGGGCTGGCATTTGGATAATTACATCCATGCATTTCTTCATTCATTTCTTCAATCAGTTGGAAAACAAATATCAAACAACCTACACTGAGCTGGTAATTCCTAGGAGCACTGTTACAAAGGAGATATGCAAGGCACAATTGGATCTTCTGTAGAGCTGTCCATAGGTGACCAGGTGATAGGACCTGTGTGCGGGAGCAGAGACTGGGTCCATCCATTCGTAGACTATTTGGACACTATATAGATTCATGATCATTTGATCTTGTTGAAAAAATAAATGCCGGCAGAATTCCTGCAAACATTTAATGGTGCTTTTCTGAACTAATGAAGAAATACCCTGGAAGACTGCTTTGAGGGTTAGATAAGAGAGCCACCCTGAATGTCAGGCCAGGACACTCTGCCTCAGACTTTAGGGAATGGACACCGCCTCTCTATCTGCTGTTAGCCAGGTCACCTCATGTCTTCCTGGAGATCCTGTGAGGTCAGTTTCCCTCACCCTCTATATCCCACTGTTGCTTGCTCACATCCCTTCTTCTTCCCAGAGCCCTACAGCCAGCCTCAGTCCTACCTCAAAGTAGGACCAGAACATAGCTAACTCTTTAATGGTTAGTGGAGTCTAAGACAAGATTATAGCCAGCTGGGCAATGCGAACAGAGTTTGAGGCAAAGATGAGTATTTACATCACTCAAAAAAATAACGAACAAAAAGATAAATTTTAATTTAAAAAAAAATCAGTTTTACCTTTTATTTTAAAGTGAGGGAGGGCCCTGGGTGCGTGTTAATGCAGATGCCCATAGAGGATCAAGGTACCAGACTCCATAGAACCAGAGTTTAGACCATTTTGAACCTAATGACAGAGATGCTGGGAGCCAAACTTGGTCCTCTGCAAGAACAGCACACTCAACCATGGAGCCATTCTCTACCTTTCTAGGGCACCACAGCTCCACTGCGACATCTGGCCTTTCCCCCACCCCTGTTGGTTCCAGCTCCCATCACCCCATCCTGCCCCCCCATCCTCCTTTTTCAAATGATTTGACTCTCTTCCACATGCAAATTCCTATTTACTTCTCTTTTAAAAGAATTTTAGAATACTTTAATCAGAGAAATGCATGAATATTGCTTTTTAAAAAATCAAACAGTGCAGACATTCTCATAATTAAATCAACAGTCACCTCTTCTCCCCTCTCCATCTCTAATTCCATCCCCAGAGTAAACCACTTTAAGCCATTTATGATTTGAGGGTTTCTGGTGGTTTCTTCCCACACTGAACAATATATTTATGCCTCCATTTCTTGATTTATTGACCACAGATATTATCTATTGGCTACTCACTATGAAATATAAAGATTTTTCTCTGTACTACACTTAGCATCCTCTCCTTCCTTCTTTGGGACTTTCCTGTTGCTTTCTAGTTAATTACTCACACCTGTAGATAGAGATGATTTGTTTTCTGCACATCAGGCCCCTTATCTGGCCATATCATTTCCACAGAATACATAAGCCTGTCTGCTTCTCTTTCTACATCTACTTTTCTATACTCTGTCAGCTCTACCTCTGTTGCTTGTTACCCAGATGCATTTCACTGTGTGGCTCTGAGGCTTCACTGCATTATGTACAGGAACCATGAATGTTTTGGATGACACTATCAGTATCTCTGGTCAACTGGGACCCTGAGTCATGGTAAGGAGAGTACTGGAGACTTTAGGGATCCACAAACAGTGGGCTTGAAGCTTTCCATTGTATGTATGGGTATACATATTAATAGATATTACATCTCCCAGGATTGTTTGCAATTTGCATATGCTGTAGATCTAGAACTCCTCATGTAAGTATGTGAAAAGGTAAATGTAACAATGATAACAGGCAGAGACAGCCACTACACACACATCTCTATCATTGTCCTGACTTTTGGGTGGAGCAAGAATTATGGTCACCACTGGTCAGTGAAATATGAGCTATCTTGTGAGTCATTTTCAAGTGGAACTTGTGAAAAGCTCACAAGGTTTATTCATCTGTCTCTCCTTGGTGCTGTAGCTGAAGATGCCAGGGACTCTGGAGTGCAGCCCAGAGGAGATAGGGCTTTCCACACCTGAGCTCTTACATGACTAGGGAGCGGAGAGCCCTGTGAAGACTTGCCTGGACCAGGCAGAATAACTGAGAAATAGACTCATGTGTCTAGTGCTTGTAAATTGGGGTTAACTCATTATAAACTAGTTTGTTATTCCTCACATAGTAATTTAAGTTAATGTTTCCATTGAAATATCATTCATCCCCCAGCCAAGAAGAAAGTTAGGATGACATGGTTTCTTCAATAGAACCAACACTGAAGGGCTTTGTCACTTGCAAGATAATGTTCTTGTGATCTGGCTTGAATATTAATTCCTTTTCCATGTCAAGTGTTATACTTAAAATGTAACCAAATGTTTCTTTCAAATATGGACCATTTAGTTCCTTATATAAATCTTTAGTGTTTTCTAAAATTTACTTCTTTTTTTGAAAAAAGAATAATACCTTTTCACATCATTAGGACAATGATTATTTATTACATAGAAACCATTTTTGTTCTGTTGAGAGAAGGAAATAGCTAAAAGGAAGTGTGGGGGGAGCATCTTCTTATGATGCCTCTAAGCGGATGGGAACGGCCATCAAGAGATGGAAGAGCTAATGGTTCCCAAGAGAACAGCTGGACAGAGAGGGTGAGTGAAGTCTAGACACAGCTGGTCTGCAGGAGGTGAAGGCACACAGCCCAGTGCAGGAATGAAATGAAAGCAAGGTGTTCTGCCCACACCCAAGTAGACATATGGATACGGTGACCGCTGTCTCCTGTTCCCTCCTTCTTATTAGGTCAAAGAGAAGAAGGAAAGAAGAAAGGAAAGGGGGTGGGGAAAGTCAAGATCTCTCAGGATGTCTGAAGGACGTTGTAAACAAGGAGCCATTAGCACAGTGCCATGCTTTTCCTGCCCTGATCACTAATGGTCAGACTCCTTCAGCCTCATGATTTGCTTTGACTTTAGGAAATATTCTTTGTCTTCTGTCTCCTCCATCTCCTCCTCTTTCTCTTCTTCCTCCACATTTCTTTTTACTTCCCTCATTCATTTTTTTCTTCTCTACACCCTGAGATGCATCTCTGACCTCACCCTGCTGTTCCTTATTGAATTTTTACTTTGGTAGTCATATATTTTTAATTTCTTTTACAAGAACGTATTGTTCTCCGGTTATTTTTATTTCATGGATTTTTTTATCTTCTTAATTGTTAAATTTTTGTTATTTTGTTTTATTTTGAATGAGAAAAAAGTTTATTGTTACAGTTAAAAACAGAGACTTGGAAGTCAGACCAAATGAGTTTAAACCACATTCCTGCCTTTTGTTAGTTGTATGAATGTGAATGCGTCACTCAGGGTCTGTGACTGTTTTCTTACTGGGAACATGGATATGGCTGTATTGGGCATCACTCATGGTGTGATAAAGAATGAATGACCATATATTATATATGTGTGTGCGTATATAATGTGCTATCTATATTATATGCTTAAAATTGTGCCTGTCTAATGAAGAAATACTGATGATGATGGTGGTAGTGGACAGAGTACAGATGCTCATCAATTTACAATGAGGTAAGTTGGAAATATGAGCTGGGCTGATGACATGACTCAGTGGATAGGAGCTTTTGCTCCACAAACAAGACAACCTGAGTTCCATCCTCAGCGCCTACAGTGGCAGGGAGGACCTGGCTTCTGAAAGCTGTCCTCTGACAGTCACATGTGTGCTATGGTGCACACTTACACACAACACACAAATCAATAACAATAATAATGATAATAATAAATAGTGATAGAAGAAGAAAGTACTGTAAGTCAACAATACGTTCATGGAACTATTCTATTAAACATCACAACTTAGCATAGGCTGCTCTAATCAGGCTCCAAACACATGATTTTCAATAAGAGCAAGGTCCCAATGCTTATTTTATAATGAAGTGTTAAATATCCTATGCCACTTATTAAACACTTTATGGAATGTGAAAAAGAAAAATTGTAAAATGGTGAAACAATATATATGTAATATATAATTTTGTGCTATCATAGATACAGAGACATCAAATTCTGAGCTGGGAGTCAGCCGTCTTACTAGGAAGAGCTTGGGGGTCACTAGGTTTTAGAGAGCCCTCTCCTGCTCTAAGTTCACCCTGCATTGTCCCAGTCACCCACTCTGCTTGATTTCCTTGGTCTACACAATTCATTAAGATGATTTTCCTAATAGGGTCGGTCCACATTGTACGTAAAGACTGAAAATAAAGGCTTGGGGTTTTGTAGTGGGATTCAGGTGTCAGCTGCTAAGGTCCAAAGAAGCTTATCCAGGGTTCTGAGCTCCTGGAGGGGGTGTGGCCAACCCCATTGATAAGGGGCTGCTGGAACATGGGGAGCTCTCTTCCTGGTTCCTGGCTGCTGAAGAGACCGGATCGGAATCCATCATCCATCCATCGCTCGTCCATCACTCTGATACTCCAGTCCCTGTTCAGGTGCCACTATAAGCTGTTACTAGTATCGTGAGTGTTGATTTATATTCTAATAAATATTAATCTTGGACTGGTGCCTTGTAAGTAAAACTCCACCTACAGGGTTTCATATGTGAGTTTTTTTTCACAATCAGTTTCTCTAAGTGGAAGGATATATAGGATAGGCTTTATTCAGCAGCAGGCTTGCCTTAAGTGTCAGCTAGATAGTCATCTGTAAAGCTGGAGCCACAAGAAGAAATCCGTAGCTTTTTAGCCCTCATACCGGCAGCCTACGTGACTCACCTTCTGTAGAAGGCCCAGGTACTGCGTGGGACAGTGGTGAAAACTCCTGTGTCTCCTTCTCCTCCCACACTCACACCAGGGGACTCTGAGCTTGGTTCACTTCTGCAGAGAGGATTGGCTGTCTCTATTTCAACTACATTTCATTTTTCATGAGTTTGTTGAAATGTCTCTTCTGCGGATGGCTGTGACCTCATCTGGTTTCTCTTATTAGTACTGACTTATTCACTTTGCATTCTTTTGCCATCAAGTTAATAGGGGCTCCAGAGAAATAGTGGGTTAATTTATATGCCTTTGTCATTTTGTTTGAGACACTTGTTAATTTTTTTTTCAGAACCTCCAAAGATGATGTTTCTGTGCCTCTTTCCGAAGGATGCCCTCAAAACTCACCCTCCACATATGCAGAGTTATTTTTTAAGGCAGTTTCTGTAAGAATTCATGGTACATAGTGGACATGTGGTAAGCCCAATATGGCACCTGCAAAACACACTGTGTACAGAGGGCACGCCCCTGGGCGTGGCTACGTAAATCTGTGCCCACCCACTCTATTAAAAGGGAAGTGAAAGTTGGCTCTCCACCCCCCTTTCTCTTCTGCTTCTCTCCCTCGTACCTGCCGCTGAATAAACTCTTGTGTGGCATTTGGTAGTGTGTGTGTGTCTGATCTCACAGGGAACCAACAGTTTCTAGGATTGCAAGATGTCTCAGCAACCAAGAGATTATCATGCAACCCTGAAAACCTGAGCATGATAGCTGGATTTTACTGTGAAAAGAGTTGTCCTCTGACCATATGCATGCCAGGGCATATGCACATCTGCCTCCAGTAATAATTTCCATAAATATGATCTTCTCCCTACAAAGAGTATTGTGTCTTGCTGCATCTGTACAAACATGTAAGAAGGCACATCACTCATGGTAATTATTTAATGAGTAGCCTTTTTACTACAACTTTGTTTCTTTCTTTCCTGTTAGTTGACATTTCTCTCACTGTGATAAAAACAAAACACAAAAACAACAACCACAACAAAAAACCCATCATGGCCAGAATCAACTTGGGGAGGAAAAGGTTCATATGGCTTACACTTCCACAGCATAGTTCATCATCTAAGGAATGCAGGGCAGGCACTCAAGACAGAACCTGGAGGCAGGAACTGCTCCTCACAGCTTGCTCAGTTTGCTTTCTCATGCAACTACCTGGCCCAGGGCCATCCCTGCACAGTGAGCAGGGCCCTCCCACATCCATCATCAATTAGGAGAATTCTCACAGTCTTGCACACAGACCAGTCTGGTGGAGGCATTTTCTCAGTTGTGGTTTTCCTCTTTGTAAATGACTCTGGTTATGTCAAGTTGACAAAAAATAACCAAGACAGGCTTCTATAGGCTTCATTTGTGTCTTTTATTTGTGTTTCTCTGTGTTTGTCTGTAACGTTTATTAGGAAAATGATAACCAGACCCACTCAGTGACTCACTCTGTAATACAAGCAGAAATGAAAAGGCAAGACTTAGCACTGCTCTCCAGCGAACAGATCACCACCCTTCCCATTGGACTACACTGCCTCCCAAGAATGCACAGGAGACTAATGTCACACTCTTCCTCACCCACATACTCTTTCTCTGGAGTTTTTAGAATCAAGAGCACAGCTGAAATCTCTTGTAATTCCAAAGCCAATGGTCCTGCAGATAACTTCCAGCTGATTCAGGGACTCTATCATCAGAGTGGCTTCAAAATTCATTGTAGGAGTCTCCATTTTGGCTGTGAAGAACTTTTTTTCCCTCATAGAATTCTGGGAAATTTGAGGCAACTCATGATTCAAGGCCACCATTAGGTTAAATGGGCATCTGCAAGCAAGTACAGAGCCCAGTCATCAATCATTTTGATGGGAAAATGTGTCTCCAAGTAAGACACAGCCAAGTCACAAATGAGCCACATGTCATCTGTAGCTCTGCTTGGTCTCTGAGGCAAGCCTTAAGGCAGAAGAAAAAAAAACCCAGAATTTCCATCCAGTGTCTTCCAGGATGCTCCCTCCTTTCACACTTCACCTTAAAGCTCTAGTTTAAACTTTATTGGGGGAATTTATAAGGAAGACAGGAAGAATGAGGGAGGAAAAAGTGCATCAGGGAATCTACTGAGTCACGGTCCTTGTTACATAAGCTAAGGGGCTGGGGAGATGGCTCTGTTGGTAAAATACTACACAAGAATGAAGACTAGACCCCAGATCCCCAGCACCCACGTAAAAGTCAGGCAGGCGTGGTAAGTCATGGCAAACATGAGGCAGACACAGGGAATCTCTGAAGGGAGATGGCAAGCTAGACTAACCAAACCGAGAAGCTCTGAATTGAACCAAAAAACTCCCACCTCAGTAAATAAAGCAAAGAGTGACAGGGGAAGACAGCCATTGTCATCCTGTGGCCTTCACACACACACACATGACCCCAACATGTAAGCATGCACACATATAGCTATATGAAATGGCCCACTAGAAGTGTTGCATTACAACCTTCAGCACTGTCAAAACTGTCCTGGCCCCTCCCCATTGTGGGTGGGGCTCCACGAATGACATCTCAAGGTCACCAGAGTTCTAGGAAGCATGTTTTTATTTCTGAAAGATCCTTCAGCCTTGACCCTACACCCAGTATCTTTTCCCCCTCCCCACACAGGCAGAAATACTGGCACTTCGATGCCATCTCCAGGAGCACGCAACCTTCTACATCTTCAGTTCCGCAGGCAGCTTTTGCCAGGTAGCTGCTAGTGCAGGGGTGAATAAGCAAAGTGTCTCTCCCACCCTCCCTGCCCACCCCCACTTCTCATCGTCTAATTAAGAGCCTCCGAAGTAGCAGGGGATTCTTCATGCTCAGAAACAGTGGCAAAGGCCAAGACGCCCCCCGACAGTTAAAGAAGGAGAGAATCAAAGCCCATTTTCTTCAAGAGACCAACAAAACAGAAGGTGTCTCTCGTGTTACCTTTGATTTGGGAAAACATTTTTATTATTATTATTATTATTATTATTATTATTATTATTTTGTTTTAAGAAACCAGCACAGAATGAAAGAGAAGGAAGATGGTTACCTCAGGGCAGGGGAGCGTGTCACAGAAAGCAGGAGAACACGAAAATGAAAGGCAGACACAGGACACAAGACATGATGGCAGATGTGGGAGAGGGGAGAAATGGGTGGGCAGAGGACTTATCTTCTTGTTGTCTCAAATCCTTGTTAAGATGTCCCAATCCTAAAGTGAGAGAGAATTGTCAGGGGGTGGGTGTGCCTCAACAGAGAAACCCACCTCTTCTCTCCTCTTTTGAATCAAAACCATGTGAGATCCAGAAGGAGGGCCACACTGCCTCAAGGGGTCAGGAAGGTCAGGTGCACTCTGAGGTTTCTCATCCTCATTGAGGAAAAGTTTCATTGGTCTGGAGAGGGATTCCTAGGTATGAAGCTGTAGTTCATGGGGCTCAGAGGCTTGGGAAAGGCCATGGAGTCCTAACATGTTAGAGGATCAACTAACCAGGCTCTCTGTAAGCCCTGAGAGCTGTGCCTCCTACCACTGAGTCCTAGAAGCACAGTCTCTACTTAGACACCCTTCCTGGCCTCTTTGGGAAGAAGACCTATAAACTAGACAGACTTGCCAAGGCCAAGACCAAAGAAAGAGAACAGAGTGGAACCTGGTGTTTGCGCTGGTAGGACTGAGTAGTGACATATGATGGTTAATTGTGATCCTTAACTTGATAAAATTAATATAAAATTAATAGGGGCTGAGTACGTTGAGTGTACCTTGGAGTGTGTCTGGGATAGCTTCAAGGGGAGACTGGACATGTTGCATTGCACATTGTCTCTGGCCCTGTGAATGCATTCATGTATTTATTATTGCAAAGAGGTTCAAAGTAAAGGATGGGGCCTTATTGGAGGAGTTAGGTCACCAGAGGGGCTCCCCCTTAGCCTATCCTCTCCCCATTCCTCTGCTTTCTGGCCTCCATAATGTGAATTTTGTTGCACCCTGAATGCTCTGCTCCCTGCCCTTGCACTGTGATGATGGCCACCTTTGAAATAATAAGCCAAAAGAATTCTTTCCCCCTTGAGTTGTTTTTCTTGGGTGTTTAGTTACAGTAATGCCAAAGCCTGGCACTCAAAGTCTTTCCATGCAACAACTCACACCTGTGAGAGACAATATCCCACCCTAGTGATGGAGAAGAAAATACTGGGTACTTGGTAAAGGGAAGGGTTAACATATACAATTCAGGATGCAGAAGGAGGAGGAGGAGGAGAGGAAGAAACCAAGAATTACTGGTATCTAACACTGAACCCTTATCACAGTCTGGGACAGAGCTTTTTTGTTCTTTTACTAGAGATTAGGGAATTAGGCTTAGGTGATGACTTGGCAGGAAAGTTCAAGCTACATGAAGATGAGGACCTGAGTTTGAACTGCAGATCCTATGCAAAATCTGAGGCATGGGGTCCACACCTGTAATCGCAGTACTAGGGTGGGGAAGAAGGAGGTTTGATGGCCTGCCAGTCTAGATAAATCAGTGAGCTCCAGGCTCAGTGACAGACCCTGCCCACAAAAACCAAACCAAACCAAACCAAAAAACAACAACCAAAAAAACCAACAACAACAAAAAAACACCCACCAACAACCAAAAAAACACCACCAACAAAAACCTAGGTGGAGAGGCTGAAGAGAGAGCACAGAGCTTTTTCAGAGAACTTGGGTTTAGTACCCAGCACCCACATGATGGCTCACAACCAAATGTAACTCCATTCCTCAGGAAATCCATCTTCGGGGACATCAGAAACACATGTGACACACAGACATATATATGTAGTAAACACATTCATACACATAAATAAAAATTAAGAAATAAAATGGAGAGTGATTGAGGAAGACACCCAATGTCAATCTCTGTCCCCCACATACACATGCCCACAACCATTTTCACATGCAATTGCTTACACACAGAGAGACACAAAAGAACTAGTTCATGCTAATTCTACAGCAATTCTTAGTCCCTCAGAATCCTTCAACTTATCTTCAGGTCTTCCAAATATGACTTAATTCTAAATATCACATAGTTTGCCCATTTTCTGTATTCAGTGGAAACATGTGGGACACTAAATTTGCCTCCTGGAAGATGGACAGTCCATTCATCCATCCACCTACCCATCCATCCATCTTCCTCTCTAGCCCCTGAGTATCCATGTACATATATACACCATGGGCATAGCCATTCCAGGTCCCACCCTCAGCTTCAGGAGGTTTTCACAATATTTTCCAAGCTCTTACTCTCCCCCTCTGATCTGCACTGGGCTATAAAATGTTCTCTTCAATTATTTCCCTACTCCTCATTTCAGAACAGCCAAACCAATAGCACAGCTCCATGGCTTATGTACCATATGTCACTATGCTGTGAAATATTAAGCCTTCACAATAGGTCCGGAGTCAGCGACGCACAAGCCTTTAATGGCTTAGCTCACTCGGGCTATTTGAAAGTGGCATAATATTGCTATTTTTAAATAAATGGGATCGGTATTAATGAGAGCTGACCTCTCTCAGCCATGCCGAGCTGCTGCTCCCTGCATCGAGCCCACTTTGGGGATTGGGCATGAAAGGGAGGGGGAAAATAGCTTTTCAAAATAGGAACCATGCAGTACTTTAAATAATTCTCACAGATGCTAATCAACTTTGGGGAGGGGTGGTGGCGGGATGATTATTTGAGAGGATAATAGATCTCATTTTTAAAAGAAAACTTAGAATCAAGAGGAAGCAGAGGGCAAAGGAAGATGGAGGAGAGAAAGAGTGGGGGAGGGAGAGAGATAATAGTGGGGGTGGTGTGTGTGGAGGGGGGCTGCATCAATTCGGGGAAGCAAGCACAAGTGGGCATTGATTGAGACTTCAGAGACAAAGCATATTGCGACCATGAGAATCATGCTCTTCCACGGAGTTGGAAGGAAGGAAGCCATCTTGGTTAGCTATGGGAATGATGATGACCTAAGAAAGATTCCCTCACACTGAGCGCACTCTTAAAGCATACATGACTGACTCTGGAATTCTAAAATTCTGTCCCCGGTAAGGAATGGCAAGAACAGTAAGGGGCCCTTTTCTAGGCTCTTGGGTTGTCATGTTGAAAGCTTACACCTTCAGCCAGCTCAATCATAGGGTCATATTTGATTCGTGACCAAGCCCAGCACTGTGGCTTGCTGACCATCCTTCTGAAACTCTCTTGTTTCTGCACAAGCAGGACTGAATGCCAACATCACAAACGAAGATTCACACATAAGAGAAAGCTTGAAGGAGCACTCAAGGAAAGGCAGCCCTCTTTATTGGGCAGAAGGTGGACCAGGTCTCTCAAGATAACAGTTGAAAACACAGAACTACCTTTAGTATTTGAAAGCTCTGAAGTGTTCACCTTTAAGCACTCAATTTTGTTACCATAGAGTTGACCTCTAAGTCCAGGAAGTGGGTCGCAGAAGAGGAGTCTCTGAATTCTCTTTAGAAGGTATTCAAAGGAGAAGGAGGCTGGTAAAAATAGGGAGGGGACAGCATGAAAGAAAATTCACTCTCCACGCTACTCTGCAGCTTCCATATTTATATAAGGATGTTTATGCTCGTACACAACATGCACACACACACACACACACACACACACACACACACACACACAAATCTGATGAAGTTTTTCATTTTCTCCAACCACAAGGCAGATTTCAAAGTAAACTGCTTTCTCTCCAAGGCCCAATAGCTCCGATAACCTATAGCTAGTTAACAATCCCACCTAGACAAACTCTGGGTTGGCAGCTGCTTATGTTTGGAGTGGCCTCATCTTAGGACAGAAAGAGACCTCTAGTGGCCAACACCTCTGTCCTATTTTGCTTCCATGAGGGTTCCCTCTAAGCTCAGCCACAGGCAAGTTTCATCTAGCCCTTGCCTCATGCCCATGGTACCCAGTTGCTGTGTCTCTGTTATTTTCTTTAATCTTGCCAGCTGCAATGTAAATTCATATATGCTGAGGCAAGGGAGAAAAATATATATGCTGCTTTGAGTAATTGGTACGGATAAATGGAATGCATGACTAAGAATCCGCTTTTAAAAATGTAGCAGAAACCAGAAGCCTACTAGTTTTGAAACAGTTGATGCCTAGTTATTAAAACCATCATGGGAATGCTACGTTTTGCTTGTGGTAATTAGTTTCTCTTATGGTGATAGGTGACAATAAAGGACAAAGGACAGAATAGTTATTAGAAACCCAGAGTTCAAGCCCTGACAATTTCACTTTCCTGTGCAGGCACAGAATAAAGATTTTAGACATGATGTTGTGTAAAGTTCTCACACATCTCTGTGCCTCCATGCATGATATGTATGTGCTGCTGTGTCAAAGGGCTGAGGTGCAACTGCTGAATTATGCCATTCCTGTCAGGAGGAAATGCCTTGGCCTCCTCTCGAAGGCTGCTGCTGCCATGGTGGTTCAGAACACGGAGGGGATTTTACGATTGACAGGTGCCTCAGCTTAACTCACAGCTCTTGGGAGCTGGCTGTCAGGGGAGAGCTCAGACTTGCTACTAGCCCCTTCTGAATTGCTAATACGGGGGAGCTGTAAGTTCTCATTCTACTGACCCCCTCAGCTGTGGACTAAGGCTGCTGCTACTTGGCTGGTACACCAGCCTTTCAAACCACGTGCTACTTCCCTGGTGCTAATGGCATTCAACACAAAAACACTGCCCTGACAAATGGAGTTCAGCCCTTCTAGCCTCCCAGGCTCAGGGCACCAATCAAATCCATCTGCAACATCTCCTGCTTACAAAGCAGCCTCAGGCCACTTGCTCTAAAATGCTTAGGGCTCTTGGCTTTTGGAAAGAGGTGCCCATCCCTGGCTCTATAAGCAGATAATATGCTCCCATCAGTGATTCCCACCCTATTATACAGCAGGAGGTAGATGGCCAGGAACAGAATGTTGGAGGCTAAAAGGGTGTGTGGATAGGAAAGGAGGCACTGTTCTTTTGGACGAACTTCTTGAGTCAGAGAGAAAATCGTTTACCTGTGTGCTTACCAGTCTTTTTAATAGGTGTTGTATGTGTAAGCCATAGGACTATATTTGATTATTTGTGTTGCTCTAATAGAATTCCTGAGGCTAGGTAATTTATAAAGAATAAAATTTTGCTTCCCTAACTCTGGAGGCTGGGAATTCAACATCAAGATGTAATGTCTGGTGTAATGTCTGTCCAGGACAGCTCTCTGTTTCCAAGATGGTGCCTGTTGCTACAGCCTCCAAAATAGACAAAAGCTGTGTCCTCCCCAGAGAAAGAAATGGAAGGGGATGAACTTCCTCTCAAGCCTTTTTCTGTGGTTCCTGATTCTGTTTCCAAGTGATAATCACATCCTGAAAGGCCTCACATTTTAACACCATCACATTGAAGATTAAGTCTAGTACATAAATTGTAGTACACATTCAGAGCAGGACCAAAGGACACATTTCCATTGTGGAGCCATAGAGACAATCTAAAGATCAGAATAACCATGACAAGGGGATCCCTGTGAGAACAAAAGAGATTTCTCACAGGAGTCACAGGAGTGCAGGATCTGTGTCCACAAAGTGAAGGACCATAACAAACTTCCCGCTCTGAGAAGCCAGGCTCAGCATTAGATCCCCAGCACTGTGAGATCCACCTGTTACATGGTTCTTTCTGTCTTTCACAGAACAAAGATTAGACAGGATGCTGTGTAAGTTCCCACACATCCTAGAATGTCCCCCCCCCACCTTCCCAGTCAACTACTGTCTCTGTTAATCTGTTCATGACAAATGAACCCATTCAACACATACAAGCCTGCTAACCAACCTGCACAAGGCTTGAAGTTCTGCTCTAGCAAAGCTAGCCGTCCCCTTTATAGGCTGTCACCATGTCCTTACAGACCTGAATGGTTGACACACACCCTTTTGATTTCTACACACAGTTTATCATCACCTCCAGTCCACAGTTTGCTGATACAAGAGCTATGCTCCTATTTCCCTTCTCACAGTTCATCTCACATAAACATCCACAGTATTTATAAATAAATTATGAATGTAGAGTAAATATTTTGCACTTTTCACATAGGCTCTCATGCCTGAGCTACAGTTTCAGCCACGTAACAGTGACGTGAGCCTAGCTTCTTATCTGCTCCTTCTCTCTTCATGTGTGATAAGGAACCCTGAGCATCCCTTGTTGGTGCTTTCACATTCAACAGTCAGACAATTTAGTCACCTGTCCCTGAGCAGTTACATGACATACTAAAGCCCTGCAGCCATCCATCAGGACTAATCTGGGATCTATAGGAAGAAACATATCTATCACACCCAAGCTGAGTCTCAACAACTGCTTTATTGTTCAAATAAGAAATCCTATTACCCAACACACCCATGGAGATAAAGTGGATCCTTCCTCTGTCTCCTTCCCTTACCCTTTCCCTGGTCACATGGGATGAGATGGCTCATGGTATTTCCTCTTTCACGTATCCAGGTAGCTTTCTTCCCCAATCATATGAGAAGGTTGTGTGGGTGAACAGGCATGCAGGGGTTGGGGAGGAGGTCCCTGACTCAGCAAGTGTGTTCAGCGTGCTGGAGGGATTCTCTTCCACAACTAACACACAGCTCAGGGAAAACACCCGCATCAGCCATTTCTCATAACAAGAAAGAGACCAATTTCCAAGATGCCGGCTGATTTCCATATCCCTCCTCCCTTTTTTTCTGAAACACGATGGTAATCTCTTCCCTGCAATATAATAAATATTTCACTTTCAAATCCCGATTCATTAAAAGAAGCCCAGGAGGGAGAAATAATAAGGTGTCGCTTTACAGCCCAAATAAAACAGTGAAAGATATATTCTATAATTTATACTTCTGACTTTGGGTTGAGATAATTCATATATCATTTTCAGTTAGGGACCCAAAAATGGTGCTGCATCAGCAGATTGGCTGAAAAATAACGTTTTGTATTATGTTATGCCTTTCGGTAACATACCCTGGTTATCATACATCAACACTGGGTTGACTTCAAGTGTCTCGGCAGCTCCTCCTGAGTCATTCCGTTTCTGAGACAATGTGACTTATTCTAGTATAGATGGAGACCCTCGGCTGGATGCATACACATTCTCCATGGCATAGAAGCAGAGCTCCAACTGAAATCGGCTGGACAGGAGACATTTTTCTTGCCGTTATTACTACAGCCTCCCCATTCTTCACCTCTAAGGATCAGAGAGCTAAACTGACCTCAGTGGGAGACCTGCTACCTGGCATTTTCCCAATCAAGGTGGAGCACTTTTACAGCCAGGGTTTTTTTAGAAGATAAAAACAAAACAACCCTAACGAGGCAGGTATTTTTGAGCAAGTTATTAATTTCCCCGAGCTTGAGACTTGGAATTTTTTTAAAAAATGAAAATGGTAAGAATAATCATAGCAAGCCAAACAGGCTGTAGAGTGTCACCTGAGGGAGAAGTCATAAATTGTGGTGCGCATTTAATGCACATTTATGACTGACACACACCAAGCACCAGGCTGCTTGGAAGGTGGTTTATCTCATTAACTCTCCTGCACCCTGACTTCCAACGGTATCACTGGAAATGAGGCTAAAAAGCTAAGCAATTTGCCTGTGATGGTGAAGAATGCATAATAGGTACTGAGAATTACTTTTACTTGGTTTCCATGACAAAACATTTTCCTAAACTTCTCATTTGACCCTTATACTGGAAGGGAAGTGGGGCAGGAGAACAATTATGAGAAAATGGGCCCACATGTCCTTCGTCCAGTGGTGCTTACTCCTGTGGTTTTGCCTACATGCTTGATTACTCCAGTCGCTCTTGAGTTCAGATATCTGGTGAGTACTTGCAGTCTTTGGAATCCTTCAGGTCAAGCAGGGAAGCATCAAGCCATCTCTGCCAACCATCTTTCTAGTCAGCAGAGCCTATACTCCATATGTTAGACTTCCCTTCATTGTGGCAAATGCCTGAGAGGAGCGGCTGGAGAGAGGAATACTTCTTCTTCTTCTCATCTCATCTCATCACTTCAGAGGCTTCAATCCATCATGTTGGGAAGGCTGTGGCAGATTAGAGAACCTGACACCATGTAGCCAAGAGGGAGAGAGAGCACGCAAGGAAGAGCCAGGGTAAAATATCTCCTCCAAGTCACCACTTCCGGTGACCTCTAGCTGGGTCACACCACCTGAAGTTTCTAGCAATTTTATGGGTTTCCACACATAAGCCCATGAGTTAACGTGACATGGGTCTGTACAGTCTGGTATCTTCCCAACATTTTCTATTGAGGTTTGAATATAAATACTTTACATATGGACTATAACACCTGGAAGGTCCCTATTGAGACAGATCTTTTGTCCCATCTGACACTAGACAGAATTGGCCCCCTTGTGCTAGGAACAGTCTGTGGGATTTTAATAGCAGTAGAGGCACCAAGCTGATGTGGTCCTGCCAAAGATCTTCTGAGGGACACTCACACTTCACTTCAGTTACTCTTTCCTTTTCTGGGTTGTTGAGTGAAGACCCAGAGAAAATGTGACCTAGGTCTACACAAGTGATATTATCTCCAGGTCCTGAGCCCAGAGCTCTTGGTCTCACATTCTGTCCACTGTAATATGAAAACTCCCTAGCCCATTCCAGAATAATGTTCTATAACATCTCAGAATTCCTGGAGTCAGTGTGATAGAGTAAGACACCAGAAAGAGTAACGGCAATAAGAGGTATGGATGAAGTTCACTAGGTGCTGAATGTTTTACGTGGTATAGTAGCTATCGGTCTCTACAAAAACTCTGTAATGGGTTAACAACAGTAATAGCCCCATTTTACAGTATAAAAACAGATAAACAAAACCAAACTTTTTGGTGACACATCTATCAATGAGGGGGCTCTGCAGATGGCTCAGTCAGTCAGTGAGGTGCTAGCACAAGCACGAGAACCTGAGTTTGAGTCTCCAGTATCCACCTGGAAGCCACATGATTGATATAATCCCAGCTCGAGAAAGCAGAGAGAAGGATCCCTGTTTAGCTTGATATTCTGGCTAAGTCAGCGACCTCTGTGTTCGATTGGAAAACGGGTCTCAATAAATAGGATGGAGAGAAACTGGTTGAGGAAGATGCATCTTCACACACACACACACACACACACACACACACACACACACACACACACACGGGGGGGGGGAGAATTGATGAGTTATCAAGGCATGACCAGACACAGAAAACTCCTAATAACATATTACTAAATAAAGGGAGTCAATGTGCAAGGTTACAGGCTGTCTGGTCCCAAGTCTATGACATTCTATTGTGTGTGTGTGTGTGTGTGTGTGTGTGTGTGTGTGTGTGTGTGTGTGTGTGTGTGTGTATGTGTGTGTGTGTGTGTGTGTGTGTGTGTGTGTAGGTACCACACAGAGGACTTTCAGGAAGTGAAAATATCCTGTGTGATATTATAATCATGGACACATCATATCACACATTTGCTGACACCTATAGACTACACAACCCAAGAGTGAGCCTTAAGATTAGCTATTTGCTTTAAGTGATAATGACATGTCGGTGCTGGCTCATCAGTTACACCAAATGTCCCAGTCTGCTACTAGTGTGAGGGAGGCCTTGAATGTAGGGCACAGAAGGCATGTTGGAAACTGTCCCCGTCTGTAGTTTCTTCTTAATGTTGTTCCAATTCCAAAACTCCTCCAAAAAATACAGTTGAACATAAAAATACATGATAGGAAAATATAGATGCAAAGAAAAACCAAGGAAAGTGAATTAAAAAGGCTTTACTCAGAGCAAAAAGAAAGAGGAAAAGAGAAGGGGGAAGAAGGAGGAGGAGGAGGGAGCGGGAAGAGGAAAGATGTTATCAGGACACAAGAAAGCGCACATCGCTTAGTGAAAGAAGCCACTTTGGATCCCAGCTCTATTACATTCTGGAAAGAGCATACAGGAATAATGAAAAGGTGAGCAGTATCATGGCTGGTGGGGAGGGAAGGAGCCAGGGCTGGGATGCACAGAGGCACAGAAGAACTTTAGGGCAGAGAAAGGGACCGTCTAACACTGTGACATTCAACATGTGTCAGAACCTGGAGAAGGAAAAACACGCATGTGATTCCATGTTTGCTGTGGACTTTAGGTAGCATAACAAGCCATGGCAGTTCATCAACTGTGATAGTGTGTGTGCCAAAGCGAGACCTTGACTGAGGAAGCTGTGGATGTGAGAAATCTGCACACAGCAGCTCTCTGCTCTTTTCCATCAATCTTTCTGTTGACTTAAAACTACTCTAAAAAAAAAAAAAATGGCAGTCACAAAATCTGAAGGAACTACAGGAAATTAGCTATGTAAGACTACTTGATCAGGAAACGGGCAAGTATGATTTCAATCTAGACTTCTCTGGTTCCTGAGCAAAGGCCCTGAAATTTTAAATCAAGGGCCTCAACAGTCTTCAATTCCAGTTCTCCCACTGCTAAGAAGACTACGAAAACTACTTTTCTCTCAAGCTCTTGTTCCGATGATGCATCACTGTGAAGAATGGGCAAAATATTTGTAAACTGCAGTGCCCCCCACAAATCCAAGAAATGGCCAGGCACACACTGAATTCATAACTACTGGTCTGTGAAGAGGGCCAGGCTCTTTGGGAGTCTACCAAGTGTTCCTGGAAGAAGTGAGATGGTCATGAGGATGCTGCTGTCCTGGGGCAGCCTCTACTGACTAGATCTCCTAAGGGCAAAAAAGCCATGGCTCTGAAAAGCTTCTCAGAGCACATAAGGTATGGATGGATGAGTAGGTAGGGACAGAAAGAGAGTGGTGAAGAAGGAAGAGAAGGAGGGAGGGAGGGAAGAAGGGAGGGAGGGAGAGAGGGAGACAGAGACGCAGAGATCTGAGCTCTGATTTATTTGTAAAAACCATTCCACTGTTGATAAAATGACCTTGTGTAAACACCTAAACCCCTCTCAGCTTCTCTTGTCCTTAGGGCAGAGAAAATAACCGACTGGTCACAGCCACACAGGCTGCTGAATCAGGGTGAGCTGCTAGCATTGAAAGACCTGTTTATGACTGAGCACCAGCCCTGGGTCAGACAGATGGTATTAGGGGAGGGAGGTTCCCCAAATCAACACCTTTGAAGGTAAAGCAATGAACTTGATCCTAGGCCAAGGTGGGCCAGGTCCTCTGAGAGATCTCTGAAACAAGCCGAAGTGTCACTCAAAGGACCTGTATCCTCAGACCTAAAAAGGGTCTGGACAAGTGGCTTTGCCACCTCCCCGGAAGCAGTTCTACTATAGACAGGCCACTTGCCAAAGGCCTGTCATAAACAAACAGCTGTCAAAAAGCCAGCAACATGGCCTCTCCAGTTTTTCTGGGACCTTGATCTGACCCAACAGTAGTCTGCACATCAGCACTTCAGGATTCATGGGACAGGGTCTCCATCCTACCATCCCTGTAAATGTCTCATCTCTGAGATGGGAAGCCTGGAGGAAAACTGGCACCCTCTTAGTGGTACCCAGATGCTGGGAGGAGACAAGGGAGTCTACTGGTGCCCATCTGTACAAAAACTTGTGTAGTAAGGGACATTGGCTTCATCTCTCTGAAGGTGGGTGTGGGGGGTGTAAAGCTGCCAATCTGCAATGTGCCATCTGGTTCTAAGAGTTCCAGTTATGTGTGGGACTCCTCTTAATTAAACACACAGATATTAAAGCAATTTTTTAACTAACAGGGCGAGCAGGTGGAGTGGAAAATCACCTCCCATTCATGTGGCTCTCCACTGCCTTGCTGTCCATTGTTCTCTGCCCCCCAAACCTGACGCTTCCTATAGCATTTTCTAGTGTCTGAAATTTTACAAAAAGATCTTATTTTCTTCAAAGACAAAAGCTATCTTTTAACCCCTCTTTTCATGTTCTCTGAGGTCTGGAGTCCTGAGGGAGAGAAGCCTTCACCTTCTAGAAAAAGGGGGGGGGAAATTGTAGGAGAGAATAAACTCGCCATCACCCCATTTCCCTCCCAGTAGAAGCATCTAAGCCCTGGAATTAACCCCATTATGTTGCATATCAGCCAGCGGCAGATACACACAATGCAAGCAGAGAGCCTTTTGATTTGCTGATACAATTTGGTGAACAGAGCAAAAAAAAAAAAAAATTTTTTTTCTTTCCATCAGAATTGCTCTTACCTTTTGTTCCATTTCTTTGAGGGCCAGGGCTCTCAGCCTGACCATCAGTGACTTTTTACTAAGGTGGCAGTTCTCAAAAGGCTCAAGTCTCTCCCCCTACCTACTTCAGGACTATCTGTATTTTAACAGAGAACTCTGAAAGGAAAAAAAAAAAAAAAAGACTTCAGTGGAAAGAAATGAATTAATCCCTAATGGTAGAGTTTCAGGCATCAGGAGGGTGCTCTTTAGTGGCTAGGGATGCTTCCCTGCCTGGACCTACCTTCTCCATGATGCATATTTCAGACAGGCCGGGCCTTCAGCCCAGCTAGACTAGATCATTTGAGAGCACCATGTAGGGAGTCAGGCAGAGAGCTTGAATGGAGAAGAAAGTTCTTTTTCTTGCTCTATTTGCAGCTGACATGATTCTATATTTACAAGACCCTGTAGCATCTATTAAAAACTCTTAGATCTAATAAACACCGTAAAATTGCAGGACACAAAAATTGATTAAAAAAAAAACAACAGCTTTTATATATACTGATAATGTACTTGGAGAGAAAGAAATTAGGACAAATATCCCATTTATAGTAGCTTTTTTTTTAAAAAAAAAAAAAAAATTAAGCATCTAAGAATACAGCTAACCAAAGAAAAGAAGGACCTCGGCAATAGAAATGTCAAGGCCTTGGAAAAAGACATTAAATGATAATAGGAGCTAAAAAGATCTTCCATGCTCCTTGGGTTGGCAGAATTAATACTGTGAAGACAGCTATCCTAAAAAGATAGTCTTTGAAACCCAGCTCTGGCTGTCGCCCCCCACAGCTTCATGTCTAATGGTGGGGATAACCAGATGCCCAGAAAGATCTGCTACTTGGGTTCCATGTTAATTGTAGAAATACTCTAATACCCAAGAAAGGTGGACAGTCGCTTGAACTGTTTTCTGCGGAATGTTCTGGAAGGATGAAGGGAGCGATCTCAAGGCAGGCAACATAGAAGGTAGAACACATAGAGCAGAATCCCCTTAGCTAGAGAGATCGCCTATGGGCGAGCCTCTTCCCACTTTCTGTTCTCCATTCTGGTAGGTGTTACGACAGCCACCCAGCTGGTCCAGGAAAGCAGCTTCATGCAAGCCAGCCTTCAACCTGGGCTAGGGACGGGTGAGGAAGACCTCATGTACTATGCTGAAAATCTGCACTGAGTTTCACCTCCGTGACTCCTGCCACCGACCTGTAGCAAAGGGGGCTGAGAGGATGCTTAAAGCCACACCAGTATCAGTCTAAGAAAGCATGGCTACAGAGAATGTTCCAGAAGTCTTGGTGTTATCTTTTAAATCCGTATCAGTTTTATTGTATGCCGTATTTTATCCATGTTTCTTTTTCTATAAAATTAGCATTTGCAACCACTTCCTATTGTAACACTAGGGTTCCTATTGTAACCCTAGGGTTCCTGTGGTTTCTCTAATTCCTAACATATAACCAAGCCCCCTGTGATATACTCCTCCATGTTGAGAGACGTGAGCGCCAACAGCGGGTGCATGTCTCTGCTCTGAGCCCTAACAAAGAAAGTGTGTGATGGAGAGGGGTAAGGACAGGTGCAGAAGGGTCCAGGTAGGAGGTGATGTTGGCTAAGAAAGTCAACACCAATAGAAACAAATAAAAAGAAACAGGGGTGGGGGGTGGCATCAGCACAGATTTGTCAAGGCTTTATGATTATGGGCCACCATGGAAAAGGAAACATCTCAGGGGACTTTGACTTTGTCCCACACTGCTGTGTAGCAAATGAGCCCCTATTTAGCAACTTAAAACGTCCATGTTAAGCTCAGAGTCTGTGAATTAGGAACCTAGAAAGCAGACCAGGGATTGATCTTTGCTCTGTGATGTCTTGGCCCCAGCAGGAAAGAGTTGGAGTTTAGATAGCTCCATGAAACAGTGGCTGGGGCAGGAATGGCCTGTAGGCATACACATCGGTAGAGCTAGAGGTTGACGCTAGCTAGCCATCCAGGTGAGCCTGGGACTTGCAGCCACATGGCTCAGGTAGGCTTCAGCCTTGTAGAGCATATGGTTGGCTTCCAGTAACAAGCACCTTGAGGGGCTGAGGCACATGCCATTTCCCTGCAACCTTAGAAGTCACTTTATTACTTCTGTTATACTTTACTAATGTAGTCGCCAAAGTTTGCTTGGATTCAATGGACACTGCTATTACATGGGAGAAGGGTCAAGATGACAGGATACAAAAGAACTGGTAGAATGGGTGCTTTTGTTGTTGGGGCCACACTTAGAAAAGATAATCTGCCACAATCCTCTTCTGAGAACCTTCATCGATTTTTTTTTAAAAACAAACTATTAAGGCCCTTCTTGTCACTGTGCTGTTTGAGAGATCTTGTCTTCACCTTTGCCTTCTCCAGAATCATATTAGCATCCTATATTATTTCTAAAATGATTTCCTATGACTCTGTAGAGTGAACAGATAAACAAATGAATAAATAGATAAGTGATGAGTTGCCGAGATGTCTCCTTGGCACACGACACAGACACCTGCCTAGAGAAACTGGAGCCCCTTGAAGCAAGGGACCACTTAAGGAAAGTTCGTTTTATTGCTCTCACATCCCTCCTGTATGTTCTTGGCTAATCCCGCAATCCATTATTTATGTGTAGCCTAATTAAGGTTGTGAGTGGCTTGATCCTTGTTTACTTACGCCTATCCCGGAAGATTGCCAAGATTAAATAAAATTACCTGCAGGCAGGCGAGTCTCCCAGGGGCTGGGCTAGAAGAGAGTTGGAGAGGCTCTGAAGATGCCCATTGGTCTTCTGGGAGAGCTTGTAGCCGGGAAACCATCTGCTGCCAATCTTACGCATGTGCAAACCAAAGGCCCATGCCCCATCTACCCTACCTGAGGCACGACGGCACTCACTGCGCATGCATGGGTGAATACATGTGTCCTGGCGTCCACAGGGCTGGCGTTGTGTAAATACATCCCTTACCATGCCCCTGTTCCTAGAGCGCTTGCTGCCAAGTCCAGTTCGCTTAATAAAGATTCAGATAATCTACACCAAACAAAACTCAGTGAAGTCTGAAACTAACTAATCGAAAACGATTAGCTCTCTTCAGCCTCTGAATCCACCTTTTCCTTGTAAAACCAACGACCGGCTCTTATTTGGATGCTGGCCTTGTACGCTTAATGAAGAGAGAAGCGGATTGGCTCGAGTGGCAGGGGCAGGCTAATATTTTGAATGATTAGTAGCAAATTAGAAAATCTTTCAAAGGACCATTTATATTTCTTCTACCCCTTAACTGTTCTTCTGCTAAACTGTGATTAACCCATTCACTCCCAGTGTACTGTGGATGAAAGGAACTTGTATTGTGGGAAAACTCTTTCAGATGTGCCTGAGCTCACAGCCACGAGGCTACAGAGGACTCCACTGTCTTAGAAAAGAAAGAAAAGCCTTGCTTGTCTTTTGCCATCTTCCATCTTGGACTAAGTTAATGCCACTGGGAACTGGTTATCTAGAGTTGAGGCCTGAGGGTCAGGAAAGATGAGGGTCTATCAAGAGAGCAAATACAGTAAGAATACTCATCCTTAATACTGAGGAAGTATGAATGCGGTGGAAATGATTTATTAATCACGTACATAGCTGCAGGTGTCCTTATACATGGAACCATGCTGGTCTTCTTCCTATGGTGACTGACAGCTTGGGAGATGACATAAAGTATCAGGCTGACTAGTGGAGATAATGTTACAAGAACAAGGGGGCTGGAGGGAGGTGCCTTAAGGCTCAGTAAGTCCTAAATTAAAATATTCTTTCTAATATGAGGGGAACACTCATGACATTCAGGAAATAAACAACTTACAAGTCTCAAAAAGTTCCTAAAATTGAAAAGATACACAGGACTACCCCCACACTTATTGAAGCATCAAATGACGTCTGTTTCAGGAAACTTTAGCAGACTGCCAAGAGGAGACTCTGACCTATGGAGCTACCTGTAAGTTATCAGAGAACTCCAGGGTTTCAGCTTTCATGAGTTGTCACTCATGCTGAGGTGCATTTTTTCAATGATGCAGCTGTCTTTGAGTCATCCTTAATCCTATAAATAACCCCTCACCTACACTCCTATAAGTAACTACAATAAATTTATCAAGTTGGAATATGATAGGATTGTTGTTTTTGTCTGCCATGTGTTCTCTATCTGAGTAATCTATGTTCAGTGTTTTCCCAAGGCAAGTCTCATACAACACATGGGTTTGCCAGAAGAACGGAGAGTGAGACAGTTGAACATACCTAAGTCACTGGTCACCCAACATTGTATTTGCTATACACAGTAGAGAAAATAAATATATAGAAAAAATACAGGAAATATACCCATAGCCAATGGTATAGTCAACCTCAATAAGTATCTATTAGTGATATCATCCCATTGTTCACCTACAAGGTCTTCTCTAACTTTACTATAAAATCTAATATTCTTATTTTCTACTAAAGAAAAAAAAATAGAGGTACAGCCTAACATTCTATCATAGGACTTCAGACCTAAAGACTTTCCCATTGGGAATGGCTACAAAATGTTCATCAAGCCCATTAAATAATGTAATAGAATCTTAGACGGAGTTAAGAAGAGGACAGGCTCCTACATGTTGAAATAGACTTAAAGCAGTCTTCCTTGAAGCAATCACCAACTGGGTCATTTTTTCCTGAGCAGACAGAGCAGAGCCATCCATGACACTGAATGCAGCCTACTAGCATGGGTGGAGCAGAGTGCTGTCTTGAGAACATTCCAGATGGGAAGTGAATTTGCGATGTCTGTGGGGATTGTTTGAAAGTGAAATGTTGCTATTTGAGAAGGTTGTGCCTTTAGAACGTGAGCCTTACTTAAGAAAGTCTGTCACTAGGAGCCAGGTTTTGGGGTTTTGTAACCTGCTCTCTCTCTCTCTGCTTCCTGACTATGATAAAGTGTGACCAGTTTAGCCTCTTGCTCTTGATTCCATGCCTTTCATACCACAATCGACTATTATATTTTGGAGGCATACTTATCTTCCTCAATCTAGTCTAAGCCCCTCCCTCTGCAGAGAAGGACCTAAAACAAATATCTCCATCATCTCTTAACTGACAAACCTCCACAGGAGCCAGGCCTTCCAATTTACAGCCCTGAGTTCTGTTCAGGAGTCTATGCTGCTGTTTTTTTCTGAGGATTTGATAATTCGGTCACTGCACTGAGGTTTGGGGAATGCCTGACAACTGCAGAGAGACCCAAGGAACTGTGTACTTATGAATCCAGGCAGTGTTTTCACATTTGGGCCTGGGGAAGTCATCATTTAGGATAAATAAGCCAGAACATAATCCAGAGAGATCCTGGGTGAAAACCAAGTGCTGAAGAGAGCCAGCTCCCACTGTGAAGTAGGAAGTGCAGACTTTAAGCCCATTTGAAGCATGCACAGGCCTCAGGGTCTATGCAGGGCACCAATGGCTTGAAGGAGAAGGCTGTTTGAGTTGGAAGAATGTAGTTTGGCATCAAATGCTTATCGGGAACCCAGGGTGGTAGGCCAATTATAAAATTAACACTGCTCATAACTGCTTGGCCAAGTAGAAATAACTACCCTACAAAGAGGTTAAGCTTCCAAAATTAAACAGGGGAAGGAAAGCCTGCTAACTCTCTCTCTCTCTCTCTCTCTCTCTCTCTCTCTCTCTCTCTCTCTCTCTCTCTCTCTCTCTCTCCTCCGCCTTCCCCCTCCCCCATTCCTCTCAGCAACATGATGCTGGTCTCAGAATCTCCCAAGCAGATGGAAGGAAAGTCAGGGGAGGGGGAGAGACAGGGAAATATGTTTACATCATCAAAAACTCTACCACTTCTCAATTTTTCCTCTCTTCCTCCTCTCTTCCCTCAGCTGTGCATTCTTGTGCCTGTGTGTGTTATGTGTGCATGACTGTATGCAGGTGGATGGACAGGTGTAAGAACATGTGAGTCTGGAGGTCAATGCTGAGCACCTCCTGCAATCTCTCTCCATCTTAATTTTATCCTGAGATAGCTCTCTCTCTAAACCTAGGATAAGCTGATCATCCGAATGCCTGGCCAGTGAGCCTGTGGTTTACTTCTCTCTGCATCTCCAGTGCTGGGATTTTAGGTGTGTGCTGCCTGCCCAGCTTTTCTTCATGGGACCCATGCTTTCCCGGCAAAGCACTTTATGAACGGAGCCTCTCCTGCCACTTCTGTTAATAATTCCAGTCTTTTCATCACCCACCTCTAGGTACTGTGTACATGTAAGATCTGTCTGATGAAATATTTGGAGTATTGGAATCTGAGAGATCTTAGTTTGAATCACTCTTCCATTATCGCAAGCTATGGGACATCGACAAGTTAGCTTGCCTCTCTGAGGCTCATATTTCTCAACTGAAAATAGGGCAGATATATAATATTTTCCTTTAGTGGTGTCCCAAACAGTGAATAAGATGACACCTAGTTAAGGTTGTTGAGTGCTATGTCTCACAGAGCATGCACAGAGGTTGATTAAGTGTTGGAGGTATTTAAGATCAGCCTACACCCCCAACTTGACTTGTAGAAGGGAGCCTCTTCCCTCTGAAGGCTCTTGGCTGGGGCATTAACGCTTCTCCAGACTGCCTCCAAACAAATTCAGGTTGGGGCTTACTTAGTTAATCATTGATAATCACCTTCTTCACTGCACGCACACTGAATTCAGCAGACTAACACTGGATGTGGGTATCAGAGACCTGCACATGGGGCATCACTCTCCTAGGAAGGGCTTCATCCAAAGAGCAGGATCCCCCTCTCCCAGCCTCCCTGCATTTCCAGCCTCCCCACCACCTTCCTTCCCCTCCCCATCACTTCCTTTCACCTGCCCATCATTCTCCTTTTCTTGGCTACCAGTCTCCTTCTTACTCAGCCTCCAAATAGTTCTTCATGTCTTACTTAGAGCAGGTTGGGAGTTTTTCTGTCTCCTCACACCAACTTGGGGATTGATCATTCGCTTCAGCACTATACCATAACAAAGTACTTCCTATATAGTCTCTGCCCTAGGCAGAGGTCATCTAGGGATATTAGTCACTATCTATGATGGAGCTCTCAATGATCTGCATACCCAAGGTCAAAGATGTCTAAATTCATGTCTTTCTCCAACTCTCTTTCCCCTCAAGTTATCTTTCCCATCTGAGATCCCACCCTCCTCTGGTGCCCACCTACCTCTCTCACCTTTTTGGAAGTCACTCCTTGTACTACCTGAACCTTTCTTTGGAAAACTCAGCTATGATTGGCCAGAGCCAATGACCTCATCCTCATTTGGTATTTCATTGACTTCATTGGCTGTGAGCTTCTAAATCAGCCCTCCCTCGATCTAGCAAACTCTACTGTCCCTCTCTTGCAACCATCTCCTGGCATCCCTTCTCATCCCCTTCCTAATCCTTCTCAGATGCTTATCCTCCACCCACCTCAACTCTGTACTCAGGTCTCAGTCAGCAGGTACTTCTCCTCCTACTCTTTGTGGGCTGTCCAACCATCTTAGTATCCATTGCCGCGAGGCTGAGGAGCCCTACACATTTCCCTTCGGCTACAGTCCTCCTACAGTTCAGCTCTCATTTGAGAATACCTTCTGGCACTCTAGCTGTATGAGGAGCAGGTGTTTCCAGCTCAGGAACCCAAGCAGCACCCAATCTCCCCTCCATCTGCACTGCCCAGCCAGCTGCTCTAGGATCATCACATTCACAAGGGAGCTGTCAACCCCTTCCCTCACAGCCTTGGCTTGCATCCACTCGTTCATTTAGATAGTGCCCCCGCCCCCTGCAATAGCTTACTTTTTCCCTGGCTTTATGTAACATTTATATCTTTATGACTCCAAGCTTTTAATTTAAGCCCAAAGCTCCCTCCCCCACCCCGCCTCCATTACAGGCTGGTGCCTTTTGCTGCCCACTCAACAATGTTTCCTCTTACTTATCTTCCAGACCCTTTCATCCTTAACATATCCAACAGGGAATTCTTACCTCCTCCCACTGTAAGACTGGTTCTTTCCCAGTGAATTGCATATTGGTAAATGGCTTGTTTACATAAGGCAGAAACATGAAGCTCACCTTGCTCTTCTCTCTCCCCCAATCTATCTGGGAGCCATGTCAGAATGGCTTGTTCTGAAACCTAGCCAAATCTACCCTCTCCTCACCTGTCGCTGCCGTCTTAACCATCTGGCATGAGATCATATTATCTGTGCCTGACTCTAGCAGTTTGCTTTTCTCCAAATTTGCCCATACCCTCCCTAAGAAAATCAATCTGAAAAAGCACACACAGCACCTGATTGTTCCCCTGTGGGAGACCCACCAGTGGCTTTCACATTCCTTAGCACATTCTAGAAGTGTTACTGGAGGTTATTAAGCAGGAGAGACACCTCTTATTCCATCATTCATAGAGGGGTGAGCATGTAGCTTGATGCAGGTGGGGTCTCAGGTTTCTAACAGGTTGTAAAGTACATTATCTAGAGAAGGATATATGGATGCATAGTGCATGCAGGTAAGGGTCACAGGCTGACAAGTGCATTTAGAAGAGAAATGTGTGATCCCCAAACCAGGTAGAGTCTGGGATTGCTAAACTGTCTTCTATGCTTGATGTCCCAGAAGTGCTTGTTGACAATCCAAAGTCACTTCATTTTCTATTCTTCCCCAGGTCTATCTATTATAATGTCATGGCTTTCAGCTCCTAAGTAAGAAATTAAACTTTTGTCCTAGTGTTATGAAGCTTTTTTTCTGAAGCTGGCTCTTAAACTAAGATTCACCATGAAATTTACCTCTTTGCAGAAGCCTTTCCTAAAATTCATTTCTGAGTTTGAACCTACAAACCCAACATTATCATTTAGCATTTCAACTTGGGTCTTTCCTTCATAGCACTTTTTTTTTTTTTTTTTTTTTTTTTGCTTTCTTACTGTCTGCCTCCTCCATGAGGCCACAAGCTATAGTCTAATAGCTCACCATTGGTTTCCCTAGACTGAGAACTTTATCTGGCTCACAGTAGCTACTCAACAAACAGTCATTGAATCAGTAAATGAATGGTTGGGAAAATAAATGAATCTCTTGACATACTATGCATTATATGTTGGACAAACTATTGCCCTTGTTCTCAAGGGAAGACCAAGTGGATAGAATGCAAGCATAATGGCAATACAGTTATTTCTTCTGTGAAAAGCATAGTTAAAAATAGCATGAAAATCTAGGGGAGAAAGAGAGAGCTGCAGAAGATGTCACAGTGAACTAGGGCAGGCAGCTGCAAGGCAAGAATTTGGTAGATATGATTTTTATATTGCATGGATTGAATGATTGATTGATTGGTGCGTGCATATAAATGCAGCTGCCTGCTTAGAGGTCAGATGAAAACTTGGAGGAGACACTTATATTATTGCATCCTGTGAAGTCAAACTAGGGACAACAGGCTTGGCAACAAGCTCCTTTACCTGATGAGTCATCTTGAAAGGCCGCAGTTAAGATTTTTCTTCTCTCTCTCTCTCTCTTTTTTAATATAATAAAAATGATATCTCAATCTCTTCTTAAATTTCAGCTTGAAGTCACCCTAGGTAATTTGTTGATAATAGAGAAGAGGGCTGGAGATGTTGATGATCGTTATAAAAATGCTATCTCAGTATTTGTAAAAGAAAAATATGGTGAAGAGATATAAGACATTTCTCCTAGCTGTCCCTCTAAACATTACATTGACATCCAATGTGCTGATACTATGAAAGTAAAGTCACGTATTACAAATGTAAATGAATAAATTGGATTAAGGAGAAAATGGAGACCTCCTATCACACAGCACCACACTGTTGTTAGTGCACAGGACTGTCATCTTGGGCTGCATTACACTGAAGAAGTAGATGATCTGAAAACATTAATGGCTTCCACCCCATAAACTTATCTCTCACTTATGCGGCATGGATGCTGTATTCATCTTTTTCTTTGACCCACACTGAGATAGCAGCTCTCTTTGGTCAGGGGTATGTTAGTGTTGGACCAAAAGAATAAAGAAAAAATGTGCAGTTGAGAGCTGGCTCTTAGAGCTTATGCTTGAACATAACTAATGTCACTAACATTATCTAAAATATGTCCAAGGTAAGCATCATTGAGTCAGAGACGTCAAAGTTCCTGCAAATACAAAAATAAAAGCAACAGAAAGTCAGCTGTGTGGCTCAGTGGTAGACTGCTTGCTTAGTATGCACAAAGCTCTGGGTTCAATTCCCAACCCAGAAGAAGATGAGTATGATGATGCATACCTGTAACTTCAGCATTCAGAAGGTTAAAGCAGAAGAATCTGATGTGGGATGACTTTCTGTATGCTGTAAATAAACTTTATTACCATTGGTTAATAAAGAAGATGTTTTGGCCTATTACAAGTCAGCTTAGAGGCAGGTAGGAAATCCAAACAGAGATAAAGACAAAGGAAGGCAGAGTCAGGGAGAGACGTTGCAAGATGCCACCCAAAATGTAAGATTTAATGAGACACAGGTAAAACCATGGAGCCACATGTCAATATAATAGATTAATAAAATGGGTTGAGTTAATTTATAGGAGCTGGTTTGTAGTGAGCCTGAGTCATAGGCTAAAAAGTTTATAATTTATATAAGCCTATAAAATATTATTTTATAAATGGCTGCAGGATCATAGGTGGAAGTGATTCCTCAGGGCTGAGGGCCCAATGAGTCAGAAAATTTCTGGCTACAAGAATCAGGAGTTCAAGTTTATCCTTTGTTGTAGTAAGTTTCTGGCTTGACCTTTCTGGCCTAGTCTTCAGGTTCTGACCCAGAGACCCGCAGACCTGCAGTCCCACAGAAACACACAGACGCTTATATTTTGTTGTATGAAGTTTCTGACCTGGATTTGCCCCAGGATCCCAGACCAGTAGTTCCAAATAATCACACGAAGTCTTGTATTAATCTTATGCTAATCAACCTAGGGCTCTGGCATATTGCTAGCTAGCTCTTGCTCTTAAACTAACCAACCCATGATTCTTACTTATCCTATTCAGCATGCAGCTCAGTACCTTTTCTCAGAGCAGCATAGTTTTACTCTGAATCTGCTGGCTTCTCTGGTATCTCTGTGGCATTTATGCCCTGTTCTTCCTGTTCCTAGAGTTTTCTTAGTCTGGTAGCCCCACCCATACTTCCTGTCTGCCTCCAGCCAATCAGCATTTTTATTAAACCAGTAGGCAGGACAATTATTTACACTGTAACAACATAATCCCACTACAATCCTTGACTACAAAGCCAACTTAAAACCAATCTTTAATGTGAGTTACTGGGGAGGTTAAGACAAGAGTATCATAGGTTAAAGGTCAGTGGGAAAGCTCTTCCTCAGTGTGCATGAAGTCTAGGCTTGACCCTACATACCACAAAATAAAACAAATAAAATGCAAATTACTGTGACCACCTCAGCATTATAATAAACAGTCCTTGTTCAGTGGGACACCATTTTGCTGTGGTAAGTATGCTAAGAAATGCCCATAGGCAATCAAAACGGTAATGGGAGAAACATTAACGTGCCATCTTATGGGAGATGTGTCTATAGGGACATAATAACTGATGACACAAAAAGGCAGCAGAAAAGCCCAAGCACCAAGATAAAGCTAGCACAGGATGCAGGTAGACTCATCCTGCAGAACCGGAATTTAGGATTTCCTATATGATCCAGCATGGGTGTGAACAAAATGATCATTTTCCCTTTAAGACCAAATTAATGTATATATTCTGATCTGTAAGAAAGTATTTATCCCTTTCTCCCAATATGCAAGCAGAAGATAAAAATAGAAGCATTTTAGATGCCTGTGTGTTTTGTAAACTAGCACGTAGCAGAGATGCTGGAGATTGGCTTCAAGAATTAGCAAGGTCTTCTGTGTGTGCCATAGATACAGATGAAAAATATATTTAGAGACAGAGCCAGTATCTCATCCAACATATTAAATATGAACTCAAATAGACATTTGGGGTGGGGAGGAATAAGAGCCTACCATTTAGTTAAAGTAAATGCTCAATAACATTCTCCAATAACAAAAAATACATTTTACATAGCTTTAATTCCTTAGCAGCTAACAATGCCTGGCATTGAGTAAACAGTCAATAACTTTTTAAATTATGCATATATGAATACACACTCCTATATATAAACTTAAATATAGGTTTAGGCAGATGAGAGAAAACATGGAGCACTTGCCTTTCTGAGTTTGTCTTATTTCAGCCACGTTCCTGCAAATGTAATGATTTTCTTCTCTTTGCAGCTGTATGAAATTCCTCTGTGTGCATGTACCACGTTTTCTTCATCCATTTACCCGCTACTGGGATTCTATCTGGTTCCGTTTTCTGACTATTGTGAGTAGAATAAACAAGGCTGGAAAGGGTCTCTGCGACATGCTGATTTAGAGACTGGTAGGACATCCCCAGTAGTGACGACCTGGGTCAGATGGAAGTTCTTGTTTCTGGTGTTTTGTTTTTTGGTTGTTTATATATATATCAGGATCCATCCTAGTCACCTTCTCTGTCAACTTTTTCTGTCATTTGTTGTCTTAATGCTGGCCACTCTGTCTAGTGCAGGGTAGAATCTGAAAGTAGTTTTAATTTGCATTTCCTTGGTGACTACGGTTTGCAAACATCCATTCAAGTATGTATTGGCTATTTGTGTTTCTTCTTTTGAGATTTGTCTGTTCAGTCCATTGGTCTACTTATTGATTAGACAGTTTTTTTGTCATTTAATTTATAAGGTTTTTTATGCATTCTAGAGGATGCCCTGTGTGTTTGATGTGTAGTTGGAAAACAGAATCTCTGCTGTGCTGTTTCTTTGTTTCCCTCACAGTGCAGAAGCTTTTTAATACCATGTAATCCCATTAGTGGATTCTTGTGATAGTTGTCTGTGTCATGCGAGTGCTTTTCAGAAAGTCCTTGCCACGTCTACATATAAACAATCAAGTTAAGACTTTTCTAGGTAGAAACGTATAACACATTTCAAAATGTTTATTGAGTTTTGAGTGGAAGATTCCAAATTTAGAAATTTATCCCCCAAATAAGACTGGAAATGGTCACAAAGAAGGTAACTAGGGATTTATAGGCTGTTTTTCACCACCGTGCAAATGAACTAGATAGGTAGGTATGGTTAAGGTAGGTATGGGTGAATGAGAGAAATAAAGAGAGAGAGCAAGCCAGAAAGAGAGGGATGAGAGAGAGAAGAAGAAGAGGAAGAAGCAGTAGAAGAAGCACATAAACCTAACCTTCTAACAACAGAGAACTAGTAAGTTGTTAACATTACACGGGTGAAATACTAAATAATTATGAAAAGTGTGTTTTGAAGGAACATTTAATTATTAGAGAAAATATGCGGGAGAAAAAGCATTAGTTCTAAAATATGACAAATATGATATGCCTAGTGTTAATAAAATGTACACCCTATCTCTGTGTGTATACACATGTGCATAAATGCATACAGGGCTGAAAGACAGAACAAAATTATCCATTTCAAGGAAAATGCACACTTTCTTTTGCAATTCTCCCTTTTGCATGATGAAGATAAGGAATCCTAAGTTGTATGTCTTGTTTTTCTGTGTGGAGAGCTGCATGAGAAGAGGCTGGAGCTGGGGACAACACAGAACAGTTGGTAGTTACTAGCGTTAGAGACGTGGCAGTGAACCTGACATCTAATGGAGGGGTTTGCTGTGTGTGGAAACTTTTCCTCTGCCTCGCCCTGAAAACTGGAGTAAAATCTTCATTTTTCTCTTCTGCTTGGTGAAGGTTAATTTGCTTGGAGGAATGGTGACCAGGGGTAGAATGCTGCTCAGAAGCAGGAAGCAAGACAGCCCGAGGGGTTGAGCCTCAACTGGGAGCTCATGATAAAAGATGGTACACCCAAATATGAGACAGTCAAATTGGCTTTGGGTGGAACGAAGGGAAAGTGACTCACACAGACTCCTCTGTGCTTTAACAAATCTCCCACAATTTTGCAATAAATATGCATTGTTATTTTAGTTAGAAAAATTATTTTAAAAATAAATTGATATCGAAGGAACAAATAAGTGAAGAAATCAATGAATGAATGAATGAACTAATTAGTGAAATAATTGACCCAGCCCCCAGAAGTACACATAGAATTCTAATTGACAAATTTGCTTGTTCCTATTTCCTGCTGTGGACATTAGTCAGCCGCTAGCTTTAGATGAGACAGATTTTAGAAAAGAAAGAAAAATACTTCGAGAAAGGAGGCAATGTTTTCACACTGCTTACTATCTAACATTTGCAAAACACCTCTGCCCTATGCGGCTTGACATGCCTCTTTCCTCATGTTCCACGATCGGGGTGAACAATCTCCAGAATTCCATGAAAGCAGAGAAAACAGGCAGTGTATAAGAGGCAAATGTTCAAACAAGCCCATTGCCTGCCTGCTTTGAAATCTGGTGGCTCTATTTCTGTGGTCACATGGTAAGTATGTATGTGTGTGTGTGTACCTGCACTTGTACACATATTATACACATAGAGGCATGAAATCAAGGCTACCGACATAAAACATACTTAACACACACCCAAATACATTCAACCTGGACCCCATGCCTCAACCACATGGGTTGAACATGTCAACAAACCGTCTGATTTGTTGCTGCCTCTCACAGAAACAGTCAGGCAGGGCTGGAAATTGGCTGTGCTGGGATGTGTGGGACCTACCAGGGCTTCTATGGAAAGCATATTGTCTGTCCATATGGGCTGATGGAGAGGGCAGCTGGTTGAGAAAAGGACCCTGCCACCTGCCAGGTCCAGAGACAAGTGGCCAGCCAGAATCCTGGATCCTGGGCTAAGGACAGCTCAAGGGCATGGGGAGCTTTCTGGCATATTTGCAGAGGATGATTACTGATAGACTCTTGAGAAGACAAGAGAGGGGGTGGGGGTGAAGGCTGCCTGACAAAGCTGATTTTTTTTTTTTTTTTTTTTTTTTTTTTTACAGATGCTGCTGGCAGAAGAGCAGGGTGGGAGCAGTATGTTCAGCTACATTAGTCAGGGATAGAGTTATAATAGGCTGCAGAAGGGAACGATGCCGACAAAGTTAGGAGCAGTGAGTAACTCAATTTAAAAGAGCCAAGCTCCTCAAGGAGGGGACAGCAGAGACGCCATGTTTCTGTTCAACCCCATGGAGGCAGGACTGGGTTCTGAGATCAAAGAAGATATTACCATTGAGAATAAACATAAACGAGTGGAGGGGGTTGATGTGGGAATGCATTTCTGTATGCTGTGAATCTCAATCTTTAAATAAAGGAGCTGTTTTGGCCCATGACAGGCACCATAGAAGAAGTAGGAGGAGAAATCAAAGCATAGGTAGGAGAAGCAGGGCGGAGTCGGGCAGATCAAGCCAGAAGCCCAAAGGAGCAACATGTAAGAGCACGGGTGAGCCACGGGCCACGTGGCAGGAAAGATTAATAGAAATGGGTTGATTTAAGAAATAAGAGCTAGCTAGCAATGTGCCTGAGCCATAGGCCAAACAGCATAAAGTTAATATAAACGTCTGAGTCATTTCTGGGGACCTGAGCAGCAGGTGGCTAAGGGGTCTGGCACGGCAGGGTCTGGGCCTCTGGCCTCCCAGGACCAAGAAACCCCCATTGCAGCAGGGGGTAGCCCTGGGAGATGACTTTATCTCTTCCCACCATGACATTGAGACATCAGGGACTCATGAGCAGTGCCATCCTGTACTGATGGGGGCAGAACTCTCACTCATGGTTCTTGGAGGACAAGGAAAATGACTCTTTGTGAAGCTCTGCACAGAGTTGGAATATTCATTCATTCATTCATTCATTCACTCACTCATGTTTTCCATTCCTTTTGTACACATGTAGATATGTGTAGTGTGGTACACACATGTCACAGAGCACATGTGGAGACCCAAAGAAATTACATGAGTTGGTTTTGTCTTTTCAATGCATAGGTGCCGAGGATTGAACCTAGGTCACTAGAGTTGGCAACAAGTGTCTTTGCCCACTGAGCTATCTCACTGACCCTTTACTTTAGAGAAACCTTTTAGCTGAGAGTTAAAGAGAGAAACAAAAGCCCCAGGAATGGGGAAGAGGACATTATGCGGTATCAATGGTTGGTGGGCCTGGTAAAGGAGAAACTGGAAACAAGGGTGATGCCAGGAAAAATGTGTGTGCTTCCTAATGTGGAAGCCACACAACTTGTTGGAGAGGGAGATGGATGGATCTAGGCTCCGGCTCCAAGCTGGCCATGTGTATGTAGATTCTATCTGTCTGGTGATTCACAGCATTCCTAGGTGTGTGGTGGACAAACTCTGAAGCCAACCATTTCTGGCCTACCAGGAAGGCAGCCCCGCTTTGATGAGGCAGTATTTTTCTTATGTGGCTTGACACATACCCACAACCAAGCAGAACATTCATGACTCCTCAAGGCTGCATTTGCTATCCCACTCTCAGCTCTTCACTCCTAAACTGTATCCCTGCTTAATATTATTCACATTAAAGTCATGCCCAGGTACCCCATCCACCCACAACTGTCATCTTGTCACCTTACTTGAGGGTGGCCTACCTTTAGCTTCTGAACAGTTTTTTCTCTACAGCACCATGAAGTCATCTTAGGGTGATTATGTACCTGTTTTTTCAACCCCCTTTTGATTGTAATTTTTACAAATGTTTTACAAACATTTCTTGAGCTGCAAACCATTTGAGGGTAAATCTATCTCTTAGGCATGCCTTGAACCCTGTAGTAGCTAAGTGGGTACCTGACACATACAGGGCTTTGCAGGCTTGTGGAAAGAGTGTTGGAGAAAGCTGGGTTAGCTTGTCACTCTTATCACTGGTAGGTGACACACAGCCGATAGTCATTTCTTTTCTGGCATTAAGTACTGTTCAAAGTATTTAATGTGTAGAAAGTTTCTAAATTCTCTTAACTAGTCTAAGCAGGTTCTGGTGTCATCTCTGGGTACAGAATAAGAAACAAAGACATGGAGAGGTTAATTCTCAGGTACCAGGTCAGCATGTACAACGACAACAGAGCTGAGACCTGAATCCAAGCCAGGACTCATATCCGTACTCATGTGCTGTTGGTTTGCTTTCTGAGGGTGGTGGGCACTGACTTTCATCAGCCTGACTCTCATATTCATCTATAAAATGCATATAATGATACATTAGCAATTCTATTAACTACGTAGGTTCCTGGGACATAATAAATCTTCAGTAAAGAGTAGTCACATTTAATAAATATGTTTTGAATGAAAGAAACATGGAATGTACAAATGTTGTCAAGAGTAATATGTTTACAAAAAATATAAGCCAAGCACTCTAAGGCTTATTGGGTGAATGCTGTTTTCATGCCCATATAAAAGGTGTTCTCTGCAGCCGACTGAGGCTAGTCCAGAGAACCACAGCTGGCCGGGCTGCTGGGAATAAATGACTATGGGCATTTGTGACACAACCCCTCCACCCAAGGCTCAGAGAATGCCAAGGAAGAGGGACCAGGGAGAATAAGAACCAGATGACAAGGGGGAGCGCTAAAAATAATGTCTTAATCCATAAAAAATACTGCGCCCATGCATTTTCAACATGGTGGTCTGCACAAGATCACACCATTCAACATTCCTGCTTCAGGGGAGGGCTCACAAGACTCCGGCCTTGTTCAATAGTCCAGGCAGTCAACAGCTCCAAAGAAGAACCAGTATTCTTCAGAAACAAACCTTTTGATACGCTGCCTGTGCCGAAAACGTCAGCCCTATACTCTAGTACATGCGGGCAACACTAATTGAATTTAGGAGGGAGGAGAAGACATGAATTTGGCACAGGGATGGGGAGGGGATGTGGGATGAGTTACAAGGGAAATATGATGAAGGAGCAATGTACTCATACATGAAATCCTCAAAGCAAAATAAAATTTAAAAATACAAACCAAGCTGCAAACATGAGCTACATTTTGGAATCAAAATTTCATCCATTGTTGTAGAAGTACAGGAAAAACAGATAAATTTAATTGTAATAAGATATCTTATTTAAGACATTATATGCAAATTATTATTTCTTTCTCATATAGTCTTTAACAAAATTATGAATGAGCTATTTTACATGATTTCTTCATGCTAAATCTTCAAAATCTGCCTTGTATTTCCCACTTGTGGCCCATCTCCATTCAGACTAACCACATTTCAAATGTTCAAGAGCCACACGTGGCTAGTAGCTAACATATTAGACAGATCTGCAAGAAAGCATTATCCCAAAATTCTATTAAGAAGCCAAAGATTTACCATTTGAGTTATGATGGCTTTTCTCCTTTCAAGAGCTCATCATTAAAATATAAACACCTCAGGGAAATACGAATGAACACAGAAATAGGAATTGTCTTAGTTGGGCTTTCTATTGCTGTGAAGAGATATCATGACCACAGCAACTCTCATAAAGAAAAATATTTCATTGGAGCTGGCTTATAGGTTCAGAGGTTCAGTCCATTATCATCATGGCAGGAAGCATGGCAGTGTGCAGGCAGACATGGTGCTGGAGAAGGAGCCAAGAGCTGTACATTTGGATCTGAATCGACAGGCAGTAGGAAGAGAGAGACACTAGGTGTGGCTTAATCAAATCCCATACCCAACCTCCTCCAACTAGACCACAGGCCTCTAACAAGGCCATTCCTCCTAATAATGGCTCTCCCTATGAGCTATGCTCCCCCTTTTCATTCAAAACAACCCCAGGAATGCTAGGCAGCTCAAACCAGGCTGAGGGCTGAAGCCCATTCAGTGGATGAAACTGTGACACTCTGAGCAGGACACATCTAACCCAGGCACAACTCTGCCTCTTACCATTGATGCTATCTTGACTGAGTGAGACTTCCAGGAATTACTGGCCCGTGAGAGGAGCACTATAAAAGCCTGAGCATGGCAGAGCATACAGGGGCAGCATGGGAGGCAGCATGGGAGTTGATGGTCTTATGACACCATCTTTGTATCTGTCACCAGAGCAGTCCTGCCATGACCAGCTTGGATCACTTGGACACTTTCTTCAGGCTTTTGCCCAGATAAAGCAGCACAGTGGGCCCTTGCCTGGTTAACTCTCACAGGGATTCATCACAGTCTGGGGAAATAAAAATGAATTCATGACAATGTAAATTACTACACAAACATTCGTTATCTGGGGGGCTTGGCATTGACTTTTGTGTTCCATACGAGCTGTACTGTCCCCCTCCCCCGGGCAGCTCTTCCCTGTGACTAGAATCCCTTGCTCCCAGGCAGCCAGGAAGCCTCTCTGTGTTTTCTACCACCGGGCTGGGATGTAAGATCCAATTCTCCGCTTATAACAATTGCTACAAATCCCTCTTCTGGTCACATCCTCTCTCCATCTTTCCATCCTTTCTCTGTACTTGTTCTGGTTGCTTTGTCACGGGCTGTCACTTAGCTTCGTCTGATTTTATCTCCAAGGGAGAGGCAAGCTAGTGGGGGCACCTAGGAAGATGCACACAAGAAGTGCCTTGGGGACTTAGTCATCTTTTTCATTTGTTTCTGTGATCAAATACCTGACAAGAAGCAACTTTGTGTATGTGTGTGCGTCTCTGTGTGTGCGTGTGTGTATATGAGTGTCTCTGTGTGTGTATGTCTGTGAGTGTGTGTCTGTGTTGTGTGCGTGTATGTGTGTTAGGGGAAGGGCGGTTCATGCTCCCTCACTGCTTGAAGCAATATAGTCTGTCCTGCAGGGAAGGCCTGGTCACAGGGGCACTAGGCCACATTGCGTCTGTAGTCTGTCGAGGTGCCTATTAAAGATCTCACCACATTCCAACACGGCAGTGAGTTCCTCGTGGGACCAAATGTCCAAACAAGTGTAATTTCACCTCCAAATCACAACAGGGTCAAAGTTACACACATCAGCTGGAGGGCCAAGGAGAATACTTTGGGGGAGGGGTCTGTAAGAGAAAGAACAGAGCTCATTGCTGTGAGCCAAAGGGGAGGGGGGAGAGGACGGCAGAGTCAGGGAGTCCAGGAGCCAGGCTTTAGGGGACACGCAGGCTCCTGTCAAACCCACATAGGATCTTAGGCACATGGCTCCCGAAGACCCCTACTGATTGCCCAGGGTTTATAACATCCTGTAAATGCCTTTACCAACACTCTGGAACACCTAATACTGCAACCCAAGCTAGTTTTCATTGCTGCCGATGACTGACCAGGTTACGATCTGTTATATAAGCAAACAGAGGTTACTACCTCAGTGTCTGGTCCCTCTCAGTCATTCCAACTCACGGCTTTCCCAGGATTGCTCTAATGGACATTCCATGCTCTCCAAACTTTAAGATACAATTTAAGATGTTCACGGTCTTGAAGGGCCAGACTGACACCTCAAGGGTAAACCACAAGACAGGAGTGAGAGATTTTAATATTCAAAAGTTCTACAAAGGAATCCCAACTCTGCAGCATGTTGTACCATCTTAAACAAGTGGATTTATCTTGGCATCCTCATCTATACGCTGAACATTTCAGACCTATTTTACAGAATGGCTGTGAAATATACATTAAAGCATAATATAAGAATATTCGATTTCTAGCCCTCATATATAAGAAGCACTGAATTTTCGATAACTTGCATTAAATAAATAAACTTGTCCAGTGGCTCACTGTGGATGAGTGTGATGTGGATGTTTTGAGCAGGTCAACTTTGCATCTATTCATTTTCATTTTGCATACCTACCACATGCTCTCATCTCCCCAGCCACACTCAGACATATATGCTTCTAGCTCTAGAGTTCACGTGCTAATCAGTCTCTAAGAATTTGCAACCCACCATCATTTCTTCTTAGAATATTCTCAAGTTTTCTTCACTCAATTCGTTTCTATACTGACTATCAGTCCCAAAGCCAAACCCTAATCCTCCACCTATGAGGTAGGCTCCCTTTCTACCAAAGCTATATGTATTCTCTGCCTGACTACTACACAGAATTCCTTGAGAGCAGGGCTGGGGAACCCATGGATCTAATAGGAACATTAAAAACAAAATAATAGTTAATAATAAGATCAAACATGTGGCAGCTGGGGAGATGGTCCAGTAAAGCGTTTTCTATGTAAGCCTGAGGAGTTTGGATCTCCAACACCCACATAAATGGTTAATCATGGTGACATCTGTCATCCCAGGGCTGGGCAGGCAAGGATAGGAGGATACTCAGAGCTTGCTAGCCACATAGTCTCGACAATTGGGTGAGCTCTAGGTTAAGTGACTCAAAAAATAAGTTGGAGATCAGCAGAGGTACCTAATGTGCACCTCTGGCCTGCGCACACGTGCGCGCGTACACACACACAAACACACACATATATGTCTCTCTAAGAATTATGTATTGCTATGTATATTATCTCATTTAGTCCTCAATTAATGAGATGGTAGTCACTGGCTCCGCTTTTTAAATGAAGAACCTGTGGCTTGAATGTGCTAACCAGCCTGTCAGTACAACCGAGTGACATGGCTGAGAATCCAACCCAAGTGTCGTCAACTTCAAAGCTCTAAGTGAAGATAGCAGTAGATAAGGAAGTCTATTCCCAAACAACCATTTTGGGGCCGACTATTGTGCATTTATAATTTATGATAGCAATCATCACACTAAATGTTGGAACATTTTTAAAACAAAGACTTGACTGGAGGAAGATATCACCTAGTTCTCTTTCATCCAACCCCAGCTCAGCACCATAACGGTTGGATAGCCACCCCTGGAGGAGTGTACTCAGCTCTTACTGTGTCAACGAAGAAGAAACCGAAGGTTTCACAAGGTCCAGGATGAAGAGAAGGGCATACTCTGGCCATTGCTACCTCCTGAAGAGAGGATGGGAGAAAGGGAGAAAACATCTGGAAGCAGCGGCATTTCGTTTTGGAACTTGTGCCCATGAATGATGCACTAAGACAATTCTCTGCCTTATCATAAATTCTGCAAACTCATGAACTTTGCAATCTCTGAAGCTCAGCGCTGTGTGGGAACCACTTATCTTGTGCTGAAAGCAATATAAAAACAGATGGCAAAGGGCGCCTCCGGAGATAAATCAACGGCCTGGTTGCCAGGAGTCTGCCGACTAACCCAACATGGCCAGGCTCTGGACTTTTGGACAAGGGGACTGTTCTGCAGGGGTCTCTCAGGGCAAGGCAGCCAGGCTGGTCGAGAAGACAGCTGGTTGGAGGAAACAGAACAGAGTCCCTTGGGAGGACAAGGGAAAAAGGGCACCTTCCTTCATAAGTAGCTTTGGGAATGTGGCCAGTCCTTCCCCAAGGGGAGATGGTGATTGGAAACAATGCAGCTGAGACCAGAGAGTTCTCATTTATAAGAAATTTTTTTTTAAATCATGACCACAATGAATCCTTGCTGTATACTGGAGAAGTTCATTTTCACAAATAGGGAACTGCAGTTCCAAGGTTGAGATTTGGTCAAAACACATGACGGATCTAGAAGGCCATCAAGGTATCAGGAAATCTGTCTGCATTACTCCCATCTCAGGGTCTAGTTAGATATTTGTTGACTGTCTCTGAAGGACCACCAGGAAGGGGGGGGAAAAAACAAAAAACAAAGATCAAGTTTGGAAATGCAAAGCCTTGCCAGAGCTCATGGGGCTAGCGTGCAGCTGGACCAGAGAAGCATGGCCACAACTGGCTTGGTACTTCTACCTTCCTGGGCTCTAGGCCAGCCTTGGATGGCAGCAAACGGTTTTACCGTCATCTGAGAACAAGAGCCAGAGACTGAAAACACACAGGAATGTCTGCACTTCTTGGGGGCAGGCTCAGCGGAGAGATAGTAGCAGGAATAATCACAAGAAAACAGACTGAAAAAGCAGAAGGAAAGAGAAAACGGTGTTTGCCACCACTTGAGGTCTATGCAAGTGTTGGTAGTCTTCTGGGTGTAAAGTGATGTGGGCAAGGGGCCCCACTCTGCCCTGCACACTCAGGCCCTCCCAGGAAAGGCCAGCGCTGATTTGGAAGCAAAGCAGAGAAAGGCCAGATGTGGAGAAGGGCTGAGCTGAGCTGCCTTTCAGTCAGGCAATGAGATGCCTGCTGGTGCATTTTTAAAGCATCCCTCCCCTCCCTAAAATGAGCAGGCTTACAGGCACGGCTGCATATGGAGACAATGATCTCTAATCAAGTCCAAGTTTCCTTCTAATCAGTTCAGTTGTTGGAGGAAGCTATACAGTTGGGTTTGGACTGTTCATCAACATTGCGTGCCAACGGGGTCACCCAGAGGTGAAGTCTGAGGCTAGTTGTGCAGCCTGGGTCACAGCCTTGGCAGCACTGGACAGTTGTCCCAGCAGCTTTTTTGAGACAAGACTTCCCCAGGTGCTTCCTCTTCTAGCTGCTTCCAGTGAAGTCTTTCATCTCAGAACTGGAAATAGAAAGATGCAGTTAATAGAGAGAGCATTGCCTCTATGCCCAAGGTCTAGGGCTTGAGCCCGGTTCTGTCGCTGGCAGCCCAGGTCCTTGGAACCGTGACGGAACAAACACTACCTGACCTCTACTCCAATGTAATGTTTTCCTGGGAAATTCTACTCACCTGTCAAATATACCTTAGATATCACTTTCCCAACCCATACTGCATCTAATTCCCTGAATTAATTATCCTTTTTCTGCATCCTTCCAAAACTTGCACCTCAAATGTCTCCCAAGCACGTATTGCTCTGAGCAGTGGCTTCCTCATTTTCAATACCATTTCCTCGACTAAGAGCACTTGAGTGGAAGAAAATGAAAACATATTCATAACCATGACCCCCATGCCTGCTCACCACAAAGACAGGCACGTGATAGTTGCTTATTAAATGTTTGTTGGGCACATAGTAAATAGGAAATAAATAAATGGTATGTATACTTGAACCTGTCATTTAAATTCAAATAGGAATACTTCCCACCTTATCCAATGCTGTTATCTAATGCAAAACCCTTTGCCAACTCTGCCACTTGGCAATAGTCATCTACAGGACTTGAGTGAGAAAGAAAATAAGAAAACTGGATGATACCCAGCTCCTGAAAGAGTTCATCAAGTTGTCTCGTTACAGCAAGTGCACAGATTCCACTTTTTTCAATCTAGATTAAACTCCTTGTTAAGAAGACTTGAAATTGCGACTGAATTAGCACTGCTGAGTCCCCCTCCCCTTAGATGAGCTAATCTCTGAGCAGGGGCTGTCCTCCTCCACTGATCGGTTTCCTCTGTGGTGCTGGGATTGATCGCTATCTCCTGGAATATTGAGTGGCCATTGGCTCCGGCAGAGAGAGATATAGAGCATGTTGATAAAACTGGGTCCTGTGCATTCTGATTCCCCTGCAGAGGGCTGTCGGGCACTCAGTGAGCCGGGACAATAGGTACAGTGCTTGTGAGGTGCTATCGCTAATGGTAATCTGTGCACTTGGGTGAGCTCCTGCCTGCAAACCCTCATTTCATAAACCAAGATGCCAGGAGTGAGGGCGGCCCAAAGCCTCTTAAGATACTGACTCTGCTCAAGGACAGCAAAGGGCAGAAGCGTCCCTGGGTTGTTCCTCCCTGGTCATTATTCCCAGCCCCATTCCACAAGGAAGACCTCCTAGTTACCCACTCCCTTCTTCCCCAAGGTGCTATGGCTGGAGTCCAAACCACCTAAAATCAGGACAGGTAGACAGATGAGACAGGGCAGGCATATGTATGGGGTGCCAGGAGGAAAGAGTAGTTGCATAGGAAGCAAGGTGGGTGTCAGGAATGGCAGGCACACTCCAGGCATATGTGTAGGAGCCTACAATTAAGCTGATTACAGTAGAATCTCCCCACAAGGATTCTAAAGCTTCAACTCCAACACTGGTGAATTTGACTCTAATGGCTAGTTGTCACTGTCAACTAGACCAGGCTTAGAATCAACACGGAAGCATACCTCTGCGTGTGTCTCTGAAGGTGTTTCCAGAAAAGCTTAGTTGAAAAGGGAAGAACCACCCTGAATGTGGGCTATATCACCCAATGAGCTGGGGTTCCATATTAACGAAATAACAGAACTCAGTCAGAAGCAGCTTTTATCTCTGTCTGCAGCCTGACTGCCGGTGCCATGTAGTCAGCTCAAGCTCCTGGCCAGCGATGTCCCTGCTATGACGGGCTATCCCCCTCAGATGGTGAGCAAGAATCCACCCTTTTTTCCTTATGCTGCTTTAGTTTATCATCACATCACAGTGAGGAAAGTCACTAATATGATGGCCTTACTTGGAGAGCAAGTCATCATAATGGGCCTTAGTCCTCGTGAGTGACGCGTTCCATTCTTTGAACAAAGCAAAACACACACACGGGGAGAAAACTACATGGAGATGGGAGCTACAGCTGGGCCTGGTTACACAGGTCTATCATCTCAGCTACTCGGGAACCTGAGGTTTGAAGATCCCACATTTAAGGCCCACATGGGTTACAGAATGAGTTCAATACTGACACAGGCAACTTAGAAAGACCATGCATGTTTCAAAGTCCAAAGAGGGTTCCAGATACAGGTCAATGTTAGGGGCCTTGCCCTACATTCAATTCTAGGCACAAAAGAAAGAAAGAAAGAAAGAAAGAAGGAAGGAAGGAAGGAAGGAAGGAAGGAAGGAAGGAAGGAAGAAAGAAAGAAAGAAAGAAAGAAAGAAAGAAGAAAGGGGAAGGAGAGAGAGAGAATAGGAAGAAATCAACAAGGTTGAAGTGGTGCTAGCAAGAGCTGAGGGCCCACCTGGCACTGGAGAGAGGACCACACTGACCTCTCCTAGTGCCTCCGGAGAGCACAGCCTCACTGACACCTTAATCCTCAGCTCTGAGACTCTAAAACAGGAAGAAGAACAATTTCTGCTGCTTAATCAGCTCAGCTGGCAAGAGCTGACAGGTGAGCCACAGTAATGAACGGAGTCCGTGTCTGGGCCAGTAGAAACCAGTGCACGAGGAACCCTCCCCAGGACAGAGGAGATTTCGCTGATGTTCCATTCACCTCCATGACTACAACCAGCCAGTATGTGCTCAGCATCTGGAATCCAAGTCACATCCCTCCTCTCTACTGGACACTCACCCATGCTTCCGGTTTCCCAACCATGGGATGGAAGACACAGAAAAGTCAGTTTGCATTCTTCCAAGAGGACAAACTGGAACATGCGTGTAAAGGCTGATTATCTGCCTGATTCAGTAATCCAGTAGTGTTGCTATTGTTGCTGGTGAGATTAAATTAACGCCGAAGAAAAGGCGGGCAGAGCACAGAGCATGGAGACCTTGAAGTAGCTCTGATACACAGCTGCTGGGTCCTGCCTGCCACTTCTCATGGCGACAGGCCCAGTGTCCAGCCAGCAGGAGTAATTCCAGTGCCCGCCCACGCTCAAGGATGTCCTTCGGGTCTTGTTTGGTGGGAGTCGGGCAATGTGGCATTCATGATTCATGACAAGGCAACAGCGGCACAAGGACTCTGGGCAGGTTATGAAGCCATCAATCTTGAGCTGAGATTTTCTGGAATGTTACAGCCAGAGAGGAAAGGTTGCCAGGGCCTGTAGGGGAGGGGTGGGGGTGGGCTGAGGGGGGAGGGTCTTGCTGAGCTGCCCAGGGAATGCGCACAAGGCAAAGGGCAACCATTGGAAACAGTTTTTCTCCTGCTGTTCTCTTCAAGCCCAGAAGTGCCCCTGCCCTTGAATGTACCATGCTGGCTTCATTTATTCCACACAGGGTGGAGTAATCCTCGGGTACCTGTCACACTTGGTAATGCAGAGTCATCTGGTTTAAGTTCTTTGACAGCAAGGAAAATCTTGGAAATCCTCAGCCCTACTATAAACAGGGCCTCTATCTGATGCTCAAATGCCATTACCAACCAGCCTTTTTCCTGCTCTTTGTCACCCAGTCATTTACCATTGTCTGACCCATGGCTCATTCCCAGCCCCTGAGCTCCCACCCACAGATGGGTGTTGGGAAACGGTTGTCAGGCTATTTGTAAAAGTGTGGCAGCTTTGGGGATTGACAGGAAGTGTTTATTGACCAACAGGACAGGGTGGGATAGTGGCAGCAGGGCCCAGAGCTTCTTCCTCCACCCCCTTGGGTTTTTCAAGACAGGTTTCTCTTTGTGGCCCTGTATATTCTGTAACTAGCTCTGTAGACCAGGCTGGCCTAGAACTCAGAGATCAGCCTGCTTCTGCCTCCTGAGTGCTGGAACTGAAGGTGTGCCCCACTGCTGCCCACTAGACGTAAAAGAGAAGGGATGCCAGAAAGATGTGAACATGGAGAATGATCAGATAAACATTGTGGACTTTGAAGTGGCATAAAAAATTACAGGTAGAGCCCCAGGGAGAAGGAAGTTGGGGACATAAACCAGCCTGCTCCTCCTGGTCTTCCTCCTACCAGCTCCCTTGGGGTCTGTCTCAAACAGAGAAGATGTGATCCCAAATCCTACATCTACCAGCTGAGTGACTTTGAGCAAGCATCTTAACTACCCTGAGCTCCAGTTCACTTATTTATCTTTAACGGAGCAGGAATTTAACTGTGAACATAGCATTGTTAAAATGAATGAGGTAATGCGTGTAAAGTGTTTCTTGCAGCAAGACACCCTGTCCATGTTCAGTAAATTACAGCAGGTATTTTCAGTCTTTCCTCATGCACTCACCCCACCCCCACCCCGCTCACCCATCCTGTGGCACCTTCTCTGCCTTTCCCTTTCTTGTTCCTTTGCAGGATTCCCTCAGCCTGTACCACACAGCTGTGCTTCTGCTGTTGGACCACAGTCACCGTTAGAATCACCTCTCTTTCCTCAAGGTGAGAGTAAACCTTCACGTTCCTTCAATTTGTAATTTTGATGTTTGAGTCTCTTAGTTTCCTGAGGCTTATTCTGTGGTAAGGTAATGGTTATAGACACAAGCCAGGCACATCGCACAAATCATCAACGAGAAAGAGAAACAAAAGTTTCTGTGGGGTCAAGGTCACAGTTGAACAATGAAAAGTGGTCCCTAAGATGGGCTAATTACTATTGGGCTTAAACCACTTGCTTATGTCAGACACAGTCTTTTCTCTTAAATTAGTATTTCTAAAATTATAGCAAAGTACACATAAATAACATAAATTACCAGCTTAGCCACTTTAAGATAATTTTAAAAAATACAAATCAGATTAAATCACACCACCAGCAGCAGCAGCTGACTGCCCACAAAGGCCTTCTCAGTGCACTTAAGAATAAAATACAGTTCTTGCTGTGGCCTGTGGCCCTACCCAATCTGACTGGCGCCTACCTCCTTTGCTCATTTCTTGAGCTGCTTCCACACCGTCCCCCACCCCTCCTCTCCAGGCTCCATCCTGTCTGAGCCCCTCCTGGATTTCCTGCTTCCTCTTCCTAGCACCAGTCACCTTGCTGCTTCATTCCTGAGGCTCCTTGCTGAGACCCTTACACACAAGGCAATTGTGACTGTCAACTCTCCTAGAGTTGAAGGGCCAGAAGGGAATCCATCTTCTCTACTGCCAGCTCTCAAAATGAGCCACTGCCAAGTCAGGTCACTAATCTGGGGAGAGTTCTGTTTTCTCCCTCTCCTGCCCCCCACACCAAAGCACCTAGCCAGAAGCCCAATACTATTTCATTTTTCAAACAGTCCACCATTACTCCACCGAAATGCCACTTTTAGTGTGTTCAACATCATCATACATTTGAGTTTATTTTTGGACTTTGTTTTTCTGTTCTTCCTCTAGTTCCTGAATATTTAATCTCTTCTGCTTCTCAATACAGTCATTTCTGACAATCCAGCTTTCTATTCATGGTGTCTTGTCCTGTTCTTAACCTTCTCTGGCTATTTTACGCCATTTGTTTTCTAGAAGAATATAATACTTGTCAGATTATTTGGTCAGGACCAAAGTGAGTTTATAGATTGCAGAGGTTAGTTTTAACTGTCAGTTTTATACAGCCTAGACCCACCTGAGAAGAGATTCTAATGAGGAATTATCTAGATCAGGTTGACCGGTCTGTGGGGGAGTGTTTGGCGATTAACTGATACAGAAAGATATCACTGCCCACTGTGGGCAGCATAATCGTTCCTGTTCTGTTCCACTTCCTGTATTCTTAGCCAATTAGCAACCGCCCACCCAGCGTCCTGATGTCAAGCCACATTTAAGAGCAAGACCTTTTCCTTTTTTCTCTTATTTCTTCTCAACCTCCTCCCCCTTTGCCAGAGGGCGAGCATCCCTGAGCCCTTCCTTTTCTCTCTGTCTCTGTCTCTGTCTCCCTCTCTCTGTCTCTGTCTCTGTCTCCTCAGTCTATTATCATCATGGCCGAACTCGGCAGCTCACAGACAAACATGGTATTAGAGAGATAGCTAGACGTTCTGTATGTTGCAGGCAACAGGAAATGAACTGTCTCACTGAGTGTAGCTTGAGCATAGGAGACCTCAAAGCCCACCCCCACAGTGACACACTCCCAAGTGCCACTCCTTTTGGAGGCCATTTTCTTTCAAACCAGCACATCTAGCAAGTGAGCATCCATGTATACACTTCTCTTTGCTCACGACTGTGAATGTGATGTGACCAGCTGATTTAAGCCCCTGAGGCTTGGACCTGCCTGCTATGCACTATAACCTGCTATCATGAGCTGAATCAACCCCTTCTCCTTTACATTCCTGATGACTTGTCACAGCAACAGAAATGAAATTGGAACATAGATTAATTTTTTAGTGACATAAATGACCAAGCTTAATCATCTTGTTTAAGATCAATGTGTCTTTCTGCTTATTTAACTTCTGTTCAATATCTCTCCCTAGAATTTTAAGTTTTTCTTCATAAGTCCCTACATACCTCTCTGGCCACACTGGCTTTATCTATTGTTATTGTGAATGAGAGATTTTGTTTTGCCCAAACCACCTCCTAACTGCTTATTGTATAACCAGTTATACAATCAAAAGGTAGGTACTGATTTTTATATCTCGAGGTTTTTAACCAACTTTTTAAACTAAATACTTTCTTAGTTAATAGGGCTTTTTTAAATACTTTCAGTTTTTCCAGATTTACACTCATATCTAAAGATAGTTATTCTCTTACTTACTTCTTTGCTCCCCCCCCAACCCATATGTTGTCTCTAAAACAATTTATTATAATGGTGATGATAGAGGACTCTTTTTCTTATCCGTGACATTAAAAAGAATGCCTTTAAAACTTTCAAACACTATTTTTATGTTAAGCCCGTATCTGTCCGTTCTAAATTTAAATGAGGAATAGGTTTGAGTCTGTGTGATATGTTTTGACTGCACATCTGTTGGTGTGACCTCCTGAAGGACTGTTGTGGGTTGTCTACTGCTTGTTGTAGCGCCCTGGGTTTCCACACCATACAGCTAATGTACCCATTGTTTTAATTCTCCCAGAGCTCCTAGAGCTCCATCCACTCACAGTGCAGCATCTGCCACTGCTGTGGGGTGCTTAGGAAGAACTAATGGTCTGTCTTACCCCTCTGAAAAAAAAAAATCTTCAGGACTGATTCCCATCAGACCCCATGGTCTTATCTTTGCTATTTTTATTTAATTTTTTGAGATGGGATTTCTCTGCATAGCCCTGGCTGTTCTGGAACTCGCTGTGTAGATCAGGCTGACCTCAAATTCAAAGATCCACCCTCCTCTGCCTCTAGAGTGTGGGATTAAAGATGTGCACCACCGTCTCTGTCTCTAACTTCACATTCTGTCTTACTCATATCCCACATCCCACTGCTTGGAGTATGGACATGACCACTAAGACTTAACTTCAAACCACGAGCTTGAGGGCTGTGTTCTCGGAAAAAAGGTCTGCAAGGCTTGAGAAACTGTTGACATTTTAGGCTGGTTGTTTCTTGTTGCTTGAGTTAGAATCACCTGGGAGAGGAGAACACTAATTGAAAGATTGCTTTCATAAGATTGACTCGTAGGCAAGTCGGTGGGACATGTTCTTAGTTGATGAATGATGTGGGAGGGCCCAGCTCACTTTGGACAGTGCCATCCTTGGTCCTGGGTTATATAATAAAGCAAATGAGCAAGCCATGAGGAGAAAAACCAGTAAACATGGTCTCTGCTTCAGGTTCTGCCTCCAGATTCCTTTAAGTCTCTCCTACTCAACTTCCCTTCAGAATGGACTATGAACTCTAGAGATGAAATAAACCCTTCCCTCCCTAGGATTTTGTCATGCTGCTTCTCACAGCGATATAGACTTCCTGCATCTACACCAGATAAGCCATTTCAAAGCACCCAGCTGAACTAAGGTCCTGTTGTTTTGAGTATCTTTGCTACTCATAAATGGAAACAAACAAAAAACCTTGACCATCACATTGTTTCCTTAAAGCTCCATACCCTTTTTCCTTCTTTCAGCGGTGGATCTCGGGACTCGCTTTACAGAGAGAAGAGATGATACCAAAACAGAGTCTCCACATCCACCTATCAGCTCTTCTATCATCCTCCCTCCTCCGGGCGCACTTTCTCCACACTCCTCCCTTGCTGGTGCATGCGCTGGATTACTGAAATGCTGGGGCCCCTTCTCTCCAGCTCAAGAGGTTCGTTCCTGTAGTTTCCCTTCCATCGCCTTTGCCACCAGCGTTTCCTGTTCTAAAGGATCGCTCCCCATGGTAGACAAGTGCTTCACTTTCTCTCATAGCTAAACAAGCACAAGTCTGAACTCTCATCTCCTCCTCTACCTCCCTATCAGGTACCACTTCTTAAAGTCTCCATTTCCTGTTCTCTTGTTCCTGCAGGAAAATAATTCCATCAAGCTTTCAATTCCATCCTGAAAACATTCTGGTCAAGGTCATTGAGACCTTTGCCTCTCCAAATCTGAGGGTTAATTCTCGCCCCCACCCCATGCTACCTGACCCCTGAGCAGCTATGACAGAGTTGACCCACACCTCTGTCTTCAGACATTTTCCCTTGGTACCCAGGACAACGCACTGTTTTGGTTTTCTTTCCATTCGGTAACTTGACCTTTATCCATCCCTGTTAGGTCTTCCTCATTTCCCCGACCCCTGAGTGACTGTGTAGCCCTGGATTTGGGCCATAGATCTCATCTAATTTCATCCTGCCCTGTGGTTTTAGTTGTCATCTGCAAGCTGATTGCTTCTCATTTCATATTTGTGGATCCGACCTCTTCCTTGAACTCCAGACCTGTGTATCCAACTGTCTCCTCTGCTGAATGGCTAATAAGCATTTCACACTCAGCCAAAATCACGTTTGTAAAAACGCTATGCTTGTACAGGAAAGAGCCAGGCCGGCTCCAGATGAATACATACACACACTGAGGACCCTTGCTCTATCCTGGACCACTTGAAGCATCGGTTAGTGATCTCCCTGGCCTCCCGTGGGGCCGTAATTTACTCCTTTTTTATTCTTGTCCTTCTCACGGATAACTCCTGCCTTCCCTTCCTTCGCCACAACCACCACTGTTAAGGATGAGGCCACAAGCTAGGTCAGGTCAGTATGATCACCTAACGTGCAACTAATCTGTCCCCAGGCTATCATCCTGTGACTCATCAGCCAATGCCTCCTGGCTGTCATCACGCCAACAGTGTTCCTGCCCCAAGCCTCTGCATAGGGTATGTCGTTCCTAACTTCTGAGATGTTCTCTGTGTCCCCCACCCCCATCCCTTCATTCAGGCAGCTGCTCAGAGGTGGCCTTCTCAGAGAAGGTTCTCCTGACAAGCATGACCAAAGCAGAAATTCCTTACTTTCTCCCCCTCCAATCCCTGTATTTGCTTTTCTTTATAAAGCCTGCCATCATGTGATCCTGAACTGCTTCGATATCTATTTGTTTGTTTTACGTCTGTCCTCACTGAAATGTCAACTCCACAAAAGCAGGAAGTCTGCTGTCCTGCCTACTTGCCTCCAGCTTCTAGACTGGTCCTGACCATGTCGGCCTCAGACTTCCCACCGGTTCTTTTATTCTATAAGGACTGTGAAGGCAGAATGTAGCTAGGGGCAAGGTGATAATGGCTTATGTCCAACCCCTCGGGATGAAGGGGACTTCGGCTGTAGGTTCCTGGACAATGAACCCTGAGTTCCCATCTACACAAGTATGGAGGATAGTTCCAGATGACAGCAGACAGGTCTTGATTCACATTTGAAGGCACTCACTTGTCTAAGTTGGAGTAGATAATCTTGAATAAATGTTCCTTCAGTGGCCCCTTAAGGCCATATTTAGAGACTGAATTTTTAAAATAATTCACACCAGCTTTTCTGGGAGGTAAGCCCATGGACCTGGGGCACTGTCACACTGGCTGTGAAGCTTTTCTGTGTACACAAGTGACCATGCTTATCTCGTGATGCTGCTAGGCCATCACAATCACTAATGTTTTTAATACGTTAGGTGTAGATCTTGAGTTTCTCATAGTCCTCAGAATAGGGCACATAATTATACTATCTTTCATCCAGATCTCGTTTTATTGTGTTATCTTTTCTTTAAATCTATTTTTATTCCAATTTTTCCCTCTCAAGTTCCAAACTCCCAGGAGACCAGACTATTGTGTTTGCTGCACATCTTTTTGTTCTTAGTGAATTTGCTATGCACATCTCATTATACCCCATTGCCACCCCCGCCCCAGCATTGCTTTAAAACGCCAGCTATCCATGACTACATCCAGTTTGCTGCTTTTAGATGCTGCATTGTAGCTCTCTGTTACATATCCACCCTGTCATGGTTTATTTGCCTTTTTTTTTTTTTTAATTCAATTTGGGAGAATCTAGAATACCCAAAGAGACAGACCTTTGGTGTATCTGCGAGGTAAAATCTAGGCTCGGTTTGTTAAGGTGGGAAAATCCACCCTAAAAGTGGGTAGTACTATTCCATGGGTTGAAGCCTCAGCCTGCATAAAACGAAGAAAGCCTGCAGAATACTAGTATTCATTAGTCATTGCTTCCTGCCTATGGATGCAATGTGACCAGCTGCTTCATGTTCCCGCCATGTTTTCTCTGCCATGATGGGCTGTGTCCCCTTGAAGTGTAAGCCAGGTTAAACCCTTCCTCCATCCATTGCCTTTGTCAGATAATCTGTCACAATAGTGAGAAAAGTCACTTCTCTGTACCTGCGTGCACTCCTAGCAATGAACACCAAGTAGTTTTCTACTGTTACCACAAACAGTATAGCCATGGATATCTTCTCTTGTCATCTTATGTGCGTGAGAAAATATCTAGATGTATTTAGGAAGCACCGGTGATGGTGCTGTACTTTTAAAAATGCCTCAGTATAGAAGACTGCCCAGAATGGCCATGGTATCTATCTAGTCGGCAGTGCCCAAGGGCCCTATGACCCCCACTTCTCACCAGGATTTGCTATGATCCTAGTGCTGGTCTAATAAGGATAAAATAATGAGTCACCACTTTACTAATTTGCATTTCTTTGATCTCTAATTAATTTCCACATCTCTTCATGTGCTTATTAACCCACAGGACTTCTTCCCCTTTATATTGACTGCTCATATCTTTATAAACAGCATTTTTTCATATTTACTATCTGATAACATCTTAAGTGCTTTATGTGCGTATCATCCGATTCTCATGGCAACACCATGAAGTGAGAAATATTGTTTACCTGTCTTTTGTTTTGTTCCAAACTACCACTAAGAAACTCTGGGACTGGCAAGATAGTACAGCCAGTTAAGGCACTTTCCACCAAGCATGATGACCTGAGTTCTGCTCCCAGAGTCCATGTTTGTGGAAGGAGAGAACCAACACCTAAAAGTTGTCCTCTGACCTCCACATGTGCAAGCACACAGAATATAAATAAGTGTATTTTTAATTAAAGGAAGTCTTACATATATTTAGCAATTTGCTAATCTATAACTCACACAAGTCTTTCTGGCTCACAAACTCCTGTTCAAAATCACAACACTCTACAGATGGTGCTCTGACCAACAAAGAACTCCATATTCACAGATGCCTGAGAGAGACAGGTGGGATCTGATTTAGGATGCTTGTGTGCGTTTATTTCTTTAACAACTGTGTATCAACCACCACATTTGATGCTGAGAATATAGAAAGACATTAGACAGAAAGACTACACTCTTGTATAGCTTAGAGCCTAACTGGAATAATGATTATTAAACAGATATATGATTATTTATAAATTACAATTATGGTAGGAGATGTCAAAAAGTACAAGTGGACCTTCCATCAGGTTAGCATTGAAATAATGGATTTCATTGCTCATTTGCATACATACTTTGTTCTTACTGGTTCCCTCCCTACCCCTGTCCATGTCCTGTTCCTCCCTCTCTTCTGCTCACATGTCATACCAATTCCATTCTCTTCTGTCCCTTCTTCTTCCCTATGTTTTTCCTCTCTTAAGATCTCTTCTCATGGTTCCATTTCTAGTTTCATGGCCTAGGCCCCTAAGTACTTCACACACAGAGAGAGAGAGAGGCATGCATGTACACACACACACACACACACACACACACACACACACACACACACACACACACACACACGTAAGTCAATATTTGAGAGAAACTATACAGTATTTGCCTTTCTCAGTCTTTGCTTAGTCAAGGTTTCTATTGCTGTGAAGAGCTAACATGGCCACAGCAAGGAAAACATCTAATTAAGATGGCCACTCACAGTTCAGAGGCTTAGTCCATTGTCACCATGGTGAGGAGGATAATGGCATGCAGGCAGCATTGGTGCTGGAGAAGCATCTAAGAGTCCTACATCGTTCAGACAACAGGAAGTTGACTGAGACATGGAGTGGTATCCTGTGCATAGGAAACCTGAAAGTCCCTTCCCATAGTGAAACACTTCCTCTAATAAGGCCATGCCCACTCCAACAAAGCCACACCTCCTAATAGTGTCACTTCCTATATGTTTATGGGGTGTCAATTACATTGAAATTACCATAGTTTTCCTTATTTCACTTTACATAATGTTTCTGGTGATTTCTATTTTTCTGCATATGTCATGACTTTACTTTCCTCATAAAGAAAAAGAGATATGTTTTGTAAAATTTTATAGTGTGTGTATGTGGTGTGTGGTGTGTGTGTGTGTGTGTGTGTGTGTGTGTGTGTGTGGTGTATGTGTGGTGTGTGTTGTTTGTGTGTCTATGGTGTGTATATTTGTGTGGCATGTGTGGTGTGTGTGTACATGTGTATTCTTTACCTATTCATTTGCTAATGAACTTCTAGCTGTGTTCCATTTTCTGGCCATTGTGAGTAGAGAAGTAGTAAACACAGTTGTGCACATACCTCTGTAGCATACTGATCTAGAGTCTTTTAAGGACTCTTGGAAAAAAGTAGTTTAACTGGGTCATATGCTTGGTCTACTTTCAGTTTCGGGAGAAACCTCCATGTTGGTTCTCATCTGGCTTCACCAAGTTGACCTTCCTGCCAACAGGGAAAAGGGATTTCCTGTTTGCACACTCTCCTGGCACAGTTTGCTGTCATTTCCTTTCTTGATGACAACCATTCTGGTGGTGATGATATCATCATCGTGGTAACATGGGATCCTGAAGCAGTTTCACTTTATACTTACTTGATGACCAAGGACACTGAAGGCTTAAAAAAAAAACAAAAAACATGTCTTGGCCATTTATATTTATTCTTTTGAGAACTGTCTGTTCAGTTCATTAGCCCATCTGTTGTTGACTGGAAGATCTGAAGTTTGGGGTGTTTAAATGTTGATATTTAAAAACATATATATTGTTGATTTTAATTTAATCCTTGTCCAAATTAGTTGACAAAGATGTTCTCTTGTTTTGTAGGTTGTCTTGCTTCATTGTTTCCTCTGTTGTGTAGAAGCTTTTAAATTTCGTGTGATCCCATTTGTCAGTGCATGTCATTAACAATACAGCTATTAAAGTCCTTTCCAGAAAGTTCTTACTTATATCTTGAAACATTTTTCCTTTTAGCAGTTTTATATCAAGATCCATCTTGAGATAGTTTTCATGTAAAGAGTGAGAGATATACATTTAATTTCACGCTTCTACACGTGGCTATGCAGTTTTCCTAACACCATTTGCAGAATGGGCCATCTTTTTTCCAATGTATGTTTTTGGCAACTTCATAAGAATTAGATGGTGATGGTTTGGGGTTATTTCTGAGTCTTCTGACCTATCCCACGGATCTGTATATTTGCTTTTGTGTCAATACTAAGCTGTCTTTGTCACTGCAGCTCTGTGGTATAATTTAAGGCCAGGCACTATGATATCTTTAGTCTTGTTTTGATTCTTTGTGAACACTTGCGTTTCCATATAAACTTTAGTGTTTCTTCTTCTGGTTATCTGAAGCATGTCATTAGAAATTTGATGGCAATTACATTGGATCTACTGTAGACCACTAGTGTTAATATGGCCACTTATGCAATATCTGCCAATAGGTGAGCATGGAAAGTTTTTCCAACTTCTTGTGTCTTCCTCAATTTTTTTCTTTAGTGTCTTAATGTTTGAGTTATATGGATATTTCATTTCCCTAGTTAGGTACATTCCTAAGCATTTTCAAAGATGTTGTAAATGTGATTTTTTTCCAATAATCTTGGTAAATTTATTATTGGCACATAAAACAGCTGCTTGTTTTGTATGCTTATTTTGTATCTTGCCACTTTGCTGGAACTATTTATTATATCTATGAGTTGGCTTGTGAAGATTTTAGGGTCTTCTAAGTGTAGGATCATGTCTAGAGATAACTTAGTTTCCTCTTTTCTGGGTTTTTTTCCCTTCTCTTGTATTATTGCTTCAGCTTAGGTCTTGAGCACTCTACTGAATCATAGTTAGAGAGTAGGCACTATTGTCTTGCTCCAGAATTCGAGGATTTGGTTCTCTGTACATATCCTCAAACCAATTTAGTAAACTGCTGTATGTGATTTCATCGTGTTTAACCTTTACCTTGTTGAGAGCTATTTTTTCTATTTCTAATTCCTTCAAAACTTTTATTATAAAAAGATATTAAATCCTGTCAAATTCTTTTGCTGCTTTTTTTTGAGATGATATTGCCACTTCTGCCACTAAATTTATTCATACATGTATTACAAAGATTTGAGCGTGTTGAACCAAGTTGGTCATGATGCACAATCATTTTAATATGTTCTTGAATTTGTTTAGCAAATATTTTTAAAATTTTTTTTATTCTGTTGTTATTTCCATATCCAGGTTGAATATCAAAAGATTGCTGGACTCCTGGATTGAGTTGATAGGTTTCTTCTCTTTCTATATTGTGGAACAGTTTAACAAGTATCGGTGTTAGCACTTCAGTAATATTTTGGTAGAATTCAGCAAACTGAGCTTTTCTTTGAAGACATATTTTAAATTACTGCTTTAGTCAAATTGCCTGATTCGGGTCTGTATCAGCTGTTTGTCTTTTTTTGATCTAGTTTTGGTGGATCACAGTGTTCATGAATTTATCCGTTTATTCTAGATTTTCCAGCTTTCTGGCTGCAGTTTTGCGGACTGTTCTCTAACAAACCTTGAGATCTCACTGGCGTCGGTCACAACATCTCCATTGCCATCTCTAATTGTATTAAGTTGAGCTTTCTCTTGTTTGGTGTGGCCAGGGCATTGTTGGTCTTGTTTATCCACTCTAGGTCTGTGTGGTTTTTTTATAGTCTCCATTTCATTACTTTCTGCCATAACTTTTATTATTTCTGCCTAACTACTGCCTTTGATGTTGGCTTGTTCTTCTTTTCTAGAAATGATGCAAAATTAGTTTGTTTAAGATTTCTCTCCATTATATGGTGTGGGGTTTGTTTGTTTGTTCTAGAGATGCGGCTTTGTATAGTCCAGACTGACTTTGATCTTAATCTACAGATTACAATTGAGGCTGGTCTTGAACTCTATTCCTTCTGCCTCCATCTCTCAAGTGCTGGAATTACAGACGCCTTTACTGGCTTCTTTCTGATCTTTAAATTAAGCACTTTGTCACCGTAAACTTTCCTCTTATAACTGTTCTTAGAAGCCGAAGGATCAGCTAAGTTGGCCTTCACTTCTCAATTGATTCTGGGGATTTTTAAATAACTTCCTGATTTTGTTAATGACCCACATGTATTAACGCATTGTACAATCAGGTATTTGTGTGGTTCCTCTTATTTTTGATTTCTCATTTTATTCCAATATGACATGGGGGATTATTTCAGCTCCCTTTTATTTGTTGAGGTTTCCTATGTAGCCTATAAAGTAATTAATTTCAGAGAAGTTTCTCTATGCTACTGAGGAGAATATACATTCCATATTGGGAGTAAAGAACAATTACATGGCTATTTGTTAAATCCAGTTGATCTGGGGTATAATTAAGCTCCAAAGTTTCTTGGTTGATCTTTGGTATAAAGAACTATCTAGGTATAAGACAAGGTATTGAAGTCTTGTATGAGAATTGTTGTTGTTTAGGTTGGTGGATTGGGGGGGTGTATGTGTGAGTGAATGTGTGTGTGTCCCCTTATTTATTTATCTCTCTTGACTAGCTTTGTCTGACATCTACTTTATGGGATGTCAGAAAACCTACCCCTGCTTGTTCATTGACTCCCTCTGCTCAGTAGATTGGTTTCCATAATTCTGCTCTTAATCTGTGGTTGTCTTTGTGAGTAAGATGGATTTCTTGGAGACAACAGAGAGCTGGATCACTTTTTAAAACCCGTGAGATTAAACGGTGAGTTAAATCCTGATTGTAGTTAACGTTTTTTAACTGAGAGGGACTTGCTATTTCCTGTGGTTCTGTTGGCTGCTCTGGTCAGTTGGATACTGTTAATCATTTTACTTTTCCCTTTATTTGTATCAGGATTTGCTAGTTTCTCATGTTGGGGTTGATAAATTCCTTCTTAGCTCTCCTTTGTTCATGTATTCTCCTCATGAAATGTGCGCTCATCTGTGCTTCTCACGACTGAGACTGGATCCCCCCCTCGCCATACAGTGCTCCTTTACATAATTTCTGAAGTGTTGCTTATGTAATCATGGATTGTCTTATTGTGTGTTTATTTAGACATTTCTATGTTTCTCTATTTTAACAAATAAGTTTGCTAGGCTTAGAAACTTTAATTGGTAGTCGTTTACCTTCAGGGCTTGAAAAAAATATCATTCCATGCTTTCCTAGGTTTTAGAATTGCTGAGAGAACTGATATTTATGATGTGCTTGGCTTTAAAAAATATTTAACTAGCAAGTTAATTACTTATTGGTTGCATGTGTGTGTGCAATGCCTCATCATGTGTGGAGACCAGAGAAGGATTTGTGAGAAGCAGATCTTCTCTCTTACCACAGGGGATCTTGGGCTCTAACTCAGAGAACCATGCTGGGCAGGAGCATCTTACTCCCTGGGTGGTCTCCTCCCTTACAGCTTTCCAGTTGCTTCTTGGTGTATATTTGTAACATTCTGATGAGGATATGTCTAGAGGTCCTCTCTGATCATGTCAATTTGGATTCTATATGCTTCTTGTGTACATACAACCGCTCTTTTCTCTGACTTGGGAAAATTGTAGCTATAATTTCATAGAATAATTGCTGTGGGTGTAGATTTAATCTCAGTTCCTTCTGCTGTAGTATGGAGGCTAGGATCTGGTCTTTTAAATGTTTACTGTCCCAGAATTTTCCGCTAGCCTGAAGCTCATTCTTCTGCTTGGCCTCCTGTTTTGATGATTCTTTCTACATTGTCTTTACTTGATTGGCCAACTCTTTGACTTACATCATATGTCTGGGTCTGGTTCATTTACAGTTTGTTCCCCCACCCCCACTCCCCTTCATGTTTTTAAATGTCTCCTTCAGATTCTTAACCATTTCGTGGACATTGGTCCTCCTTAAAAGCAAGGCTCTTAAGCTTTCTTTTTCTAGAGAGTTGGCTGTTTTTCTGTCTTTGGTTTCTGGTGTTGAGGAACTCTGGTGCACGGAGATGTGGTAGTGAATTGTTTTCTCACATATTTGTGTTACTTTTTTGTGCATTTTACACATCTATACAGTGGATGTGTCCATTTGTTTTTATATTTCTCTTTCCTACTCTCTTAGTTCGTTTTAGTTTACGACAGGCTTCTCGGTGAGTTGTCCTCACTTGGTGACCTGATAGGTTCCTTTTATTTGTCAACTTGGCATAGGTTGGGGTCATTCTAGAAGAGAAACCTCAGTTGAGACAATACTTCCATCAGATTGGCCTGCTAGGCAAAGCTATGGGACATTTTCTTGACTGATGATTGATGTAGAAGGGTCCAACCCACTCTGGACAGTGCTGTTCCAAAGCAGAAGGTCCTAAGGTGTATAAGAAAGTAAACTGAGCAAGCCAGTGAACAGCACTCCTCTATGGTCTCTCCATCAGTTTCCATCCCTAGGTTCCTTTCTTGAGTTCCTCTCAATTCCCTGGATGATGGACAACAAGCTACAGGATGAAATATACCCTTTCCTCTTCAAGTTGCTTTTGGTCATTGTGTTTGACACAGCAATAGGAACCCTAAAAGACTTGGACTTATGTCCCTTACTGCTGTTTAAGGGGGAAGGTCAACTGCATTAGCAGTTCTAATGATCTCACAACAGCTTCAGTATTAATGTGCATTAACAAGACAATTGTGTGACTCTCCTGTGTCCCAATAAGGTTTGGAGACAGAAACACTAAGATATCGATTGGGGGAAATGTAGTTTATAGGCTTTTAGAGCTAAGGTTATTAATAATTAAGAAGGGAACTGAGCAGAATTGGGGAAAGTGGCAGTATAGGTGAGAAAGTATAGTGGTGTGAAAAATAATGAGGAAATATCGGTGAGTAAGTGCAAAGGGCCACAAAAGCCTTCTCAGTGAAACAGGAGCTGAAACAAACATAAAAGCTTAATTGAAAAATACATAAAACATGTCGGGTGTGGTGGTGTGTACATCTAATCCTAGCACTTGGGGACCAAAACAGGCAGATCTCTGTGAGTTCAAGACTAACTTGCTCTACACAGTGACTTCAAAGCTAAACTGGATCAGTTATCAAAATCTTGTCTCAATCTGTGTATGGTGGTATGCGCCTTTAATCCTGGGGGGCAGATACAGGCAGAGCTCTGTGAGTTCAAAATCAGCTCAGTCTGTGTAATAAGTTCCAGGCCATCTGGGCTACACAGAAACCTTGTTTCAGACAATCAAACCAACAATTAAGACAATAAGACAATAAAATGAAATTCAAGATATTGTATTCTTAGTCCTTTCTGTCCTGATCCAGGTGATATAATGTACCCCATCCCTTTCTTTAGTAGTAGACTCTGTCCCTTTGGATAGGAGCCAATAATGACACCACAAACGATGACACTATGTCCTTCCTGTTGAGAGGCAGTTCTGTGTGGGGACTCCACTTTCTGCAGTTACTGCTCCTGTATTTAGGACTCCCGGGTATGAGCCACACACAGCAGTGTACCTTTCACGTTCCTGTCCTGCTCGTTCAGGCTATTAACTTCATCTAGGACCTCTATAAAGCATCGCAGACCCAGGCCCTAAATCCACAACCTGGCCCTCTCTCCAGCACACGCGACACCTCCAGCCCCTGGTTATATGTCCACAGTCCATTTATTGCCCGCGTAGTATCAATATGGGAGAGAGAAGAGTATATCCCTGGCAGCCTCTGCTGGCCCTGGCCAGGCTCAGGAACAGCATCACGTGTGCACGAAGGGGCGGCAGCTCCTCATGCTTCTTGGAGACCATTCCGCTTAGTCTTACTTCTTTTCTCTCCCTTGGTTTTTCTCATGAAAGAAGTGAAGTCTATTGGTTTTTAATCTCTACTTGTCTTTTACTTGGGAACACAGGGAAGCTTCTAATCCATCATTTTACCTGAAAGTCTCCCCGGAAGGGAGGTTTTAAAGCTAAGATGAAACTAGACAAAATGTAGTATAGCCATAATTTATGAGGTGGGAGAAGCTTCCAGTCAACAGAGATGAGAATTGCTGAGGAGGAGGGCAGAGGGAGGGGAGAGCCTTGGCAGATCACTGCTGGGGATAGCTAATTAATACATGGACTTTGTATGTGGGGAATGTGACAGTATCTAAGACATCTGAAAAGTATATTTTTCATAACAAAGCAGTTGATTGTCTACCTGTGATCCCTAAGGATGTTGTCACAGGTATATCAGTACTTACGACAGTGAAAGATTGGGAAAATTCAGTGGCCACCCAATACAAGCTTGGTTAAAGATATGCACTGGCAGACAACGCAAAAGTTAATGGAAAAAGTGGATCTGTAGGTATTGAAGCCTAAACAGATACATGTAATGTTAAAGATGTTAAATATTATAAATATTAAAAACACAAAGCAACATCTATGTGTCTGTCTGTATTTCTATCTGTTTTTATGAGGCTCGCAATTGAATCCAGGGTATTCTGCATATAATAAACATTCTACAACTGAGCACAGTACAAACACGCACACGCACACACACATACACACACTCACATTCACAATGTATAATACATATATAAATAAAAATCAAAAGGGACTGGATGGGAGAACATAGAAAAAATTCAAAAAGAATGTTTTCTTTGAAAATGAAGCCAAGGAATTAAAATCCAAGATGAACCAAAGAAGCTTTGAAAAATCTTTGGTGTTTTTTGTATTGTTTATTTTTTTTGTTTGTTTGTTTTTTTTAAAAAAAAACCTAACTAAATATTTTAAACTTGCCATTCTAAAATCTAGGTGATGAACACACACATAATGACTAGTGTTGTTTTCTGGGAATTAAAGATGTTTAAATAGTTTGAAGTGAAAATGTATACACTAAAGTTGATATTTTATACCAACTGATTGTATTAAAAATGACATCATAGTGGAAGTGTTAAACCATATAACGAAGAATTTACAAAAATATTTTTCTAAGAGTAATTCAATTGCTGTGGATGGAATGTTATTGTTGTGAGTTGAATATATCCTCTGACGTTCTTAATCAGAACTCAGCACAGTACAGCAGTGATAAGGACATGTAAGGGGCGACGGGGATCACAATGTCTTCAATGGAGTGTTGAGGGTGGTAGCTTAGCTTAGCACACATCAGGCCTGGTTCACTCCTCAGCAACGCATGCACCAGCATGGCGGCCCATGCCTGGGATACCACAACTTAGGGGGTGGAAGAAGGATATGAAATCCAGTCATGCTCAACCTGAAGGCCAGCCTGGGCTTCATGAGACCAAAACAACAAACTAAAGAATAATACAATAGCTTGTTATTATTGCAGAGATCAGTTCCTGGTTACAGGGCATTTATCCCTCTGCTTTCTCTTGTCCATGCTTGTGATATGATTGCTTTCACTTTCACATGAGCTAGCAAGAAGGTGCTCATCGCATGCCACTCCTGAACGTTAGAATTTCAAGTTTCCAGAACAAGATCCAAAGAAACGTATTTTGTTGTCTGTGGTATTCGATTAGAGCATACTGAAACAGTTCGAGACTTGTTTCTGTTAGCAAAGGCTAGACCTTCAACAAATAATCCTTGCTGTTTATTAAGATCTTCACCATGTTCCTGAAACGCATGATATTCAGGCTAGCCTGGTGTCTGTAGTTCTGGAAATCAGAAGAAGATAATGAACTAGAAATAGAGCATTGGTAGGTGTGGGTAAAGCAGCTTTACTCTGTAACCTCAGAGTTATCTGTCTTCTGGAACCAGTCTGCTATACTCCTGCTACCTTCACCCTGGTAAACTCTTGCAACTGTGACCCACTCCTCTGCAAGACTAAGCCCTTGAAATGCTGCAGTTAAAGAAAGCAACCATGAGATGCGTGCGTGAGTCTACAACACTGAATGTTCAAGAGGCACATTTCCTGCATAAATGTAGCTCCTGCCCCTTATCAAAGATAGAGAGCATTATAGAAAACCACAACTGGACACAATGCACAGTCTGTAGGGAGCCCGGGGCCAGCAAATACATCTGCATTATAGCTCCTGCCTCTGTGGCTCAGGAAACATCACATAAGAGGGGATGTAAAGATTGTTAAGAGCCAGAATACCAGAAAGTATGTAGTAAAAGAGCTTCTCCTAGATATGGCTCCATAAACAAGACCAGAACAACAATAAGTATCAGGGGGACATGCTGATATGGAAGGGGGCAAATTTCATAAGGTCCTACTGCTAGAGACAGAACTGCAGGCAACTAACGACTGCCTGGAGAAGTAACCTTTCCCAGGGATGAACCTCATTAATGGATGCACGTTGTAGTTGTAGAGTGATCAGTCTCGAAACCAGCACATGGGTAACAAACATAGGCTCAGCAGACTGTATATGTATGTACATACACATATGAATATAATAATAACCAAATAAAAAGAGGCTATCAACTTGAGAATTGGAGATATGTGGGAGGAGATCAAGGGAGAGTCCCCGGGAGAGGCTGGGGAGAGGAAAGGGAGATGGAGAAAGTGACATAATTCTACTTCAATTATAAATATTTTGAAATTGTATCAATCGTGAGGTTCACCATGCTGTGGCAGGAATGAAGTCTAGCTTGCATTCAAAAGACGGGGGGGATTAACAATGATTTTAAATCTTGAATATTCCAGTGCTTCCTGTGGTTTTCTTCCCATGAACTATCTCCTTGTACAAGGTATGCAATATTTTCTTTGTGGTTAACTCTGTCAACTTGCTGCAACCTAGAATCACCTAGAACAAAAGTGTCAATGAGGAATTATCTATATTGGGTTCATTTGTGGACGCGTCAATGAGGGGATTATCTTAATTAACTTTGTTAAGGTAAGAAGACCCAGCCCACTGTGGATGATGCCATTCCCTATGCAGAATTTCCTGAACTGTGTAAAAGTAGAGAAATCAAGCTAAGCACAAGAAAGAAGGCAAGTAACTGTGTATGAAATTCATCTGTCTCTGCTCTTGATCAAGGAAGTGATAAAACTATTTTTTTTTTTAAAAACACTAGCCTTGACTTTCCCACAATAATTGGCTGTGATCTGGAATTATAAATTGAAATAAGTTCCTTTCTTCCTAAATTGTGTTTTGTCACAGTATTTTATGAAACTACAAATGCACACATAGTGTGAGGACCAGAGAACCACCTCAGATGGCATCTCCAGACACATCATCCACATGCTTTGAAACCGAGATCTCATTGGCCTGCCACTCACCAATTAGACCATACTGGCTGGCCAGTGGGTCTCATAAATCCAACTGCCTCTGTCTCCCCAGTGTTCACATGACCACCATACCAGCTTCTTATGTGGGAGCTAGACATTAAACTCCAGTTTCTGCTCCTGTGAGGCAAACTTCTTACCAACTTATCTAGCTCCTTGGCCCCTAGAATCCTCTTCATTAGAAGGATCTTTAACTATTGATCAGTCTCCTTACTCATTATTGGTCCGGTAGAACTTTTATCATGATGCTGTCATGACTACCGCACTGTTCCAGAACGTTAGCCATTTCATTTTGTTCCCCAATTTGTTGGGATATAATTGTGAATCTATACTGGATCCTAGGAGTCTCCTGTGATCCTTACAATCCTGCGCCGTGGGGTGTAATGCTCTCTTTCATTTATAATTATGTTTAAGTCACCCTTCCCTCAACATCAGTCCAGCAAAAGTTTTATTTCTCCTGAAAACCATCAGTGTCTTCCTCCTTTCCTACTGTTTGCCTTTTCTCCACGTCATTTCCTTCCGCTCTGGGTTATTTGCTCTCCTGTGCTGCCTCTGTGTTTGGCTCTCTCTTCTTCTGCTTCCTTTGACTGTAGAGTTAGGTTGTTTGAGACCTGATTTTTCCTAACAAAAGTTGGCGTGTACAATGTATATTGTGTTCCTTTTAAAGCCTATTTTGTGCTCATACATTTTGGGATTGTATCCATTTAAGCTCTTATTCCTTGGCCAACCCTTTTGCTGACCTGCAGGTGTGGTACCATTTCGATGTGTTTGTCAACTTCCTGGTTTTCCTGCATTTGCTTCTGGTCTAACACGTTGCGCTCAGAAGACACACATCTGATGCTACTTGAGTCTACTTGAATTTGTGAAGCTTTGTTTTCAGCCCCGGGACATGTGATCTATCCTGGGGAATATTCTGTTTGAGCTGGACAAGAATGAGTATTTTAAAGTTGTTTAATATATTTCAGTTGTTCAACAAGTCAACCAAAATATTGTTT